>JANBXA010000718.1:3232500-3842500 GCA_030556225.1 Cricetiscus sungorus
ATGGGAAATGTCTCAGAGTGTGTTAAGTGGCTACTCTGTGGCACTATCTGGAAGGCTGCAAATTCTCTAGGAGGTGGGGTGTGGCTGGCAGAAGCAGATCACAGGGCGGCCTTCCTGAGGCCTGCCTCCCTCTGCTTCCTGGTCTGCTGTGATAGGAACACTCACCACCACATGCTCCCTGCATCACAAACCGCACCCAGGATGGGCTGACACTCTGAATCTGAGCTAAAATAAACCTCCCCCTTCTCAAGTTGTTTCTCTCTGGCTTTTTGTTGCATCAACAAGTGACCAATCCGAGCATCAACAAAGTGGATTGGAGACGACACACGATCACCACCATCGCCACCCAATGATGACAGCACTCATCCGTGCAGCAGATACCATGCCCGTGCCCCTTTACATGAGGAAACAGGCTCAGAGAGGTGGAGGAACACCAGAAAGCCCTGTGGCCATGGAGGGATACAGAGGGCGCAAAGCTAACCCTAGCGCACTCCTCATCGGGTGACCCGCCTCCAGACACCACACAGATCCCTGGCTCCAAAGAGCCAGACCGGCCCCCTCTCAAGGCCAGCACCTGTGTGGTGCTCCCTGCCCTCCTGAAAGATGCATCCCATTAGACACCAGCCCCAACAGCCTCCCATCCTCAGGGTAGATGCCTCCCTCCTGCCTGCCACCGTCCTCCTGGGCCAAACTGAGGAGAGGTAGCGTTCCTCAACTCCACCCTGGCTCCCACGCCCACCCCCTCAGGCCTTTCCCTGCCCCTGCATGCTGAATGCTTCCTCCTCAATACTGAGTGACAGGACACAGGTTCACCTGGCCGCTCTCTGCTCACTTTCACTGGTGGCCGGATCGTCGCCCACCATCTTGACTACTCCATCACATCTTACTTGCTTTGAGCCCCACCCCTGCCCTGCAAGCAGGTTCAGCCACTCCCTTCTCTGTCCACCCGCAGCTGACTGCCATCCATTCCCCCAACAAAGCACCCAGCATACACCAGCTAGGAACCCTGTACCCCAGGGTGCTGACCACCTAGCTGGGAGCAATCCGGTCCTCCGGTCGGCTGTACTCAAGTTGTAGTCCTCGCCCCACCATAAGTTCTCTGACACCGTCAACACAGAAGAGGAAGGTGGGCTCTGGAACAGACCGGCTACACTTGCCGAAACACTCAACGCTACGCATAATTAAGGTGGATGCTTTGATAGGTTTTGACATAAGTATACACACTTTTCAGTACCAAAAGGCTCCCAGAGAAAAGCCGGGACATATTGAAAACCATGAAAGGGAAGACACACCTGCCATCTCCAGAGACAGTTCAGCTCTGTGCACAGAAACAGAACTGTAATGACATTTGGATCATGTGAAATTATACGCTTCGCTTATTTCCTGTCATTAAATACTCTTCAAACATGCAATCTTTAGCAGTCACTACCACTGGGGATGGCAAATGTTCAATACGGCTTTCATTATGGCCCATGTCAGTCATCTTACACACATCACCCTATTTAACCACCCATAAAAACGCTGCTACAGCGTCCAGGACGCACAGATGAAAATGGCCTGTGTTGAGGGCTATAGAACTTACCTAAACTCACAGTTAGTAAATAGCCAGGCCAGAAGGGGTGGCACAATGACTAAGAGCTCTGACTGCTCTTTTAGGAGATCTAAATTGGTTCCTAAAACCTGTATAAGTTGTCTCACAATCACCTAGAATTCCAGCTCTTGGGGAATCAACACCCTCTTCTGGCCTCCATAGGCAGGCAGGCAGGCAGGCACACACGCACACACACACACACACCCATGCACGCATGTGCGCATGCACTCTCTCTCTCTCTCTCTCTCTCTCTCTAAAAAAGAAATAGCAAAGCCCAGATTTTAACATGTGGCTATAAGAAAGTCTCTTAAAGGCCTCAGCATCATTTATTTAATCTCTCCCTCTGCTGGACATGTAAATTATTTCTAGTGATGAATTATTATAAATAATGCTGTGTGAGCATCCTGGTATGTATAGTTGTGTACATAATTTACATATATTTGCATATATATAATTATGCTATTTGAAGGGTTTATTTCCCTGATATGGTATGGTGGCTCACATTTATAATTCCAGCATTTGGGAAGCTGAGGCAGAAGGCTCGTGAGTTTGACCCTATCTCATAAGAAAAAGTTTACTCAAGAACAAAACAAAACAAACAAACAAAAAACCCAAATGATCAGGAATAATAGTATGTGCCTGTTTTCCCAGAACTTAGAAGGAAGAGGTAGGAGGACCACAAGTTCAAGGCCAGCATAGACTCCAAGGGACCCTACCTTAAAGCGAAGGGCAAAAACAAAGGGACAGAAGGGTAATAATAAAAAGAAAACATTTAGAAACCAAGTGACCCAGTTGAGAGGGCCAAAGGTCAGTATTCTATGCCAACCATGGTCTAGCCATCAGGGGATGTGGCTCCCAGATATGGCCTCTGCCTCCCCTCTCTCCGAAACCACTGGAGAATGACTGAGCCCTTGGCCTCTGTGTTGCACAAATGAAGGCTTGCAGAGTCCCATCCTCCCACTGCTCCTCCTGGAGGGGAGGGAGGCTCATTAAAACCAACAGAGCCGAGTGTGTCAGGCCCTGGGTGTGTTGTTTCGTTGACATGAAGGGTCTACATTCATCAGCACACAACGATGCCGTCAATTACAGCGGCAGAATCAGAGAGCGAGGAGGCACTTGGGGATTGTATCCGCTATTGTCCTTGGGAGAGAGGAGCTGGATAACAAATGTGCAGGCTGATGGTTTTTCTCTGCGCAATGGCTCTCTGGACATGCTGGTTAGGAATAATGGAGGAGAAAGCCCCCTCACTACAAGCCTGGTGCTCAAATGCATGGAGGCCGGGTTCTGAGAGCAGGCTAGGCGCCACTGAGTCCCGGCAGAGTGACATCTTTTATTGATCACAGCTGCTTGAGTGGGCCCTGGTTACCTCTACGGCTGCAGAACGTCTCCCAGCCAGCTCCATCTGCCTTCCCTGCGGAGACCCATTAGTGCTACGCTCATCAGCACACCGACTGGAGGCCATGCCTCAAAAATTAAGGAAACGAGATGATGTTTTGTGCTGCTGGCTCCGAATGTAGCCCCAGGACTAGAGAGCGCGGCTCTAACAACCCCAGGCCTCACTCCAGGAGCGCATGCCACAGGGACTCATCCGCTCTCCCCAGCGGCTGTTAAATGCCCCTGCTTCGCCGTGGGCCACAGCCAGCATCCACCTCCCAGGCAGCCTTCTAGGTGGACAGGCACCCAAAGAATTTATCAGAGCCCTGTGGGCCCAGATCCTGCCCTGGGGACAATCCAGAAGCTCCCCAAGGGACTCTGATCAAGCCAGTGAGTCACTGACGAAGGAATCAGCCACGCTTCAATTGCGTTGCTGAGAAAGCCCATGAGGCCTAGCATGCAGGGCTCTGCCTCCCAAGCACTGAAACTCTTGAAAACAAACCATTACTCATGGCAGTTTCCCAAAACATCAGTGCACATCAGTGGCCTGAAATGCCCTTAAATGTTTGAATCTGCTTTTAAAGTGAAAACGGCACCAACAACATGGATGCCTGACTATTTGTGAACAAGGCAGCAACTGTGGTCCCATCATACACTCCTCTCCCGAAGCCTCCCACACCAAGGATGCCGAGGAGCAGGCAGCATCTACCCCTGGGCAGCTGTGGCCGTTTCTCTTCCATCGTGCCTGCCTACAGCAGTAACTGACCCCGGGACCCCCGAACATCTGCCCAGCACCATGAAGCAAGTACAAAAGTCACCCTCCAGCCTGCCAGCTCCCAGATAGTTAGACACTAGCTTCTATACCAAGTGTACACAGCAATACTGTGGAGCCCCTGGGGGGGTCCCTGAGCAACCCCTTCCTTCCAGTAATTAAGCTCTCTGGCTCTTCTGTGAGAAGGGGACCCAGGTCTGTCACCACAAACATGTGCAATTTTTTTTTTTTTTTTTTTTTCCGGAGACAAGGCCTCATGTAACCCAGGCCTTGAATTCATTACACAGCTAAGGATGACCCTGATCTTCTGATCCTCCTGCCTCCTCCTCCTCCTCCTAAGGCATGTACCACCATGCTTCAGTAATGTAGTTCTAGGCCCTGAACTCAGGGCTTCCTGCATGCCAGGCTCTACCAACTGAGCTACATTCTCTGCTACCTGCATTTATTTAAGAGACGTTAAGGAGACCAGCGATGATCTGGGGCCTCTCCCACCCTCTTTCAGCACAAGCACGCACCTGCAGCTAGCTAGCTGTGTGGTTTACAAAGACGGCCAAGGCTAGGTTGAGCGCCACAGAACTGGCCTGGATTACCGCCTGAGGAGTTTCCCGTCACCTTCCATGATGGACTAAGCCTGAGTGCTGCCCACATCACAAGATGCTTGTAGCCCGTGGGGTTCAACTCAGCGGTTTGCTCCTTTGGGTGGGGTTCATCCCCAGTTCCAGCGAAACTGGAAAGCCTGGGTCTCCTCTGCACAAGCAAGCCTCCTGCAGGTCAGCCTTTCACTTCCGACAGGTCAAGGGTAGAGCCGGGGTGGGCAGCCTCTGGAATCTGGAGGTCTTGGGGTCACTGCAATGCTGCCGCACCCCAGCTGTGGGGCCACAGACGAGGCCTTTTACCTCAGTCTTGACCTTCTTGTCTATGAATGGGGTTGGAGATGTCGTTCACCATGGAACAGGGTGGGAGCAACCCCAGAGTAAAGTGCCTGTCCCATTGTGGGGGGAGGGGGGCTGCCTCTAGGGGAGGGGCTGGGAGGGGCTGCCTTGGGGGGGCTGCCTCTGGGGAGGGGCCCTCTGGGGGGGGGCTGCCTCTGGGGAGGGAGCTGCTCGGGAGGGGGGGGGAGGGGGCTGCTGGGGGGGGGGGGGGGGGGGCCTCTGGGGAGGGGAGGGGGCTGCCTCTGGGGGAGGGGCTGCCTCTGGGGAGAGGGGCTGCCTCTGGGGAGGACAGCAGTCAAAGCAGGGGTGTGGTTCAGCCTAGCGTGCCCAAGGCCCTCAGTTCTCTCTCCAGCAGAGAAACCAAAAGCAGAGAAAGCGGTCAGGGTGATCAAGAGAGCTGATGGATGGCGACAGTGAGTGCTCCTTTAGAGTACCCCAGAACCCTAAAGAGGCCCTGCCCTTTCACCTCTATTGATGCCTTCATTAACATTCTCCTTAAAAGATTAAGAGCAAGATGGCTTAAGAGGCTGCCTGTCTACACCGGCACTACAGACTCTTTCTCTTCCTCTACTGTTCTGCATCTGGAGGCCTCCTTCCTTTCTTCACAGTGTAAACAGGAGTTGAATTCTCCCCTCCCTCCAGTTATAAATACAAAATGTCAATCTAGAAGGCTGTAGCCCGGAGAGGGTTCTAACTCAGCATGCCGGCCCAGCCAAAGGCAGGAATCCACCTCACAACCCTGAGATGGGCCTATCCTAGCTTTCCCTCCAGGTCTGATAAGGGGAGAGGCCACGTCAAGACCCACAAGGGCAAGGCCACTGAGATGCACTTTATAGGGTGGGAGGGTAATGGGGATGCACGGCAAAGGGCAGCTCCAGAGTAAGGTTAGGGTGAAGGATGAACATCTCCGCTATTGCCTAGAGATACAATGTAGCAAACGGACGACCTCTAGGAGCACCCAAATAAACATTCAGTCTGTTACAGAGCCACACAAAAAGAACAGTACATCTGGCTACATTATAACATGTTTAGATGTCATGGGTCACCCTTAAAAGCTTGCAGCTTTATGACACAGGTGCTATCAAAAGCTGCCTCCCAATGTGTGGGGAAAGGGACCCTATTACTACAGGTAGGGCTTTAATAAACAAGTCCATCTAATTTGGAAATCAGAATGATGCTCTTCATAAAACTATGTATGAGCCAGCTACACCACTCCTAGGTATACACCAAAGGAAGCTAAGGCTTTCTACAGAGATTCTTGCAGACCCACATTCACTGTAGTACAATTCACAGCAGTGATGTGCAATCAGCCTAGGTGCCCGTCAGCAGACAAATGGAGAAGGAAGATTTGGTACACAATGGAGTACTATTTGGCCATACGAGGAATGAAATTATATCGTCTGCAGCAGAGACCGCCTTGTCAAGCAAGACTCAGAAAGACAAACATGGTATGCTTCCCCTCATATATGGAACGTGCAGTCGAAAGAAAAGGTAAGAAAGTAGGAGGAAGCCAGGCAGTGGGGTGGCACACACCTTTAATCCCAGCACTGAGGAGACAGAGGCAGACAGATCTCTGTGAGTTGGAGGCCAGCCTTGTCTACAGAGCCAGTTCCAGGACAGGCTCCAAAACAGTACAGAGAAATCCTGTCTTAAAAACAAAAACAAAAATCCCAGCACTAGGGAGGCAGAGGGAGTTCCAAGATAGCCAGGGCCACACAGGGAAACCCTGCCTGGAAAGGGAAGGGAGGGGGGATAAGAACAACAACAAGAACAAGAAAAAAAAGGAAAGTAGAAAGGGAACTATTTGAGAAGAGGAAGAGGGTCAGAATTGGGACAGAACAAGCAGTAAATGGACAGATGATCAAAGTACACAGTGTATAAATATGAAAATGTAATATGTACATATAATGTATATTTACCATACCATAAGGGTTGGAGAGATGGCTCAGTTTAAGAGCACTTAAAGCTTTTTCAGAGGACCAGAGTTTAGTTCCAAGCACCCACACAGGGCAGCTCACAACGACCTGTAAGCCACAATCCCAGGAAATATGATGCCCCCTTCTGGCCTCCATAGGTACTGCACCCAATGCATCTATACACACAGACACACATACTTAAATATAATAATCTTTTTTAAACATACACTAATAATTATTAGAAACTTTGCAGAAAAAATAAAATTGGGGCTCTAGAGATGGCTCAGTGGTTAAGAGCACTGAGTGCTCTTCTGGAGGACCTGGGTGCCACATGGTAGCTCACAACTCTTTGTAGTTCCTATTTCAGGAAATCCAACACCCTCACCCAGATGTGTGCAGGCAAAACACCAATGCACACCAAATAAAAATAATAAATAAATTTAAAAAAAAAACAAAACAGTAAACTGCCTATCTCTCTATGGCCCAGCAGGACAGAAGGTACTGAAGACGAGGATTGTGGCACAGTATGTGAACGGTCTTCACTGTGGTTTTCCTGGGAACCTGACAGGGAACTTGCCTCAGTGACTTCATCTATCAAGTCACTTCCAGTGCTATCCCGTGCCCTGGGCTGCACGGCAAGGCAAACAACCAGATTCTCAGATAGAGATGGGACAACCAGGGGCCGGGAGCAGCTCAGAAGCCAGACAGCGGTAGTGTCCACAGCTATCCTGAGAGCACCCATGTGGGTCAGTGCAGGCCCCGAGCGACAGGGATGGGAGACTGAGGTGGACATTCCAGAGCTGCAGGCTCAAGGCAGGACCATGCTGCCTGTACGAGAAGGGGCCGAAGCTGCTCCACCAGGGTCAAGCAGAGCTGCCTGCCCCAGGGCAAGTGGGCCAGGCACAATCACCGAGCAGAGGCCAGCAGGCTCTGCACAGGGCACTGTGCCTGGCTAGGGTCCCCCCAAACCTGCTTCCTCACCTGGTGCTGTCACCCCAAAATAGCTGTGTCCTGCCCAGAGGGAAGGGGTTTCACTTGGTTTCCACTGGACAGATCCCGTGACCACCTTTCCTCTGGAACCCCAGCCCTCAAAGCTGCTCCCCTCCCCCACGGCTACCTCCTCTTCAGCACGGTCTTTCAAAGAAATTATGCGTGCATGTCCATAGCACACAATTGTGCTTCACTGTGATGTTTTCATGGTGACCTCACATACCTTTGTCACATTCTCCATTGTCTTTCCTTGTCTCCTCCCATCACTGGTCCCCTTCCACTCCCCAAATAACCCTGCTTTCACACCACACAAAACAGACGGGCAGGTGGGCTTTCATCTAGAATCTAGGCCAGGGGTTCCCTACCTGTGGATTGCAACCCCTGCCCATCAAACGACCCTTTCACAGGGGTCAGCTAAGACCACCAGATATTCACATCATCATTCAAAGCAGCAGCAAAATTAGTTATGAAGTAGCAATGGAAATAATCTTATGGTTGGGGGATCAGCACATCAGGAGGAACTGTATTAAAGGGTCACAGAATTAGCAGATTGAATTGAGAACAACTGATCCAGAGCCAGGTGGTGGTAGCGCCAGAGGCAGGCGCATCTCTGTGAGTTCAAGGCCAGCCTGGTCTACAGAGTGAGTTCCAGGACCGCCAGTGCTGTTACACAGAGAAACCCTGACCCACTGACCCAGACTCTACATATGAGGGCAAACTCATACATTTGGCTTCTTCCCCGGTGCCACCAATGAAGACATTCCCCGCAGTGACTTCGTGGCTGAGTAACACTGCACTGTGTGCACGCAGCACATCTCTCTCCGCTCATCTGCTGACAGGCAGCTAAGCTGCTTTCATGGCTTGGCAGCCCCAGCTCTTAGCATGTGTCCACTGCCAAGCTCTCTAGGGTAAAGCGGCCACAGTGCCCTGGCCAGCTGATGCTGCCAGGCCAGCTCAGATCTCTGGTGGCAGGGGCTGACTTCTATCCAATAGGACACGGAGCTGGGGCAGCGCCCAGGGCTGAAGCAGAGAGGCCTCCTGTGTGCCAGGCAGTGGCCACGGTAGCAGAGGACTGTGCTCTGCTCAGGCCTTGGAGCTCCTAGCCGGGCGCCATCTCTGCCTCAGTCAGTCCTGCTCTGGCAGCAGGCAGGACAAGCTGAAAGAGCCCCTTGTCTGCCTGGACTCGGGGCAGGTTCACAGCCTCAGGAGGACACTCACACGTCTACTCACACTACCCGACACTGCTGGGCCACCTAGGCCACCGGGCTGGAAGGTACATCCAAGTCTTCTCACCTGGGGCTCTTGTGACAGTGGCACCTGTCGCTGGTGACACATGACGGCCCAGCCCAAGCCCACTGGCAGCTTTGATCACGCCTGTGTCCCACCTGCAGGCACACGGCCTCGCAGAGAGGGACCTCAGTGGTCACCATAACCCAGCTGCCACACTTCTACCCAGGCTGAGAACAGTCCCTCAGTTGGAGGGGTCAGCTGTGTTTCCTCTGCCTGCTCTTTCTACCCTGAGGGGCTGGTGGCCAGGGGCAGTGTCCCAAGATTGTTGGCAGTGGAAGGACAAGAAAGCAGGGCAGCACTTACCTCGTCTGTGTACTGGACATCATCCACAGCGTACTTCTCCTTGAAATGCTCCTTGGAATGGATCCTCAAAAGGAAGCACAAGGAAAATCACGGTCAAGGGCTTGGCAACGCCTCAGCCCAGCCACCTCTGCCTACCAAATCCAGGCCACAAAGCCCCGTGTCCATCCCTCGCAGTCGAGGATCTAGCACTAAGCGGTAGACCCAGCACTTGATAAAGGGCACCAGGCCACTCAACCATGGGTGCCGCCCGCCTCTGGGACCCCTGACTCAGTCCACTGGGCCCCTAGCTGCCTGCAGCAAGCAGCTGTGGGATACGGCCTCTGCTTGCACCGCCTCTGGCCATGTCACTGAGCCACCGGGCAGCCAGCAATGTGCCTCACCCTCAGGGGTGTGGAATAAGTGACCTCCCAGGCTGTCCCTCTTTAAAGAAGCCGATATCAGTATTTCTCAATGTGATGAGAAGAGTTTAAGCTTAGTCATCAATCTTAGAAAGAAGGAGTAGATGCAGAGAGATAACCCTCGCCCAGCTCTTGATGCTCTCCTGAGTCCAACAGGCTGCCACGCCACCCCGCCCCGCCCCGCCCCCGGGCCTCGGTTAGTAGATGAGTCAATGCTGTTAAGGGCAGCGGGCTCACATATGGAAGAAAACTAACAATATGGTGTGTGTATGGGGGGGTGTGCAATGTCACCTGCCAAGCACCAAGTCCAGTGATGTATACATGCCACCCTGTACCACTGCACACCTGGTTGCCACATAAGGGGAAATACCCACCCTTCCCATCCTATCATGGTCTCACAGCAGATGTCCTCTCCACCAGAGGCCTTAGTACTGAACAGAAGGTAGCCTCGCCTTCTGCCTCCGGAACCATGATGGGTGTGGAGGCTGGAGATGGGGGTGGGGGAGGGGGGGTCCTGGGAGTCCCAAATAAAACCAGGAGGAGACTCCCAGAGCTCCACAGCCTATGTGCACAGCACAGCACTGCCTGGGAGCCCACCATTCTCTCTGGTCCACTAGCAATCTCTTTGCATCCAAAAGTTGGCTGTCAGAGGTACAGATACGGGACCGGGCACAGAGGAGGGCTGTGGGAGCAGTAGCAAGGGTCTCACAGTCCAGGGAGAGAACCCACCTCAGGCTGAGGAACTCTGAACTCACTGTGCTCTCACAGAACGCCCTCTGCTTCCCCACTCCCTCCCTTGGCCTGTGGAAAACCTCACCGGCCGGCCATCAAGCTCTTGCTATTAATTAAATTTGCACAATTTAGTCACATTAGCTTCTGCCATGAGACAGGACTTACAAGTTAAATGGCCAAGATCTGACACCTCCGTCAGCAAGAGGCCCAGGATGTGTCACTTCACCTGGATCCTGGAAGTCCCAGCTGCAGGCTGGAAAAGCTGGAGGCAGGGCCACCAGCAGAACAGCTGCTAAGTATCTTTATTCCCTCTCCAGCTGTGCCAGCTCAACCCAGTCCTACCTCTAGTCCCAGTCACCTGGTCATCACCAGTTGTGACAGGCATGAAAAGAAAACACCCAACAGATTGAGGGGTACAGGGATCTGACCCAGCCTCCAGGGCTCTGTGCAGAGGGTCGGGCTCGCCACATTGGAGCCTAACCTTTTCACATCACTACCATAGGGCACCTGAAGCCTCCCTCAAAAAAAAAAAAAAAAAAAAAAAAAAATGTCCCTTAGAGGGAAGCCACCAGGAAACATCTCCCTGTCCTTCCTTCCCTCCTGGGGAATCTTACAAGTTAGGATTCATCAGAGACCGGTGGGGTCTAGAGGTGGTAAAGGCCCAGGCCAAGGAAAGGGCTGCCGAGGAGGTGCTCACAGTGGGCTGTGGCCAGAGGGTGTCACCTATGAACCCCCACGCGGTGGACATACAAGCTCCCTCTACACGGCTGTGCGGAAATGCCTTACAGAGCAGCCTGAGCCGCTGGCTATTTACTTGGGCTCAGGGCTTTTTGTTTGTTTCAGAGGGCTCAGCCTGTGGCTGCTTGGCTCCACTGGCCCTGAGTTAACAGGAGGCAGGCAGAATGCTATGGGTGGAGGGTACAAAGGCTGTTCCCTTCAGAGTGGGCAGGAAGCTGACAGCAGAGACAAGGGTGACCCTCTTCCACCAGGGACACATCCCCAGTGTCCTATTTCCTCCAAAGTCTTCCTAAAGTTTCTAAAACTCCTCAAAACAGCAGCAGGTAGGAACCAAGCATCCAATACATGATCTTCTAGGGGACAGCCTGCATTCAGACCACAGCAGTGGTCACAAGCCATCCCGCTGCCTGTGGATGGCGAGGTGGAGCAGAGGCTGGCTGGCCCCTAGAAGGGCCCCAACAGGAAGAAGTGGGCACAGGTATCCGCCCCAGCAAGGTCCCTGCCCAGGACCTGCTCTCCTTACAGAGGCAGATACCACAGTCTAGGCTGAGTGCAAACTGCCTCTTGAGGGCCAAAAGCACCTCCCATGCATCAAGGCTTGCCAGGAATAACCGCCAACACAAAATACTTAGTGCTGCGAGCCTTTTGTCTGGTACTCTGTGTGTTACATTCTTCTTAGAAAGGGCAGAGATAATTAAGTTTGAACAGTTCTTGCTTTTTCATGTTTGTGGGTTAATTACAGTAAAAAAAAAAAAAATCATTTAAATGTTACCCGAAGGGATATGTGAGCCAGGCTGCGTGATGAAGCCAGGCACGGGACACACCTGGCAGCCAGGACTTGGTGAGGTTGATTGGAAAAGGAGTGACATGGGACGTGACACTGGCTGGGAAGGTCACTGGGAAACTCTGAATACACAGAGGGTTGTGCTGGCCGGGGCAGGGGTCTCCAAGGTCTTAGAGGGTCTACACCCAGTCCCAGCCAGCAGGTGGGGAGGGGCAAACACAGCTCATGCCTGGCCCCATCACATGTCACAGGCATCACACAGGCGATCCCGATGGAAAGAACCAGGACTGAAGGGAGAGTCAGGAGAGGAGCTGCGCTCACTCAGACACTCCTCGTTTGGATGCACGGAGCAGTCCTGGCAGAGAAGTCCCCTCACTTGACAGGAGAGGCATCCTGTAGAGAGGACCTGTGCTCTGCTGGCAGCTAGGCCCAGCACAAGCTCAGAGTCAGAGCAGGCGACGCTTGGCTGTAATGCCGTGAGCCCCAAAGCCCTGTGCGAGGTCATAGGTGAGAAGGAGCCATTAAATTAATGCCACATGATGGAGGCAGGAGCCATTAAATTAATGCCACATGATGGAGGCAGGATCCATTAAATTAATGCCACATGATGGAGGCATGATGGAACCCTCCAGAAAATGAATCTGTGAAGAGCGGGGCTTAGTGGCCAGCCGACCACCTGCACGCAGTTAATGAATAAGTAATAAGGTCAAGTGACAGCAGTCCCCGTCAGTTTCCTGCGCCTGGCGCCTGCCTTCAGCTCCTATCCCTCTGGTGGCACAACACGGTGCACGCGGAGCAGAAGTCAGCAACCATGTCAAGGTGTCATTAAGTTGTCAAAGAGGAAAGCAGCCCTCTGCAAATGAGAGCAGAGCAGGTGTCTGAGCCTGGAGACTGCTCCTATGTGTGAGCTGTAGCAGCCACAGTGCAGCCATACAGAGAGGCCAGGCAGAGGAGATGTGGTGGAGACAGACCCGCCCATGAGGAGGGTAGCCATGAAAGCTAGCGACTCTGGCCAATCCCTAGGTGCTGGGGTCAGGTGCAGGCACGCAGGAAGAGCCAAGAACCCCTAGCCCTTCTCAAGGACTGCTTCCGTCACAGAGCCCACCCCGCCTCCTCATAACAGCAGGAGCCAGAGTGTGCCCCAGAGAGGCTGGGAAAGCTATGATCCCTGTGACTCAAAGTGTGTGAGTGTGGCCAGTGCCATAAAAAACACCACTTCCCACACACCACATCTCATGCCACATGCAAGGAAGCTGAGACAGGGAGATCCTGAATTCAAGGTCAGTCTGGGCTACATAGCTACACAGACCCTGTCTCAAACAACAAAAGTCACCCCATGCACATCCCACTACAAATCACAGCACATCACACACACACATATCACACACACACACACAGAGAGAGAGAGAGAGAGAGAGAGAGAGAGAGAGAGAGAGAGGGCGCACTCACATGTTATACTAGCAAAAGGAGCTGTGCACAGGTCCTGTGGGACTCAGCCCCTGGAGAGCTCACAGCAGCCTCTTCCTGGCCACCTGGGGCCAGGCACACTATCTCTCCTTTCAGTCTGGTAGCGGACAGGCATGGCTGCAGAGGATCTCCCAGCCCTATCCATAGGCCCCGAAGCTACTTGGTGTGACGTGTCACAGAGGAAACTTCCAGTTTGCTTAGAGGAGCCCAGGCACCCCAGGCCAAAGTTCCTGCCCACAAATCCTCTTTTGGATAGATTCCCACAAAAGCGCATCAAGGGCTCCCACCCGCCTGCTTCAGTGAGGGTGTGGGGTGAGGCACAGGCCAGTACCTGCCACTCCGACAGCAAGGCTGCACCCACAAAAGCTGTGGATCCTACAGCAGAACACTGATTCCCCGAGAGGCTGTGGATTGTAGGGTAGCCGGACGGATTTTCAAAAGCCATCAGATAGACTCCATGGGAAGTTGAGGAGCTTAAGGTCAAACGTTCAGCCTGGTGGGTTTTGATTGCAAAGGCCAGGTAATCCCAGCAGCCTTGCTTCCCGTGCCCTATCGATTACGAGACTGTCTGGAAGCAGCGTGCACATCAGATCTGGCAGCTTCCCAGCTCGAGCCCAGACACCAGGCCCTTTGTCACCTGCCCATTACAACCAGGCCTTCCCTCCCAAACACTCAGGACAGAGAGACAGTGAGCCAGCCCAGGGCACAGAAAGGAAAGTCTAGCTAGCCTGCACAGCACACAGGCCTCGCTTACCAGGGGAGCCAAGCCTGCAGACGCGCTTCTACCCTCAAGGTTACTCAAGGCTCTGTTCCACGCTAGACAATGGGTTCCCTCGGCAAAACACAACAGACTAAAGGAGTTCTTTGAATGGTCTCTGAGACTCAGCTGCAGCCTGGGCGCAGACTTTAATTCCTGTATTCTTGAAGGCTATGCGCCCAGACAGCAGACTGCTAACAGCTGAGAACGGACCAATCAGATCCTGGGTTTTAAACCTTCAGTCAAGGGCTATTCAGTTCCCAGGGTGTGAGAGTGAGACATGGGGAGTTCACGGGTTCAGCGACTGGGGTAGAGTCCCTTAGGCAAGGCCACTCCTCCACTCTTCCAGCTGTAAATGATGTCTGCCTTAATTCACGTGCAGCACCCTTCACTGCTTGCTAGAGACAGTTCTTAATTAGAGGGAAATATCTAGGTATAAAACAAAGTGGTAGGGTGCTTGCCTAGCATGTGCAAGGTCCCAGAATCAATCCCCAGCAACATGCACACACAGGCGCACATGCACACATGCACATGCACATGCACATACACACCACACACACAAATATGCACACACATGTGCACACAGACACCACACAAGCACACACGCACCACACACACGTGCCCACGTAATTCTTTTGGCAGGACATGGTGGCGGTCACCTGTAATCTCAGCAGTTGAATCTGAGTCTGAGGCCAGCCCAGGCTACATAGTGACATTCTATCTAAAGAAAGAAGAGGGCGGGAGGAAGACAGCAGAGGAGGCACACTCAGACAGAAACTCTGGGTGGGGCCAACTGAGGGATGACAGACTAACCTGGACCCCCACAGTCCATCTCCACAGCTCATAGACAGACAGACTAGGGTTCTAAAATACAGTTTTAAGGCTATGCCTCCAGTGCTGTACAGGGAAGCAAGCCTTCAACATGACACTTCTCATCCAAACCATAACAGAGCCCTTCCTGTCCTCCTGAGCAGAACTGTGGCTGACCCCGTTGCTTAGAAGGTCAGCTCAGAGGTTGGCTGTCATGTTGAAGGCTTGCTTCCCTGTGAGGCAATGCTCAAGAGGGGCTTATGATGGTATTAACTTCATCAGTGAAGACTACTAATAATAGCTCAACGGGCTTTTAGGAGGCGGAGCCTAACTGGAGTAAATAAGGCACTGGGAGGCATAGCCTTAAAACTGTATTTTAGAACCCTAGTCTGTCTGTCTGTCTGACTTCCCCTACCTCTTGCTTTTTAACTACCATGAGGGTAGCTGTGTGACTAGCTCCCCCTACTATAGTATTTTGCCTTATGGCAGCAGTGAGGGACCCTGCAGACCACACACAGAGCAAAACCTGTGTAATCAGGAGCCAAAATTAACCTTCCCGCTCTTTAATTTGTTTCTCTCGGGTACTCTGTCACAGCAGCGAAAACCTGACTTCTACACCATCATTGAGTAATGCCCCACCCTAAAATCGGGTGGAACAAAACCCAGAAACCATCTATCCTTGCTAGGGTTTGACTCTGAACCATCCCCCGAAGGGTCAAGTGTTTGAACATCTGGTCCCCAGCCAGGTGCTGTTCCAGAAGACTGCAGAATTGGGTCACTGGGGGCCAGTTTTGAGAGCTGTAGCCTGGCCACATGTGTGGTCCTGTTCTCTGCTTCCATGGCTGCGATGGTGTGATCTCACACTCCTGTTAACAAGCCCGGCGTCACCCCCGTTGTCACACCTTCAGAAACACTAAACCAAAGTACATCTTCCCCCACGCAAGCTGCTCTGTCAGGAATGAGAAAGGTCGCTAGTACGCGGACTCTCAAGGTCAGGAAGTGAGACAGCCTGGGCAGCAGATTCATCTGAAGGCTCATTCATGCTTATGGCTGGTGCGGCACCAGCTGGAGGCTCATCATTCGGGTCTGGGCTTCCTCCTGGTAGGGCAGCTGTGTTCTAGAGGAAACAGCCCCAGTGGAGAGAGCCAGGGGAAGGCCAAGTGCATGTCATGGTCTAGCCTCATGAGTCACCCAGCCAACATTGTGTATCATGGGTCTGACTGGGGACAAGCAGGAGAAATAGATCCCGCCTTTCTGGGCAGGTAGGTTACAAGCTCAATGCCTGCCTGGAATGGTCCAGTGACTTTAGGTCAGACATTCAGGGACACCATCACCTCATGTCTTCACTTCAGATGAAACCAACTCAACAACATACCACTGTACTGTAACCGTATTGCTTCCTAGGAAGGAATTGGAGCAGTGGGTAGCCTCACCTGCTGGTACCTCATGGCCACCATACAGAGGGCGTGACAGACTACAGGCAAGCCTTACTTCCAATCACAGATCCCACAAGAGCAGACTACACTGCTGAGGTGGGTCTTCCCGGCACACGGGACCTGTTTCCTCGTTGTAGCAAGGAAGTGGAAAGGATTTGGCTGCAAGAGGAATATAAGCTAGGGAGGTAGCAGGCATGCCTTCTCCTTGGCATTCCTGTTGTCTATCCCAAAGGCAGCTAGACAAGACATGTCCACTCCCTGCCCCCTCTTGGTCCCTCCTAAGGGTCAGGCCAAGAAACCTCACAGGAGAACCAGGGTCTGCTTCTCTCCTGCTGCCAACCCTGCCTCTGCTGCATCCTCACAGCAGAGCTGATGGCCCAGGGCCAGCCTGGCACGCTGCCAAGTGGCCTAAAAGCAAAACTGATGTCAATTTGTGGAACTGGACGCCCTCCCTCAAGACAGCAGAATAACAGGCCAGGACCGGCAACGGACGCCCTGGAGTCTGCTTGGAGCAGAAGAGACAGCACACAGAGCAGAGGGAGGTGGGAGGACCGCCCCTTAGAGGCCCTAGCCCTCTGCAAAGAGCTCAGCGTCCCTGCGGCAGCCAGGTGCCATGTCACTCAAACCAGTCACAGACTCACCAGCCCACCTGGTAATGAACGCAACGGGGCAGCGGGTAGCAAAGGCTGCAATTTACACATTAGCCTGGAATAATCACTCTCCAGGCAGAAATGACAGGCTGGAAGACAAGGTTCTCTGACCACTTCCAACTCCCCTGGTGACACAGCGTCTGCCTCAGTGCTGTGAGCAGGGAGGAGCTGCCAGGTGTCTTGGAAGATGGAAGTGGGAGGGACAGTCCCTCCCAGGGAGCTTAGCCTGGCCTCTGGTCCCCAACTCCTCGTGTGGCACAGCCCTACGCCTCCACCATCTCTCCCAGAGAGGTCAGTGGAGGACAGGTCATCTGTGGTCAGACATTAACAACAGCCCTGGACATGGGTAACGAGCCTCAGAAAGGGGGTCTAGAAAGCACGCACTCCCCTGTGAAGCTCATGCGGGTGTGACCAACCACTTGCTGGTGCAAAGTCCGCCAGCATCTTCAGTATCAGGGAATCAGAGCTGTCAGGAAACCCTGCCTCCACCCCACAGCTGCCTCCACCCCACAGCTGCCTCCACCCCACAGCTTCGCTCTGACCCCTCTTCCCATCCGAGTTCCAGGGCTGCAATACAGAGCTTGCCAGCACCCTATCGTCATCCCCAGCAGGGCGGGTACCAAAGCAGGGACCACTCCTTACTTCCCCATCCAGGTGGCATAGCTAGGAGGAAGCCTGGGCACAAACAGGGTTGACTTTCCAGTGTCCACATCAATGACACCATAGCAGCCTGACTCGATGACACCGAAGGCCCAGTGAAAGAAGGACTCCTGTGGAGGGAACGAGGGGCCTCATTAGCCAGGGACCAGAGCAGAAGCATGAGATACGAGAGAGGGCTAGGAGGGCACAGGCTGAGGCCTCCCTTCTCCATAGCAGCTCAGGCCTCCTCTTGGGAAATTGCTGCAGCCCTGCTGCCTGGTTCCCAGCCCGGCTGCCAGCTGTCCATCCTGTCACACTGTGGTCTGTCAAGAGTAGACAGGGACCCTCTGACCCTACCCTTCACCCATTTATCTATAATTGTGTACACCTGTGAGTACATGTAGTCAGAGGACAACCTGCAGGAATTGGTTCTTTCTTTCTACCTGTGTGTCCTGGGGATTGAACTCAGGTGGCGGGGCTTGGCAGCAAGCACTTTTGTCCACTGAGCCCTTTCCCCAGCCCACCTGCCTGCAGGCCACCTCCTAGGCCCGTACGAGCCAGCAGCCAGCAGCCCCAAGCACAAGCTTAATTCAGAAACCCACACAGAATATCTGCACCCAAATGGACACACAGACACAGACACACATACACACACATAAAGAAAGAGAAAGAGAGACACACACACACACATAGAGAAAGAGACACACACACACTCACACTCACACACACACACACACACACACACACATAGAGAAACACACACTCACACTCACACACACACACACACACACACACACACACACACACACACACACACACACACACACACACACACACACACACGGTGGTATTAGAAGCTAGAGCCTACTGTATGGTGGGCAGGGGCTCTATCACTGAGCCACACCCTAGCCCCTCACTGGGGGATTCTAGAACATCATCAGTTTTCTTTTTTATTTTCAGGTAGGGACTCTCTAAATTTTTCAGGCTAGCTTTAAACTAGTGATCCAACTAATTAAGCCTCTTTGAGTGCTGGATTACAAGCCTATATCATCAGGTCCAACCAGATGACAGGGGTCCAATTCCAGGTCTACCTCGAATTGGGGGAAGTTGTTTACCCCAGGCCTCAGTCTCCTCCTCTGTAAAGTGGGCATAATGCTAGGATCAAATGAGAGTAGGCCCAGCTCTGGGTCAACCTAGCTTCCTGGGAGAGTGTTGTTACTCCTGGAGACTGTGTGTGCTGCAGTAAGTCTCAGCTATTTACAGGCTGTAGATCCCCTGACACGCAAATCGGGGGTGCACAGCCCAGTTAGGGTGTCAAGGGTGAGCACAGGCCAACTCAGATGAAGGCTAGGGCCTCTAAACAGGCAGTCACAGAATCCTCCCAGCTCTCCTCCCGCCAGCAAGCATCCAATCCCAGGAACTCAACCCCTCCTCTGCAGGTTGACTCTCCGCTGCCCCCCAAAACTGTGGCCATGGCCCTGAGCATGCTCTTTTTACCCACTTGCATGCACTCTGTCCTCTTGCTTGTCCAAACTCACCCTGGCTCTGGGAGCTCACTGCAAACACCAGCTCCTCATGAAGCCGAGCCCGCCTGCCCCCTCCCCCACGGGTATCTTTCTATGCCTTGAGAGCCCCGCCCAACAGGAGAGGCTGCAGGTGCTGAGCCCAGATGTGGGATCCCTGCTCCCACGCTGCCTCCAGGGACCCTTGGAACCAAGCTGCCAGGCCCCACGTGTAGTGCTGCTGAAGAACGAACGGGGTGAGGACTCGCCTGGCGGAAGATGATGGAGGTATCGGTGCAGTAACGTTGCATCTCCTCCCCGCCCTGTAACACAACAACTGAGCCAGCCTGGACGGCCGCATTCTTCCTCAGCCTCTCACACAGGCGCTGCCTGTTCAGGGCGAACAGGGCCAGCGGCACCTTCAGGGTCTCATTCCCCAGGGAAAAAGAAGGGCTGCAGAGACATGAACACATACAGCACAGCGGTTAGCACCTGCCTCATGTGTCCATCTCCCATGGTCTGTGTGGTGGGGGCGGGGTGGGGTGAGGATTCTCATCAACTTGGGGTCAGCCAGCCTGAACTTAACCTACTGGGGCCCAAAGCCAGTCCTTTACTGAGTCAACCAAGGCTACAGAGGCTTGCCCATCACACTCTACCCTTCTGCTCCTGAGCACCTGCCTTAACCCAGGGGTGAGGGTGACTGTACCTTCTCGAGCTGGCAGACAACCAGACTTGTGAGGGAAAGCCTCTGGGGGGCTGGAGATGTCACTCATGTGCCACCCCTCAGGGCTTGCCGTCTGCTTTGGGTTTTCTAGCACAGGTGGGAAAGCTGATCTCTGTCCAGGACAGCACTGGCCACCATCGTGCACTCACCGTTCGGCACCCCACCCCACCCCGTTCACATACATTGCTAGCCTTAAGCCTACATTGGTTCCCATACCCCACAATGCATAACCTATCAGTATACTCATACAGTACACGCCCACAACACCATGCTCCAGTGACCAGCTACAGAGTGCAGACCTCAAGGACAGCAAGGCTGGTGTTCTGGAAAAGTCTACAGGGACTGGGAAGGGCCAGGGCCAGGCCTGGCATCACTGGGAGATGTGCATCCCTAAATCTCTAGGATAGCTCATGCCCCATCCTCACACCTATTCACAGGTTGCTTCTGCAACATGTCTCTCCCCGACTGGGGTACCTTCAACATCTAGATATACAATAACCTGACCCTAGGAACAGAAAACAAAAAAAAAAAACAAATGGATTGCTCTCAGCAATCCACTTCTTCTCCACTTTGCAGTAAATACTGCAGAGGAGCTCAGCCTCTGGCACGCATGACAACCCACACCCCCTAGTTGGCCCCATGAGGCATACACATGCTCCCCTAAACAAACACAACCCCTCTGGCCACAATGACCCCATGTCCCTGAATCTGCAGCGGGCCCTGATCTGGTCTTCACTAGTAGACAATACTGCTGAACTCCACCTGATACAGCGCCTCCTTCCTCAGTCAATTTCCCCCATCATTCCCAGGCCAACCTCCCACTGGAACTCCAGAGCTAGGGCCACACTCCTCCCTCCACTCAGCAAGCAGAGGCAACTCAGTGCTTCGGCTTTAAGCCCCGTCTGTAGCCACAGGCCAATGGTGTCCCTCTGAAGTATCTGTCACCCCAAACCCTGCAGGCACGGCGAAGACCGGAACCTCGCCTCCTCCTGCCACTGGAGTAGCTGTACTGTGATGGCTCAAGCCATCCTTGCCTTCTCATTCCGCCTCTGGTCCCTGCCCCACATGCCTAGGAGAACTTCCTTTCCCTATGGGGACTTCCCCCAGGTGGCCTGGATCCACCTTGCTCCTGACAACTTTAAGCTCTCCACCCTGTAGCAGCCTTTCCTACGCTAACGCAGACCCCATTTGCTGTGGTCTTTCCAGGTGACATGTGACATGCCAAGACAAAGGCAGACCTGGTGGATGCTGCAAATGAATGAGCTCAGGAAGGGAGGCAGCTAGAAGTCAGACAAGGGCAGGGTATGCAATGAGGGGGAGCGGCTCAACCCAGAGCTACTGCCAGCACAGCAGACTCTACTGAGGACTGTGACGGGCCTTCCCTCACGCTGCAGGGGAGCCATGAAGTGGCCTCGGGGACCCTCAGGCCTTACACATGCCTCCCACACATCTTGGCCCCGATGACGCCTGGCAAGTATTCCCTCTTCTATTGACTTCTCCTGTCCAACCACTACCACGTGTCCCACATAACACTCGGCCAGTGTCCCCACTCGCTCTCCAGATCCAACTCCACCCGTGTGTCTTGAACCTATAGACTGTGAGTTTGGTAGATCCATCGGCCTGGGCCCTGCCTCTGGATTCCTGGAGGGTTGCGCCTATGGGAGGCATGGGAGATGGGATGGGGTGGGGGGAGTGAAACAGTGGGCATAGAGAACCTGCCCCCTTGATGCCTTTCCTGGCAGGCCACAGGATTAAATGGCCTGAGCCTGTTTCTCAGAGCAAGGCTGCCAACACCCCTCTTCTTCCTGGGTTCTTTCCATGTCCCTGCAGCTCCGTAAAACCATCCCTGTAACAAACTGGGGCATCAACCAGGTCCCTATGGGAAACGGGTCCTTGGAGAGACCGACCTAGATTGTCTGAGTCACTGTGCTCTGTGCCTTGCACCGTGCCTGACACGCGGCAAGTGCTTGTAAATATCTGCTGCGTGTGCCATTGTCACAATGGATTTGTGGGGTCACACCCCAACTGTGAGGATAGAGGGTGCCGAATCAGCTCTGACTGGGAAGCAGGAAGGGTGGAGGAGGGGGGACACCCCCACATGCCCCTGCTCTAAACACTCACTCCTACCCCCGGGTGCCCTTCCTTCCTCCTGGGACAGTGAGCCCGCGGTTGGGTGGGCACGAGCAGCCAGCACTTCTACAAAGCCAGTGGCTGCCACTCTCAGCCACAAGGATGAAAGGGCAGGAGGATCCTGGTAACAGCTGCAAACACGGCTCCCAAGTGGCCTGGCTGACAGGAACTGAAAGTGTACCCTCCAGCACCCACACTCAGGGGACTGCCACACCCTTCCCACCCACTCAGTAACCCCCATGGAAGGGGCCATCACAAGCAGAGGAGGGAACTCGTCTTTACAGGGTCCTCATGAGCAAATGCATAGGGACCCCTGCTACGGATGGGCTCACACCCAGTCACCCCTCCCTCGTCATGACCCAGCTCCTTAAGTCTACCAAGTGCCACTTGCTCCTGGCATGTGATCATCCCATCTGGAAGGCTCTTGGACTCTTATCCAGAAGTGTCTCAAAGGCTTAAGATCCCTTCGGACACCCAGACTGGGGGCCTACTGCCTGTTTCATATAAGAGACTTGAGCATCTGAATGCTTTGGTACCTCATCTGAGAGGGATCCTGGGATAAGCCCCTGGGATGCTGAGGGATGTCTGCATTTTACCCTCCACAAGGCTCAGTCACAGCCCCTGGGGTGCTGAGGGATGCCTGCACTCACTAAGTACTCCAGGACACTCTCAGGATCAAAGATAATGACTATGCCAAACCCTTGGAGGGACAGCCAGGGCCAGAGGCAAGAGTGACTTCTCCCTGTGAATTCATCTAACATAGCACCAAGAAAACATCCCCAACTGTTTTCTTCTGTGATGCTGGGAGTTAAAGCCAGGGCCTGGTATATTCTAGGCAAGCACATCCCCGCAGCTACATCCCCAGCCAACAACAGCTACATCCCCAGCCAACAACAGCTACATCCCCAGTTGAGACAAACTGGCCTTGCACTTGCCCTGTCAGCCAAGAAGTTCTTGCAATCCTCCTGCCTCAGACTCCTAAGTAGCTGTGATTTCCGGCAAGTGCTCTAGGCCTGGCTATCTAACTGGTTTCTGGTGAAGGTTTGTTTGTTGGTTCGTTGTGAATTTAAAAAGCACACACATGTCATTCCTGGGTCCTGGAACAATGCATAGTTTACTGCATGGGCACAGATATGTTAGAGAGTTTACTGCCAGGGCACAGATATGTTGGAGAGAACCAGAGTGGCCCAAAGACATCCACAGAGCAGACCCTCCCAGGCCGACCACCAAGGCCCAGGAAGCAGCCCAGGACCAATAATAACAGACTGAGTAATAACAGCCAGGCCCCAGCCAGGGCGCAGTGCTATAGCCCCTGCAGCCCATCCTTGTCCCAAACTCCCTGGACCACTGTCTCAAGGCTTCTGTAGCTGTGATAAACACCATGACCATATGCAATACAGGGAGGAAAGAGTTTATTTATTTCCACATCACAGTCTCCATCATCCAAAGAAGTCAGGGCAGGAACCTGGTGGCGGGAGCTGATGCAGAAGCCATGGAGGGGGGCTGCTTACTAGCTTGCCCCCTGTGGCTTGCTCAGCCTGCTTTCTTATAGAAGCCAGGAGGAGCGCCAGCCCAGGGATGAAACCACCCACAGTGAGCTGTGCCCTCCCGCATCAATCAAGAAAATGGACCACAGGCTTGCCCACAGGCAAATCTGGTGGGGACATTTTCTCTACTGAGGTTCCCTCTTCCAAAAAGATTCTTAACTGGTGTCAAGCTGAGATAAAACTAGCCAGCACCACAGCCCTCTCTGTTGTCCTCAGAGGCCACCTGCGGGTTTCTGGGCCCGTTGAGAGTCATGCATAGAATATTAACCTCTCATCTTCTTGATGAAAAACCACTCTTTTGTTTGCTCTAACTTATCACTCAAACATATGCATTATTCAGTTGTTGGTGTAAGCAACTAACCACTGAGTATCAGTAATGCCAGGGAATCTGCCACCTGCAGAAGTCAGAGGTACGTTCACTTCACAGCATCTCAAAATGCTTGTTGATCAACGACTTCAAAATCAAGGTGCCTGTTAGACCTGCTCCAGGCTCCTGTCATCTCACGTGTTAATATAAACACATAGGACCACATCACCATTTAACAATGTGATAGCTGCATTTCCACATAATTGGTTTCCCTTGTAGTCTTCTACTTACTTAATGCATTCTAAAATACTGCACCAAGCTGGCATGGTGGTGTCCTAGCACTTGGGAGGCTGAGGCAAGAAGAATGAGACTCAGAGGCCAGCCAGGGCTACACAACTGAGATCCTTTGGATATATCTGGCTAATAGATAAATGGCATTAAAGGAGGATGTTGCTTTGGTCTGTCCCTGAGGTCCTCATGCAGAGGATTGGTCTTCGGTGTAACAGTAGTCATGGACCTTTAAAAGGGGCTTGCTGGGAGATGACCAGTATCCATGCTAATTAACTAATTCGTTAATTCTCAAGGGAATGATTTAGGTCTTGTGGGACTGTTAAAGTTACTGAGACAGTGAGTTGTCACGAAGTGAGGTCAGCTGGCTGTCTTGCCACGGACCTCTCTTGTACACACAAGCTACTCATCCCTTTCACAGGTATTCCTTCCACTGGATGTCAGCCACCAAGTTCTAGCATCAGGTGAGGTTCTCACTGGATATAGTCAGCTGATATAGTTTCCAGAACTGTGAGCAAAATATAATTATTTTCTTTATAAGGTGCCAGCCTCAGGTATTTAGGTATAGCAGCAGAAAGTGGATGCAGACAAGCATATAGGTTTCACTAACACAAGCTCCATTGCACAGGCTATGACAAGATTCCCGTGCTACCATGTGAAGCCATTTCTGGATAGAGCCACACACATAAGCTTCCAGAGAAAGACAGGCCAGACAAGAATGACCAGGCATTGAGGGGGCTTAGGCAGGAGGCAGGTACCCCACAGCCACTTCCCTCTCCCCTGAGAAGGGTTGGAGAACAAGCATACACCTGTAGGAACAGAAAGGCAGGACTAAACAGAGGGAGGATTAAGCCTAGAGAAGAACCGGGGAGGGCAAAGGCCACCTGGACCTGCCTGGCTCCCACAGACTTGCCAGCTTTGCAGCGTCAGCATGAGGACTTTGCACAAGGTTCACATAAGGGTGTGACAGCATTTGATCAAGACCCTGATTCCTCCCAACATTGTCTGCCTAGAATGCTTACTCCAGCATGGCAAGTAGCTCATCATATACAGCCAATGATGCTGATATGATGCCCCTTGCTGGCTGAGCTTTGGCTCCTGGAGTGCTGCTTGGATGAAGAATGAAAGACCGCTGTTTGGGATTCTGTCCCCCTTCCTACCCATAAGTCCCACTCCTTGGCCACTGCTGTCTCCCAGGAAAACAAAACAGGATTCTGGAATAATTCATAGGGCAAACGTCCCATTTCACCAAGCTGTAATCATAGGTTGATGGTCCCAGAGATACAAACCAAATTTGTCCTGGGCCCCAAGGATGCCAGGGAAGCAATGACAGAAAGTTGAGACAGTTACTCGTGATGGGCAGATGTGTAGATGCGTGCTGCTAACACATTGAGACTCTCTGGAGTTTTGAGCAGGAACCTTTCAATGGGAGGCCTGTTTGTGGGAGGAGAAGGAAGCATCTGGGCTGGACCTGCAAGTCTGTGAACAATCATGGTAGAAGACAACAGTATCCCAGGGCCATCAGGTGAGCAGGTCCCAGGACAAAGAGAACACAGGGCAGCACATATAGAAAGCAGGGCTACCTCCTACCAGCCCACAGAATTAGAGAAGTTTCTCACCAAATCTGAGATGCTACTTAGGGCTCAAGTCACACGGGGTACACCTGAGGTTCTCAAGAGCCTCCTGTGCCCAGGCTTTACTAGAGCGCTGTAGGAAACCAATGCTGATCCATTGGAAGCCCCTGGCTATGAGCTGAGGAACAATTAATCCGACACTCTTAACTGGGCATGGTGCTGCTCGCCTATAACCCCAGTACTCAGGAGGGGTATGCAGGAGGATCGGGAGCTCTGGGCCTACACAGAGCAAGTCCCTATCTCAAAAAACTAAATTTAAAATAAATATGCTGGGACTATAGTGGTAGAACACCGGGCACAAGCGAGTCCTGGGTTACAACCGCAGCACTTCCTAAAGAGGGGAGGTGATTGACACGCTGGCCTGTCATGTGACTGTGGCAGCAGAGAGCCAAGCTTTCTAAGGGACATCAACCCAGGCTCAGCATTTCTGAGGACAGCTCTACAACCATTCTCAGATGCTCTCCCTAAGGAAGCCCCGGCCAACTGTGGACATTCCCCACATCTCTTATGTTTCTCAATAACTATGCCTCCCCAAGATCTGGGTTACCATTTCAACCGTCTTGCCTGATGACCCCAGAGAATCTGCTCAGCTACAAGAGGCTTCCTCTGAAGATCTGGCCAGTTCCTATCCCAGCCCGGGGAATCTTCCAGAAATAAACAAGCTTTGGGCCAGCCTGAAACCTCAAACCCAAATGCAGCTGCTGGAACTGCCTGTGGCCACCTGGCCAGCCCAGACGGACAGATGAGACCCCACAGACAGACACTTGCCCATATTTATTATTCCCTGTGCCTCCTAACAGAGGGTCAAAGGGCAGACTCAAAGTTCTGGTCCTGGCATCCTGGACACCTACCAGAGCTTTATCTGCACAGTTCTCCACCCTAAGTGTGTCTCACTGTTTAAAGTTCACCCCAAAGATCGCCTGGCACAAAGATCATCCATGACCCTAGAGCCCATGCCTCTCCTTTGCACAGACCAAGATCAGAGGCAGAGAGTTACATGACAGAATCCCACACATCCATCAGCATAAATGGCCCAGAGTTGTTCCTAAAAAGCAGCAGGCACCCACTAAATGACTGCTACATTCAAAGCTTTCCCAACCTTGGAAGCCATCTAAGATGCCACTGTGAGAGATGCATTTGGTCCATTAGTTTCCTCACAGTTATCTCCGCTCCCTCTCCCACTGAAATCACAGCTCAAGCTATCAGGCTCTTTAAGAAGCAGCTCACACCAGGCAGTGGTGGCACACGCCTTTATCCCAGCACTGGGGAGGCAGAGGCAGACAGATCTCTGTGAGTTCGAGGTCAGCCAATCTACAGAATGAGTTTTAGGGCAGCCAGGGCTACACAGAGAAACCCTGTCTCAACAAACAAGCAAACAAACAAAACGCAGATCCCAAGTAGTACTGTGTGTTTGCACTGCCAGCACTCTGCAAAGGGAGTTCAAAGCCAGCCTGTGCAGGTCCCAGATGGCAATCCTTCCTGCTCCCCCAGGACAAAGTCTGGAGAGGTCACACCTACTAGCTCAGAGATGCCCTCTACTCTCCCTAAGATGACTGACCCTCCCTAAAACTGAGTGAGCCCATCTGCTCACACTTCCTACCAACAGGAACACCGACCCCCCCCCCCTTTTTTACTTCTACAGAATTATGGCAGGCCTAAACCGAGCAAGGCACTGGGCTAGGGAGGCCCAGCAGGACGCCTGCAGTAGAGAGGAGAGAAAAGACAACAGACACACAGAAAACCAGGCACTACAGACTTGATCAGGGAGTAAGGGGACCGTGTCTTGGAGGAGTTAACATTTCGGCCAGGAAAGAATCGGGGAAGGGATGGCCTGAGAAACCGGGATTCCACGCCCACTCCAAACGCTACCCTCACTCTAGGGGAAACGCCCGGAGCCCACCCCATCGGAGGGGCGTGGCAGTGAACAGGTTTGTCAAGCTCTCATCTCTGCCACGTAGGGCGAGGCGGCCACACGCTGGGCTCCAGAGCAGCAGCCCCCAAGGCCTGCGGGCGGCCGCAAGCGTGCAGGGACGCTGCGGGTACCACTCGCCCGGCGCTGGGTTTCGGTGCCCGCGAGAAGCGCGCGGCCACACAGCAACCCCAGCCAGAGCCCGGGGTCCGTCACCCACTGTCCGTGCCGGAACACCGTGACAGGCCACCTCTACTCTCCCGCGGCAGGAGCGAGGGGCAAACTCAGCACTCACCGCGCGGTGGAAGCCATGTTCACTCGGTGCAAGCGTCACGTGGAGTGCGGCGTCAGCTGAACCTGCCTGGGTCCGGGCCAGGAGGGTGGGGCGGGGCCAGGGGCGGGGCTTTAAGGGGCGTGGGGCGGGGCCGGCGGCCCCGGTCCCTCCCCCCTCCGGCTCCCGCCTGCACACCCAGAAGAGGCGGAGCCCTGGAGGGGTTAAGGGTCTGCGCAGAAGAACTCAGGCTGGGCAAGGACTCAGGAGAGACCTAAAGGGCAACCCACGATGCTCTCCCTCGTCGGAGGAAGTGTCCTAAGTCTGGTCAGCCCCTGACGTTATGTCGTGGCAGCCCACCCGCGGGAAGAACATACAGGAATTAAGAAACCGTGGGGAGGAGGGCCAAGGATGGCAGAGAGCTAGGGCAACTAAAATAACAGGAGCCTTCGGCATCCAAGAAAAGAGTGTGGGGAGAGAGGCTCTGGCCAGAGAGATAAGCGTGGCATGCAGGGGAGTTACATCTTGTCCAAGACTCAACTGCAAAGTGGAGGAGCTGAAGAAGGAAAAGATGCGGGTGAGGGGTAGGAAGAAGCCAGCAGAGCCGGCCCCCGTGTTAGGGCAGAGTCCTAAAGAGAACAGATTACACCTGTTGTAGAATCCTACATCAGAAGGCAGATGTTGCCCTCTGTACTATCAGCAGGTCCCGAGCACTTAAAGGCACTGGTTCAAATCCTTGCAGATGTTACTTCTCACAGAGGTCTCACAAAAGCCTGGTGAGGTAGGTACTGTCTCAGAGCCATTTTACAGACCAGGAGACTGAGGCCCAGAAGGGTAACATGCTTGAGCTCACACAGGTTCACATGTTCTTGAGAACTTGGAAACACACACGTGCACGAGCATACACACAGGCACACATATATTACACTCCATCTTCAGCTAAAGAGTCTCGACTCCCTAATAAAGGATACTTTTTAAAAATAGCAAAGGATGAGCAGAGAGCTATTCGTGTCAGTTTGTAGAAGGAAAACCTGCCCCCAGCTAATCACAACCTCACTTCTTTTGACATAAAATATGTCGAAATTAAGCCAACTGCCAGCTTAATGCTTATTAATGTGTAAAGGAAGTAATTATCCTAAATATTTACAAAAGAGCGGCAGAGAACACCCAGCCACTGAACGGAGGGCTCTCTCTATGGTTGTAACAGGGAAGTTCTACCCACGGTTCCTGCCCACCCAGGCCCATCTGGACAGTGGGCCTGCAGACGGGGTCTGCTCTGACAGTAGTTTCAAGTGTTAGACATTCCCTGCCTCTCCAACAGGACTGCCCCTCCCCCACTCGTGCTCAAGAGCCTTTCCAGCAAGCCTTACCAGATCCCTGCTCAACAGGGTGCCCCCTTGGCAACTCCCCATCAAAGGCTGTGGCAGAACCTGCTCTCCCCTGCTCCTGCCCAGCAGAGGTGCTGGCCGGGACTCTAGAAATGGCTCAGGGTGTGGGAGAACATTTTGGAGTTACTCATGCAGGACAGACACGGACACTGCTGGGAACCAGGAGGCAATTGGGAAAGATTGATTTTAGAGTCGGGTGGGAGTGTGTATATCAGCTGAGGAAGTGCGCCAGGCAGAGCTCTCACACCTCACCCTGTGCCGTATCCCCTCTGAGGTCACTGGGTCCTTGGAGACAGACAAGGTCTGGCCCTGTAATGGCCTCCAGCTGGCTGCTTATTAGCCCGGTTGCTGGTGCACACCTTCCGGAGCTCCATCCTGGGCAAGGTCCTCCTTTCTCCCAGTAGTACTGTATTGGACCAACTTGCCCAGCCCTGCTTATCCCCTCTGCCTAACCATCAGTCCCCCACAGCTCCATGGACACTGCCGACCCCCTGGGTGTCTGATTCAATCAATCAACGTGGGGTATGTGTGACAGATAGGGGACAGGAGGATATATTCCAACCTCACTTCTCCCAGGAGGGACAGGAAGGCGTGTGACAGACAGGACATGATGTATTAGTCACCTTGCTCCTTGCTGTGCCCCCAAACCTGACAGGAACAGGCAAAGGGGAGAGCAGTTAATCTGGGCCCTTGTCTTCTGAGGCTGTGATAGCTAGCTTGAGCTGTCAACTTGACACAACCCAGAATCACTTGCACAGTCTCGGGGAGCGACTGTTTAAATTGAATTCTGTCTGGGGAAAGGGATTGTCTGAATTAAGTCTATTGATGCGGGAAAGCACCGTCCATTGTTGGCAGCGCCATTCTCTAGACAGGCGGTCCTGAACTGTATGAGTAGAGATAGACACCCGGGCACAATAATCACACAAGCAAGTATGCATGCGTTCATGTCTCTCGGCTCTTGACTGCGAATGTGGTGACAAGTTGTGTGACATTCCTACCTTGACTTCCCCAAAAGCAACGGATTGCAACCTGGAATCATTAGCACGAATAAGTACCCTTCTCCCCCAAGCTGCTTTCTGTCACAACAAATCATGGCAGGAAATGCGTGACTCGAGGGCAGCTTTATCCAGAGCAGCAGGAGCATGGGGTGGCAGCTCCTCACATCTCAGTGGATCAGGAAGCAGAATACTCAGGCCAGAAGCAATATCACCTTCAAAGTTTTCCTCCCAGAGACCTGCTTCTGTGAATTAGGGCACCGTCCAAAGGTTCGGCACTCTCCCAAAATAGCACCACTAGCTGGGGACCAAATGTTCAGACACAGGGCTGCAGGCAACTTTTCTTCAAACCGTAGCACACACCTAGGTGGCTGTTCTTCTGTCGTGGTACTAGCAAGTGCTACTGGCTGGGCCAACCTTGCTTCCTACTTCGAAGGCCAGCGTGGCTTCCAGTGCCAGCCCCAGGAAGGCCCTCCATCACGCCCTGTTCCTTTTGCCCTCTTTCACTGGCCCAGTTCATCTGGGCATCCATCTTCCTGCAGAAAGAGGCAGGCAGCAGCCAAGGGGCCTTCCCCAAGAAGCCCCCGTCACTGCGTCAGATGAAGTGGTCCCTGCTGGGTACTTTCCCGGGGTCTGCGAGGCAATTCAAGATGAGAAATGGAACGGTGGCTTCAGAAAAGCAAATCATTCCAGCAGCCCCTTCAACACCTCGAAGAAACAAGCTCTTTTTGTGTGTGTGAAAATGGGGAATATATTGTTTTTCAGTCTTTGGAAGACTGTTTTCTCATCTTGAAATCACAAGCTGCTTTCTTCCAGCGAGACTTATAAATACATCCAATTATCGACATTCAATATAGGAAATAAAGTTCTGAAATTGTTTTCTTCCCCCACGTACAGAGCAGGCCGGCTGGGTTGCACAGGTGATAATTACTTTTATTTCTTAAAATGAGCCAAACCAGTGTGAAGGGACTGGCCGTCCGCCTGTCATTGTTTCCACCTTTATTGCTTTGCCCGTGTTGTGCTAGGCTGTTCGTTGGTCTAACGCCATTACCCTATTTCAAGATCTTGAGAAAAATGAATGAGGTTTGTAATTTCACGAGTATGAGTGCTAAGTTCTAGAGTGAGAGGACTTTGTTCTGTAGTGGGAGAGAAACTTCTGAAGGGAGAAGGAGGGTGTGCTGTCTCTCTGATCCAAGTTACTGGATGTGTTTGTTGGACAGTAAGTGGGTCTCTGATGATATTCAGAAAGTGTCCCATTTGGGGACTCCATTAGGGTAGCCCTGTGGGAAAGCACCATATACTGTGTCCCCAGCAGTCATCTTTCTTTTTGTCCATGTCAACATCAAGACCGGGTCATCTATGAGATAGATGAGTATGGTAAACCAACGCTCAGGAGGATCACAAATTCAAGGCCAACCTGGACTAATGTCTTAGTCAGTGTTCTACTTCTGTGAAGAGACACGGGGACAGAGGGTTAATCCACTGTCATCACGGCAGGGAGCATGGAGGCACAAGGCAGACATGGTGCTGGAGAGGCAGCTGAGAGTTCTACATCCCACCTGCAGACAGCAGGAAGAGAGAGACAGACTGGGCCTGGCTTGGGCTTCTGAAACCTTAAGGCTCACTCCCCAGAGACATTCTTCCTCCAACAAAGCCACACCTCCTAACCCTCTCCCTGGTGTGGGCCATTCTTTATTACAATTTTATTTTTATTGTATGTGCATTGGTGTTTTGCCCGAATGTGTGAGAGTGTCAGATCTTGGAGTTACAGACAGTTGTTAACTGCCATGTGGGTGCTGGGAATTGAACCTGGGTCTCCTGGAAGAGTAGTCAGTGCTCTCCCCAGTGTCTGGATGAGGTTGGAGAAATGGCTCAGTAGGTAAGTGATCGCCGTGCAAGAATCAGGACCTAAGTTCATTGGCTGGCTGAACTGATGATGAGCCCAGGGTTCAGAGAGAACTAGACGGGGTTAGAGGAGGCTACCCAATGTTGACCTCTGACCTCTACATACATGTTCACACCCACCTGAACACGTTCATGTATCACAAACAAAACACACATGAACACACACACACACACACACACACAAAATAAATAAATAAATAAATAAATAAAGGGAAGGAAGGGGGAAAAGCAAGCAAGCAGGCAGGATTGGGGAAGCTGGTAACCAAATGCATCCTTAAGCCGTCCTCTTGGGACCACAGCAGCTGTTACTGCTGCCAAGACAGTTGCCACCACCTCTGCCCCTGGGTACAACATTGCACTGGCACTGCATTCTGGCCCCACACACTGCAGGACCAGAGTCCTTAGAGAAGCTTGCAATCAGCTTGTCTGTCTTGTCCCTTTTAGCCTCTGGTGAGGAAGAGATTGATGGGACCGCATGGCGCCTGTTCTGTTAGCTTTCTCATCGCCATAAACAAATGTACACACACACACACAAACACACACGCACGCACGCACACAAATTGGGGGGCCTTTTTCTCATGGTTTTAAAGAAGGGTTCAGTCCCCAGTTGTTTGTCTTCCTGTGCTTGGGTAGAGTATATTCCCAGCAGTTTGTGGCAGGGGACCCTCCTCACCTCATGGTGGATAAGAAACAGAGAGAAAAAGAGGGAAGTGGCCTGCTTCCCCAATCAGGCCTCACCTCCTTGTTTCTGGAAGCCCTCCACAGACAGTGCCGCCCGCCCGGCACTCTCAGCGTATGGCAAGCCCGTGGGGGTTTCAAACTTGAACTAAAACAGCGCTTCACTGAGTTCTAGTCTCCAAAATAAGATGATGTTGACCGATGCACACAAAACCCAGCAGCACAGCGATGGGTCAGTTTGGGACACGAGCATTCCTCCATATAACATCTTGAAAAGTCCCCCACCCCACCCCGCTTGCCCCATAATCTTACCCTGAGCGTTGCAGTTGCAAAGTCCCGAAGTCAGCTTTCTTATGGGTTCTGGGTTCACAGTTTGGCATAGTTTTGAATTTCACTTGATGTGTGGCAATGCATGCGTGTCATTTCTTTGGCTCTGAAGTTCTTCTCCGGCTCCGCCTCCATGACACTGCTAGATGAAGACTCCCCAGCCATGAAATACGCATTTGAGACTGTGTGGTGAGCAAGGAGTGTGTAGACTACAAAGTGGGAGCCCTGTGGTTGAGTCCAAGCAGGGGACATCTGGCCTTCACGCCCCCGTTTTGAGACCAAGTGGTATTTGCTTCCTATGCAGGGACCTTCCAAGGGCCAGAGGAGTGTTGACCACCAGGGCTCCTGGAGGAGTGTATGACACGATGACAACGCTGTACTTTCCTTACTGTGACGCTGAATATTATGAGAGAACATGGACAGGAAGGAGGGACTGTGTATTAGTTAGTGTTCTCTAGAGGAACAGATCTGATAGAATGAATCTACGTGTACAGGAAGGGGAGTCATTAGAGTAGCTTACAGGCTATGATTCAGCTAGTACACCAATGGTTGTCTACAATGGAAAGTCCAAGAATCAAGCAGTGGCTCGAGCCATGAAGCTGGATGTCTCAGCTGGTCTCCAGGGTAGGTCAGAATCCCCAAGAACTAGGTTCCAATGCCAGTGAAGCAAGAGTGAGGACAGGCAGGCAAAGAGCAAAAGCTTCCTTCTTCCTTCTTCCTTCTTCCTTTATAGAGGCTGCCACTGGGAAGAGAGAGGTGTGGCCCGGATTGTAGGTGGTCTTCCCACCTCAAAAGATCCAGATTTAGGGTGGGTTTTCCTACTTCAAATCATTCAAGAGAAGAAAAACCACACATAGATGTCCAGTTGCTTGGGTTTTAGTTAGTTCCAGGTGTGTCAAGTTAACAATCATGAAGAGCCATCACAGTCTTGAATGTAAAAAACAGCATCCCTGGCTTTGCTGTTTACTCACTGTATAGCATTGTGGGAAATTACGGAACCTCTGTTTTCTCAAAGGCAAAAGGGGAAATGGTAGCCTCTAGCTCAGGCTGGCTCCCAGAAGACCCTCCGGTTCAATCCCTGGTCTATGGTGATGTCATTTGTTATGTGCGTGGTCAGTCACTTGAGAAGTGGGGAGAGCAGATGGAGTTTTGCTGTGTCATAGCAGTCACTTCCTAATAACCACCCAGAGGCTTAATAAAAGCTATAAATGCCCAGCAAATAGCTCAGGCTTATTACTAACTAGCTCTTACAACTTAAATTAACCCATTTCTATTCATCTATGTGCTGCCACCGTGGCTTTACGTGTCCTCCAGCATGTCTCGCTCCCTCTGCGTCTCCTGGCAACTCCTGACCCCCATCCTTCTTCTTCCCAGTGTTATCCTAGTCTGGCTCTCCTGTCCAATCTCTTCCTGCCCAGCTATAGGCCAGTCAGGTCTTTATTAACCAATGATACACACACACACACACACACACACACACCACACACACACACACACACACACTTGTGTGTGTGCATGTAAAGATTGTTCCACAGCAGGGGGGTGTTAGGGAGGAACTGGCATCCTATCCTCAAGATGTGAAGGTGGATATTCTAGTTTCCTTTCTGTTGCTGTGATTAAAATGCCCCAACAACACAACTTCAAGTAGAAAGGGGTTATTTCAGCTCTCAGTTTCATCCACAGATCACAGTTTCAGATTACAGTCCATCAGCGTGGACAAGTCGGGGACTCAAGAACTCACAGCGTCCAGTCACATCGCATCTACAGCCAAGAACAGAAAGGCAGAGATTCATGTGGTGGCTTGCTTCCGCTCAGTGCGATTTCTCCACTCTTGCACACGTCTGGACCCCTTGCCCAGTCTTCCCACATCAGCTGACTTAATGGAACTAATTCCAAAGGTCAGCCCGCTTTAGATAGTCCCTCATTGATACTCTCTCCTCTCGTTGTATCAAGTCAACAATTAAAATTAATCATTACAGTGGGTGAGCCGCACTTCTGGTTCAGTCTGCCTACAAAACAAGCTTCTTGGTTGAAAGGGGCAAGTCTACAAGTTTAAACTAAAGTAGCCGGTTCACGGCTCTGCCAAGGAATAACTGTGCCAGAGAGCTAACAACCACCTCAAGCCCATGGGATGTGGATCTAGCCAGAGATGCTGAAGGATCACAGGGACTCTGGGAATGGATTGCAGTGTGTATGTGTGTGTATGTCGGGGGGTCCTATTGTACCCCATCTCAATCCAAGCCCGAAGCTTCAGCCTGCACCTGAAACCCCCAATGTCACTGTTTAAGCCCTGGTCCTGGGCTTTGTTTCTCATTGCGTAGAACTCATCCCTCTGAGACCCCGAGTACTTTGCATCCTCCATTGATAGAATCCATCCTTAGGCTTATTACAAATCCTTCCTTTCTAGGCCCCCAGCCCTGAGCTCTGCCTATCAGTCAATAGAACTCATTCTTATTGTAAAGGTCACAGATGCTTTGCTACTTTGCAAGAGAATTTTGATGTAGCCAGCCCTGGTACTTTGTTATGAAAACTGACAAGTGGCGACCCCCACCCCACCCCCCTCCCACCCCGCAAAGTTCTACTATGCTTGAATGTGTATGGGGGAATAAACTTTGGGGTCAGTTTCTGGAAGCCTCCACCCAGTGCCTGCAAAGGTGGCACTGGCTCCAGTTCCATTGCTCATCTCACATGGATTGACTCCCCACAAGTCTTGAGGTTTGCGGGGTCCCCAACAACTAGTGACTATGTGTTCAAAGCGTAAGCCTATAGGAGATGTCGAAACAGTAGGGGATTTGACCTGGGTGACCCGGAAGGGTAACATGGGGATGACTAGGAGCCAGGAGGTCATCCCCAGGCTACCCTGGATCATCAGAGCTTATAGGAACCAAGCACAGAGCCATTGCACTGGCGATAAGGGCCCTGCAGTTGAGATTGATGGCAAAGGTCTGACCTGACCAAGCCGAAAGGCCAACCCCTCCAGTTCCTTTCTTTTGCTGTGACAAACACTATGTGCAAGAAGCCACCCAGGGAGAAAAGAGTTTCTTAGTCTTACATGTATGTCCCGGTCACATTTCCGTCACTGAGGGAAGCTGTGGCAGGAACTGAGGCAGAGGCATGGAGAATGCTGTCTGTCTCTCATGACTTACTCATCTTACACAACCCACCTGCCTGGAGGTGGCGCTGCCCATGGTATTAACCAAGAAAATACCCGCGCAGACTTGCCTATAGGCCAGCGTGCTGGAGGCATTTTTTCAGGTGAGGTTCCCCCTTCCCAGGTGCTGGTCGGGTGTGGTGAGAGGTTTTCACCCTGCTCAGAGCATCAGCTATTACATGGGATAAGTTTCTGTACCCTGGATAGTAGTAGGTTTTTTTTCCACCGATGCAGTAAGCCAGATCAAACTGAACTAAAAAGTAAGAGATCAGATTGATTTGGGCAAAACACTCCCGGGTGAATCCTCCAGCCTCCAGAGATGAGGTGGGGGAGGCAGGAGAGACATCACATGGTCATTCTTAAGGACAGGGCTTAAATACCCTGTAGGTGTGGGGTGATGATGCGCTGTCCTCCACAAGCTGGGGTTATGCCCAATTATAAGCTTCGGATGGGGACTTGGGGAGCTGGCAGCCTCGGAGGAGGAGCCCTTGCGACCACTGGGACTGCCAAACTTGACTTTTGGTGGTCTTTCTGAGGGGGCAGGGTTTGGTGAGGGAAGAGTAGGGCTGAGCTGGAGATTGCAGCCAAACAACATACCAATCATCATTCAGAAAAATTAGCAGACACCTAAAAAGTTGCCACTGCCCAGCTCCTTTCAGACAGCATTATGGACTCAGAAGCAGATGCCAAGTTCGCAGGCTGTAGGGCAAGCTAGCAGGAGGCTCACTCCCCCCTTTGTTCTTTCTGGACATTCGGGGTCAAACAGCCCGTGGGAAGAATCATGGTTTTATTCGGATCTCAAAGATCAATATCACACTCTCTGTTTAGGGCTTGAGGGAAAATGGATTGAAGCGTGTCTGGCAGTGGGAAGGCCGGAGGCAGCTGCCCCAGCACAGGTGGCTCTCCAAAGAGGCATCTTATCACGGTGCTGAGGCCACAGGTCCGCCTGCAGAGTCAGCTGTCTACCTTAGCACCAAGCCTCTCCAAGCTTCGTGGCTTGACTAATGGAATCCCAGAGCCTCTCAGCACAGGGGTGGGCGGAGGTGGCAGCCAAGCCTTTGTTCAAAGGGACCTGGGGGAACTGACCTCAAATCTCTAGCAGATACTACCTGTGTTTGAAAGGAGGAGGTAGCAAAAGCCAGGCTGGGAAGAGCTCACTTAATCTCTGTGGCTATTTCTTGAATTCCACACTACTTTCTGTCTCTGTGACAAGAGCAAACCTCATCCTTGCTGTCACCACAGATCATTCGATATGTGTCTGAGTTCTATTGTTTTCGTGAGCAAATAACAGAAATAACTTAAAGGGAGGGATGGAGAGATGGCTCAGAGGTCCTGAGTTCAATCCCCAGCAACCACACGGTGGCTTACAATCGTCTGTAATGAGATCTGGTGCCCTCCTCTGGTGTGCAGGCAGACACGCTGGAGGAAAACTTTATATATAATAAATAAATAAATCTTTAAAAACTAAAAATAACTGAAAAGGGAGGAAAGATGTATTTCAGCGTACAGTTTCAGAGGGTTTAATCCATGGTCACTTGCCTCTATGTGTTTGGGCTGAAAAACATCAGTGCGTCAGGAGTGTGTGTGTGTGTGTGTGTGTGTGTGTGTGTGTGTGTGTGTGTGTGTGCCTTAGTTCAGGTTCCCACTGCTGTGAAGACACACCATGACCTTGGCAACTCTTACAAAGGAAATGTTTAATTGTGGTGGCTCATTTAGAGTTCAGAGGTTCAGCCCATTATCAGCAAGGCAGGACGTGGCAGCTTGCAGGCAGACATGGTGCTGGAGAGATCGCTGCTATATGCTGATATGCAGGCAACTGGAAGTAGATGTCCTCACTGGTTGTGGCTTGAGCATCTTTGAGGTCTCAAAGCCTGCCTCCACAGTGATACACTTCCTCCAACAAGACCATAGCTACTCTAACAAGGGAATACCTCCTAATAGAGCCACTCCCTATGGGGGCCATTTTCTTTCCTCTCCCTGGCCCCCACAGACTTGTAGCCATATCATAATGCAAAAAATGCATTCAGTTTAACTTCAGAAATATCCATAGTCTATAACAGTCTCAAACTTATTTAGAAGTCTAAAGTTCAAAGTTTCTTCTGAGATTCATGCAATCTCTTGACTGTAATCCCCTATAAAATCAAAATCAAAAAGCAGATCACATACTTCCAACATATAATGGCACAGGACATACATTACCATTCCAAAACACAGGGAAGGGAGCATAGCGAGGAAACACTGGAGCAAAGCAAAGCCAAAAACCATCTGGGCAAACTCCAAATGCTGCATCTCCATGTCTGATGTCAAAACGCTCTTCAGATCGCCAACTCCTTCCAGCTTTGTTGACTGCAACACACTTCTTTCTCTTGGGCTGGTTCCTCTCCCTGTTAGCAGCTCTCCTCGGCCGGTATCCCACAACTCTGGCATCTCCAACATCATGGAGTCTCCCAGAAAATCCAGACTTCAATGTCACAGCTTCATGCAATGGCCTCTCTCCATTCAGGGACACCCCTAACACATGCTTGGCTTCAGCGGCTTTCCTTGTGGCATATAAAGGTTCCATAACACCTTCCTTCTATCCTTGACTATAAAGCCAGAAACACATGACCAAAGTTGCCAAGTTCTGCTGCTTGCTGGGGCTGGAACATGGACCCCTTGTTCAATGACGTCTCCAAATTTCTGCCCTTCTCTGCCTAAGCTTGGCTTTTCTGGAATTAGCTCTGTAGACCAGGCTGACCTGACGCTCAGACATCTGCCTGCCTCTGCCTCCCAGTTCTGGGATTAAATATGTGAGCCACTCACTCTAAACTTTTCTTTAGTTCCCTTTTACAAGTTGGAAATTTAGCTGGGTGAGGTCACCACCTCTTTATCAATTTCTTAATCTGTTTATCTCCTTGAACACAGGATTTAGCTCCATTCCACCTCCGAATACTCCCTTTCTCCTCAAATTTCACATTTTGTAATTTACCCTGCTCAACTTGCTCCTTTTCATTATAAATCTTCATTAGAGTTACCACCAATAACCACACGACAGAGTCTGTACTAGGCTGTTTTGAGATTTCCTCTGCCAACAGAATTAATCCAAAACTCTTCACTTTAGCCTCAGGCAGATGATTCAGACAAGGGCAAAAATCAGCCACTTTCTCCATCAAAATATTACAAGAAGGATCTCTAGGCAACATGCTAAAATTTTCCTTTGAAACCTCTTGAACCAGCCCCCCACAGTTCAAATAGCTCTCAGCACCACTGTCTTCCACGATGCTACTCGGAGGGTCCATCGAGCAGCACTTAAAGCTCTCAATTGCTTTTCTAATGCACAGCCCCAATGCCTATATCCCTTCAAACAAAAGCATGGTCAGGCCTATCACAGCAACACCCCGCTCCTGTTACCAACTTCTGTTCTGGTTAGAGTTTCTATTGCTGTGAAGAGACAAGACACAGCAACTCTCACAAAGAAAACGTTTCATTGTGGTGGCTCACTTACTGTTAGAGGTTCAGTCCATTACGATCATGGCAGGGAGCATAGGGGCATGCGGGCAGACGTGCTGGAAAGGTAGTTACTACATATTGATCTGCAGGTGACAGGAAGTGAGCTGTCTCACTGGGTGTGGCTTGAGCATATATGAGATCTCAAAGCCTGTTAGGAGTAAGGTTTTTTCCTGCCGACCTGAGCCCAGAGCAGCCCCGCCAGCCCCAAATAACACACAGAGATGATGTATTTGATATAATGTTGTTGGTCAGTTACTATTATTTCTTGTCAGCTAGCTCTGTCTTAAATATTAACCCATTTCTATTCATTTAAGTATTTACACGTGGCCTTATCTTACCAGAGAGAGGGGCCGGACCTCTGTTCTCCGGTATGTTAGGAATAAGGTTTTTTCCTGCTGACCTGAGCCCAGAAAAGATCCCCCCCCCCAGTGACACACTTCCTCCAAGAAGACCACACCTACTCCTAATAGTGCCACTCCCACTTTGGATCATTTTCTTTCAAACGACCACAATGTGTGTGTGTGTGTGAGAGAGAGAGAGAGAGAGAGAGAGAGAGAGAGAGAGAGAGAGAGAGAGAGAGAGAGAGAGAGAGAGAGAGAGAGAGAGAGAGGTGGGGGGGGAGAAATACCAGGGACCCAGCTAGTGTAACTTTTTTTTCTTTTGAGACAGGGTTTCTCTGTGTAATAGGACTGGCTGTCTTGGAACTCACTTTGTAGACCAGGCTGGCCTTGAACTCACAAAGATCCAACTGCCTCTGCCACCACCACCTGTACCACCACCACCTGGCCGCCAGTATAACATTTAAAGGTACACTTCCTCCTACTTCCTCCAAGTAGCCTCTGCCTCCCAGAATTTTCAGCACCTTCAGCTGGGGATCATGTGTTCAGTGCATGGCGTAGGTCACATCCAAACCCCAAGGCTACATGAAGAATAAGGCCTTTTCTAAGGCAATCCAAACAACAGAGGTCCAAGCTCCTCCTGGGGCTGTTGTTGAGGAAGGAGGCCCTGCTGCCCACCCCAGCAATCCTGACACACAGGGCTTGGGTGTGACCTGGGCACCCGGATACTCAGCAGCACTATAGCCACCTGTGGTTTATGGCCAGATTCGGGGTGTCGTCTTGGCAGCTACCCAAGGAAACTGCAGTCTTTGTGCTTTGAGTCCACGTGGACACTATTATGCTGACCCTGTAGGTTCCTTCTCCTGGGGGAAGCATGGGCAATGGACATCAATTCCAAGTTTATTACTCCTTCTAGTTAATTGTTTATCTTCCTCTAGAAGAACTCTTCACATCCAATACCCTTCAAAGCCCACTCCTGTGCCCTCCCCATAGCTTGGATAAGAAGGCCAAGCAGGACTGAGGGTGGGGAAGTGGCTCAGTGGTTAAGAGCACTTGCTGTTCTTGCAGAGGACCTGGGTTCAGTTCCCAGCACGTACATGATGTCTAACTCCAGCTCCGGGGGAATCAATCACCTTCTTGCCTCCCAGGGTTCACACAGGCACAGGTGTGCACAGACACACTATAAAATCAATCAATTTGAAAATAAGAAGGCTCCATCTAGACTTGCGTACAGGCCCAGCCTCTGCTGTCTTGGAGAGCTGAACAGACTGTTGCTCCCATCCCAAGATGGGTACCAATTAGAAGCTCACTGAGATTGAACGTTGTTTCATACCATGGGGAAATCATCGAGAACAGCCACTTTAGATGAAGGACATTTGGAAATATGTATTAAAACCAAAGTGGGTACGGGAAAAGGGAGGAAGGGAGGGGGAGGGAGAGAAGGAGGGGGCTAAGCCTTCTAACCCTGTGATTTCAATTCTCATTATCTGGAATAAAGAAATGCCTCTTCATGCAAGGAGATGGGAAGTACCGGCTTGTGGCTGTGATGGAGGAAAATTAGAGGCCAAGTTGTGTCGCTGATAAGTGAACTCCTGTCTGTCACATGGGAGAGTGTGAGAGCAGTTCAGAGGTCTGTCCTAGTGCTGCAGGGTCCTGGATGGGTACTGCTCACACAGTGGTGACGAGAGGCAGGAGTGTGTGTGCCAGGCCCTTAGGGCAAGCGGCAGGGCGGTGGAACCTCCACAGATACAGGAAGTCTAGGAGAAAATAAACAGGAAGGATGTTTTCAGGGAGATGGGAGGGTGTTGCGAAGGGGTCTGCCTGGCCCAGATCTATGGGGGATAATCCCAAGACCCCCATCTCACCCCCACACCGACCTGTCCTTTCTCAGCTCCTGGTTACAGGCCCAACTCTGTCCGGGTGAGGAGGTCAGGAGATTTGTATGTGGGAGACTTTTTATAGGGACCATAGACAAGGCTCTTCTGCCTGATGCCAAGCCCAGAAGAAAGTCCTGGAGGGTGGACCTGCCTTGTCTGATAGGCATTCAGACTTTATGTGCTCACTCTGACCCTCCACCCCTGTCTCTACACCCCAGTGGTCCACACTCCTGGCTCCATCCATCAAATCCTAACCAGCCTTCACTACAGTCCCTACCCAGGCCCAGAGCCCCACCTCTTAACTCCAGCTCTAATCTCCAAGCCTGACCTCTGACCCCACCTCCATTCTAGCAACCACTACCTCTGACTCTCCAGTCTCTCAAGGGCTACGCTTCTCTACACTCCCCCCTCCCTGACTTTGCTCTCCAGCCAGCCCTTTGTGGGGTAACTGCCAACGAGAGAGAAAATGATATTTTGCCTTTTCTTTATCAGAAGGGAAACTCCTCCCTGTCGTGCCCGCGATTTGCAAGACAGCTCTCAGCCCCTCCCCCTTCCTGGTTTCCTGCCTCCTCTTGGTTTCCATGGATTCAGATGTTTGCTCCCAGCACCTGAGTCCCAAGGGAGGGGGAGGGAATGAAGGAGGGAGTGGCTCAGTGGCTGGAGGAGGGGGAGGGGAAGAGGCTTTGGATCAGTTCTGCACACATCCCCTGACCCAGCCTCTAGAGGACCTCCCACGAGGTGTTGGAGGCTTTCTGGTACCCAACACTTCTGCGTTGCTTTCTTTGTGGGGGAGGGGTGTGAAGGAGCTCCAGAAAAAAAAAAACCAAAAAAAAAAAAAACCACTCAGTGATGATACCCAACATCAAAGAAACTCACTGAGGGACTTCCGTGTCAGGCAGGGTACGATGTCTGTGACCACCTTAAGAGGGGACACTGTCTAAATTGTATGATGACTGTCCCACAGCTGGCTGAAGGGCCTCGGGGTCCGTGGCTTGGGGACACAGAGCTCGCTACACAGAGCAGGAGCCACAGCAAGACTCATGTGTGTTCAGGGACTCTGCGGCCACTGCAGAGGGAGTGTCCTTTCTAGGTATCAGTTTGCAGGAGTTCCTGTTACCCTGCCCGGCTGTGGGCACTGGCGCAGCACCCTGGTGGGTGTGTGCAGGGGTTTTCTCTCTCCATGAAGCTGCAGGACTCTGCATGATCCAAGACAGCACCCTGGATGCCACAGGCGTTCATTAGGGCCCTGCATTCATTTTCCTGTCAACCCATTTCCTCCTTATTGCAGGGGGAAGCAGGTAAGTTAGAGACTCAACAGGTTCATCAGAGACCAGTGGGAGAGATCAGGCAGAGAGCGCTGCGTGTGGGCCCCGGTAGAGACATGATGATGTCACAGCCAAGTTCCTATGGGGCTCCGAAGCCAAAATGACTCACAAGATGAGGCTGTCCCTGGGCCTCTGCCTTGCTTCACTACTGGCTGAGGGAGAGCCTTGCTTAGCAGAAATCTCCTTGGCCTCAACAGTCCTGTTCAAAAGGGACACAGGCCTTTTGTGTCCCTTCGCTTCCGGATCCTCCTGCCTCAGCCTCTAGTATAGTGGGATTACAGGCATCACGCCTCAGTCTTCATGACTATCGCAGAACTGTTGATGTAGCGGCTCCAATGTGAACAGTGGTTCATTAAAAACCCACAGCCTTTCCGTTTGTTCCCTTCTGTCATGGCCACTACAGGGTGCCCCCTCCTTCCTATGCCACTCGTGCCACCTGCCTTTGTGCCTTTGAGACAAGCTCGAGGGGTGAGGTGGTGGCTGGGAGTTCAACAACCTCTTGCTAATGGTCAGTTCCTTTATTTCTCAGGAAAAGATTCTAGTTTAGGTTCTAAGACTGAAGAGCCAGCCAGGCGTTGGTGGCGCACGCCTTTAGTCCCAGCAGTCGGGAGGCAGAGGCAGGCGGAACTCTGTGAGTTCCAGGCCAGCCTGGTCTACAAGAGCCAGTTCCGGACAGGGTGCAAAGCTTACACAGAGAAACCCTGACTGGAAAAACCAAAACCAACCAAACAAGAAACTGAAGATCCAGGGGGATGGTACCAGCACCCACGAGGCTAAGACGGGAAGAGTGAGTTGAAGATCAGCCAGAATTCAGTCACAAGATCCTGCTAGAACAAAACACCCAGAAGACCAAAGTGCCAATGGAAAGTGAAAGAAGCCAGGGCAGGCGAGCCGGCTCACCTGGCAAAGAGATCAAGCACGCACAGTCTCCCGGACAGGCATGACGGAAGGAGAGGTGACTCCCTCAGGTTGTCACGACTACTCTCTCTCTCTCTCTCTCTCTCTCTCTCTCTCTCTCTCTCTCTCTCTCTCTCTCTCTCTCTCTCTGTCTCTCTGTCTCTCTCTCTCTCTCTCTCTCTCTCTCTCTCTCTCTCTCTCTCTCTGTCTCTCTCTCTCTCTCACACACACATCCAATTGATTGATTGATTGATTGATTGATTGATTGATTAAGGTGTTTGTTTGTTTTTTAGCCAATGTATCTGACAGGCCTTGCTTACCACCCCAGGCTGGTTTTAGTGCCCCTCCCGTTCCCAGCAAAGAGGCCACTCTCTTACCATCACCTCCCTCAATGCGCAGAGGCCATTGCCAATTTTGCTACCCTGTCCCTGGAATGTATCACTGATCCCTGTACGCAACACAGGCAAAGAGCAGCCAGACAACTCAAGAGTCCCCGGCACCTTGAGGTGGCTTGCCCGCTGGGACTCAACTACTACCTGTGTGGCCGCTCTCCCTGGAGAGCTGTGGTCATGGTTCCTATTTCCTATCTCCTCACCACGCCTACTCCCCATCACTCACAGGGACAGCAGCCAGCGATGCTGAGTGCCAACCTAGGCTGTATATTTTTTACACGTGATTTTAAATTTATTTTTTGAGAATTTCATACATGCATACAATGTATTTCACTTATATGTATCCCCTTCCCCTCCTCTAACTCTTCCCAGGCCCTCCCATCTCCCTCCCAACTTCATATCCTATTTTTAAAATAACCCACTGAATCCAATTAGTGCTGCATATATCCGAATTGGTGTGGATGTACCCACTGGAGCATGGTCAAACTAACAGGAACCATGCCCCTAAAGAAAGCAGGTTCTATCTCCTCTGGCAATGACTGCACACTTAAACAAATTACAATGCCATAAACTCATTCTCAAGATTTGCCTGGCATGGGTTTTTGTTTGGTTTTTTCGAGACAGGATTTCTCTGTGTAGCTTTGTAGACCAGGCTGACCTCGAACTCACAGAGATCCTCCTGCCTCTGCCTCCCGAGTGCTGGGATTAAAGGCGTGCACCAACCACCATTGCCCCACTTGGGAGTTTTTTTTTTTTAGGTCAGGGTCCCATTATGTAGCCCTGGCTAGCCTAGAACTCACAGAGCAGGTTGGTTTCAGATTTGTAGCAATCTTCCTACTCCTGCCTCGTGAGTGCTGGCATGCCGGGTGTGTGCCACCATGTCTGGCCAAACAGATGTTTTAGGTAGACAACATAACCTAACAGGGTTATGGAAAAGCGCCCCTCCAGTGTGTCAGCATCTCTGAACTATACTATACTCATCTTCCCCTGGGGCCACATCGCCAGTGCCGTAGCCATCTTCCTATCTCTACCAGCCCCTCTGCAGTGCGAGGAGCCTTGTGCCTGTCATGCCTTTGTGTGGACCAAACTTTCCAGAATTGTCCATGGTGGCTTATTCTGCTATGGCCTCCAACAGCCCCTCTCAAAGTGACCCCCTGGACCCCCAGCTTGAGCAGTGTGCACAATCAATCATTTCTAACTTTCCTGTGCTGTCTTCCAAACCTCCCCTGCTGCAGTGACCCCTCTGTTGATTTGATCATGGCCACTCTGCCACGCCAGCCTCCCAGCGCAGCAGCCTGCAGCGGGAACGAAAGCGGGAGCACTTTTGTTCGGGTTGATGAGCGACCAAGCAGAGCTGGCCACGCGTAGGATCCAATCGCTAACTAGCGAAGAACGAGCCTGGGTCAGATTTAACCTCTGGGTTGGGATTGTGTCTATGGGGTGACTTCCAAGTGTCCAGACCAAAACCGGAGGGACTGGCCACTGCAGAATGCAGTTGCAAAGCTCATGGCACCTTCTCCACCACGCAGCATTGCATGCCAGTGTTCAAGGGGAGCATTGGCTGCTGCAGAGTGAATGCCTGGGAGGAGGCGAGGAGCTGGATCCGCTCAATTAGCACCCCAAAACCTATCATCACTCATAATCTGCCTGAGATAAATCACAGGTGGGTAATTATGATGTCAGGCCAGGTACCAGAGAGAAGTTTTAAAATAGCCATCAAAGAACTCCCCGGTTAATTCAAATCCATCCTCGCTCCCTCCCGGGGACAAAAGCGTTTGGGCTGGAGAGCTGACCAGGCGGAGAGAAATGTGATTGCTCCATGCAGAATGGGGACTTCTGGATTTAATGTTTCTCTTTGTCAGGTTCCAGAATAGCACCCCTGTCAGAAATGAAATCAATGGCCATCCGTCTGAGGTAAATCATTTTTTATCTCCCTCTGCAGCGCTAGAGATTGAACTCACGCGCTTGCATTTGAACAGCAAGCTCTATACAGCCACACCGCCAGCCCCACACCGGGGTCCTAGGCAGATGTCCTATCGCTGAGCAGTACCGCAAGGCCCCTGCTGGTGGATTCCAGGCCAGAGCGCTCCTACTGAGCTGTGTCAGCAGCCCTCTTTGTACTTGGTGAGATAGGGGCTCCCTAACTTTCTCCCCCACTGAGCTATTATGACCAGCCTTCTTTATACGCTGAAAGAGGGTCTCCCTAAACTTCCTCGGCTGGCCTTGAACTTGCTGGATGGGCTAAATTGGCTTTGAACTTGGAATCCTCCTGTTTCAGGCTTCAGAGTAGCTAGAATTATAGGCCTGTGCTTTGAGGTTCTGCTCCTAAGTAAATCCTATTGCGGGGATGTTAGACTCCTTAGATATCAAGTCCAAACTGTGCAGCATGCTTGCCACACTATAGTCCCTCTACTCCAGCCGTGCTAGGGATCTAAGACATTATCCCACCGTTGGCCCGGGCCTTGTGTTTTCCTATGCCAGTATGTGGACCCTCATCCAAATACCACCAAACCACTTACCTTCCACACTCCAGGCCTGTCCCATGGGCCTCTTCAGGAAATCCTCACTCCTGCCCATTTTCTCAAAAGCCCAATGCCAGCCAGGCTTACCTCTCCCTGAGTTGCCAGAATCTTAAGGAATGGCCAGTTCCAGATTGTGTCAAAGAGCTCTTCTCAACCCCTGGAACCTGTCATGCTCCTGTCTCAGACTTTCAAGTGCCTGGGGTTATAGGTCATGTACCCCCCCAGGCTGCCTCACCTGCCGGGAAACAGAAACCACACTGGATTAAGTCAGAGGAGGGGTCAGCGTGTTGGGAAAACAATATACATAAGGGTGGTCTCCTTCAATGGCAGAGACGGGAGCATCCAAGCCACCTTTCAACAGTGAAATGTCACACACACACACACACACTCACACACACACACACACACACACACTCACAGAGGGGGGGGGAGACTTCTGTGCGTCAATATTTGGCCCCCCAGTTAGATGCATTGTTTTGGAAGATTTGGACTTTCTGGGACACAGGGCCTGACTGGCAGAAGTCGGCCACGGGGAGCAGGCTTTTGAGAGTTATATTCCCTTATCCTTGTCACCTGCTTACTCTGTGTCCTGTCTACCATCTTAGAATGATATGAGGACTTTCCACTGTCCCTTCTAGGCCTCCTCCTTCATGATGGACTGAAGTGTCTGAAACCATGAGCCAAAGCTACCCTTCTCCACCTTAAGTTGTGTCGGTTGGATATTTGTCCATGGAGAGTCAAAGCTAATACCAAACAGACTCCATCCAGAGAAGCTGAAGCAACAGCAGGGCTGGATGCAGCTGCCATCTCCAGGTTCAGGCCTGCTCTGATGGTAATATACCAAACTCCACACAATGTCTTCCAAGTTTCTCAGACAATGGCTCTGGGGCTTGTTTTAACCTGGCCTGGTTATTTAGCTAGAGCTACATACTCATCCCAAGTCCAATTACCAGGGCCACAGGAGAGCCAAGTTGTCATGGCCATGGACCCTGGGATTCCTGCCTCCCTCTCTACGGTACGGCTCCATCTACAATATGGGAGTGGAGATGCTCATTGAGTCAGGACCCCAAGAAGGAGGGATGAGTGATGAGCATTTCCAAACCAATCTAAAGCGTGTTCTAACGAAGAGAACACTAACAAATTCAGGGAGGCCAGAAGGCCTTGGGGATGGAATTCTTTCTTTTCCTCTCCCTGGCTCTGAGTATGCGCAGAGCTCCCAGAACCATCAGCTGTGGGTCCCTGAGAGAGTCCATTTGGCAAGGACTCTATGCCCAGCATGGCAGCCAGGACCTGGCCCTACGTAAAGGACTTCCAAAACAGGTAGGCGTGCTATTGGAAGCTGCTAGAATGTGAATATTGGGCCAGTGAGATGGTTCGGTCAGTAAAGCAAATTTCCTAAGGTTGACCCTGGGTCCCACATGCTGGAGAGAACTTGGGACCCTTACAAGTTATTCTCTGACCTACATGTGTGCTCTGTGGCACATACCCTACCCCCCATAATTAAGAGTTCTTACGATGTGAATATTGTTCCTGCTATAAATCAGACTAAGCTATGTAGCCCAGGCTTGCCTCAACCTCCTGATCTTCAGCCTCCTGAGTGCTAGGATGACAGGTGTGTCCCATCACACCATGCTAGAAGTGACCTTTCTTCCCCTCTGATTTGTACCTTCCTGCCCAGTCTCCCAACTGCCACCAACATAATATTCTGTCCTTTTCAGCATAGACTTCGGCCCCAGCTTGCCGGAGCCTGGAACCCTGATGGTGTACCTTCACTTCTCTGGGCTTCCTGGCCCTCCCCTGCCATTGTCTCCCCATCATGGCCACCTAGATACCGGCATGCCCCTCCCATTGCCTCCCTGTGAAGTGAGAGAAGCTAAGCAGAGGTGACAACTTCTGCCTCGGTGCCCCCCTCCCCACGTTCTCCTCACTCCATATGCTCATACTGATCTGGTTAAGCTGCCCTTGAGCTTTCTCCCCAAAGACACTGGGACGCTCTTCTCTACGCTCAGTGGCTGCACTGGGGGTGGCAGATGGCGAGCTGTGTGATGAATGAAGACAAATGGAACCCACTGGAAAATGGGACCATGACGCCTCTCAGCCCTTGTTAGGCTCTTCCATCAGGAAACAGGAGCATCTTTTACAGTCAGCACTGCCCCACCCACAGGATGGAGGTCCTGAAAGGGAGCACATGAGCTGAGTACGGTAACGCCAGCACCCTGGAGGCCAAAGCAGGAGGGTCAGCTTCAGCAAACAGCGAACGGCGTCTCAGAACAAAGTAGTGAACAAATGAGACCCAAAGCAGAGGGCAGCACATACAGAAACCCAGAACAAAGCAGGGAAACCTCCCTCGGCAGCACCCCTCCCCAGCACCCCCTCTGCCGCCCAGGACTCACTCAATACCCTGGCAGCACACATCCCGCCCCAGCATGAGATCCTAGCCCTGGAGGGTTTTCTCAAGAAGGAGGACAGTCCTGGGATGGAGAATTGTGCATGTGCTTCAGACAGAAGCGTCTGGTGTGTCCAGGAGGCTGGCAGTGGGGGTCTTGGAGGAGAGAGCCTCTCTTGAGGCTTTACTGAGAAGTTGCAGATGATTGATTGCCCAGACATCCTAAAGCAAGGGGCTGGTACATTAAGACAAGATAAATTAAACAAACAAACAAACAAAAAACCAAGAGAAAAAAAAAAATAAAAGAAAAACCCAAAAAAACACAAGGCAAAGATTTAAAAGGCAAGGGCAAGATTATCATTCTTGTCGGATAATGTGCTCATGTTTATCTTGAAAATCCAAGAGGATTAACCGTGAAACAGTCAAGTAGAGAGCGCCTTTGGCTGGGTCTAGTGGTTCATGCCTTGACACTTAGGAAGACCACAGTATAGGGATTTCAAGCCAGCTTGGGCTACACAGCAAGGCAATCTCAAAATAAATACATAAATAAATATGCATAAAATAAAAAAGCAAACAACCCAGAAAGACCCATGACTTCCCATGTGCCTCGGAACTGCTAGCAATGATGGGACCTGTCAATCAAACTTCAATAAAGCTTGTGTTGGTTGGGTTTTTTTATTTTGTTTGTTTGTTTGTTTTTGTTTTGTTTTGTTTTTATTTGTTTTGTGTTTGGTTTTGGTTTTTCGAGACAGGGTTTCTCTGTATATCTTTGGAGCCTGCCCTGGCTGGAACTCACTCTGTAGACCAGACTGGCCTTGAACTCACAGAGATCCACCTGCCTCTGCCTCCTGAGTGCTGGGACTAAAGACCTGTGCCACCAATGTCGGGCTGTGCTGGTTGGTTTTAAGTATTAACAATCTAGAATGGAAGGCGAGGGTCCGAGTGAGCTATCATCTAGATCAGACTGTAGAAGAGTAGAGAATGCTAGCTGAGGAGCGAGCAAGCAGACATGGTTTTTCTCTGCTCTCGACAGAGAATGTGGTGTGACCAGTCCGCCCCCCCCCCCCCCCCCGTGAATTCCCTGCCATAGGACTGCAACCTGAAACTATAAGCTACATAAACACTTTCAACCCCCACCATTGTTCTTGGTTGGGGTACAAAATTGCAAACCACGTATATGTAACAAAAACCATGTGAGCTGCACATGAAGAAATCAAACAAACAAACAAACACCATTTTCAAAGGACCAAAAGACAAGCCTCTTGAAACAGACGGTTCTCCCCAGATGGGAGCCACTACCTACTGAAAAGATTCCAGCTTTTTCCTAAATTTATCCGTTGTCTATTTTTTAATTTGTCGTTGCTAATTTTTAAAGTCCCAAAAATATTTCCATGGGAGATTGATGGGAAATACTAAAGTTCATCAGTCAGAGACGACAGGGGGTGTGGCCGCACCGTGTGCTGCTTACTGATGTTTGTGCCTCAGGGAGGCCAGGAGAGCTCCATTCTAGAAGGATCCTGCCCTACCCAGAGGGACACAGAGGGCATGCTTCACTTCTGCTCCTGGGTTTCTTCATTTGTCATCGGAGGCTTGGCTAGTAGTCACTACTATCATAGAAAAAGGAACTTAAAGGCCTAGCTTCTCAGGAGGGCTGTGTGTCAGACCAGACACTGACGACCCAAAAGGAATTTTTTTTGAAGTTCAGAAATGTTTTAAAAGTTCTGTTCCATGTGGATTCTTTCTATGTCCTGAGGGTGTCCGGCCAGTGATCTTACCACAAAGGCAAGGACAGACAATATGTCCAGACAACAAATGACCCAGAGAGTGTGCCCTCCTCGCTCCTCCCGCCTGCTGTCTCCATGCTGGATCTGGACCCATTTGTCCCAGAATTCATGGCAGGGCCAGCAGGGAGCTGCAGGTTTTACCGCCTTGGAACTGAGGTTACTCACAGATTCATGGGAGCCATAAACCCGCGCCCTATTTCTGCTCTAATTGAGGCTATTTGTATTGTGACTAAAATAATCAGAGACAATTTTATGGGTATATTTTTAAAAATAATTATGTCCCATATATTTAAGTTATATAACAGTGGCGGCAATTTAGTTGGGCTCCCCAGGGTCCCTAGCTTAAACGGCCCATACTGGGGGACCCTCATCTGGTCTCCAGTATCCTGCACCTTCCCGAATATCTTAAGCAGAAGTGATGTTGATTGATACAGGGCCCTAAGGGCGGAGGCAAAGTTCTTCCTGGGAATATGCAGTAAAATAGGCGCAGAGGCGGGACAGGGCTAGGCAGCCAACCTGCCTGGGGACCCTAGAATGCCACTGGGGGACAGTCTTTGACCTCTTCATGGCGGTCATTTCATTTTCTCTCTGCTTCTGAAGCAGGGTCTCAACGCTGGAGTTAGCCAATCAGAGTATTGCATTCTCCACTCAAAATGATTGGGTCAAGGCTAAGCATGTGACTCACTCTGAGCCAATGAAACATCGCTGTTCTCTCCACCTCATTTACTTCTGCGTAGAAGACGGTCTGGAGCTCCTGGCAGCCATGTTGTCCTCTGGTGGAACTGATAGGGAGAAGAGCTAGGCCGAGAGATGGGACACAGAAAAAAAAGGTCTTGCCATTGGGACCTGGAGGTTTGGCTCTGTGCGGCAGCGCAACCCCCCTGTCGGTTCAGCCTGTTGAAGCTAGGCTTCTGCCACCGTCAGATTTCTGTTTATAAAACTGGAGCAATCGTCCATTTCTTCAGCAGTGCCGGGAGAGAGGATTAGCTCCTGTTGATGGCCGCACATGGGGGTTACCACCCGTGCGTGTCACCAAGCACAGCACTTGATGAGAGGAACTGTGCAATAAACGGTGGCCCTCCCTGGCTTCCAGTAGAGGCTGGATGCTGGTCAAGAAATTATCGTGTGGAAAGAAGAGCCACGAGGAGATACCGCAGTCCCGGAAGAGACCCTGCCTAGCAGACTCAGCGGGCAGGAGCACTTTTCCTTCTGCTAGGACGCACCCCTTGTCTTCTCCACAGGCCTAATCCTATTGATGGCTCTCAGCCAGGGCCCCTTACGGTGCCGGAGTCAATTCTGCATTGATCCTCTGCACAAAGCACAGGCTAAAAGCAATGACTGGTGCAGTGGTGAGGTGTACCACACCCGACCATATTTGGACCTGGCTTTGGAGATAATGGACCATCTGGGGCTTTGCTCACAGGTGGGAGGTGCTGCCTCACCTCCTGTGCCTCTTTAGCAATTATGCACTCTGCACATGTGCAAGTCAGTCTGCGAATGCCCTGAGTTCCTGCACACGGAGCCGCGTGGGGTCCAGCCTGTGTGCCCATCAGCCTCTCATACCCCAGGCACAGCAGGGCAGAAGAAAATGCAGACTCCCACCGCTCTGAGCAGGTGCTCTCTACCACGGCAGCCTTCACTGTGGAAGCCACTTCAGTCAGAGCCACTAACAGGGCTGCCCCAAGAATGCTACCTTGTTAGTTTCCAACCCTTTTCTCAGCAACGAGGATTTCAGGGACAGCCGCCCCTGCTGCCCTGTAAGAATGGCACCTCTATTCCCGTTGGTTTATCTGATGCTTCCCCTGTCTGGACTGGCGCTGGAACTTGAGCCAACTCAGCATCCCAAGACGTCCAGACTGCATGTTTGAGTGACACAGAGCTTGTGTACAAGCATGTTCCCACATAGGCATACATGGACACATGTATACTTTTGCATGTACGCAGGAATACTTATATATGCACACCATCACAGGTCCACACATGTTATACTCTCACATGCATACATGCTTACTTACATATGCACATTCTTACAGATAAATACATAGCACACATACCCTTGTATGTTCACTCACACATGTGCATGCATGTACTCACACACATGCATACAAGTACACATGTACCCTCTCACATGCATGACAGCTTGTTTACATTTTCAGACATATGCATACATTCATATATACATACAAGCAATATAGTTTTACATGCATACAAGCATACTCACATATATGTGCACATATATGCACACATTCATACAAATGTACATTCTCATATAAACACAAACACATCCTCTCATGGCCATACACAGACACACCATCACATAGGCACATTCTCATACATACATGTGTACCACATACAGGCATTGCGTATGCACACATACATGTGCACACACATAACCACACATGTACACTGATCACACATGCACACATGCCCATGCTCACCTATGAACATACTTTCACATATGCATGCACCCATACATGCAACCCTCATGTACATACATGCACACTCTCACAGGTACATATATACATACCAACCTATGGTCATACACATACATACCATTACACGTGCACAAACACTCTCAATACACATGTACACATACAGGCATGCTGTTGTATATGCACACATGCAAGCGTACACAATCACACACAAACGTGGACATGTGAACATGTTCACATGAATATATATTTTCATACACCAACACATATGTACACATGCACATTCTCACATTAGCACACTCAGTGGAAGCTAGGCATTCCACAGGATCCACACACGCTGGGCACTGTTTGCTGTTGACCTGGGGAACCATCTGCTGCTTGTGACTGTCCTGTCCACTCATCAAGGTCCCCAGCTGCACGTGCAGCTCATATCCTGCATCCATTGATCTTTATAAAGACTGACCCTCTCCTATCATATAGGAGGACAGTCTCCCTGCCCCACGCAGAGGGACCTGGCCAGAAGGCTTCTCTCTGGTTTCCAGCATGCTGTCATCAGACTACAGATGGTCCAGCCACCCTCATTGACCTAGGCAAGATGACTCAGAGCACAGGAGACCCAGCAAGACATAAAACTCTGTCACAGGCAGAAATAGATGCAGGAGAGCCTCCGTGTGTGTGTGTGTGTGTGTGTGTGTGTGTGTATGTGTGTGTGTATGTGTGTGTGTATGTGTGTGTATGTGTGTGTGTATGTGTGTGTGTATGTGTGTGTATGTGTGTGTGTATGTGTGTGTGTGTAGTGTGTGTGAGTGTGTGTATATGTGTGTGTATAGTGGTGTGTGTGTGTGTGTATGTGTGTGTGTAGTGTGTGTGTATTTGGAGTGTGTGTAGTGTGTGTGTATGTGTGTGTGTTGTGTGTGTGTATGTGTGTGTATATGTGTGTGTGTGTATATGTGTGTGTGTGTATGTGTGTGTGTATATGTGTGTGTGTATGTGTGTGTATGTGTGTGTGTATGTGTGTGTGTGTATGTGTGTGTGTATGTGTGTGTGTATGTGTGTGTGTGTATGTGTGTGTGTGTATGTGTGTGTGTATGTGTGTGTGTGTATGTGTGTGTGTGTATGTGTGTGTGTGTGTATATATGTGTGTGTGTGTGATGAGCCCACTGTGCATCCTGGGCCTGGGTTCCATACTTTCCCTGTTGGAGTGGGGTCCTGGCAGATGCAGCCTGGCTGTGGGCACCCAGTACTATCTGTTAGCAATGACCTGACTACCTGGGTCTTCCCCAGCGATGATGACCTCAGAGGTTACCAGGCATAACCCTCTCGCTCTGGGATGTCCTCCTCTCAGTCTCCTACATACAGTGCAGGATGGCTTGCAGGCTCATGGGTTTGAACATTTGGTCCTCAGCTAGTGGAGTTGTTGGGGAGGCTGAGGAACCTTTAAGAAGGCCTCTCTGTCAGAGGAGGGCCATGGCATGGGGACCACCTTGAGGACTATAGCCAAGCCTTGTGTGTCTCCTGCGCTTATGGCCTCTTGACCCACTGAGACATGAGGGTTCCAGCCGTGGGTTTGTGCTACCATGAACTCCATCAGACTTTCTCCACCAAGATGGAGTTAAAATAAATCCTTCCTGCCTCCAGTTTCTTCTGTTGGGTATTTTGTCACAGTGATTTGCAAAGTAAATAACACACCCACCGTGTGCACACTCAGGACACGCAGTGTTCCCTATGGTACTGCACAGGGTCCCTTCCTGTTGTCACTGTGGATACAGGAATGCATCTTCCAGACCTGGGCACTACACTAAGCACATGCCAGTGCACTCCTCAGAGACCTCTCCTTGCCACCCCAGTGTCACTGAGACAACACAGTCCCTCAGAGGAGCCCCTGAATCTGCCAACCTTACTTGGGCTGGCCAGGTCTACTGTGCCCTTCCTTATGGGGCTCAAAACCAGACGAGCCATCTCGAGGGCCCGGACAAGCCAAGAAGCTTCCCTGAAGAAGACTACGCCCTGGACCTGGGTCGGCACAGAAGGTCCTCTAAGTGGGTATGGCTACATCGTGGCCCTGAGGGTAGGCACAGAGGCAGGCCTGTGGGAAAGTAGAGTCAAAGGGATTGCTTCTGTGTTCATGATATGGAGCTTCAGGAGGCGTTGTCCTTGTCCCTGCTGATGCTGCTGGGCTGGTCCCGATAACCAGGAAATGTCCAGAGAAAAAGAAAGAGGGGGTGTTTCTGGGAGTTATGTGGGTAAGTTTTCCGCAGTCCAGGGCTTGGGGAGATGACCCAGCTGGCAGAAGATGATCGGGCAGCAAAGAGTCAGGCATGTGTCATGAATGGGTCAAGATTGCCCCCCCCCCATCCCTGCCTCCCTGGACCTCTAAGTTAGCACTCCTAAAGACTCCCCTCCCTACTCCTGGTTTGGAGGAGGCACCGAAGCCCAGAGATCTGCTTAAGGTTCCAGCATGGGAGTCCAGAGCCCAGGCCCCTGGGCATGGCAGCCTCTTGCCAACCACGGTTTCAAACTACTTCTTTCTGCAGACCTCAGTTTTCCTCATCAGCAAAATGAGGCCTTGGGCCATGTGATGCTTAATGTTCACTACCTGCTTGACAGGGTCCAGCAGCATCCAGGAGACAAGCCTGTAGGCATCTCTGTGAGGGGCTATCTAGGTTAGTTTGACCGGGGTGGAATGACTCATCTCAGTTGTGGTTGACGCCATTCCCTGGGCTGCCATCTTTGACTGCATAGAGCGAGTGAGTGAGCACGGGCTGTCATCGCTGTTCCTGACTAGGAACCAGCAGCCTCAGGCTGCTGCCACGATGAGTCCTCTGAGCTCCACAGGTGCCTCGTGATGTGCGTACTTCACACCACGCAAATAAATGTAAAATATACATATATTTAATTTAGCTCCATGAAGGCCTGGCATATAGTTCTATGGTAGAGTGCTTGCCTAGCATATGCAAGACTCTGAGTTCAGTCCCCAACAATATTTCTTAAAAAAAAAAAAAAAAAAAAAAAAAAAAGTTAGGCCTCTGAATTATAGAGGGAATGCCTACTTGCTTGTTAACACATTTCGACCAGGAAAAAAGAAAGTAGAAGCCAGAAGTGTCCCCCATCTTCCCCGATTTACCTCTACTAGATCCCACGTGGCCTCCAGGACGCATGTTCTGACTTGAACACAGCCCTGTCCCTTCCCATCTCCCTCTACACATCACCAGCCACTCTTCCTACAGGAGTCAGGCGTGAACACAGAAGAGCCAGGGACAGCCCTGAGCTCAGGCCTGGGAATCCCTCACGTTGTCAGCCGGGCCCACACCAGCCCCCCTACCGCTGAGCTCATCCATACAGGCTCATTATTCCATCCTGCCTGCCTAGGATGCCACAGAGTGACAGCTGTTCCGTGTTTAATTACTGATGGGCCGAGGCGATGCCAACCCATGAATAAAATTACAGTTTTTCTGCAATGCAAATGCCAAAACCCCTCGGTGGAGGGTTTGAGAGGTGTGTCTTTTGATTGGCTGGCTGTGTTTAATGAGAAAAGTTGTATTACATTTTAAAGAACATTAGTAATGATGCAATTCACACACCTGAAGATTTATATAGCACCGCAAATGAATAGCAGGGAGGGAGCAAGTTATTTATAACTCAACTCCCTCCTGCTCTCTGATCGCATTGTTTTAGGGAGTCAAGAATTCTTAGCTGATAATTGCTTCAATGATAAATGTGGAAACTTAGGCCCAAAATATCTGAACTGCCCTTAAAAGGCAAAAGTCTCAGGTTTGCATTGGAATGAGTGGACTTGGTTGGGGGTAGGCAGGAAGGTTTGGTTTTTTAAGGCTCCAGAGAGGGGAATGAATGGCAGGCAGTCCATATTGGCAGAGAGTTTGCCATGGGTGTGTCCACCCAGCACCAGTTCAGCTTCCGGGGACCAACTCAGGGATCTGACTCTAGCCACAGTAAGGCATCCTCTCCTGTCACCAAGCATGCCCATGCCCCCACAGCTGGAAATTCCATGGACTGCAGCTGGATGGTAACACAGTTTTGATTTCCTATCTGAGTTCCATGGACTTGAAAACAGAACACCTGATTTGATTTCCCCTTTTGCTCAGAAGTAGAGCTTCCTGCTGAAGCACCTTGTGAGGAACAGGTTTGAGGTGCCACTCCATTGGCCAGGTCCCTAGGCAGATCCCGTTCCTGGGACATGGCTGAATTCCGAGAGCAGGTTAGCAGAGCGGAGGGCTGTCCAACTGGCCCAGCTGTCATCTCCAAACAGAACATAACACCGCTGGTGGGTGTGTGTGTTTGCACCTTGGTTCTGCAAGCGTGTGTTCACGGAGGGCTCACTCTGAGCCAGGTACCCAGAACATCCAGGTAAAGAGGACATAGTCAGGGCAAAGGTGACACACCGGAGCCTCACTAATCTTCAGCGTGACAAGGACAGAACCCACTGGCTCATGTTCTGAACACTCCACCCCCAGCTTGTGGCAATCCTGAACTTCAGAGGACGTTAGAGAGTTGGCGGACCAGAGCAACTCTGGGTGCATGGGATGGATACAAGCTGCGGTCTCCTCTCAAGTCAGAGTGTCGTCGTCGTTTCGAAGGCCAGGGTGAGATGGGTCAGGCTGGGGCCACCTGTCTCCTCACTGAGGTCCTTTCCAAGGCTCAGAGCACTGACAGAGGTTGGGAGGGAAGAACCCTGGAAGAGGGAGTGGCCAGCAGGCTGCTAGAAGTTCAACCCTCCCATCTGCTCTCTGCTCCTTGGAGGTCTCTCAGCGGTTGAGCAAACGGTCTGTGCTGGCTAGTTTCAAAACGTCAACTTGTCACAGCTGAAAAATCATTCAGGAAATGATCCTGAGAGGAATTGTCTAGGTCAGGTTGGCCTGTGGGCATGTCTGTAGGGGCTGTCTTGATTGCTAATTAGTGTAGGAAGATCCATCCCACGGTGGTGACACCTTCCCTGAGTGGGGGTGAAGGGGAGGATCCCGAGCTACATAGAAGAGGGGGAAAGGATCAAGCAAGCAGGCTGCACGGGCACATTTGTTTCTCTCTGCTTTTGACTGGGGATGTGTGGTGCCCAGCTGTGTGTTCCTGCCTCGGTGACTTCTCAGCAACCATGCACTGCAATCTGGAATTGTAAGCCAAATACATCATTTTCTCCCCTAACCAGCTTTTAGTCCAGGTATTTAATCACAGCCACCAAAAGGAAATTATAACCAGTCTTTTCACGAAGCAGGGGCTCAGAATTAGATGGGATAGAAGGATTTCCAGCCAACAGTAGGATGCTAGCAACATCTTTACCCTGCTGTTGCATGGGTGCGCATTCATGATGGTTTTGCTGTAGGTGTGTTTCTCTGTATAAAAACAAGTACATGTGTGCAAATGGCTGTATGCATGAATTTGTACTGTGCAAGCACGTGTTTCTGTATTAGCATTTGTGGAAATGTGTGTGGCATGTTAGTGTGTGTGAGGATGTGTATGTGTATCTGTGTGTGGATCTTTCACGCGTAAACGTGCATGCTGGGGTGGCCGTGTATCCGTGAATTTAAGGATGCGTGGCTGTGCAGGTTTGTGTGCATGCACAGGCAACTGCTTTTATCTGAGAGTCTATGCCAGAACAGACACTGTGTTTTTTTGTTTTTCATTTTTTAATAAAGTCTGACACTCTGGAATCGACACAGTCTGACACTACCGCCAGAGATTCTGAAATGAATCCAGTACAGCTCCACGCACAGCCCATGCCCTCAGGCAGTTCAGGGTTCCAGGTCTCCTTGGTGAAGGGAAGAAAATGGGAAATTAAACAGCAGCATCTGCCTCCTGGAACAGCAGAGGCCAGGCCGGGGGCACTGGGACAAGCAGGCATCTAATGACAGCTAGCCTGCTCTGGCCATCTGGGCCCACTAGAGCCAGGGTGAGGGGTGCCATCCTGGCCAAGGGGTGACTTCAGGATGAGAGAGATATTTAAGTGTGTGTGTGTGTGTGTGCGCGCGCACGCACAGGATGCATTATGCAATGTGTGACTATAAAGATGTGCGTATGTGGGCAAACATGTATTCATGCTTTCATCTGTGTGCAGATACTGCACATGTGTGTAACGTATCCTATGTTTCCTTCTCCATGCCTTATTTACTAGTGTCACCCAAGAGTGCATTGAGGTTGGTGGGCTCAGGGCAAGGGTCTGGGCAGACATCTTGTTCTTGATATCTCCCTCACATGGACCCAGAGCTTCCAGGGCTGGTACCATCAGGGCACAGGCTGTGCTAATGACTCCACCAAGTGCCCAGTTGCCACAGGGCATACCCCAGGGCTCACTGCACTGTACCACAGTGGGATAGGCATTTACTGTCAGCATGGTGCCTGTTCCCTTTTTAATGGCTTGCTTGGGGTCCAGCTGATGGCAGGCCTGAAGTACACGCCTGCAGTTACATGGGTCATTATTGGGTTTCCAGAAGATTCTCGGGCTTCTGCAAGTACTGGAGCTCTGTTTCTGCTTCCCTCCTCCAGGCTGGTGGGGGGTGGGTGGAGGAGGCTGGGACCTGGGTGGCAGCAGAGGGATTTGGTGATTAACTGAGTGGAAGCTGCCAGCTGTGATCAAACCACTGTGCTAGAATAGGCCCAGTGGAGAAACCTGTCTGCATTAAACAGGGCAGTTAAGTTGAGACATGCGATTTGACAGCTGGGCAAGGCACTGGGACACAGGGAACAGGGAGGTATTAGGTGTATGCTGAATGATGATTTCCCTACAGATAACCCCCTTTTCCAGGCCCACAGATGGCAGGATACAGAACCACAATGACAAAGTCATGCCATCTGCCAATTGTCCTTTGAGGAGGAAAACGCCCTTCCTTTGAATTCCTGGAAAGAGCACCTATACGTGGGTTGCAAGGCTGTAAAGGTTAAAGGTGAACATTAGCCCTGGCTATCGCTATGAGGGCTATGGGATGAGGCAAAGACTGGTCCTTCTCATGTGTATGTGTGTGTGCGTGTGTGTCACAGACAAGCATTCTTTAAAGTTGGTGTCACACTCTGAGAAGTGTGTCATCTGGTGACTTTGTGATACAAATACCAAGTCTAGAGGGTCTATGTTCACCACTTGGCAATTCCTCATTGTCACGAGCGATGTGCCGAGTGCTGCGGCTCAGCCTGGCTGCACAATATTTTGTAGCAAATGCTCTTTTTTTTTTTTTTTTTTTTTTTTAAAAAAAAATAAGTAGGGGAGTATATTCTAAAACAACAATCAAAATACAAAAGAAAGGGCTGGAGAGATAGCTCAATAGTTAAGAACTGTTCTTGCAGAGGACCTGGGTTCCAGCCCCAGCTCCCACATGGAGGATCTGACACCCTCTCTGGCTTCCAAGGACACCAACCACACATGGTGCACATACGTGTAGGCAAACACCCACACACCTAGAATATAAATAAACAGACCTTAGCAGTGCAGCTTAACAACCACTGGGTAAATGGCCCCGAGAACAGGAGGAGGCGGTGAGGGCAATCATTTCAAGGTCGGCTTACTAAGAAAGTGGGAGCTCCGGTTGGTCATTGGAAAACTCGTCTTGTGTAAATCCTCCTTCGACATCCGATGCTTGCATGTCGACAGGTCAGTGAACCAAATACTATCTTCCTGACGCTGGCTTTCCAGGACGGACAGTTCTGAAAGTTTACAACTTTCATGTTTCACTCTCAGTCCCGGGACAGGGTAACGCGTGGATTAAGCCGTTTAAGAGCCTGGATTCGGGTTGCCGGTTATTTCATCCTGACCCTGAGTTGCTTTCTCTTGCATTCAGGTTCTCGTTCCTGGTGAGGTGTGTGTTTGTCCCTTGCTGTTAGTTCCCATTTCTTAAAATGCCTTTGAGGGCTCTGTTCATGTTTCATTTTCTCCCATTTGTTTTCTGTTTCCTTGGCAGTGTTACTGTGTCTAAGTGCCTTAAAGGCTGATCTTTTTGTGCACTTGGGTTATGTTAAGCTTTTAACACTTGGAGTTGGACTTTCTTCTACAGAAATGCTTGCAATTTTCATTTTTCCCTAATGGATTTAAACTTCACTCTTATTTACTATAAACTGTTAAAATCATTTGTGCTTGCAAAAAAAAAAAAAAAAAAAGCAATCTTTAAAATATGTATAAAATAAGCCAGGTGTGGAGGTGCACACCTGTATTCCTAGAATTCTGGATGTGATCCAGACGTGGCCTGGACCACACAGCAAGTGTCTCCAAAAGCAATAACAGAGGCACAGTGAGGATTGCAGGCGGCCAAGTGCAACAGTGGGCCTGTGGGCTCAGCTGTTGAGAAAGCCGAGGCAGGAGGCTAGCTTGAAGTCGGGAGTTCATGCCCAGCCTGTACAATATAATGAGACACCCATCTCAGAGAAAAAGGAACAGTACATGATACACGTGTATGGAAATATCATAATGGAACCCAACACTTTCACACTAATTAAAAATAACAAGGAGCCAGGCAATGGTGGTACACACCTTTAATCCCAGCACTCAGGAAGCAGGCAAATCTCTGTGAATTCGAGGCCAGCCTGGTCTATAGAGCTAGTTCCAGGACAGGCTCTAGAGTAATACAGAAAAACCCTGTCTTGAAAAACCAAAATAAGTAAACAAATAACAAGGAAAAGAATAGGGCTGGAGAGAGAGAGAGAGGGGGGGGGGCTCAGTAGTTAAAGAGTGATGGCTGCTCTTCCAGAGGACCCAGGTTGAGACCTAGCACCCACATGGTAACACATAACAATCTGTGGCTCCAATTCCAGGACATCCAAGCCCTTTGGGCTACAGAAACACTGGTACATAGAAGTAAATACAAGCGAAACACAAATACACACAAGAATTGTTTTTAAGAAAGAAAAACAACTAAGTCACAAGCATTACCATATTGTCATATTTCTTAAATAGCAGGCAGGACTCTCTAAAAATGGCTTACACCAGCTAGGCAGTGGTGGCACACACCTTTCATCACAGCACTTGGGAAGCAGAGGCAGGCAATCTATATGAGACTGAGGCCAGCCTGGCCTACAGAGCAAGTTCCAGGACAGCCAGGACTACATAGAGAAACCCTGTTTTGAAAAACAACAACAACAACAACAATGGTTTACCCACAATGACCTCAGATGACTGGGGCCTGATGCATCTTGCTGTGATGTGACAATTACACCATCACTAGGTGGCAGAAAAATGCCAGCACCATTGTCACATAGACGGTCGGTTGTGGGTTGAAATATCACTGTACAACACATTCCCAAACACATACATTTTCTTTATTATTCTTAAAAGCACCCAGGACAAGGTTCATGCAATGGGATAAACTGAAAAGGCTCAACAGTCCCCCTTTCTCCTCAGCAGTGACATGCTCACCCACCAAGGGCCTTTAGTCAAAATTCTTTGGGCTTTGAATGTGAGGCGAGAGGATAATCCCAACCTTAGGGCCCTTTTGTATTTTAGAGATTTGCAGTGTGAGTTGCTGTAAACACAGAATGCGATTTGACCATAGCGTAGCAATTTAACCTGAGAGAGTGAGTTGTAACCGGAATAAAAGCGATCGTTTTTTATAGAGTAAATAACACGCCTAAGAATTGCTCCTCTCTTCCCCTCGTGCGGGGCACAGAGCTAAGGGCTTTGCAGGCACAGGCTCTCTTAATGACTTCCGGCCAGAGACCATGAAGTGTGTCCTATTATTTTCACCATCTTCAGCTCAAACCCAAGCGTTCCCTCACTCCAAACGTGTCATTAGCCTTTTATCACACACGCAAAATATTTTTGTCCCTTCTTAAAGTCTCAGTGGAAAAGATGACTCACTAGGTTTCTTAGCCATGACTGACATAGCGTGTCAATTACCAGGCGTGAGGTGTGTAAATGAAGATGGTGGTGTCAGGAAGAGGCCTCGGCTCCTCTCTGAAATGAGAATAATTGGGCGGAAAACAAAGTTAGGCGCCTAACTGAAGCGCCAGCACCAACTCCAGTCTGCAGTGCCGTTATTTTTGTGCAGATGTGACCAAAATACCTGACACAAACAACGTCAGAGAGGAGAAACTGGAGGGCGGGGTATTTTGTATTTTGACTCATAGAGGCTTCCATCTGTGGTCGCTAACCACCAGGCGCTTGGATAGCACATTGTGGGGATGGGAGTGTGACAGAGAAATGTGATATTTTCTTTATGATCTAACAAAGCTAGCCTGAAGACCAGGGTGCAAAGCCAGCCACACTAGTTAGCCGTAGAGCCAGGCAGTGATGGCGCACACCTTTAATCCCAGCACTCTGGGCAGATGGATCTCTGCTAATTCAAGGTCACCCTGACCTACATGAAATTGATCCAGTCTAAAAGAGAAACAGAGCTCACACGAAAGTGGTCTCAGTGCTTGGGATCCCTCGCCTTTTATCCCAGCACTAGAGGGATATAAAGCAGGAGAAGACAGGAGCTGAGGGGGGTCGTCTGAGACAGATGCAGTCTGGGGATGCAGTCTGAGGACAGGATCACGTTTCTGTCTGAGCATTGGTAGAGGTAAGAACGCTCTAGTGCCTGGCCGCTTTGCTTCTCTGATCTTTAGCTTTAACCCCAATATCTGTCTCTAGTTTTTATTATTATTATTATTATTATGATTAATAGCAATTAGAATTCGTGCTACAGATAAACTTGTGCTTTGTTTTCATTTTAATTCAGGGTATTAGGCAACCTTGTCTCTCCTGGAACTCTCTATGTAGTCTAGGCTGGACTCAATCTTACAGAGATCCACCTGGGAAGAAAACCCAATACCCAGTTGTACCTCATGACAAACAGGCAGTGCAGCATGAGAGCAAGACAGACAGAGATAAAGGACAAGATTCAACTAAGTCCCTCTTCCTTCAGCCAGGCCCAACTTCGAAACATTTCCAGAACTGAAAGACCCGCAGAGCGTGAACCTTCACGCTCCCACGCAGGAAAGGTGACGCCCCAAATCACTCACAAGAGCAAATAGCATGAGGAATTTTTATTCCGAGTGCAATGGGGTCCACAGTCATCGGACTGAGGACCTCGAGGGCAGAATTGAGACAGTTTATAGGGTTATAGGGTTTACAACAAAGCCCACACATAGGGCACCGGGGCGGGGGTTTCACAAGCAGTTTACGGAGTCAGATAAGCGGTTAGTTAACTCATTTTCTGTTATCGTAGTAGGCCAAGATTACACACTCAAGGGCCTGTCTTCGGGAAACAGCAAGGAGTGTGACCTTGCCTGTTTACTGGCAGAGGACAGGGTCTGGAATTTGAGGTTTTTAGGGCTTTTTAGATGGTATTTCTAAACTTCTAGCAATGTGTGGTCATTGGAGAGTTAGGCTGTATTTTTCCATCCTTACAGAACCACCCAAAATAGTGCTCTGGGCTGGGGTCCAAGCTCCAAACACATGAGCCTTTTGGGGGGACACTTCGTACTCAAACCATCACAATAGATTTTCAGGGGTTTCCCTAGGTGCTAGGCAGCAGACACCAGAGTGAGGTTGGTTAGTTGAAGCTGCCCTACATCCCTCTCTGCCGAGAGACAGTGTGGGACTGGGGACAGGAAGACAGGAAACGCTGGGACATCGCACACATCCCCACTTGTTACAATGAGGCAGTGAGCGTGGTCATAGGGAGTGTGTATGTGTCCACAAACTGCTGTGTTTCAAAGACTTCAGTAGCTAGAACCCCAGGATTATGGACATAGTCTTGGCTGAGCCAAGAAGACTACCCAAGAGCGTAGAAGGTTCCCATGGCCTGGGTACTTCCTTGGGTTGAGGAATTCCTGGATAAACCTCTTCCTACCCTGGAGAGCTGATCTAGATGAGCAGTCTATAGTGGTGCCTGATGGGTCAGGCTTATATTCCCAGGTCCTTGTGAGGCTGAGGCAGGAGAATCACAAGTTCAAGCCTTGTGTGGGTTACAGAGTGAGTTCATGTCTTTTCTAGGCAACTTAGTGAGGATCTATATCTTGAGCACTGGCCTAGAATCCCCCAGTGAGGGGCTGGGGCGTGGCTCAGTGGTAGAGCCCCTGCCTAGAATCCCCCAGAGAGGGGCTGGGGTGCCATTTAGCAGTTGAGTGCTTGCTAGGTTCCAGAAAGCTGTAGTTTCCATCTCCAGGAGAGAGAGGGAGGGAGGGAGGGAGGGAGGGAGGGAGAGAGAGAGAGAGAGAGAGAGAGAGAGAGAGAGAGAGAGAGAGAGAGAGAGAGAGAGAGCGCAGCCCTGCGCATCATAAAAACCTCTTGCCGTAAGGAAACTGCTATCCTGAAAGACGCAGCATCCTGGGGCCGACTCTGTGCCCAGGTTCCTCTTAGACTGCCCTTTTCACCACCATGGTGGGCTTAGCCTTCCTGCAGAGTGCTTTCCTGAAAAAGAGGTGTGCACGTCTCTCACACATGGCATGAACAAGTATCCACCTTGGTAGGCAGAAACCTGAGTGTGAGGATGAACTCAGCCACCCAGCCCCTGGAGAGAAGGCAGATGGAGCAGGACAGTGTGCTGTAATAATATTAAGATAGGAGGAAGAACAGAGTCCCGAAAATATTTACTCCAGGAAACAGATTTTGTCGTTGTCGTTTTGAGACAACGTCTCACTAGGTCGTTAAGGCTGGCCTGGAACTCATCATCCTCCTGCCTCAGACTGCTGTGCGCTGACATTACTGGTGTGTTTTACCACCCTGGCAAGACGCAGGGTTTTCTTTGTTGTGTTGTAGATAGTAATTGACTCTGAAAACCAAAAGATGAAGAGCAGATGAAAACAAGCTGTGAGCAAAATGAAGCTGGAAGCTGGGTAAATAATCTGAGGAGGAATAGCAGAATTTTGTTGTCTCCTTTTATTTTTATTGCTTCTGCTGAGAATCAAACTCAGGGACTTTATTGCACTAGACATGTGCTCTACCACCGAGCCACACCCCAGCCCCTCACTGGGGGATTCTAGGCAGGGGCTCTGCCACTGAGACAAGCTTCCCTCCACCCTACCCACCTTGGGGGATTCTAGGCAAGTGCTGCGCTACTGAGTCATACTTGATCCTAAATGGCAGAATTTAAAAGCTACCACTGATTGTGAGTATATAGAGAAGCCCTGTGAACACTGACATTTCAGAATCTCCAAAAAGTTGAGAGAAGTGAGAAGTAAAGAGAAAACAACACATCTGAAGGACGACCTTGGAAACCCAACCAAGATAGGGAGTTTTCATAAAGAGAAATATAGCAGAAAAGTAAACATCAAAAATAAAGAGAAGTGTGGGGTATTGATGGCTCACGCTTTTAGTGCCAGCACTTGGGAGGTGGATCTCTGTGAGTTCAAGGCCAGCCTGGTCTACAGAGCAAGTGTCAGGGACAGGCTTCAAAGCTACACAGAGAAACCATGTCTAGATCTAGATCTGTAGGCTACCACAGCAAACATTTCTAGGGTTTGAATGTGACCCAGAGTCATGTGTTAGAAGCAGCTAAAGTTGTTTTGAAGAAGAGCCATCGGGGAGATAAGTAGTTAGAAGAAGTCAGAAGGTGGGGCTAACATCACGGTTTCAGTGACTTTATAATATAGAGTGGACAAGGGGCTGGGAGGACGGCTCAGTTGGTAATGTGTTTGCTGCACAAGAATGAGGACCTGAGTTCGAATCCCCAGCATAGATGTAAAAGGTCGGGATGGTGAAATTAACCTGCAGTTGTGGGTGGATGGCTACAAAGGATCTCTCGAACTGTCTGGCCAGCCAGTCCTGCTGAATGGGCCAACTCCTGATTCCAGGGTAGACTCTCAAAACTATAAAGGAAAACACCTGACCTTGGTCTCTACCCTCCACATGTAAGCACATACATGTGCTCGTGTTTATACACACAGACACGAGATCAGAGCTGCCATGAGAACTCTGTCTTACCATGTGATAGCCAGTGCAATGTTAAGATACAGACTCTGACTAGGACAAGCACGTGCCAACACAGGGCTCTTGGACCTTCTGTAGCTCTGGAACCATAGGCCAAACCGACTTCTATTCTGTGTAAATTACCAAGACTTCAGGGCACGGTGGGGCATGCCTGCTAACCCAGCACTGGGAAGCTGAGGCAGGATAGTGAATTTGTGGCCAGTGTAGACTACATAAAGATCCTGAGAGACACTGTCAGTGGGGGAAGAGGAAAAGAGGGGAGAGGAGAGAGGAGAAAGAAGAGGAGGGTGAAAGGACCACCCGGTCTCCATTGAGATAACCCACAAATGGTGGCTGAAGAAACAGTCCAGCCTCTTAGGCTAATGAGCAAAGGGTAGCTAGGAAGGGGTTAATGCAGGCTGGCTTTGGGTTCCTTTGCTGCATCTCTGTGGACCTGTTTGCCTTGGCATGGCCTCTCCTTTCCCTCTCAGCAACCTCCTTTCTTTCTCGATCTCTGCTCCCTGCAGAAATTTGTTCCAGGCCTGTCATCGGGAAATCCAGGTCTATTTATTTGCCTCAGGTAGTGTGTCCCGACAGAGGGTCCCTCTGCTGCAAGTGAGATGGGACAGAAGAGAGACGCCTGTCCCTGCAGATTCAGATCAAGGATGGGACAAGCCTGGAATCGCAGAAGCCACACTGCTTTGGGGGCACATTTCAGACCAAATGGATGCCACACTCCCCTGAGCCAGATGGTACATTGAGAGTTCATCCAGGCTAAGCCAGATGCCACATAGCGGGGGCGAACTCCCTGACACAGGAAGGAAATAGCCCACTAGCCAATCCCCCCTGCAGAAACGTAATTAAAATCTCCAGTGCCTTTTCCCAAGGGTCATCGCAGCTGAAGTGCCTAAATGTCATAAGGGTATGAATGTGTTGCATTTATTATCTTCACCATGGAGACGTCCAAGAAAGCTGACCTTTTCTGCCTCAATAAAAGCGGATTTTGCTGTAGGTCCTTTGACAGCAGCTGAGATCATAAGCTGAGCTGAAACGCAATATTAAACACTACAGGACAGAAGGAGATGCCATCCTCGGTCTGCGAGAGTGATTGGCACCCTTTTGCAATTAGATGGAGGAGAGACTCAGACACTCCTAGACTCAGACCGCTCAGGCTCCCCCATCCCTCCCCGCCCCCCACATCCATGGGACATGACAGTCACACACTTAGTTCAAGATCTTTTCTTGGAGACAAGAACCCAGAAGCAGATGTCTCTGGAGTTCTGTGTGAGAACCAGCATTTCCTCCCATCCCGTCTTGATGCAGCTTCCCATAGATGCATCCCACACCTGGCCCTCTTGCAATGACTGGGCCACAATGGTGGGGGAAACCCTTCCAGACTCAGGACTTCCACCCCGTCTGACTGCCAGAGCCAGGGTACAAAATGGCAGTCGGAGGAAACTACCCACACACAAAAACACAAGACAGTCAAAAAGTCAGTTTTCTGGTGGATTTTGGAAGGCAGATGAGGAGCGGAAAATGCAGTCTGACTGAATAGAGCTGAGAATGTGACCCTTGAGGTGACTCAGAGGGGAACCAGAGGCATTGAATATATTGATCGCCGATTCCCAGGCAGTGATGGAGGGCTAGGTAGGTTCCGAAAGCCGGGACTGGGGAGTAATGGTTAGGAGGATTACAAACAGAGAAAGGGATCGATGCCACAAAAGGTGACAGACAGGGAAAATGAGTGATGTCATAGGTAATGACGGTGTTGGAAGACACAGGAATCTCGCTCCACCCAAACATCTGTTGAGCTGGCAACAGCTGTCTGAAGTAATTGCGCAGAACTCTGCCGTGTAGTTGAACCCTTGCCCAGATTCAGGTGCGATGTGTGACAGACGGGGATGCTGATTTTATTGGTTATTTTCTCATGGCATGAGAAAATAACATAAACACCGTAATAAAAAGAGTTACTTATGCTCAGGTGTACGTATGTGCACCGCGTGTGTCCGGTGCTCTTGGAAGACAGAAGAGGGCATTAGATCCCTTGGAGATGACATTACAGGAAGAGCAGCCCGGGTCTTAACCACTGAGCCATCTCTCCAGCCTCAGTTTTTGTTTTTTTTAATGGAAAATAAACTTTTGGTGGGGATATCAATAAATCAAAACCTTGTGTATATCCCTAGTAGAAATATAAAATGGAAGGCAGTAGTGAGAAGCCCAGGAGGAACCAGCCTGGAGCATCCTCAAAAAGCTAACCCAGGGTTAGGTTGGTACAGGAGACTCTGTTTTGCATTCATGTGTCTTTCATAACTGTGTTTTGAAGTAGCTGTGGGATACTTATGACTGGCTTTGAAGTGTCCTAGGTTATATTATAAAATTGTGTTGCCTTAGTGATGGCACCAACCCTGCTAATACATAGTCCTTTAAAATGTTTATTATTACATCATTATAATATATATAATTATATTATCATTTATGAAAAGAATTGTAACAAATATTTATAGCATGACAATTGTAATAGATAATTATATAAGTGTTATTAGTAGCTGGAGGTGGGATGCATGTGGTGTTCAGAGGACAACTTGTACAATCACTTCTTTCTTCTGCCTTTACCATGGTTCTGAGGAGCGACTTGCGGTAGTCAGATTTGCATGGTCAGGTAGTAAGCACCTTTGCCTACTCAGCCATCTCACCACAACTCCCACCGCCTTCCAAATAGAATCTCACTATGTAGCTTAAGCTGGCCTTGAACCCATGATCCTCCAGCCTGGGCCTCTCCAGAACTGGGTCACAGGCACACATCACCATGTCCAGCTTTATTGGTTTTCTTTAACAATTTGGGTTTTTCCCCCCTTCAAATTAAAATACAATCAGAAAATTTTCTCTGTCTCAAAAGAAAGTTGAGGGCTGTAGAGATGGTTCAGTGGTTAAGAGTATTGACTGCCCACTTACAGAGGACCTGAGTTCGGTTCCCAGCCCCCACACGGCAGCTCACAACCGTCTGTAACTCCCGTCCCATGGGTTCAGATACCTCTCCCGGCAACCACAGGCACTGCACACACGTGATACACAGACATTCATGCAGGATAAACACTCATACACATAAGATGAAAAAGCTTTTAAGTTTAACATGGAGTTACCATATATTTACCAACAATTCCGTCCTTGGGTATATATCTAAAAATAGAGAAGAAAGCATATATTTGTGCATCAATTATTCAACAACCACCCAAATGGAGCCAACAACCCAAGTCTCCATCAATAGGTGAATGGATACGGAAAAGGTGCCCTGTACACAGAGGAATGCAATCGTCGTGTAACAAACTGAATTCAGAGGCATGTTAAAGACGGGGACACACCTCGGAAACACTACAGTGTGGACGAAGCCAGGAATGGAAGGATAATACTGTGTTACCCTGCTTACACCAAACACTTAGACCAGGTAGACTGGCAGAGTGGCAGGGGCTCTCCGGGGGTGGCAGCAGATGGCGAAGGTGCACCCCACAGAATGCTCAGGGGGTGCTGTGTGAGATAACAATGTTCTGGAAGTGGATAGCAGTGATGGCGATGAACATTGTACGAACACTGAATGCCACTAAACTGTACACTTAGAAATAGAAAATGGGCCAGACAGTGGTGGTGCACGTCTTTAATCCCAGCACTTGGGAGGCAGAGGCAGGTGCATCTCTGAGTTGAACCAGCCTGGTCTACAGAGCTCCAGGACAGCCAGGTGTCAGGTTCAAAATAAAGTGAGGACAAATGGCTGTCGGTGGTGTCTATCAGCACACCAAAGTACGTGCTGGCCTCCAGGCTCCCTCCCCTTTGCTACAGAGCCCATGCTGGTGTCCTGGATCTGCTCAATTCTTCTTACCCTTCCCCCTACCCTAAACTTCTCCAGGTCTTGAGCTTTCCTCCTCCACCCCCAGCTTCTCATTCCTACATAACCCTGCATGCTCTTGGCTCCTCTCTGACTGTCTTGTCTGCCACCCCCGCATCCGCCCTGCCCTGCCCCTCTCAGACCTGCTTCTATCTACTGCCATGTTTAGTCTCCTTTTTCTCCCTGCTCTGGACTCTTCCAGATGCCTCTGGCTGTACTTTCCCTCACATTACAGCAAAAACCTTCTCCTCATCCATACTGTGAAGCAGACATTTCTTCACTTTATGCATCCGACGCCTGAACATCCACTTAAATACCAGGGCTACACAGAGAAACCTTACCTGGAAAAAACGAAACATTTAACCAACATTTAAAAACCAAGAACAGACTAAAGCTGCATCTAGAGTGCTAAGGAAGCTGTCTCCCCTGGCGTCACAGCCTGGAAAGGGAAGCTGGAGATTCATTTTGTTGGGGAATTGAACCAAGGGGGTTGAACTAACTTCCAGGTATCAGAGAGGAGGCCCGTGGACAGTGAGGAGGCCCAGACTTCCACCGGAGGTGGGATGCCCTGCACCACACAGCCTCACACCCACCCACATCATACACATGCCAACCCACCATGTACAGCTACACACTATTCTGGGTAGTTTCGTGTCAACATGACACAAACTATAGTCAAGCGAGAGGAAGGAACCTCAATTGAGAAAATGCCTGCATGGGATCAGGCTGTAGGCCAACCGTGGGGCATTTTCTTAGTTAGCGATGGATGGGGGAGGGCCCAGCCCATGGTGGGTGGTGCCACACTTGGCCGGTGGTCCTGGGTGCTGTAAGAAAGCAGGCTGAGCAAGCCAGCAGGCAGCACCCCTCCATGGCCTCTGCATCAGCTCCTGCCTCCAGGTTTCCGCACTCTCTGAGTTCCTGCCCTCACTGCTTTTGGTGATGAACTGGGCGTGAAATGAACTTTTTCCTTCCCAAGTTGCTTTTAGTTGTGGTGTTTCATCACAACGGTAGCAACCCTAACTAAGACACCATATATACCACATGAACCCATACACACACTGCACTGTACCCATAAACACACCACACCCATATCCACATACTATGTGTGTACAAGCACAATTCATACGGCCCATACATGCCACACCCATATGTCACATCAACACACACACACATACATGTATGTGCCATTCCCCCATGTGTATATACACATCATATTCTCATATACATACCACACATAATACATCCATACAAATACATCAACTCATACCCATACACTGAACCCATACACACACACATATACCCATTAAACCCATACACACATACCACACTTGTACACACGCATACCCCATAAGTACACCTCACATGTACACACATATACATCCATCCACGCCCACTACTCTCTCACAAACACAACAGCCATACATCCATGTCTATCTCTACACATTTAGAACACTCAAACACATACATCACACCATTCACACACATGGATGAATATACACCACGCTCAAAGACATACCCGATGCTGAAAACATTCACTACACTATACATGCACCATATACACACTGCACACAATAGACACACGTCCACATCAACCCCATATACACGCGTCATCTGGTGTAAAAGGAAAGCCATGGAACCAGTTTCAGGCTCAGACCCCCAGGAGGCCAGAAAGATAAGAAATTTCGGAGTCTCCGTTCATTGGGGGGAGGGGGTGGAGTGGGTGGTGGTGGTGGTGGTACAGAAGCAGGATTAGTGTCCCCCATGACCAGTCTTACCCTTACAGAGCAGTGTGTATGCGCAGCTTTGATAACGATATTAAAAGTCAGGCACTATCAAACCTCACAGCTACACCCCAGGTGGCCCGCACAATCTAGATACTATTTCACAAGCACCTGAAAGTCCAATAACTCATCTGAGAGGCCTGCAGATCTGAGCCCGGCCCGATGCGGGGAATGAATTATCCTCCCATGGCCCTTCTGGCCAGGCCCCTGGCTCTGCCGAATTCCCATCCTCTCTGCTGTCTCACACCTCTGTGATTTACCTTGCCCAACCTCTCCAAATCAGCTAGGAAAGGAGAGAGCTACTGGCCTCTGCAGGGAGCTGTTTGCTGGGCAGCCCCTCTTCCTCCGCATCTGACTGGGGCCCCCACCTGATGCCTGGGCCCAATGATTCCTTCCCCCCGGGGGGTGGGGGGGTGGAATTTGCTCCTGTACACAGCTCGTACATGGATGGCATACATACATATGCATAAGGGTCACTGAGGGAGAAAACAGAAGGGAGACTCTTGTTGGGTGAGTGGTGCATGTGAGTGGCTGAGGCATGCAGAGTTCGAAGCCAGACAGGACTACAGAGTATGTTCCAGGCCAGCCAGACTTACACAGGGAGATCCTTTTTCAAAAACAAAAAAACAAGGCTGCAACTCAGATCCGCGCATCTCTCGGTCTGCTTGCAGTGGATGGGAATTAACACAGAGACCCGTAACTGGGCAATGTGCAGAGAGTCAGAGACTTTGGAGCGCTCAGCCATAAACGGGATGTCTTCATCAAAGCCCTCAGGGATGTAGGTGGAAATTGCAGAAGTCAGAGGGATGGGTGACTCCAAGGAGAAGACATCGTCCAGACACAACAGGACTGATGCCCATTCGAACTAGCAAACTAGCAGAGACCTGAGCACGTTCAAACCAGATTAAACTAGCACAGAGAAAGGGAAGATAGACTCAAAGTCCTGCTCTAGTCCGAGAAGCTATTTGCAGTCAATACCTGCTGGGGGGGGTTAATTTTGTTTTCAATAGAGTGTCATGCATATCAACCACACTTCGGGCAGGCCTGTGTCCAGTTCAGACACGGTCTCTGTGGGTTTTGTGTGTATGCTTTTGTTTTGGTATTTTCTTTTGTCTTATTGGTTTTCTTGTTTGTTTCTTATTTTGTTTGTTTCTACCCTTTTTTTTTCTTCCTTTTCTTAGAGAGAGAGAGAGAGAGAGAGAGAGAGAGAGAGAGAGAGAGAGAGAGAGAAAGAGAGAGAGAGAGAGAAGAACGTGGAATTGGGTGGAGAGGGAGGTGGGGAGGATCTGGGAGGAATTGGGGGGGAGTGAATATGATCAAATATATTGTATGAAAAACTTTTTCTGTGTAAATGCAGCTGGTGTGGCAGAAACAGGAGCAAGTAAAATAGCCCAGTTGGCTGTCTGAGAACATTGCCAATAGCCCTTGGAATGGTTGTCTTTTCTCCATCTCAGAAAAAGTGATGATTGAGTCGAAACCCTTCCTCCCACTACTCATTCTTCTCTGCACAAGAGCCACGGAGATGGGCCGTGGCAGCAAGCAGCCAGCAGTCTGTGCTTTGGTGTCCGTAAAGCCCTTCTGCTAACTGGCAACATCTCCCTCTATCTGCTCAGAGAGCTGTGCAGAGAGCCAGGCACCACACATCTCAATAGGATGGGTATGAAGCCTTCATTAGCCGCCCTGAGCCCCAGCAACCCCAACTCTGGGAACGATCATGGCAGGAGCCTGTGTCCAAATTTTTCAGAGCAGCGTTCACTCTATCAGGATCTATCTGCAGCCCGAGGTCAGTTCTCGAAGTAGGTACTTAATGAGGCCGTGGCCACAGTGTCTGAGGGAAGTAAGAGAGTAAGATTTGTTTTGGCTCCTGGTTTTGGTCCATGCACGGTGCTGGAAGTGTGCAGCTTGGGTTCCTCACATCACACATGATGGGAAGCAGAGCGACACCTGAACTCAGTTAGTGAAGGGCGTCCAGCAGCAACACCTTCTGCAGCTGTAAGTAGTGAAACACGAGCTTGAGGGGACATTTTGGATTCACACTCCAAGCTCCTTTGTCATGTTGGCCCAAGGAGTCTAGAGAAGCCAGTCTTGTCACTGCTGCATTATCCTAAGCAAACAAGGTAGAGAACCACTTCTGGAGTTTTCCAGCCTGGTTGAGCATTTGAAGTCAAATCCCACCCTGCTGGGAGCCACCATCCACATAGGTGTTCTGGGGAGGTGCAGCCCTGCTATCCAGTTGGGTTGACACAAGGATGGACCCCCCACTCTGGCTGCTCCTGGGCATGAGGCTCACAGGTGGCTTTCCCAGAAAGGAACTAAGATGCTTGCAGCCTCTCACCTTTGGGCTGTGTGCTCAGATAACTCCACGTGTCTGAGCACTGCAAAGAGAAGTCAGTGGAGGGTGCCAGGGAGATGTCCAGCCTCAGTGACAGGACAGACCCATGTCGGTGATGGAGAGAGCATAATGGGTGGAACACTGCCAGAATACCCCAGTGCCCACTGATCGCAGCCCAGGTTTTGCCCATGGCTCTCCTCTTGTATTAATTAATTTTCCAATCATTGGAAAATACTGGCAGGAGCAATGTAGTAGTCATTTGTTTTATGTCCCGGCTGGTCCTGCTGCCCTTGGGCCCCAAATAGACACATAGACACTATATAGATTTATGAAACTGTTAGCCGGTGACTTGGGTTTCTTATTGGCTAGCTCTGTCTTAATTATTAACCCATTTCTATTAATCTATGCATTGCCACGAGGCTGTGGCTTACCCGGTAAGGACCTGACATGTTGTTACCTCTCCAGCAGCATGGCGGTTTTTTGGTAGGCTCCCTCTACCTACCTCTCCCAGAATTCTCCTTGTTTCCTAGTCCCACCTGTCTTCCTGCCTCATTGGCCAAACAGTGTTTGACCTCTCTCCCCGAGCCTCAAACCTTGCTGATCTCACATGTCTCAGCTGCGCTCACGTCCCTGTCTGTCAAGCTTGCTGAAGACAATTTGTTAAGAACCATCAGCTCAGCCCATAATGAGGCTCGGCCCTTCCCTTCCAATTCTGGTTGGGGGTGTTACAGGAGAGCCCGGTTTCCAGGGATGTTCAGAAACATATATACAGAAGGACATCCCCCATCAGGGGACAGTTTCATGGTAGTGCTCACAGTAGCAGGAGTGGCTTTTGGCCATAAGGGCCACAGGGGTTCCCAGCTGTGACAGCTTACTCACATCTTCATGGCCAACCAAGAAGTGGGAATCTTGGGCTAAAAGTGGGTCCAGGCTGGCACCCGTAAGCCTCCCACCCCATGGTCCTGTGTCTTCCAGCTAGACCCCATACTTCAAAAGGTTACACGATGGGGGCTGGAGAGGTGTTTCAGTGCCTGCTGCTCTTGCGGAGGTCCTTGCCTTCCGTTCCTAGCACCCACATGGTGAGTCACAACAGCCTGTAGCTACAGTTCCAGGAGCTCCAGCGCCCTCTTCTGGCCTCCTCAGGCTCCTGCACTTACATGGTGTACTTGAACTCCTGCAGGTGCAAACACATACAAATAAATAAATAAATAAATAAATAAATAAATAAATAAATAAATAAATAAATAGATCTTTTTTAAAAAGATGTTCTATACCCGAGGACCAGATGGTCACATACATGTGGGGGGCACTGCACATACCACAACACCTCTGGACTTCGGAGAGTAACTTAGAGGGGGAAAAGCAAAGCATCCTACATCACAAAGCCTCCTTCACTAGGCCTGGAGCGATCGCCCTCTCCTCCTGTGCCCAGCTTACTTACATACGTTTTATCAGACTGCCCAGCCTCCGGAGGCCTCAGCTCAGGGCCACTTGCTGCTTTCTCCAGAGCCTGCCCTACCCTGCTGCCTAGGCAGACACACTCTTCTCTGCCTGTCCAGGTTTCTTGATAAACCCCTTAAGGTCATGGAAATATCAGGAAGAACCCTAATCCCCACTCCCAACAGCCCGCTTGACAGGACTTCCTTCTAGAAACCTTGCTACAGGCTATGGGAAGGGAAGGCGCTGAGGGTGGGGATGCCAAGCACCAATTGCATCTCTACCTTGAATGCCTTAGAGCATGGCAGGCTTGCATCCGCGTTAGGATGCAGGGTCATGCGTCCGGTGTCATGTTCCCTGGTCCTCCCACCATCCAGCAGGACAGAACCCTGGATGTACCCATGCTGGCCAACTGGTCCTCTCCTAAGCTGAAAGCAATGGGTTTTCTCCCAAGACCCTTGAGTCTTTGGTGGAACCCTGTTGTCCTTGGGGGCTGGGCTTGGGGGCTGGGCCATCTGTGGCTTTCTGAGCGGGGTGGAGCAATGGGGAGCCACATTATCCTAAGGAAATGTTCTGTGTTTATTGAATTCATTCACATCCTGCCAGTCAGGAAACTCTCGCCTCCTGCCAGTACTTCTGGCTCTCTGGCCTCTAAGTCACTGGCAGCTCCGATCGATACCTTGTAAACAGCTTTGTCCTGAGTTGTAGGCTGTCCTTCCTGGTTTGGGACACAATCCATAATTCAGCTCCCACTCCTTGAATCCACAGGAGCCAAGGGGGTTGCTGAGGAGAGGGATGCATGGTCAGGTACCAAGGTGTGGTGTTCCTGGCTGGTTCTGGAAAAGAAAAAAAAAAGGACCTGTCTTGCAGGATGGCAGCTCCCCTGATGGTGATAGATACAGATGCACGGCCTCTCTCCCCGAGCTCAGGTAGCTAAACCTTGCTGATCTCACATGTCTCAGCTGCCCTCACGTCCCTGTCTGTCAAGCTTGCTGAAGACAATTTGTTAAGAACCATCAGCTCAGCCCATAATGAGGCTCGGCTCTTCCATTCCAATTCTGGTTGGGGGTGTTACAGGAAAGCTGGGTTTCCAGGGATGTTCAGGCTTGGCCGTGCCGTATCCTGGCAACCAGATCCAAAGCCAAGTCCTCCTGAGATCCCGGCTGAGGTCCAGCACTGGGCAGGGTTGGGAGGGATGGCCACCACACAGGTTGCTTTCATTGCCCTGCCTCCTCCTTGACTGGTTCATTCCTATCAGACCCTGAGCTGTGGCCGCTGTCCTTGGGGTATAGAGGTGCTAACTTCCCTGTTATCTCCCTGGGAGCCTCAGGACACTCCTCGGCTGTAGCCTTATTTTCCCATGGGAAACATGTGTGGGATACCGTACCTCCAGTTATCTCCCATGGACCCTTGCTGTAGTCAGAATTTTACCCATCTTTAGGCAAATAAACACTCTACCATAGAGCTACAACTCCAACCCCCCCCCTTTCATCTGAGGCTCAATCTTATTAGGTCAGGCTGACCTTGAACTTACAATCCTTCTCCCTCAGCCTCCCAAGTTTCCAGGATCGCAGGGATGTGCCACCAGGCCTGACTGCCAATGACGTTATTTAAAAGCAATAGCTATTGAGATGACAGGTGGAGCAGAATTCCAGACATGAGCCTCCCTGGCCCCTCACCATATTTTCAGGCTCCTTTCTCTGCTCTTCTGATATAGGAGCTGGAAGAAGATTCACAGCACACTCCAAGCCAGACCATTTTGCCCCAAGTGGGTCCCTTTTGGAGAAAGACATGTGATCCAGGGCCTTTCTTTGCCATGGAGTTCTGTTGAAGAAATCCATCCTGCTCAATCCCACGGACCACCCAGCTCCCCATTCTATAGTAATGCTCTGGGCAGACCAGCCCCGGGTGGTGGTCCTTACTACAGTAGTATCCTTGGATTGCTAGGGATCCCTTTGCATTCTTCACGGGGAATGACCTCATCAGCCAGGGAAGCTGAGCTTCATCGTTACCTCCTCTGCCCAAAGTGAGAACACAAAAGGCCCGCGTCTTGTTTCGGTTTGGAGCAACTCTGAAGAGGGAATTCCAGCTCCAGAGGCCCCACCCCCATCCCACCTCCAGGGATTGGCTGAAATAAATGGGGAATCTCTTTTAGCCCACTCTTCCCCCCCACCTTCCCCCATCCTCCGTGAGGCGCTCTCCTGAGAGCCTCCAGTGCTCTTAAACCTGCTCAGACTCAGCTGCAAAGCGGGAAGCTAAGTCTCAGCTGCCTTTGGGCGATGAGGTGAACTGGCCAATTGCAGGTGTGAGGGGCTTGCGAGCTCAGGATTTTTCCTGTGAACGCTGAAGTGCTACATTCCCATGGTCACAGCTAAGAAGTCCACCTGCAGTGAACTCTATTGGGTGACTCCTGTTAAACATGAAAATTGCAAGGAGAAGAGTCAAGCTCACCATTGTCTGATTTAAGCAAGCTATATTGGGTGGGGGGTGCACCGGGACAGGTCGGTCAGGCTGCCTCTCCTAGGTCAGGATTTTAGAGAGCAGGCCCTTTTTATAGTTTACATGGGCGAGAGAATTGGCTGTTACACATTCTCAGAAAAATTCAATGAAAGGGGAGGAACAAGGGTAAGGATCTTATACCCTTGGGAATGGGGTCCCAAGTTTAGCTTAGTGTAGGATGAAAAACATGTTTTTGCAAGTTTACATCAGATCTAAGAAAGAAGAACTTATTCTTAAATTACAAATAGAAATTTGCAAGGACTTACCAACACAGGACAAAGGAGACGTTATTCTCTAACTACAAACGGAAACCTTAACCTGAATAGATACATTGTTCCTATTTTAAGGGCTTGCACTTCCTCCAACCCCACCTTCTGTTTTGAGATGGAATCTCATTGTAGAACCCAGACTGGTGGCCTCAAACAGGAATACCTCCTTCCTCTGACTCCCAGGTACTGGAGTTACAGAAATAATCCATCACCAGTGGCCACTGTGGCTTCTGTTTGAATCCCTCTGGTTCCCTGCTCCTTGCCATGAAGGGAAAGAAAGTTGCCTTCCTCACTGGGCAATGGCTAGGCAATGGCGATGGCTAGGACCTCAGGTATCGCTGGGTGTTTCTTGGTGAAAGCTTGATCAGTGCAGTGAGTGGGATGACAGCCTAGTCCCTTTGCCTCATAGGGACAGTGACAGTTTTGCATGATCCCAGTCTTGCTTAGCATCTTGCCCTTTCCTGCCCTGCCCTGTCCTGCACACCCCTCCCCTGGCACATTTCTGGGGCATTTTCCTTCTAGTCACCTGTCTGCAGATGCTGTGCCCCACCTAAGACCCTAAAAGAGTCCAGAGAGCCCCGAGACACGCATGCTCACAGCTTTGGGTTTGGGGAGCTGTTAATTTGCCAGACAGTTCTCCCACCCAAGGTTCTGCAGCATGAGGACCGTGCCCACACAGCTTTCTGCTTTATTTCTGAGAACTCCATTTGTTACCACGAGCTCTTTAATCCACTACCTGAAACTCATTTTGGTACATGATATAGGGGGGAAAATCTATTTAATATTTTTTCATAAACAGTTAATTATCACAGCGCCATTTATTTATCTGTGTGGTTTTTAAATTAAAAATAAATTAGTACACAAAACAATCCCCAAGATATTATTAAGTAAAAAGAAAACTGAAAGGGCCGAACAGTGGGTTTAATGAGCTGTAGTTTTGTTTGTTTTGTTTGTGTTTGCTTGTTTAGTTGGTTGGTGTTTTGAGACAGGATCCCACTCGACAACCCAGGCTAGCCTGGAACTCATGATCCTCCTTGAACCCATGATCCTCAGCCTCCCAAGTGCTGGGATTATAGATGTGAGCCACCATTCCTTACTCTTATTTGTTTTCAAGAAATACATACAGAATGGCTGGTGAGATAGTGGGAAAAGGCACCTGCTGCCCAGCCTGGGGACCTGAGTTCCATCCCCTGTCATCCATCTTGGGGACCTGAGTTCCATCCTAGAGATTTCCTTCCACAGTATGGGTCTGGTGTAGAGGGGAGGCTTACTTTTCATAAAGAATCCCCAATGTTATAGTGTTCAATTATTGCCCTTTAGTGAAAATGAGTTAATTAAAAAAAAAAAAATCAAGACTCAGCCGGCCATGGTGGTGCATACCTTTAATCCCAGCACTGAGGAAGCAGAGGCAGGTGGATCTCAGTGAGTTGAGGCCAGCCTGGTCTACAGAGTGAGTTCTAGGACAGCTGGGGCTACACAGAGAAACCCTGTTTGAAAAAAGCAAAAAACAAACAACAGCAACAACAACAACAACAAAAAAAAACTAAAACCAAAACAAACAAACAAACAAACCAACAAAAACCAGAAACCAAACAAATCAAGACTCTGTAAGTTGCAGGGAACAATGGATGGTGGTAGCTGACTTGGATTTGTGATGCTCCTACCTCAGTCTCCTGAGTTCTGAGTTACAGGCCGATGCCACCACACCCAGTCAGGGTGCTCTTTGGAAGGATCGATCTTGAAGGTCACCCTGAAGCCCATGTCTAGAGGGACAGTCAGTGTTGGGATTCTAAGGACCAGAGGCACAGAGCTCCCAGGATGCCCTGTTGCCTGTCCACCTGTTTTTATTTGATGTCAATGAAAAGCACCTGAACCCGACATCCCTGACCACTCTACTGAGCAGTGACTAGACACCAAGCTCATTACCTTCTTGGAGGGAGCAGCCCCCCCCCACTTCCCCTGAGCCCGGTCTCCATGGCGCCACAGGCAGGCCAAGTTCTAATGAAATCTTCCCAGCATACTCCACGAGTGGATTGAATTTTATTATACGAAAGGTCATGTTGGGCAGGAGAGATTTGGTTAAAAGTGTGTAGTGCTCTTCCAGAGGACCCAAATTTGGTTCTTAACACCCATGGTGGGTCACTTGCAACCCCCTGTAACTCTAGCTCTGAGGAGTTCTAATGCCCTGGCCCCCACAGGCACCTGCATTTACACACTCAAAAATGATCAAAATTAATCTTAAAAAAAAAAAAAAAGCCATGGTAGGAGCCTCCTAGGGATGGAAGTATAATTTGGTGGTCGCATGCTTTCCTAGAAATCTCACAGGTCTGGAGTTGATCCCCAGTACTGAGGAGGAGGAAGGGACAAGGGAAGGAGGAGGAGGAGGAGGAGGAGGAGGAGGAGGAGGAGGAGGAGGAGGAGGAGGAGGACTTCTAGAGGAGCCCGAGGTTCAGCACATGAACTTCTAGAGCAGCCCGAGGTATCACTCAGTGGTTCAGCACATGATTAAAGTGCTCAGCACCCTGGGTTCAATCTCAAGCACCACAAGAAAGAATCTTCCAGAACAGAATTCCAGTCTACTCATCTGCTGGAGCTGGTGGCTGCCCATAGAGAATGAAAGTAACAAGAGGACAAATTGGCTTTTGCCTTCTCTGCCTCTTTTCTGTTGAACTTTGACCATGGGGGTTCCGGCCGGGCTTGGGAGCAAGCTCTACCCAGAATCCTGTGGGATCACCCTGCCACGGAACACCGGGGAAAGTCCCTAGGGGGAGCTGCATCCCGAAAGACTCAGAATCACAAGTTCCTCTCTGCCACATTTCTTTTCTTTCTGGGGACACATGTCTAATGAAAGTCTGAGTCATCTGAGTGTGGGGACTTCCTACAGCCTCACTCTCTATTGGCTCCTACTCTTAGAGCCAAGAACCAACAGGGCATTATTGACTGTTCCTCTGCTACGTGAAGTCAGTGGAGAGGTTTCTCAGTGTGGGTTGGGAAATCCTCATTACCAACTTTCTCATTCTCATACTGTCTCAGTCGGCCCATTGTCCTTCAGAGAGACTGTTTGCTTACAGTCCCATGTCTGGTACCAAATTCGATGCCCGTTAATATGCTTCTGATGGCATCAGGCAAGAACAATAGGTGTAAAGAGCCTGCTTATGTATTTGCTTGCTCTCTTGCTTGCTTTGAGATGGCTGCATCTGTCATTACAGAGATACCTCAGACAGTTGACGTAAAGGTGAAAAGGATTTATTTTAGCCTGTAGTTTCAGAGTATAGCCAGCTGGCTTTGTTGTTTCTGGGCTGTGGCGAGGCAGAACACCACGGAGGAAGGGTGTGCTTGTATAACTTTGCTCACCTTAAAGAGACCAGGAAGCAGAGAGAGAGAGAGGGAGAGGATGCCACTGGCTCCCTCCTTTGCCTCCCCCAGCTGGGCACCAAACTTATAGGACAGTGCTGCCTACATTCAGGGTGTGGCTTCCTTGCTTATTTCACCCTCCCTGGGAATGCCATCATAGACACACTGAGAAAGTCATGCTTTCTTGTTTCCTGGTGTCTCTCAACCCCACTAGGTTGACAGTGAAGATTCTCTCATGGGGGTCTCACCATGTTGTCCAGATTGATTTCAAACTGATGACTTTAAGCTATTCTCCTATCTCCTCCTCACTGCTGGGACTACCAGCTAAAGTGTTTGTTTGTTGGCTGTTGTTGTTTCCAAAGTTTGCAGAATTCAGAGAGAGAAACCCAGCCAGATGAGCAAAACTCATTTCTCAGACCCTTGGCATCACATAGCTGCAAGCAAGGCTGCCCACCTCTCCTCATATGTTTGGCAATGGACATGACTGACAGCTTGATTCCAAACTCGTGGTTCTTATCTGTCCTGACAATTACTGTTAACTCCTCCCTCAACTCTCTTGCGCCTTCCTCTCCTTCACTCTTGAAAGGGTGTCCATCGAGTCATTTTCCCCTCTGTGTTTCCAGTAAAGTTCACGTTTGCCAGGTAGCAGAATACGAACATCCAGCCTACTTAATAGAGACTCCCAAGTATTTGATCTTTCCTGCCCTCCCGGTTGCATCAGAGAGACAGAATGCTAAGCTCTCACATCCCCCCTGGGGAGGTCTGCAGTAGTTAGCCCTTCCTGCCCTTGAGGAAAGAAAGGGTAACCAGGGTTTTGGTTGCTAAATGATGGGCTTAATGGTTCATCAAATCAGGCCTATTGTGAATGAACAAGAGAAGATGAGGGGTTTGTTGGCATTTGAGGTGTGCGATAAACAATGCCCTTTCTCTCCGCCATGCTTTGAAAAATAAAATACAGTAATCAGACAGATGGAGAGGAAATCACCCTTCGGTTTGATGAAGCTGATGTGCACGGTTGGATCTTCAGCTCCTGGCGCCTGATGGGATATCCTGATGCTATAGTCTACCCCGCCCCTTAACAGATAGGGCATAAATATCTGCCAAAAAATGGATCATACCAGAGTCGTTATGCTCTGAAACTTGCTTTAGTGTCTTTACTTTATGAATTTCCGTTAATTAGTATCTGTGGTGTTTTAACAAGGGATGATCAGAAGATAGCTACAGTGAACATCCTAAATCCATATATTGTTCCACACCTGGTTGGTACTTCCATTCTATAGGTTTATTTTCCTTTAAATGTGTGTGTGTGTGTGTGTGTGTGTGTGTGTGTGTGTGTGTGTGTGTGTGTAGGTATGTGCACATGAGTGCAGTGCCTTCAGAGACCAGGAGAGGGTGCCAGATACCCTGGAGCGGGAGTTACAGATCCCCAGCCATGAGGGTGCTGGGAGGTGAATCCATGATCTCTTTAAGAGCATCGAGTGTGCTAATAACTCTGCTAATAAACCCCAACAGGACATCTCAATGTCTCTCTTGCACCTCTCTCTGAGAACTTTCCCTTTCTAGGCAGGACCACAGGCTTAAGGGGTTTTATTTATCTGTGACTTAGCTCATCAAAGTTTTAAAGTTCTATAGTTAGATTCATCTCATTTCTGCACTGTGGGGAGAAGGACTCCTTGGAGCCTAAATGTATCAGCTGTTTCCACCCAACAGTCCTCCCTAGAAAGCACTGTAACTCACAATAATGACTACACTCTGTTCTTTTGTTTTGTTTTTCGAGACAGGGTTCCTCTGTGGCTTTGGAGGCTATACTGGAACTCACTCTGTAGACCAGTCTTGGCTCAGACTCACAGAGATCTGTCTGCCTCTGCTTCCCAAGTGCTGGGATTAAAGGCATGCGCCACCACCGCCAGGCGACCACACTGTTGTTTAATATAATTATCTGGATGACGTTTGGACCTGGTTCAGATGGCTGTACCTGATTTAGGTTGCTGGCTTTTCTGTTGGTCTCACCTGGCTGAGGCTAGCACACAGTTGTGGGTCCCTCATCCCACAAGAGGACACTCCTGCCTCCTCTATAGCACAGTGGGTGGCCTTAGAGCTCTACGCTAGCAAAGGGAAAGTTGCAATTTTGTTTTTTTCATTTGTTTGACTAAATGCTTCTTGTTTTGTTTTGAGAGGAGGGGCTGGCTGTGCATTAATCACCTTGCCTCATAGGCGTGCCCTACAGAGCCCCTTTCTCTTCAATGACTCTTAAGGCAGAAGTTGCTACTTCCCTTAAAGTGGAAAAGCTGAATCAGGTGAATTTGTTGTTCTTTGTTAATCTAGGCAAGTGTGGAAGCCAGTCTAGTTCAGAGGTGGAGGAATGAACTCCACTCCTTTATGAAAAGGATAGCAAAGCCACTTTGCAGACAGACACGGGGGACATGGGAGGATGAGACATTGGATGCCAGTGCTACAATAATTATTTACACTAAAGCATTAGAATCAGTCTTTTACAGTGCCATACGGTATTTCTCTTGTAGGTAAAATTTACATCACAAGATGACTTCAAGCAGACGCACTGTAAGTGCTACACTTCTTAGGGTAAGGGTTTCCTCGATGCAAATGTTACAGCTCTGAGGGGAAAGGTAACCTGGAAGTCGGGAGCCAAGGAATTCCACAGTCACACCACACAACAAACCTCACACAAGGGATTTATTGCGAAAGACACAGAGGGGGTAGCTGCCTTTGCTCAGATGAGAAGCAGCAAAGAACTGAGCAAAAGGCAGTGTTATATAGGGCTTGGGGGCAGGGCATCCTAGGATTGGCAGGATTTGGGGGCAAGCTCTGGGATTGAGATTGGTGGGGTTATGGGCTCAGGGGTCAGTGGAATTGTGTAATGAGAGGTTCTTTGTTCTGGCAGCCTGGTCCCGCAGCTGCTTTAGTCCCAAATAAACACACAGATGCTATATTGGTTATGAAACTGTTGGCCAGTGACTAGGGCTTCTTATTGGCTAGCTCTGTCTTAATTATTAACACATTTCTATTAATCTAAGTATTTCTGCATAGTCTTATCTTACTGGAGAAGGGTCCAGTGCATCCTATCCTCCCGGTCGGTCTCCACATGACGATTCCTCTCTGTCTACACTTCCCAGAATTCTCCTCTTCTCCTAATCCTGCCTCTCTTCCTGCCTTATTGGTTAACAGTGTTTTATTCATCAATCAATAAGAGAGACATATACACAGAAGAACAACTCCCATCAGAGTCTGATCTCGGGCTTTCTTTTCCTGTATAGGGTAGAGCTTGGTTGCCTGTATCTCGAGGGGTTGGAAACAGCCACGATGACCTTTAGAGAAGCCTGGGGGACAGGGCCTGACTACTCCTGTGCCTTGAGGGGCTTATACACATAAATAGATATGGTGGCATTTACTATATTCATATTATCTTTACTTCTAAGACACTTCTATCACCCCCAAAGGAAAACCTGGGCCTCTAAGGTAACCTCTCTCCATTTTCCACCAGAGCCCTTTGCAGTCCACTTTGTGTCTTTGTAGGTTTATCTCTCCCGGAGGCTTCATGCAAATGGGATCACAGTACGTTTGGTTTCTTTAATCTGGCATCTTTCAGTTAATGTGGTGTTTCTCTTTTCTTTCGGAGACAGGGTCTCTGTGTAGCCTTTGGTGTCCTGGAAGTCACCCTGTAGAGCAGGCTGGCCTTGAACTCACAGAGATCCCACTGCTTCTGCCTCCAGAGTGCTGGGATTAAAGGTGTTTGCCACCACGGCCCACTTAATGTGCTGTGTTTCACTATCTGCTGTGTTGAAGCATGTGTCAGACTCCCTTCTATTTGTTATTTTGAAACAAGATTGGACAACATAGCCCAGGCTAGCCTTGAACTCTCAATCCTTCTGCCTCAGCCGCCCCTGAGTAGCAGGGATTGAAGGTATATGCCATGTGCTTGGCTTGATTCTTCTTACCATGAAATCCTTCCCTCATTTGGGGTTCAATTTTGCACGTGCTGTGAGATTAGAAGTCACTGAACGACAGGCTTTCCTCTACAGTGACTTTATCTCCCCTCTAATTATGTAACTAGGTCTGTGTCTTTGGGCAAGTTGATAGACATCTCTGTGCCTTGGCTTCCTTGCTTGTAAACTTAGAGATCATAGCATGAGTTATTGTCGAGATTTAAATGAGATAGTGTGCAAAGCCCTCGGTGGCAGGCCAGGCAGGTGGGAACCCTAGGCCAACTTCCATCATGACAGCTGACAGTCTCTACGCAGGGGAGGGGTCCTCTTAGTTACCCACTGTTTTTTCTCCTGCTCCAACACAAATCCATTTCACTGCTCTTTTTTTAATAAGAAAAGTTTTATGTGCACGCGTGTGTGCCTGAGTGTGTATCTGTGTAACACGTGCAAACAGCAAGGAGGCTGGATGAAGGGTCCTGGATACATGAAACCAGGCTTATAGATGGTTGTGAGCCACCATGTGGGTGCTGGGAACCGATCCCAGGTCCTCTGCAAGAACAGTCAGCTCTTAACCGTGGGCCCATCTCTCCAGCCCGTCATTGTTTTTAATTCTGAGCTCATCTTAGTCATTTGGCACCCTTCCCATTGGATTTCACCACTTCTTCCTTCTGAGTTCTGCTAGGATCTTTATTGAAATCACAGTTATAGATTGGTTGGGTGAACTATTTTTACTATTGAGTCTCTGTAGGCTGTAACATATCTCTCCATTTATGAAGCTCATATATCATACCCCACAGTCATTTTGTAGATTTTTTTTTTAAATTCCGATGCTATAAATTTCATTTGCTTTATTATTGCTGGGTAGTTTATATTTTTGTTGCTATGGGGAACAGGATATCCCTGCCCCCATTGTGTTTAATTGGTTATCATTTGCATATAGACAATGGTGGATCTTGGTTGTATTTCTGGTCTTGATACTGTGCGTTTTTATTTACTGAGTGCTTTGAACTAATCCTGGAATAATTGCTGTCTTTTTTCTCTTCCCTCTTTGCATCTGTACTTTTTTCTTGACATATTGCACAGGCTAAAATGCTTGGAAGGGTACTAGACAAGAGATGAAGGTTGGCAGCGGAAGGTTGTGAGGGCGAGTGTCGGGGCGGGGGAGTGTTTCAGAGGACCAGTGTGGGCAGACGATGTAGGAAGAAGGGTCACACTCAGAGAAAGGCACCAGGAAGGACGGCTAGCCTCAGGTCCAGAGAGAGGGCTGTGTGGTCCATTTGGCATAGCTGTGAGTAGCAGAATGTCAGACTCGAGTGGACTGATGTATCTTACCCGCATTGTTCAGGCAGAGGTGGGAGGGCCCACGAGGGGGAGGAGACTCAGCCTGAACCACCAGTTAAGTCCTCACAAAGAGCCAAGTGCAGGGTGCGATGAAGGATAGTCTCATGTGCAGGGTAGCACAAGGGCCAAGGCTCGTGCTTGCAGGTGACTAAGACATTCCCTGCGTGACATCATAGCCCTGCCCAGACAGCTGAAACCCTCCCGTCTCACCCTGTGTAAGATGCCCACGCTCCTTGTTGTACATGACTTTATGTGTTTACTTTTGCTATTGTTTGTTGCATGTAACATAAATAACCATAGGGAAACTCAACTTTCTCCTTCTCCCGCTTCAAGGAACTGTGGCTTCGGCCTCCAGAATCATTTACCTCCCAGGTCAATGGCAGTGGAGTGGAGAGGAGAGGAGAGGAGGGGAGGGGAAGGGAGGGGAGGGGAGGGGAGGGGAGGAGAGAGGAGAGGCCACTAGCACTCAGGCCAGCAGCAGGGAGCACCCCTGCTTCCAGCAGGAGCCACACACACAGGCAGCAAGGAAGCAGCTGGGCCTGAGTGACGGGGCTGGGACCTGGAGGATGAGAACGTAGATTTTCCTAGGACTTCAGTGGAAATCAACGTCCAGGGATACGGCAATCCTTAATCCTTGTCTGCCTGACCCCAAACTCTAATAAGGAACCCAAGTCCAGGTGATGGGTTATCTCTGGGCCCTATTCCACACCCCATTCAGGTTCTGGCTTTCTGATGGGCATTGCTCCCTTATACAGATGGAGGCAACGCGAGGGGACCCTGAATTCTGGGACATCTGGGTCCATGGATGATGGTGTGTAGAGCACAATTTTCTATACTGGGGTTTGACTTGGGGGATAGCAAAGGGAGGTGGTGATGTGAGTAGTATTAGTTCCGGAGATGCTGGATGACTACAGCTCTACCTGGTGATGCATGTGCTCAGCTTTACCTGGGCGTACTCAGAGCCTCAGCTACACCGTTCAGAAACTCAGACCTACCCTGGAAACAGAAGACTTCAAACACGGTGGGAGCTCAGAGCAGCAAGCTGTTCCTTTTGCTTGAACTGTAAAGTGAGAGATTGAAATTAAAAAAGAAGCAGCAGAAGCAAGCAGGCTGTGGTGGTGCACAGCTTTATCCCAGCACCTGGGGGGCAGAGGCAGGCAGAGGTATTTCAGAATCTGTACAAACCATGTAGCTGATTCCGTCTCGATTCCGAGGATGAATCTCACTCCTCCACTTTCTTTCCACACTGCACAGGGGCCCAGGACCTAGTGCTGGCATGACACCCTCCACCAAACCCCCACGCCGTGCTGTCGTCAGCATCTCCCACTTGGCAATTTGTAAGAACTGAGCTGACCATCCTGAGTGCCACATTCCATATTGGCATCCCCTGCCCTCTTCAGGGTTCAGCCTCTTGCCTGGCACTTGTATTCAATAAACATAATAACTCTATGAGAAAAAAAAATCTTGTTTCCCTTTAGAAGGTCACACCCAAATATTGTCCTCAGTATAAAATTACTTAGTATGTATATGTGTATACGTAACACACACACACACACACACACAGGCACGTACGCACGCACACACGCACGCACACACGCACGCGCACGTAACTTTTCCTGTTGCTGTGATAAATTATCCAGACAAAAGTGATTCACATTAGAAAATTTTTAATTGGGCTCACAGTTCAAGGATTCAGTCAATCACACTGGGCTGGTCATGGCAGCAGGAGACAGGGACTAGGGGTCATCTGCAGCTAGGGAGCAGGGGCAATGAATCCTTCAAGTTGCTCGTTCTTTTTTTTCTTTTTTCAAAGATTGTGTATTTATTTTTAATTATGAGTATGGGGCACGGTATGAGTGCAGTGCCCCCAGAGGCCAGAAGAGGGCGTCGAATCTATTGGCGCAACAGACAATTGCAAACCATTTGTAGGTAAAGAGAACCCATCTCTAGTCCTCTGCAAGAAAGGGGACACACTGTTTTAATGATTGAGCCATCCGTCTTGCCCCATGCTGTAATGGGCTGTCCTGCAAGACAGAGCTTCCATTTGAGGCTTCCTTGTTCCATGATGTACTAGTTGGATGATGAGTGAAGAATCTTCAGCTTGACAGAATGGGGTAAATCACACGCTGAAGTTTGGGTATGGTTGTTGGACACTCGGTTACCAGTGGGGTGATGTTGTGAGGAGCTGAGCCTTTTATGAGGTGGAGCCCACTGGCAGTTAGGTAGGGCACTGGGGACAGGATGCTCGGAAGCCCTTGGAAGTGACCGAGGTAGTTCCATGATGGCAGGGACCCCACCCTATCTGGGCTCGGCTTCTTCGGGACTGGCCTGGGATCCGGTTTCTGGCTTGATTGTTGTGCGCTCACATTTGCTGAGATAAAGCCCTGGGAAACTAGCATGGAGGGAGCATTGTAATTAACAGAGCTGCTCTGTACGCTAGGCGGCCACAACTTTGCTCAGTGCTGAGGATAGCTGCAGTTAACATCCGGAGAAGAAAGCAATGAAGGAGACGGATCAGACGGAGCAATACTGGGAGTTTATGAAGTCTGTGCATTTTCTTGAGGCCTCACAGGGATCGCTTTTAAACTGGCTGTCACCCATGCATGAATTATCCCCTCCACCTGGGAGGATGGAGGCCGACAAGACATACACCCACACTCGGGGCACGGGGCCCTCGCCAGCCTCATAATTCTTTCTTATGCTGCTAAAGTGGAGAGTGCTGTGATAGCAGAGAGAGACGTGACCCTTGTGATGTCTTCAGAATAAAAAAAAAAAAAACCCTGGGGGCAGAGGAGGAAAGAGGAGAGGCGAGAAATAAATAACAAGCCAGGATGCTATTTACATACAGAGGGAAGGCCTCTGAGACTCAGCTCGGGGCCTTCCGTGTCAGTAATAACTCGGTGATGGAAATAAAGAGTCTCTTCTGCAAGCCCACATTGCCTGAGATGCTATCAGCACCGGCTTCTCCTTTGTTTCCTAAGGCGGCAGTGGGAAGGCGGGGCTGTCAAACAGAACCGTGAGGTGCAGAGTAGGGGTGAGTCCGGTGGTCCCAGGGATGACTCAATTACGTTGGCTGTGCAGAGATTAATTAGAATTGAATGTTCTATTGATGTAAAACCGCCTTCCGCACCTGCTGTTGGTAACCCTCATTACTGGTTTCCCATTATAGGGGATTATATGGTACAATGAAATGAAGTTTATGTTTCCTGGGGGACACTCTTAAACAGGTTTACTGTGCTTAACTGGCGGTGAAGGGGTTACCTAAGAGCTCCATGACTCAGTCTCTCTCTCTCTCTCTCTCTCTCTCTCTCTCTCTCTCTCTCTCTCTCTCTCTCTCTCTCTCTCTCTCTCTCTCTCTCTCTCTCGCCTCCATCCCCTTCCATAAACTACGAGAATAGATATTCCCATGCCATTGGTCAGGCTATGAGCTCTGATGTAGGATCCGTCAAATCTCGCCCACTTTGTGCCTGGCATAGGAGGATGATGGAGTCAAAGGAATCCTTGTCGACTCCCTGAACAAACCGCACTGCTTTGGTTTCCACAAAGCTCCTCCTCCTCCTCGTGTGTTAGAAGCTCGGTTCCCCAGTGCGGCACTGTTGCCAAGGTGGACACCTGGTGATAACTGGTTAATTCTCTGGGAGGTCTACCCTCCGGAAGCGATTAAGGGAGTTCTGTGGGACTGTTATTTCTCTTAACCGGAGGACTATTCCAGAGCAAGCCCGTTCCTTCCTGCCTACTCTCTGGCTTCCTGTCTCATCACATGACTTGCCCATCTGCATGATCCTCCCCCATGATGTCGCCCACCAGGATGTGATGGAGGCAAGGAAGCCCTCCTCACCAGAGGCCAAACAGATGGGTCTGCTCAGCCCATAGACTTCCCCAGACTGTTTGGCTTTAAAAAAAAAAAAAAAAAAATCAGTATCCAGCCCTGGAGAGGGGGGCATGTTGTAGCAAGATGAAACAGACTAATTTACACAGGGGGTGACTCTGGAAGAAGTGGGCTATAGAACTAGAGATCTTGGGATTTGTGGAGCTTGTCTTTTGGGGATGGGGAGAGATGCATATTTACAGGGGTGGACAACAACATTTCCTCTCTTGTGAAGGTGAGCTGAGGAGATTCAGGCCAAGATCAGGACCACCCTAGCCCTAAAGGACTCAGCCAATGTTTGTTAAATGGGAAGCAGAGACAAGAGTCCATCAATCCTCTCCAACTGGAATCATGACTGAGCCTTTGGCACTCAGGCGACCCACCTACTGACCAGTCATAGACAGGCAGGAGGGGCATCAGGAATCTGAAATCTCAGCAACTCGATTTCATCTAATTCAGTCTGGATGCTGCCTTTCCAGTGTGTCCTGGACATTGCTCCCCTAAGATGAAGGTGGTAATGTGAATTTGTTTGTAGGCACACCTGGAATCCCCATGGTGTTGGGGTCCATCCTGATTGGCTTCGTCAACTTGACACAGCCTAGAGTCTTCTGAAAGGGAAGCCCCAATTGAAGAGCTGACTAGATTGGAAGGGCCTATGAACATGTGTGAGGATCAGTGTCTGATTATCAATTGATGCAGGAGGGCACAGTCTACTAAGGGTGCCACCATCCTGTCACGGGCAGGTTCTTCCCACCTCCGGTCTGGTCCCGTTGCCAGGCCAGCCCCCAAATAACTCGCTGAGACTCTGTATTAATCGTTAATCGTTTCTTACCGGCTAGCTCTGTCTTAATGATTAACCCATTTCTACTATTCTAAGTATTTCCACGTGGCTCATCTTAGCAGCCAGAGCGGCTGGCGTTCTACCTCTCCGAGCTCTCCATCTTGGCTCCTCACTACTTCCTCCTTCCTCTTAGTCTCCTAGCCCCACCTATCTTGCTTTCCTATTGGCCAAGAGTGCTTTATTCATTAACCAGCATAAGAAACATATTTACAGAATAGCATCTCCCATCACCATCTCTAGGTGGGTAGTCCTGGGCTGAATAAGAAAGCCAGCTGGGCATAAGCCAGAGAGTGAGCCAGCCAGCAGCAGCTGCCATAGTTCCTGTCTCCAGGTTCCTGCCTGGCATTCCTGCTCTAAACCCTTCCTTCCTTTAGTTGATTTTGGTCAGAGTGTTTTATTACAGCAAACAGAAAAACTAGGACAGGGTCCAAGGACCCAGAGTTAGGAGCCTGCAGATGGGAACCACTCACCCCTATGCTAGGTACAGCCGGCATGAGCCACCTTTCCCAGATGGGTTTTGGAGGACTCTGCCCTGAGCACCAAAGCTCACAGGTGACACTGGTTACCTTGAAGGGTCACAGAGGCAAACATATCCCAGCATGTTTCACAGAAGTGTCTACAGACTCTGAGGCAAGTGACAGGTTGGCCCCATCCCTCCCCTGGCTCACCCAGTTTCTACACAGTCTCCTTTGGAGTAAGACATGCTTTATAGATGGACGGGAACAACAGAGATGTTCCTGGGACTCTTCTGTCACCTGGTTCAGATGATAGGAGGTGTGGTGGCCAAAGGAGCCATGAAATGACCTTAGCTGTGCAAATGCCATCAACTCAGAGACAATAGGGAGCCGGATGTTCATGGTGGGGTCAAATTGGTTTTCATATTATTAACACTACACACTTTACAGAATATAGGGAATCCTGAGTCTGGTCTCCGCTATATGTTCACTCACTCAATGTTACTGAGCTGCTACATTCATCTGAGAATAAAGCAGTGAAGATGCAAGCATGTTCTGTGGCCTCCAGACCTTCTGGAAACTTCATGTCTCAAGTGGCCCAAGGCATCACATTGGGAATTCAGTCACGGCTGTCACTGGTGCTTCTGGGTGTATCCAGAATGAGGAATAAACTTTGAATTGAAGAGAAAATGTTAAGAAATACAGAAGGCTGCAGAGCTGGCCCATTGTGTAAGAATCTTGCAGAGGGTCTGGGGTCTGTTCCCAGCACCAGTGTGGTGGCTCGAAATCATCTGCAGGGGATCTGACATCCTCCCTGGCCTGCATGTGTACTGGGCACATGTAGTACACAGACATACACACAGGCAAACACTCATATACACAAAATAAACCTTTGATTGTTTTACCAAAGAAACACATTTATCAGAAAGTCATCAGGAATCATGACTGTAGGTCGGTGCATTTCCCAGCCCTCATCAGCAAAGCTTCCTTCTGTGCTAGATGGAGATTAACACAGAGCCCCACACTTGTCAAGGTGCAGACAATAAGAGACTTCGGAATGCTCAGCCCTTAATTAGACATCTGTACCACATTGCCTCCTCCCAAGGCTCCCACTGCAGAAGCGAGGGAGGGAGACTGGCAGAGCCAGCGGTGATGAGTGACTACAAGGAAAAATGTTTACTAGACACCACAGCTGCACATAAGACTCCACAGCAGGGCCAGCAGAGGTGGCACACAGCTTCCGTCCCAGCACTGGGGAAGCAGAGGCAGGTGGATCTCTGTAGGTTTGAGACCAGCCCGGTCTATATAGTGAGTTCCCAGACAGTCAGGGCTACATCGTGAGACTTTGTTCCCAAAACACAAACAAACACCCAAAACCAAACAGACAAAACTAATAATTTGCATAAGTTATCACAGCCCGCAATGCACGAGCTCAATCCAGACGAAACCCCACTCAGAGAGGGGAGGTGGACACAACAGTCCATCTGTCGTCAAGGAGCCATTGGCCAACTGCCAGCTGGTGTGAGCTAGTTCTCTTTAAGAGTGGTACCCTTGGTAAGTTGGTGGCCCTCGCCAGAGACTATAAGGGCAGCGTAAACTGGACTTGATGGGTAAACAAACAAAAACAAAAACAACGCTCCCCCCCCCACACACAAAGGAGGGGGTGAGTGAGTCTGGGTGTTGTTGAAGGAGGGCAGCGAGTATGATCGAAATACATTTCATAATTCTCAATTAATAAAAGTGAGGAGAAAGGAAATGCATCTATCCTAGAATAAAAATCAAACAGAGGTGTAACTTAAGCAATTATCGTAATAACCATGTAGATAAAGGATGAAACTCCCCCACCCTCCCCATAAGTCCTCCAGTGACTATTCCCAACCTCAGCAGCCCCTCTCTGGCAAAGGCAACCTTTTCCTGCCTTCTGTGTTTATGTTTTTGAGCCCAAGATGGCCTCGAACTCACAACCGCCTCACCTCAGCTGCCCATGTACAGGGATGGCAGGTGCGCACCACCGTTCTGGGCCCTCCCCTGACTCCTCTGTATTGACGCTTTCTCACACACACTCCTGAGCATGCCTCCCTAAGACACAGAATGCGGTCTGGCCATTTTCAAGCGTGTGCTGTCTTTCGGGTCTCTTTTAGTTTATGGGTATGCCCTCCTGCCTTTCTCATCTTACGAGTTACATGTCGAAGAATCTGAATCCCGGCACTCTCTAGATTCCTCTGACCAACACAGTTGGGGGTGGTTCAAGATTCGCATCCGGATTTCCTGCCGAGTGGAGGCTGGATCCAGGGGTTGGGTCAGAAGCTGGGTCTCACCTTTTGTCAAGTCCGTACAGGTGTGAGGTGCTCTCAAAGGGGCAGGTGGATCTTGTCGCCTCTCAGTGTGTGATGTGTGTGACCCTGTTGCCATACGTTCACTAATTCACCGGGGAGATCAAAATGGTGATGTCCTACATTTTTCCACACAGTGCCTTGAATACTCTGTGAAGAGAGGTTTCCACTGCGGCAGTAGAGTTTACATGTTAAAGGCGGTATAACCCCTTGCTTATTTTCCTTTGTATTCGTTTTGTTTTGGAGACAAGGTCTCCCTATATAGCACAGACTGGCCTTGAACTCACAATCCTCCTGTCTCCACATCCTGCATGCTGGGATTATAGGTGTGGGTCACTGAGCCTGCTTTGTTGTTTTTGAGAGAATGAGTTGGTTCTTCATCCTCTGAATGGCGGTTGTGATTTTATTTCTTGGTTTTTCAAGACAACATTTCTCTGGGTAACCCTGGCTATACTGGAACTCCCAATGCAGATGAGGCTGTCCTTGAACTCACAGAGATCCGCCTGCCTCTGCCTTCTGAGTGCTGGGATTAAGGGAGTACATCACCTGGACCCAGCTGACAGTATTTTCTAGAATTGTATCTGATGGGGCTCAATCCACTATAATTAAAAGCTTTACTGTGTTGTGCCCAAACTCTGAACCCCCAAATCACCAAGAGACCCAATCCAATGCAAAAGCAAAGAGTCTTTGATTTTACGAGTTAACCTGTCCTGTGTTGATTGGTCAGCTATGGGGTCAGGAAGGTTGCTATTCCTAGAGGCTCTCCCAGGGCTGTTGGTATGCTCTGCACTCCGGAGCCTGCCAGTTAACTTCTGATTGGTTCCTTGGCATGTGGAGGGCATCTGGCTGTTTATTGCCAGTAATTAGGGAAAGGTCAGGAGCTCAGCATATGTTACTGAATCAGAGGTCTACATCTTGCTGGGTCTCTTCTGCAGCCTGTCACGGCTGCCAAAGCAGGGGCCTGGGTGAGGGTCTGGTCCCTTCAACTGAAGTATAGATGGCTCTCAGGTTGGCCAGTGGGAACCTCCTACAAGTGATTTTCATATCCTTTTTCTCTACCTTATAGTTTCTGCTACCATGTCCTCCAAGCCTGAAGTCACCCATCTCTGTAAGACGCCCTGCCTTGTATTGCAGAATCTTCTGTCTGCCTGCCTGTCTGTCTGTCCACCCATCCATCCACCCACCATCCTTTCTTTTTTCCACAAATTGTTGAACGTCAACATAATGAGAAGATGGCCACAGACTGTGAGAAGATATTGACAAATCTGGTAGGAGATTGTTACCCAGAATATCCAAAGGCACAAAAGTAGATGATTCATAGAGCCTCCGAAAGTCTCGGAAGAAATCAAAACGCATATTGCTGCATGAAACGAGCTGTTCTGGAGATTCAAGATGGCGGAGGCCACCAGCGACCCTGCTGTGGCGCAAGACCAAGGAACCTGACAGACCCACCGAGGCTTCCTGGGAGACGCAACAGCAGAGGATGAGCCTGCAGAGCGAGCTGTATTTCCAGAGAAGCAAACGCCAGCAAAAGGCAGGTCTTATGGGGATATCCTTTTAAAATGTGGTTTCATGGAATTGGGGAAAAAAAGATGGCGGAGCAGATCATTGTGCTTGTGGTGACAGATGTGGGGACATGGCCACAGAGGACAAAGGAGCAAGTCCTCTCTCAGACCACCGTCTGCCTAGCCTCGTTGCACAGCCCCCATCCCCATCGGTGCCTCTGCTCAACCTGTAGGCCAAGGGTGACGGTCATGCCTGGGTTGACAGCAAGGTAGTTGGTACCAAGGGTAGGGAGCTTTGCAGTAGCCTCAAGCTCTTGCAGGTCCTGCTGTTGTTTCCCAGAACCTTGCAGATGCTGATTCTGGGCATTAACAGGACGTCTGAGATGAGTCTCAGAGATATTCCAGTATTTATGGTGCTTCAGAAACCTTCAACCAGATCAAGGGTTCCTTGCAGTAAGTATTTTCATGTAAAGCTGTTTGGACAAAATAATATACTGTGTGACAGCGAGCAGCTTGAAATAGCACCTTAACAAATGAATGTGCAATAGAGAGATGGGAAAGATGGTGGAGCGTAGCAGCATGTGTGACAACGAGAGGCAGACTTGGAGTCAGGGCGTTGGTGGTGGCAGTGGTGGTGCCTGGCATAAAAGCACTGTGGAATGGACTGAGGCCCGTGTTGTTGTTGTATAGGGCTGGTCCTCGAGGTGATGCTGGGCTTCTGGGAGGCTTGGGCCACCACTGGGGCCTGTCTCATCTGGGTGCCACTGGCCCTGCGCACAGCACGGAGCCACCACTGCTGCTGCTGCTGTCACTTGGGCTGTCCGCCCTGCTGAGGGGAGGAGAATGTGGCTGAGGTGCTGTCCTCAGTCTGCAAACACAGTGGTTGTGCCCAGGATAGCGGCAGGGCAGCTAGCACCAAGGACAGGGTGGTGGGCAGAATCCTAGAGCTTGCATGGGTCCTGCCTGCAGACACACTGTCCAGTCAAACGATTCCTCTGACGCTGAGCAGTAGCAGGATGCTGGAGGTGAAGAGTGGTTCATTTTCTGGACTGAGTCTCCTAGAGGAACTTCCCATGGTCTGTGCTGCCACCAGAAGCCATGCTCAAGTCCGCGGTCTGTGCTGCTAGCAGAAACCATACCCATGTCTGGGCTCATGCTGCTGCCAGGGTCCATGTTGATGTCTGCGGTCTGTGCTTCTGATGGAAGCCATGTCAATGTCCACTGTCCATGCTGCCACTGGGGACCAAGTTGATGTCCACGCTTCATGCTGCTTCCAGAAACCGTGTGAAAACCCATGATCCATGCCGCCACTGGCTGCTATGGGTAGGGAGGCTTCTTCTGCAATTGTTCTGATGACTGCAGACTCAGAAGCGAGAATGATAGACACTGAAGAGTTCTGAGACCTCTCCCCTGTCCCCACCCCCCAAAAAGAAAAGGAAAAAGAAACTGTCCAGACAGGAAGCTATTGAATAGAGCCCTTTAAAACTGCGATAAAGATGCTGAAGTGTAGCTCTCCACTGTTGATGGCTTCCAATGGAGGGGTGGGGAAGGACTTTAAGGGGCTGGCCACTCAGAGTTTGACCGTGCTCCAATGAGCATAAGGGCAACACAAACCAGACTTGGTGGTTTTTTTGGGGGGGAGGGAACAAAGGTGGGAGGTTGGACCTGGGAGGAATGGGAAATGAATGTGAGTGAGTGCATTGTATGAAATTCCCAAACACTTAGTAAAAATATCATGTTGGGTGGGGAGGCCATTCCGAAAAGGGTATGTACTGTAGGATTCCAGCTATATGGTGTTCCAGAAAGGACAAAATTATGGAGGACAAAGGCCAGGGGTTGCCAGCATCTCTGGTGGTGGAGGGGATGAACAGGCAGAGTGGGCAGGGATGGAAAATAACACAATTATTCTGAACAACATTGTAATAGCTAATACGCATTCTTATCTGTGTTTCACAACCCACAAATGTACAACACGGTATGAACCTCATTGTAAACCATGGGATTTTGTTGTTATCAGTTAACTCTGGCACATGGATTGCAGTGAGCAAACTGTTGTGTGGTGTTCGTGGTGAGAGGTGCTGTGTGTTTCCGTGGGGAAAGGTGCATGGGAACTCTGCTTTCCATTTCATGTCATTAAGACCCTAAGACTGCTCTAAAAGCTCAATGCAACTTCATTTTAAAGAAAACTGATTAACGCAAGGCTGGAGAGGTGGCTCAGGGTTAAGAGCAATGGCAGCTTTTCAAGGGGACCTGAGTTTGATTCCCAGTACCCATATGGTGGCTCACAACCCCCTGGACCTGGAATGTGGCCCCCTCTTCTGGCCTCCACAGGCAATGTGTGCATGTGGTACATAGAACATACGTGTAGGCAAAATATCCATACACATAAAAGTTTAAGACGAATAGATAGATAGATAGAATGATAGATAGATGATAGATAGATAGCTAGATAGATGATAGATAGATAGATACACAAATATCCAGTGAATAGCTAGAGAGATGGGCCAGCAGTTAAGAACCTTTGCTGTTCTTTCAGAGAATCTGGGTTTGATTCCCAGTACCCACATCAGGCAGTGCACAGCCACCTGTAACCCATGGAATTTGACCCTCTCTTCTGGCTTCTGTGGGCACACACACACACACACACACACACACACACACACACACACACTCACTTTTTAAACGCTTTAATGAACATATAGTACTTATATTTCAAACTCAAAATTATTGGGCGTTTAAATTTTTTCTCATACCTGTGCAACCCTTTCGCTGCGGTGATCAAGCAAAGGCAGAAGCAGCTAAGAGGACTAATGGTCATTTTAGCTGTAGTCACAAAGGATTCTGCTCCGGCCATTTGGTCTCATCAGTTCTGGGCCTGTGTGAGTCTGATCATGGCTGGAGGAGCATGGGAGGAATTAACCAGCTTGCCTCATGCTGGTCAGGAAGCTGGGAGCAAGGAAAGGACCAGGAACCAGGTGTGACTTTCAGAATTGTGTCACAATTCTGAGGGTAGAATCTGCCCTCGCAAAGCATGAACATTCAGGCAAAGCACTCAAGCATATTACATCCCAGTCACAATCCCTTTTCCTCAACCAAGAATCCTGGTTCTCAAGGAGGTGACACAATCAGAATAGCCGGCTCACTTCCGTTACCCTGCCTCATATAGTGGTCAGCATTGGTCAGCACACAGCATAGATGCTATCTCAAGCAACAGCACCACGGAAAACAGTATAAATTTCCCCATATGCTTTTCCCATTCTCTTAGTCCTCAATGTATAGATAGCAACATTATATCTGTATTGTCAGAGTACGTAGCCAGTATATACTGTACCCTTGCTTATCAATCCTCAGGAACAGTGTGTGTGTGTGTGTGTGTGTGTGTGTGTGTGTGTGTGTGTGTGTGTGTGTGTGCATTTGTGGAGATCCAGGACAACTTTTGGGAGTCAATTCTTCCCTTTCACCATGTGGATCTCAGGGATTCGAACTCAGGTCATAAGTCTTGGTAGCAAGCACCTTTATCTTTTGGAGCCATCTTGCTGGTCCCTTATGCCTCATTTACTCTTCACTCTATAACTATATATTTAATATTTACCTCCACATGTTGATACTGTTCTAATCATCTTTGGCTCTCCAAAATTCAATTTCTAGTACATTTCTCAGGAAAGACTTATGGGGACACTCCAAAGTTCTTTCTTACATGCTGGTAAGAATTTATTCATACCCTGATGTTTAAAAATCAGTTTCCCTGGATATAAGATACTAGCTCGTGTGTTTTGGTTCCTTGGGCTTCAGGAATATGTTCCTTTATTTTCTCCTGCATAACATTACTACAACAACAGAAAATCTCAGGAGAATTTTCAGCTTCTAAGCCCTCCCAGCCCCCTCCTCCTCCTCCTCCTTCTTCTTCTTCTTTTTTTTTAGATGCTCAAAAGATTTCTTTTCCCTTAACATTCCATCATTTTGCAAAATTATGTCCTGGCATGAGTTGCTCTGGGTCAGTGTTCTCGGGGCTAATGTTATGTGACCTTTCCATGTGCGGTTTCAAAACTTATTTTTCTTTTTGATTCTGGAAGGCTTTCTTGGACTGCAGCTTTCTGTACGCTCTCTTTACTGCCTTGTTTTCTTCTTCTTCTTCTTCTTCTTCTTCTTCTTCTTCTTCTTCTTCTTCTTCTTCTTCTTCTTCTTCTTCTCCTTCTCCTTCTCCTTCTCCTTCTCCTTCTCCTTCTCCTTCCTCCTCCTCCTCCTCCTCCTCCTCCTCTTCTTCTTCTTCTCCTCCTTCTCCTTCTTCTTCTTCTTCTCCTCCTCCTCCTCCTCCTCTCCTCTCCTCCTCCTCCTCCTCCTCCTCCTCCTCCTCCTCCTTCTCCTCCTGCTCCTCCTCCTCCTCCTCCTCCTTCTCCTCCTCCTCCTCCTCCTCCTCCTCCTTCTCCTCCTCCTCCTCCTCTTCCTGAATTTCTCTTGTCTGTGTTGAATCCCTTTGACCTCCTTCAAGATTTGTTGCTTTCTCTTTAATCTTTGAGTCATGGCTGTTTCTTTGATTTCTGCACATTTCCATTTTTCTTTCTTTTTTTCTTTAATTTCTTCCAAGGCATTATCTGGTGTGTGTATTCATCTTTGTGTGCTCCCTAGTTCCATTTCTGGAAATATTTTTTTCTTGTGAGCTAATTCCTCCCTGAATTTGCCACTCCATTTCTGAGTTCTTCTGGTTGTGGGGCTCTGCTGTGTCTTCGGAGCTGACGTCACTGTCTCAATTTCTTTGTGTTTGGTCTTGACACGGGAGGTGATAGCCTTTGTTTTGCAGGCGTGTTTTTCTCGTGCATTTTCCCATTGTCTCTGGGAGTATTACTTCAATCTTTATTATAACTTCTTTATATCACCTTGCATGGGAAGGAACCCTAGTTCTTTCCTGTTGTTCACTTCTGTAAAGGTGAAATTAATTTTTCTGAACTTTTACAGAGAGGTTGAGCTCAATAGAGGTTTTTTTGAACTTCACAAAGCACTGCTTGTTTTTTTTTTTTTTTTTTTTTTTTTGTTTTTTGTTTTTTTTTCTGGCAGTGTTGAAAAAAATATGGCAGCCTGTTTTCTGAGATTCCTATCTCATATATATATATATATATATATATATATATATATACATAATATATATATATATATATAATATAAGCTCCCATTACCTGAGTCTCCCTTCTCCCCCTCCTTTGTTCCTGTTTTATTCATTTATCCATTTATTGCCATGCTAGCGATTGAACCCAGGGGCAGGCATATGCTAGGTGTGTTCTGCCATTGAGCTACATCCGAAAGCTCCTTCATCTGATTTTGACTCTTCATTCGGTGGTTTCCTCTCGTGTTTTTAAAGAGAAACCCAGAGAGCTTCCCTAGTGCTCGTGGGTAAGAACGTTCCTTCCTCTTTCTGTCTTCCTACTGAAGACCCACTGTGCATGTGCAGTGCTGTAGTGCGCAGAATTCCTCGGCAGCTGACCCACTGGCACAAGCCTGCCATTCCAGGTACTCAGAGGCACAGAGCTTGCTTTGTGTGAGTTCTGGGTTCGAGTCCCCAGCCCAACAAAACAAAAACCAGAAATCAGCCAGGCGAGGTGATGCACATATTTAATCACAGCACTTGGGAGGCAGAGGCAGACAGATCGCTGTGAGTTCGAGGCCAGTCTACAAAGGACAGCTAGGGCTCTTACATAGAGAAACTCTGTGTTTGAACTGCCAAAACTAAACCAAAACAAGACCAGAAAGCCACCAGATTTCACTACCATTCTCAAAGTAGGACTCTGTGCTTTTAGTCAATATTTATTGCCTATTCCAATTAGGGATGCCCTACTGACCAGGGTGGCAAGCGCCTGTTTCTTCCTTTCTTCCCATGTATCATGTAGGGTCACAATTGCTGTGATGAAACACCATGACCAAAGCAACTTAGGAGGAAAGAAAGGGTTTGTTATTTGGCTTCCTCTTCGACATCACAGTTCATTATCAAGGGAAGTCAGGATGGGAACTCAAGCACGGTAGGAACCTGGAGGCAGGAGCTGATGCAGAGGCCATGGAGGAAGCTGCTTACTGGCTTGCTCAGCCTGCTTTCTCATAGAACCCTGGACCACCAGCCCAGGCGTGATACCATCCATGATGGACTGGACCTTCCCCCATCTATCACTAATGAAGAAAGTGCTCTACAGACTTGCCCTAGCCTGTGTCAACTTGACATAAAATGAGCCAACAGGTACCTCACAGAATGATTGTTCCCTGAAACAAGGTCTCACTACACAGCCCGGTCTAGTTACCAGTTCCTGAGCCTCCCTCCTCAGCCTATTGCATGCTGGGATGACAGGCACATGCCGCCATGCCTGGCTGCCCACCAGCTTTGTTCAAGTGTGTCTGTAGGTTTTGGCTTTGCCGAATAGTCTGTCTGGCTGCTGTTTGTTAATGGCACATTCAAATCTATGCCATCTAGCATCATTGCTGCCTTGAAAAAAAATACCCCAATCAACTTGTCATTAAATCGGGATGCTTTATTAAAAATCACACTGAGCACTGAGTCCTTTCTGTGGTTCTGTGTGTTGATTGTGGCCCCAGCCGAGGCAGACCACTCTGATGTGTGCCCGTGACCCTGCAGCCAGTCCAAGTTCAACACCAGGACGCAGTTCCACCCACGGGCACCTGCATCTCTTCTGAAGGCTGTCCCCGCCTCTGCCAACGCTGGGTGACCTGGCACATGCTTCTGGGGTCACCCTTAAAGCTTTGCCTCTGGCGTGCTTTTGTGGGGGTGGGGAGACCACAGCCTATGAGAGACATCGGCTGTGTTCCTATAGCATTGGCTTAGTCCAGCTATCTGCTAATGGCTTTTTAAAATGGGGCCATTTGAAAGGCCTTTGGTGAGGAATCTGCTTAGTCTACCGAAATGACACGATCATCTGTCCCCTGTTTACAACTTCCTTAACCTCTCAAGGTCAGGCTGGCAAGCACTTTGCCCCAGACCTTGTTTTTCCTACTGCTAGGCTTGTTTTCCAGAATTCGGCAATCTTTTATCTGTCAACTCTGTGCTTTATTTTGGTTTGTTGGTTGTTCTTTCTGGGCATGAAGTGAGGCTTCTTCATCTACGGTCGCCAGGATGTCCTCAGTGTTTCACAAAATGCGCACTGAGTTATCATCTCTCCGATTCTTTGAGAATCTGAAGACATGTCAGGTCAAATGCCACACTGGGTCCCTGACCCCAGGGAGTGCAGCTTAGCCACTACAAATGCGGTGGGTGGCACTCTCACAGTTTGCCTCGCCTTCTGGTTGGAAGTCTCATCTGTCTGTCTGTCCGTCTTCCTCCCTAACGGTGTGCGTCTTCCTTTGGCATCCTGACCCCACCTCTAGATTCTCAAACAGTGGCCCAGGCACCTGTACAGGGAGCTGGGCTTCACCGCAGAGGTCATCTCAGAACCCGGAGCTGAGCTGTGTCTGCACCCTGCCCCCCTCCCCGAATCTTGGGACAGGGTATGGATACAGAAGCAGCAAGCCTTGAAGGCGGACCCACAGGAACCTGAGGCACCACTGCTCTAGGCAGGAGGGAGCTCCCTCTGAGTAAGGACTGGGATGGGGACAGAGGCAGAGTGTGACAGGCTCCATGCTGGAATCTTGATGGCTACCTTTATGCCACAAAGCTCTTTGCATGGTGTCAAAAGAGGAAATGTGGACCACCTGGCTTTCTAAAGCCAACTTTAAACACTGCTGACAGCAAGATGTCTCCTGCAGGAAAGCAGACAGGAAGGTGGCTGTCTCTCTGTTGCCATGGCTACAGACAGGACGCCACTGGGCAGTGTTCTGAACTGGCGGGCATCCTGGGCTCTGCCTGTGGGATGAAGTTTCCTGAGCTTGGGGTGGTTTGTCTTAGGACCGGCACTGGCTGCTTTCTTTTCCAACTGCAGGGATACATTCAAGGGGAACAGGGGTCCCTCAGAACATACCCATACCCAGGGATCTTCAGAAACTGGAGACCACCACCTGCCTGGTGACCTTGACACTGTGATGGTTTAGTAACAGTGACAGGCTCTCAGCTACTTGCTGGACATAGGATGGAAGGGGCAGATGATAAGTTTTTGTTTCACCCACCTTCACTGCAAATTCCTTCATTTGAGGAAGCAAATCTGTTCGGGCTTTCTTCTCACAGAGAACCTATCGAGCACAGTGTCAGGTGTCTCGCCGACATTTTCCCCGCTGAGCTGACAGAGGCTGTGGGCCAGGGCCCCTTCTGCTCGTGTGCCACACTCGTGGCGAATGTCCCTGATACACACACTGCACTTAGATGCCCCGCGGGCCCACTCAGCCTGGTGGATGGCTGATTCCTCCCGGTCTTGTCTCCTTGGAAGCATCCTCTACCAGGCTTTTGTCTTCTGTTGCGGCAGAACGAATCACGCCACCAGGTGTTGTGTGGGCTCTGAGCGCAGTGTGAAAATGCCACTTGCTCAGACCACGTGGGGCAGGGCCATACCTGCCACTGTGTCTCCATCTCGGCTGTAGCCACCCACACTTGCCTGGAGCTGTAAGGATCCGCTCAAACCTGGAGGCCAACCAATCTGCTGCAGAAGTCACTACTGAGTTTGATGGTGGCTTTGTTCTCTGGATCCGAGGGTGCAGGGTCCGAGGCGCCTCCAAGACGGGGTCCTCCTAGCCTGGCCTCTACACTGCCTCACATCCTCTATCTTTACCCGGTAGTTCTAAGCCTATTCCATTGTTACCCTTACCACCCAGGCAAGGATGTCTCACTGCGCACATCTTTACCCAAAGGCATGTCCCCGCTGGCATCTGATAAATGTTTCTGGAATTTTCCACTGGAAATATTTTTATTCTGTTCAAAGCCATCTTTTCTTCTCAAAAATCTCCACGGCTGGTGCTTAATACTAAGCATTAAATTTAGACCAGCATTCAAGTTTGTATAGAAAAAAAAAAAAACCGCTTTCGGCTGTCTTGGGAACTTAGAAAATACTTAAGCTGCACTCCTTTGGGTTCACACAATGGAGAGGTCCCTGGTAAGTGGGCGGAGGTGTGTATGTGTGCGTGTGAGGCAAGGTCTCTGTACGTAGCTGTGTGGCCTTGAATTCACATCCATCCTGTTTCTGCCTAGAGAGGGCTGGGATTCCCGGCCGACACCATTGTGCTCCAAGATCGTAAGAGCTTTGAAAACGCTGCCTGGGCTGATGTTCCTGTCCTAAGAGGCCCCACTGGCCCTCTCAGACCCCACAGAAGGAGAAGGTCCAGGCAAAGCAGAACTACTTATAACTTTTCTGAATCAAAGTCCTCTGAGTCCAGCCAATCCAGGCTAAGCCAGAAGGCAATGCAGAGAATGAACAAGCTCTCCAAATTAGACAGCATTCAAAACCAGGTGCCACCTATTTATGTTATACAGTCACTCCCCCGCTGTGACACTCACCTTTCTTAGAGATCAACAGCATATACCCGGGAAAGAGAGACAGCCACACCAGCCGGGGTGAATAGAGAGCTATTTGTGTTGAGCTCATTCATAGCCAGATGCAGACATAACCTCCCTCAAGAGATGTCAAAACCCATTGCCTAGACCCGGCGAGGGAGGCATCCTTCTTAAGCCGGTTCCCACTGTCTTTGACTGACAGTAAAAAAAGTAAACTTGAGCCCAGCCCTGCATGACGTGAGCACTGAATTAGTGTGGGCCAACTCAAACGGCAGTTGCTGGATTGTGACAGGTCGGCATTCTCAAAGTTTAAACTCTCTATCTCAGGGTAAAAGGAACGGAAGGCAGAAAATACCACTTAGACTGAGGGCATGTTGGACTCCCTACTCCCCGCTTCCTGGAACTGTCCAGTCTTCCCACCATGGACAGACCTAGGGAAGGGATGTCAGCTGAGCCCGTGGAGCTTAAGGGGTGGCCAGGTTCAGATGGCCCAGTGACTGCAATTGTGGATGCACTCACTCGTGTATGCCACACATGCAGAGAAGACAGGCTCCCGGTTCAGCTGTCTCTTCCTACAGGGGGGTACAGGGTATTACATTTGTGCTTCATGCACGTCTGCGAGCTGTACCATCTCGCCAGCCCTGGTGGTGTTTGTTTTTAAGGTAAGAGGCATGGAGCTAGGCATGGAGGCATACACCTATAATGTCCGTGCTTGGGAGGCTGGGGCAGGAAGACTGCAGGTTCAAAGCTAACCTAGGCCACACAGCAGAACTTCACTTTTTTTGTTGTTTTTATAGAACCAAAACAAAATTGAACTCAACAAAGGAGCCAGGCTGGCTCTGAGTCCAGTTTATACACAGAAGTCGGATGTAGGCTGGGGTATAGATCCGTCTTGGGCTAGAGGGTCAACAAGCCCCCTTTGTGTGTGGTCCATTTTACATTGAGGGAGAGGGAAGAGAGGGACCGAGGCCATCACTGCAGTGGTCTAAGGAGGCATCCTTTCCTAACAACCCAAAGGGCTGCTCCTCAGTGTACTTGATCCTTTCGCCTTCCTTCAGGCTCCACAAACCTGCAATGAGTCACGCCCCTAGTGACAGAGCGTTCTGAAATGATGGAGACATTTCAGAAATGAGAGCAGGTGTATGCGGTGCTACGGGTTGGATGTAAAAGGTTCCGTCACAGGCTCCCATGGGAGAGCACTTGGTCCCCAGCTAGCCGCGCTGCTTTGGGAAGTGGTGGGTCCTTTGAGCCTGTGGCCGAGCTAGCAGGAATGGAGGTGGATCTTGAAGGCAGAGTCTGCTTCTGGGTCCAGCCTGAGCTCTCTGCTTCCTGATCTACTTACACCTAAGAGGCTGCCAGCCGCGTCCTGCTGTAATGGATTGGGCTGCCCCAGTGGCCATGCCTTCACCACTGTGATGTCAGGTGTCAGGTGGAAAATTAAGGAGAACAGTAACTAACACATGGGGCCCGGGAATGCCCAGACAGTGATGCTACCGCAGGGGACTCATCGGAGTGCTGAGAGCGGGAAATCCCAGGCAATGCAACAATGAAGGGCACACCACAATCCCCAACTGCCTGTGTACCCAAAGGGCGATGGAAAAGGGGAATGCCACGGGAACTGGGGGGAAAGGGCCTGGGAGACATACTCACCCCGTAAGGTGGCTAAGAGAACTGGTTCTGAGTTTTCCTCCCAGCCAAGGTGCTTTCAAGAATCAAGGTCTATAACCCAGGCCTGAAGCAGGGGTCAAGAACCTGGGCCCCAACGTCACTCTCGTTTAGCAGAGAGGACAAAGCTTGTGAAGGAAAGGCTGTGGACATGCATCCATGCTATCCCCTCAGCATTGGCAGCTAGGGAAGGCAGACGTGTTCCCAAGGAAGAGCCCCCTGGCTGGTTACCCTGATCAACAGCATGCCATTGGCTCATTCATCCATGGAACTGACTTTGGGGACCACAGAAGTCATCAGAGGCCACAGCAGGGCCACGGGCTTGAGCTAGATTATGCCCTGAGGCGGCTCGCTTTGGTGGTTTAGGGCAGGCCAGCCAGAGCACACAAGGCCAGATACTCTAGAGTCCAGTAGCAATCACACCCTCCACGCCACAGAGCAGTGTCTACTGCCTCCCCCTTCCCCGGCACACACCTTTGGAAACAGGAAACCGGATCTGAAGGACTGGGAGACTTGGGAGACCACCTGGCTCATGCTGGTACCACCTTGGCTCCCATTTTCCTCTTCTTCTTCTTCCGAGGGCCATGGAGAGCATCCCAGTCCTCTCCGCAGTATAGTGCTCTGACTTCTGTTTCCTGATTTGTTGTTATTACTTGATTTTCAACACAAGCCCTTATTCAGTAGCCCAGGCTGGCTCTGAAGCAGATATGTAGTCTGGGATGGTCCTGAACTTGCAGACTCCTGAAGGCTGGGATGATGTGTATGTCTGTATGCCTGTGCCACAATCTTAGTTAGGGTTCCCATCCATGTGAAGAGACGCCATGACTTATAAATGGAAACAATTCATTGGGTGGCTTGCAGTTCAGAGATTTATTCCATTGTCATCAAGGTGGGACATGGTGGCATGCAGGCAGACATGATGCTGGGGCTGAGACTCCTAAATCTTGAAAGGTAGGTAACAGGAATCGAACTATCTCACTGGGTGTAGCTTGAGCATAGGAGACCTCAAAGCCCACACCCACAGTGACACACTTCCTTCAACAAGGCCACACTTCCAAATAGTGCCACTCCCCTTAAGCTTATGGGGACCAATTCCATTCGAACGACCATAGCCACCAACCTCAACAGATAGCTTTACTACAATTAATTTTAACAAGGACTATTATTGTTATTATTATTACTATTATTATTATTACTATTATTATTGTTTGCTGTGCTGGAGAGATAACCCAGTGCTCTGTGTGTGCCATGTTAAGTGCTGTGGACCCAGGTACACCCCTAGCTTCCCACTGATGAATTCTAGAAGCACTCATCTGTTGAGCCAGACCTCCTCACCAGGGGATTCTAGGCAGGGGCTCTTCCACTGAGCCACACCCCAGCCCCTCACTGGGGATTCTAGGCTGGTGCTCTACCACTGAGCCACACCCCAGCCCCTCACTGGGGGATTCTAGGCAGGGGCTCTCCCACTGAGCCATACCCCCAGCCCCTCACTGTGGATTCTAGGCAGGGGCTCTACCGCTGAGCCACACCCCAGCCCCTCACTGGGGATTCTAGGCAGGGGCTCTACCACTGAGCCACGCCCCAGCCCCTCACTGGGGGATTCTAGGCAGGGGCTCTACCACTGAGCCACACCCCAGCCCCTCACTGGGGATTCTAGGCAGGGGCTCTACCACTGAGCCACACCCCCAGCCCCTCACTGTGGATTCTAGGCAGGGGCTCCACCACTGAGCCACACCCCAGCCCCTCACTGGGGGATTCTAGGCAGGGGCTCTACCACTGAGCCACACCCCAGCCCCTCACTGGGGGATTCTAGGCAGGGGCTCTACCACTGAGCCACGCCCCAGCCCCTCACTGTGGATTCTAGGCAGGGGCTCTACCACTGAGCCACACCCCAGCCCCTCACTGGGGGATTCTAGGCAGGGGCTCTACCGCTGAGCCACGCCCCAGCCCCTCACTGGGGATTCTAGGCTGGTGCTCCACCACTGAGCCACACCCCAGCCCCTCACTGTGGATTCTAGGCAGGGGCTCTACCACTGAGCCACACCCCAGCCCCTCACTGGGGATTCTAGGCAGGGGCTTCACCACTGAGCCACACCCCAGCCCCTCACTGGGGGATTCTAGGCAGGGGCTCTACCACTGAGCCACGCCCCAGCCCTTGCCAAGGCTCTTCTCACTGTTTTAGGACTCAACACTCAGTTTTACCTATGAGTCTCCAAACACCAGTGTTGGCCTTTTAGCCATGTTACCCTCAGCTGTAAGCGAAGGAGGACAGGGCTGCCCACCGGCGGAGAAGGTGGTGTGGAAAAACAAGAAGTCAACCCAAACTGCACCAAGGGGTTTGCCTGTAGTCTGTAGCGAAAACCTCTGCCTGTCTTCCTCCCTGTTGAGAGGCATTTGGACTTCCTCAGCAGCTCCAGAGAGCTCAGGCTGTGAACTCACCAGGCCATACAATGAAAGTGGCTTTGCACCTTAGTTGGGATGCAAAGAGATGTGTTTGTCACAAATCTTTTGGTGGAGACATACATATCAAAACCCGCAAGCAGGCACAGGGCTTCATGACGGCCTTTGCAGCCTGTCTCCACCTCCCTCACTGCAGAGGCTGAGCCTGACTTTCAAAAAAGGGCACTGCAGCCCTTAGCAATCTCAGGAGGAAAACTCACTGCTTGTTCCTTCCAGGGCCCCCTGGCCTCCTTCTGGGATTCCCCCCAAGGGAAGGGAGAGTGAAAAAAAGCACAGAAATGGGGAGAGTGTCAAAGGCATTGTTAATGCCTCTTGGTGTCTGCCTGAATATTAGATGCAAATAAGGGTTAATAAGTACAGTTGGAGAAGCTAATGGAAAAACCGCCCTTCCCAGGAGGATTGCTGTACACAGGGCAGCTACAACGGCCTGACTGGCTGTGCTCACCGGTCACAGGGAAGCCGGTGTGGACTGGCTCTAGGGAAATAAAGCCTGTTTAAACTTGTTCTATGAAGGCCATTGCTGTCCAAGGCTCCTCCCAGCTTTGCGGCTAGGCTGGGGACGGAAGCTCCCATTATCCCTCCACTGGCCAATGTGTGCAAACACGTATGTATGGGCATGCGTGTGTTTACCCTCCAAAGGTGCAAACCACTGAAAAGGTTCTGGTCACCATCAGGCTTCTGAGACCAAATTCCTGCGTTAGTTCAGGCCGATCTGCAGACGAGGACCTCACTGGCAACTGTTCCTTCGGGCTATGGCCAGGACTCTGGGTGCAGTGACAGACTGGAGGTGGAGGGGCCATAAGGGAGGTAGCTCTCTGACCACCCCCTTCCTTGTTTCCATCTCTCCCACTCTGCTCTGACAGTGTTTGGGTACAGCCTGATGTTTCTCCTGCCCCATTCTCCCTGACTCTGAGTCCTGTCCCTCATATCCATCTCACTCCATCTGAACCTGACTGTGTAAGTGTGTGAACACACTTACACCTTCCTTCCTACAAGTAACCGCTGCAGCCAGAGAAGCAGTGTAGTGAGTGGAACCTCAGACCATCTTGAGATACCCAGAGAGGGTCCCTTTGGCATGAACCACTTGGAAACTGGCATAGCTGGGTCCAATCCCGGCTCTCCCACCATCCAGGTTTGTTGACAGTATCAACCTGAGAGCAACTTGCGCCTTGGTTTCCTCAGATGGAAGGTAAGAATAGTAGCACATGCTGCATTGTTGCAAAAATAAAAGGGATAAAAGGAAGCTGGGTGTAGTGGTATATAGATGGATTTTTCTCTGGACTGCCAGCTCATAAATAATGACATGGAGAATTATTATTAATTATGAAATTTTTGGCTATAGCTTAGGCTTGCTCCTAACTACCTCTTATAACTTAAATTAACCCATTTCTATTAATCTCCATTTTACCATGTGGCTTTTTACCTTTCTTTCATTCTGCATGTATGACTCCATCCAAGTCTCCTTGGTCTCTCTCTGCCTCTCCTCCTACTTCCTCTCTCTGTCCGGAAGTCCCACCTCTACATCCTGCCTAATTATTGGCCAGTCAGCTCTTTATTAAACCAATCAGAAGACGCCTTGGCAAAGACAAGTCTTCAAAATGTAAGCAAATACTGAGGAAACAGTGGTGCATGCCTGTAATTCCAGGACTTGGAGGTTGAGAAATGGTGATCATGTGTTCATGGTCAGCCTACGCTACACAGCAAGTTTGAGGCTAGTCTGGGCTGTAGAGAGAGAATCTATCTCTAAAACAGAAACAAAGCAAAAACAATGGAACATGCGGTCTTTGCATGCTTGTTTATCCTCTCACCTATACTCTGATCTTAACTGAGGCCACAGAGAGGCCCCAAGACCACTCAGGCCTTCCAAGAACTCCAGTGTTCTGTGCTCAGGAGTGGCTCTGGTCCTTACCAGGGCTGCCACACCCTTATCTGGTCACTCAAAGGCCACAGGTCCATTTCAGTCCCTAACTTCCTCACCCACGTGGGTCAGCAGGATGGAGTTAGGCCAACCAAACAACTAAACAACTGTCATCTCAGGGAGGGAACCTCCGTTCTGTTCTCCTGGAAGCTTCCATACGTTTTGTTATGATTTTGCATTGTATTCTGTATTCCCCTAGGCAGTGACTGACTTAGAATGGTTGGTATGGGTGCAAAGCTAGTCAGTCTTTCCTCCCAGCGCCTGATTGCCCCCTGCAGGTTGCAGCTTCTCTGGAAAAAAAACGAGGGTTTGAATCCACAGCCCTGAAACCGAGTTCTACCCTTGTGCAGCATGTCTGTGGACCTGTGACTTTCATTCTTATTCTGGGTATGGATGGAGAGGGCTTGATTGCTTCGGCTCTCAGGCTGATGTCAGGCGGACCCTTAAGGATGAAGTTCTCAAGCAAGAATCCGTGTCTTTGGGCACTTGTGGTTAACTACAGACCCAGAAATTTGGGGGTGAGTGCCAACAAGAGACAAAGCCTTGATCGAATTCCACGTGGACTGTAGTCTGGGAACGGAACCTACCCGTCTCTTCTGTGCATCGATCCCTTTGCAAGCCCTGCGCCCCCGCAGCGTTGGGTCCAGAGCATACAACCCTGCCTGCTGGCGCCTTTTCTTTTTTCCCCAGGTCAGTGTGGGGTTTCTCAGTGCCACTACCGGGGCAATGGCAGCAAAGAAGATGCGTAGTGGAGCCCAGCTGCAGCCCAGAGTACAGAGCTCTGGGATCCCCGAGCCCTGCGCTGCCCGCGCCAATACCGCCCCACCCCCCGCGGTCGCCCGACCGCGCCCAGCGGCATCTCCTTCGGAGCGCGCGGCCAGTGGGGCCGCGGGAGCCGCAGAGCGCGCGTGGGTGTGGCGCCCGTGAGCTCCCGGGAGGGTTGAGCGTTCGGAGAAGAGATTTCCCCCTCCTCTGCCCCGCCACCACGGTAGCGGCTTTCCACCGTGGGGCGGGGCCCGGACTGGGGGCGGGGCGCCGGGCGGGCGCGGCGCTATTTCCAGCCTCGCCGGAGGCTTCGCTCGCACTTCGCTGCGAGCCTTCCCAGCGCTGGAGCCGGATCCGGTGGCACCGCGGAGAGGAGACAGGACCGGGCGGTGGCGGCACAGACAGGGGACGCAACCAGTGCTGGGGAGACCCTATAGGAGCACGCCGCCGTAACCTCTCCCGCGCGCTCCGGCCGCCGACTCCACGCCGATCGTCCACTCCCAGGATCTGGGACTACGCAAAGAAAGAGACCCAGCCCGGCCCGAGTCGGGCCGGACATCCTTCTTGCTTCCCAAGCGCCCGGGAGGATTCTCCTGCCGCCAAGAACCGCGCCGGACCGGAGGAACCCGTTGCCTGAAGAGCGCCGGTCACACCAGGTAAGTGCCTGCGCCCCACATCATCCCGTTCCCTCCCTGTGCGGGCTGCTCACCCGAAGGGATGCCCCAGGGAACCCTTGAGTGAACCAGGACCTCTCTGTGCGCAATCCTCGCCGCTCGGAATCCCACGCTGCAGGTGCTGGTGCGGCGTGCGGTGCTTGGGTCTGGCTGTACTTTGGGGACCGGCCCCCATGAGCGGGAACTTTAATTATACTTTCGATCCTTGATTTTTTTTCACGCCTGGAAACTGCCTCTCTCTCCTAGGGCTCTCCCCGAGGAACCTTCGCTCCTCCTCCTAGATCTGGGTGCTGGGTGCGTGGAAGTAGCTTTGGGCACTGAGCGGCGAGCGCCCCAGGGCCGGGCTGGAGCGTCCAAGGTTCCGAGGCTTTGGCGTGCGCCTGGAGCTGGGACTTAGGGGTCAGTTGAGGCCGGCAAGGCGAAAGGGGAAGTTACTGGCGACCTTGGCTCCCTACCGGGAGGCATAAGGTATCCCTGCGCTCCATCGCGCGCATCTCCGCCCAGCAACTCTCTAGGGCCCCGGCCTGTTTTGTGCTCCGGGCAAGTGTGCGTGCGTCACTGATCGCAGGGAGGTTTGTGCATGCGTGTGTCCCAGAATGCGGGAGTTGGAACCTCAGGCGGCTGGAGTAAGGGGCGGTGAGATGATACTCTTGGCGGCGGGACCGAGCCCATCTCTTGCGGCGGCTGCAACTCCAGCTGCTGAGCAGGGCTGCTTTGCCAAGGCCGGCCTGGCCAGGTGAAGGTGCGTTCCCGATTTTGGGCAGGGCCAGAGGTGGCGCTTGGGCATCAAGTGACCTCTCTATTTCCCGCGCAGGACTCCAAACCCTAACTTTAGTTGTACATCTTGTCTCTGGGTCCTGCGGCCCTCACCGGGCCCTGGAACAGTCAGAGGACTATGTACTGGACGGCTGGCATACAGGTCTGATCTTGGAACACCCTGACCTGCAGCCATTTCAACATCACCCGGCATCGCATCTCTGATCCGCATCCCAGCAGGACCCTAAGCTTGATTGGCTCTAAGAGGAACAGGCTTCTAGGACTCTCCGTTTCTATGGTTGTAGCCAGGAAGCAAGCCGAGAGACTCAGCTGGGGGGCAAGGACATAGCTCCAGATGGTAGGGGCGGGTAAAGGGGTAAAGGCAGATTAACTCTTTCCCACCTTCCTCCGGGATCACAGGCATGGGCTTCCTCCAAGTCCACTTTTTGGAGGGTTCACCTTGACCTTACAGTGGTGGAAAGGCGGACTTGTCTTAAGTCCCATCCTAGTGCAACCTTTTACATGCGGAACTCTTTTAAAAATGTCCTACCACCAGTGTCTCCTGATCCTGTTAATGCCCCCAAAAGCACGGTTGGAAAGAATGAACCAGAGACTGATTCTTACAGAAGAACCTCTTTCTTTCCCTTTTTAGACAGGGTCTCAGCATGTAGCCCAAGCTGGCCTGGAACTCATGACCTCAACCTGCTGAGTGCAGGGATTACAGGTGTGCTCCATCACACCCTACAGCGCCTTCTCTTTTAATCTGGTGACCCCCACCACTCACAGGCAGACAGGGGCCCCTGCCTATTGAGGAGAGTAGAAACATGTTCTGGAGGCTTCGGCAGACTGGTCTCCCTAAAGTGACACACAAGAGAGATACTATTCAGACCCTGAAAAGACTGAGTCAAATTAGGGTAATTAATAACCCAATAGCATTTGAATACAGAAAACCTCAAAGCCTGACCCTGTCCCATCATTTGGTGGCACCACCATGGGACACATGAATGGCCAGTGTATTTATTTATTCACTGGGAATCTGACTTTGTGGCAGTGAATTATGTTCTCCAGGTATTGATTTTTGTTTTTCTTGTTTTTTTTTTTTTTTTTGTAAAGACCCCAAATTTAAAATGCCAAGGCTTTCTCAAAGCAAGGTCAAGGATTAATTATTTATAGAGAGACATCCATCAACCGGGGAGGGGGGTGTGCTCATTTGTAAATTCCCTGAGTGGGCAAAATGAAATCTATTTTTCTCTGGCTCCAGCCGGGAGAGGAGAGCTGGCCTGTTTGACGGAGGATGCTTTGTAACTCAGCCTGCTGTTGGAGATGCCTTTTCCATCTTGTAGCTGGAATATCACTTGGGAAATTTTATGCATATTTGCTGTGTTTCCGTAATGAACACTTACTGATTACAGAGTATCAAGGGAATTTCATTTTTAAAACATTTATTCAAATCTCTGTTTATGTAAGCTAATAAGTCTGGGAAAGTTCAGTTAACTACCGCCAACCCCCTCCCACCCCCCACCCTACCCCCGGGCCCCATGGTTGTTGGGCAAGTATGCTTGGCAGGCTCATCTCAGAATTTACCCTCCATTCACTTACAACGGGGACAGTCAGACTTCTCTGATTGGAAATACAGTGCTGGCTGCCTCCCTGTACTTTACTCTGAGTTCGTGCCAGCCGCTGCTTTTTGTGGTTTTGCTGATGGAGGAGAGGTTGGTGCTCAGAACTGTGATTGTTGTTTTGCTGGTTGTATGGGGTCAGAATAAGCTCCCGTGGCCTCTAGAGTGCTGATGGGGGCAGACAAGGAAGGTGTGGTCACCAGTTCACGAGTCTGCCTCTTGTCTACCCGTTTTAGCCCCCACATGTCCCCACCGCTCTGATTTGCCTATGCATGGCAAAGAACAAATTACAGTCAGTAAACAACCGCCCAGCCCTGTGTTAATCAGAAGGTAATGAATCTTCTAAAAGGAGGTTTATATAATACTGGCCCGAGGAGGTCAAGACAGCAGTGCAGAGGGACAGCCAAAAATAAAGTAGATGAGTAAAGATGCTGGCTGCGTGCATACGTAGCATCAGTATCAGGATGCCTGGGGGAGGTGGGCAGTCTTCCTGTGACACTGTGGTGGCCAGAGGCTCCTGGAGCTTTGTCCTTGGAGTCCTTGCTGGATTTGTCTGACTTCAGAGCAGCTGTTGGTTTTTTCCCTCCCAAGAAAAAGCTGCCCCTGAAGAGAGGAGACTCACTGACTGGCTCAGGTAACCTGGGGACAGCTTCCTGAGCTCAGGTGGCAGAGGATAGGGAGACCTCGGCTCACTTCTTATTGGCTGAAGGCGAAGTGACCCTACAGTTAGTAAATCGCTGTGGCAGAGGATGTGGCTATCACATCGCTAGTGTGATGGAACTGTGACTTCTACCCTCTGCAAAACTACCTGTCATTTGTGATCTGGTGTTGCAGGCAGACTCGCCGCCGGGACTTGATCGTGGGTGGTTAGGAAATCAGAGGAGCAGTTAATGCTGTCGGGAAGCCGGACAAGTCTATGTCCCTGCGGGCCAACATCCATAAGCAGCCCTGGTCCTACTCTCACAGAGTACCCGAATGTAGGCCCAGGGCTGGGGGTGCCAGACATAGCTGCCTCCCCCGGCTGGCAGGCTGGGATTTTCGTTCTTTCTCCCCATCTGGAAGACCCTTCTGGGGAGCCAGTACTTTGGGGAGAGGTCTGGTGACAGTAAGGGTATGATATCCTTTTCCTGACAAATCTGGCTGGCTTTGGTGAGTGATGTTTATTTGAACTAAACTATGATTGTCAGTGTGGAAACTTGGAATCAAATGACTCTTGTGTCACATTCCCAGGGCCAACCCCCTTGTCACTCTCCTTCATTCTGCCATCAGTGAGTGTTTATTGAGTATGTATTGAATGTCCCTTGTGGGACAGAGACTTCACTGTCACTCATTCATCACGCTATCGTATGCTAGGCAAAGGCATCATTAGCCATAACCAATGCTGTGGTAGTCCAGGCTTGAGAAAGGTAGGGAGGGGGTGCCCAGGGTGTTTCTTTATGGCATTGGACCCATGCATACTAAGCAAATGCTCTACCACTGAGTTGTGACTCCGACAGAAACAGCTAGGTTGTTGTGAGCCCTGTAAGCAGGTGAGCTGACTTAGACGGAGGGCAGGTGTAGTGAGATATTCACCTTGTCTGCACCTGTGGCTTAGGCCATGCCCTTTGGGGCGGAGACAGGGCCGGATGGGAGCTGGGAGAAAAGGCTGGGGAAGGGTGGGGCCGCCCCTTTTGGTGGTGGACGCTGGAAGGCTTAGGATCGGGTGGAACCCGCCGCATACATCTGCCTATGTTGTGAGTTATTTCTCCCTTAATAAACATCTATTTGGCCTAATTGTTTGTCCTGATCCTTATTAAATCACAATAGGCAGGGGCTGGAGAAATGGCTCAGAGGTTCCGAGGACTGGCTGCTCTTCCAAAGGACCTGAGTTCAATTCCCAGCACCCACATGGTGGCTTAGACTGAGGGCCTGGGGTGGGAGGACTGAGGAGATGGCTTTTCTACTAAGATCTGGAGTAGTGGCTGATGTGTTCTAGGTGAGTTTGAAGGGATGGTGGGGTGGGGAGACCAGGCATGGGCAGTAGCTGGCACAGCTGCCTCTGCTGAAGGAATGAATGAGAAAGTTCTGGTCACCAGCTATGAGAAGACCTCTGTGTGCCGCTGTCGGATGAAGGAGAGGGACAGAGGTCTCTGGGACAGACTGCTGCGGGGTTTGAGCAAGGAGCAGCAATGGGCCGGGAGTTAAAGAGCCTTAGTTCCAAAGCCGTTGTTTGGGAGGGGACGTGGTGAGGTGGTTGAGATGAGGCTGGTGGGACTCTGGTGAGAACTCTTGGCTCCCTGGGACAGAGATTCCCCCTGGGGTCCTGAGCTCCTGGCCATTCCAGGACTGGGTGGTCCGATGGCTGGCGGTGCGGCGAGGCCTCTGCGGTACACCCAAGCCACCTCCATCCCGCCGTGCTTGTCAATTTGGTTATCTGCTCCTGTGGGAAAACACCAAGACGAAAAGTGACTTGCAGAGGGAAGGGTTCATGCCATCTTACATTCCATGCCACGGTCCATTATGGAGAGAAGTCAGGACAGGAACTCAAGCAGGAATCGTGAGGCAGGATCGGAAGCAGAGGCAGCCAAGACTCCTGCTTATTGACTCGCCCTCTTGGCTCAAGGCCAGCTCCTAGGACCATGTGCCCAGGGTGGCCCCACCCACAGTGGGCTGGACTCTTACACATCAATCCTTCAGTTATGTATGTACGTATGTATGTATGTATGTATGTATGTATGTATGCATATGAATGCTCTCTCTGCATGTATGCCAGTATGTCAGAAGAGGGCATCAGATCCCATTATAGATGGCTGTGAGCCACCATGTGGTTGCTAAGACTTGAACTCAGGACCCCTGGAGGAGCAGGCAGTGCTCTTAACCGCTGAGCCATCTCTCCAGCCCCAAAGCAATCAGTAAACAAGAAAATGCCCTTAAAGACATGCCCACAGGCCTATTTGATGGAGACGTCCTCTCAATTAAGTTTCCCTCTTCCCTCATTGTCAAAGCAAACAACGCACGCATGCACACACACACACACAGCAGCACATAGTAGGCACTCGGTGCTTAGTGACAGCCTTGTCAGGGCTCTCCGGTAAGGAGCAGCTGGAGCATTGCTCTTTTTCTTTCTGTAACTGACGCCTTTCTGCTGAACTAGCTCCACTCAGGACCTGCCTTTCCCTAGGGGAGTGGAGCAAGGCTTCAGCCACTTGCGGGCTCTGTCCTGTGCACCAGCCATCTGCAGGACACTGATGCACGCCTTCTGGAGTTGGTTGCCTGCCTGCCGCTCCTGCCTGGACTGCATTCTCTTAGCTTCCCGGTCCCCCAGTAGTGTCTTCACTTGCCATGTAGTTGATCTAACCTGGCAGTTGGCTGGCATGTGCCCCAGAAAGAACTCTCTCGTGCATGTCCCTCTCGTCCCTCCCTCCTATCGCCCTGTACCTGCTTCCATCCCTTTGAGAGCCTCTGCCCGGGGTTGAGAGCTCCCCGACTCCCTCTGAAGTCTGACTCTTCTCAGACTGTCTGCGGCTCAGGGACATGGCTTCCCCACAGACAACAGCCCCCCACCGTCATCATCTTCCAGAGCTGGGGTGGTGGAAAACAGGCCTGTGAGTCACCCTACTTCCTGGTGTACCCATGCTGCTGGCTGCAGGCCCTGAGCTGAGTGGTACCGAGATGCAGGCAACAGCCCAGGTCGCTGTCACCTTGTCCTTACTCCATCTGGGCCAGAGCCAGCTGCTTCCAAGCTGGGCCAGCCTTGGGGATGAGAGCGATGACAGGCAAGGAGAGGTTCTGGGAGGCACAGTTTTATGCTTTGAAACTGCTGGCCTATCTGACGCTCTTTGCCTAAGGGTAGGCTGTTCTTCCCTACTCTCTCTGGTAGTGTGTCCCCTGTGGCTGTCTGTAGCTTGCTCAAGGCCTTCTGTTCAGGCTGGCCTGTCTCTCTTCTGCTGTGATTGCTAGCTGTCCGTGGACCACCAGGCATGGCCAGATACCCATCCATAGGGAGCTGACACAACAGACCCCCTCTGCCAACATTCTATACTCTAGGCTCAGATTGACTCATGCTCAACAGACAAGTCACACCCATCGTGAAAGCCATCTCTTCTGGGGGGCTGACTCATCTGTCTGGACAAGATTCATCTGCCCAGTCTTGTGAGCACTGAGGCCTTCCTCCAGCCTTGTTGGGGGGTGGGGTGCGCTTCCTGTATCCCTGATGGGGTAAGAGAAGGAGGCAGTACCTGCTTGGAGAATCTCAGCATCCAGCAAATGCTGACCAAGGTCCTCCTATGTGTGGGGCCCCATGCCTAGTCTTGGGAAGCTGGGCCAATGTACTCAGGCCACAGGGCCACAGACCTCGAAAGAGTGTTGCTCTTTTCTGCTGTCTGTCTGCACTGCTGGAGTCGTCATGTGACACACAGTATGTCCACACTAGCTGAGCTGGTGCCTAATGCGTGCAGTCTGTCTACATTGGCTGAATTAGCCCGTCTACCCTGTGGAGCCAGTGTGTGGACCATGTGGTATGTGTACCCTGGTTAAGTCTTGGCAGTTTGCACTGGAACCTTCCATTTGGTCTGTGCCCGCTCCATTCTCCAGGGCCTTTGAACATAGCTCAGATTGCTCAGGCTCTCTAGCTTCAACAGCTTGTCTTGGTGACTGGACTCTACTCAGACCCAGGCTGACATGTCAGCGCCTCTGTCTTCCAGGGCCTAGGTGGTTAGGCACAATGGGTAATACAGTCTGTCGACACTGTTGGACACCAGTATGTGAAGCCGGTAGTCTCTGTGCTCAGGTTGAGCCAGTATGCTTGGCAGGTACTCTGTCTACACTGCTGAGCTCCCCAGCCTGGGAACCCAGCTCATGGTGAAGTCTACCTACACCAGTGGTCAATGATTACATCACTGAAGCCATTCAAAGCGGTTGAGTCAGTGTTCAAAGCAGGCACTGGCTACCCTGGCTGAGTCCAACATGTGATCCAGGCAGTCTGCCACACTGCTTGAAACAGTGGGGGACAGGGTCAGCATCGGGCTTGCAGGGGCCAGTGTTCTGGGCTTCTCTGGAAACTTCTGCCCACTCCTGGGTGGTTCTCTCCCTTCCGAGGATACTCCGGAACATCTGGGTCCGATGTGGGTCCCATTCCCCAGGGACAGTTCCCATGGCCTTCCCTTTCAGCACAGGCTGCCTGTTGTCTGTGGTCGGTGCCACCTCTGCCATCCTTTATGGCAGCCACTCACGCCTTCCTCTCTGGAAAGTCATTTAGTGTGGATTACTGCCTCGGTGTGCATAGTAAATTCAGTTTCCCCTGCTTGGGTCTGCCTTACTGTTTTCTGCTTAGATTTGGGGTCTCACGAGGTTTGGCTTCATCTGCAAATCTAATTTCATGACCATTCATCCCGTGAAAGCACTCTATGCCTATTATTTAACTCTTCTCCATTTCCTTTTCCATGAATTAAAATGTCAACAGACAACCATGACAACCACAGACACCCCTCACTCCACCCCAGGGGGCCACCTCTGGGGTATAACTGAAGCCTGGTTGGACTCTTAGCTTTGCCCCTTAGGTCATTGTGTAGACTAGGGACTTGGTTTCTTCAGCTATAAAATGAGAATATTGATAGACCCCAGCTCCTAGGGTAAGTCTTGCAGCTTTTGCAAGGCTACAGCTGCTATTGTTATTGTTGTTATATTTTCCTTTGTGTCTGGTCTCCTAGTGATGTGTTTCACAAGTGCATTTTAAAGCCCTAACCCAGTTACAGCTAGCATACACAAAAGTGAGTGGGTCGTATGTGAGCAATGTAGCAACTCTCTGAGAGCTGCCCAGTCCTGTGTTCCCAGCACCAGAGCAGGAATCAGTATGGCTAACACACACCTCAGAATTCCCTTTTGGTCCATTCCACGCCCCCCCCCAGAGGCTCACGTTTGGAAGGCTTTGCTCCCGCAATTGGGAAGTATTGCAAACCATTAAGAGGTGTGCTATTTTGTGACACCTTTAGGTTACTCTTGAGGGCATTCCCAAAACGGGGTTGTAGAATCATACTGGTCATCTCTTTCTTGCTGGCCTTGGCCCCATGACATGCCCTACTGTTGTCATTTGGCACCTCACCAGAACCCCAATGCATTTGGGGCGTCCTGATCATGTACTGGAAACACTAGGACTGTGAGCTAAAGCCCCCTTTCCTTTTTACAAAGCGACTGCCTCATCTGTTTTGCCGTGGCAACAAGGAGTGACCGGTGTCATGCCATTGTGTGAACATACTCTTTTGATCGCCTGTTGATCGCCATTTAGGTTGTTCAGAGTTTTTGACTATTACCAGTCACGTTGCACGTATTTTTGCATGTGTTTCTTGGGAGCGTGTAAACATATCTGAGAAGCTGGACTTAGGCACGCAGGGTTAGGGGAACATATCATTTATGGGAACTGCAGCCAGGTTTAGGAAGTGTTCATTCTCCCAGGCATGGAGGTGCACACTTGCAATCTCCATACATGGGAAGCTAAGGCCAGAGGATCGTGAAGTCAAGGCCAGCCCAAACTTCCTGGTGAGACCCTGTGTGGTGTGTGCATGCATGTGCAGGAGTGTGTGTGTGTGTGTGTGTGTGTGTGTGTGTGTGTGTGTGTGTGCAGTGTGCAGTGCTCTCGCATGTGTGTGCACACGCGTGTGTGCCCGGGTGCATGCAGGGTGGGGATTACACTGCCTTGAGTCTACTCAACAGTTATGTGTGAGAGTTCCCGTCACTCCACATCCTTTCTAACACTATGTGGTTGGCTTTTATCATTTTAGCCATCCTGCGACTATGTAGAGCTATCACACTGTGTTTTTAATTTGATTTCTCGGATGACTAATAGAGTTTCTTTTTTGCCCAGGATATTTTGAACCTGAAAATATTCTTCCACAAATCTTAAAATTCACCTTCCACTCCCAGGAGATAGGGTTGTTAAATGTCTATAGCTGTGTGTGATTCCTTTCCGGGGGACGTTTGAATCTGCTCTTCTAGAAGGCGGGAGATAGAGTAGTCTTGTATTTCTGTGAGGGGTGGGAACCCTAACAGATGCCATGGACTTTGAGTCTGCCTTGTGGGACTCATGTTCACTGCTGTGTTTCAGTGTCCAAGACCATCCTAGCACAAAGTAAGGCCCTACGAAAGCCCAGTGAATGAAGGCTCACATGATGAAGCTGCCCATTGGTCCTCTTAGTCCCTCCTACCTACCTGACTCAACAGGGATTTGTTAGTGTACTGAGCTGCCTGGTGAGGACTCCACTGGGTTCTCCATCCCTAGAGGATATCCGTGCTGGGAATCTGTCCCCCCTAGTGGCCTTGCCTGTCCAAAGCCAGCTATGATGGAGGAGCAGGCATGCTTAGCTAAGGCTATAAGCACCTGCCATTAAAGAGCATCATCCCTTAGCTGGACCTGGTGCATGGCCCTGCAATCCCAGTCATTCCAGAAGCTGAGGCAGGAGGATCACAAGTTCATGGCCTTCTTGGCCTACAGAGTGAGTTCAAAGCCAGGTTGGGGAACTTCATAAGACCCTGTCTCAAAGGAAAAGGTCTGGCAATGTAGCCCAGTGGTACAGGTAGGAGGTAATTTCCCTTGCCTAGAATCTAGCACAGAGGGAATCAATGGTAGAACACTTGTCTAGCGTGCGTTAGGTTTCATTCCTGAGGTGCCTTCATCTTCATCCTTGATGGGTGTACCTGCTATTGGGTTCTTTGCAGGTGTCTGGAAGTCCCCTGCCCTGTCAAAAGCAGTGTCCCCTTTGTGTGTCACGGGCTCCTCGGCTGTCAGAGCTGGTTTTCCGTAGCTGGCATGCTTTTCATTCCAGTAGAAGCAGAAGCTCGTGTCTAATAAGCCACTCAACGGATCCTGCCACCGCTTGACCATAGCAATATCGTCTGCCTTTGACTGCTTCTGGCCTACTTCCTTGCAACTTGACGGAAGTCTTTGGAAAACAGTGTGGTTGGGCAATGAGAGCCTGGCTCAGAGTCCTGGGAACACATGTGCTATTCTTTGTGCTCCTGTTATCCTCAGGAAAGGGAGTAGACCCATATATAACTTGCACAGAGTGATGGGGTGTCTAAGGTTTGACAACATGAGTAAGGGATTCTAGCTGGGGCAGCAGGGCTGACCCTCAAGATAGAGAGACCACACCTCCCCCAATGGATCAGTGTGAGCCCACCCCGAGTATCAGCAGAGAAACGTCCACAGGGCAAAGACACTGGGTGCCCAGGAGATGCAAATTCATAGGTCAACATTAGAGGATTCTAGAAGCCAACTTGAGACTGCGTATTTCCGAGGCAAAACGTGGGAACTCTCTATTTTGGTATTGGGAGAAATTGTCTCCAAGGTTTGGGATCACAGGGCCTGTGTGAACCAAATACAAGTCACCTTAAAATAGGACAACAAATGACTCCGTGACACACGCATTGTTTATGTGCTGTGTAGGCGGGTGAGTGAAGATGGAAGAGCTAAGAGCAGTTTGGGAAAGCTACACCTTTTTTTTCCCGTGGGGGTAGGAAGGCAGATTAGGGAGGTTTATGGTCTTCTGTGATAACTAATATGAAAGGTTTATCAACATTAAAAAAAAAGCCTGACGTTTTTTTTTTCCCGAAATTGATTTGAAGACTTGGCAGATTTGAGGAATCATTCAGTAACATTTTTACGGGTCGATGCTAATTTGATTCTGCCGACCAGCTCGACGCGCCAATTTACTGCCAGACCAGCATTAAGCACGGACCTTCCGTGCGAGTTTTATAGGCGGACAGCTCATAAAGATGTGTGCTTGACAAGTATTCTGCCTCTCTTAGGATGTAGAGTATGAAGTGTTTATCAAAAACCACCTAAATCGACCCTGCTTCGGACTCATAAACAACCTGGGGACTCGAGACTCATACTTCATTCAGTATTTTATGTCTCACTACTTTAGATCCTGGCGTATGCGGGCCAGGAGCCTTTGTCTCCCAAAGCCAGCCACCTCCAGACACATGACAAACTCCGGGGCAGGGCTGACCACCCGTGGCCATTCGAATGCTCCTGACCCCTCAGTACAGCCTCTCTGGGAGTGCTGAAATGTCTGCCTCTTAAACGGTTCTGCTCTCCAAAAGCTGCATCTCCAGGGAGAGGAAGTCAAAGGTTACCATGTGTGATGACGCAAGCCTGCCATCTAGCATCTGGGATGCTGAGGCAGGAGGATTGCCAGCCTGGGCTACCTTGTGAGGCACTGTTTTGTTTTCTAGAGAGAGGGGGCGAGGGCTGCACCTGAAATAAACCTTTGGCCCCAGGAATGTACATTTTTCTTTCATTTTTATTTCCTGGGCTTCCCTGTGATGGATCATGGGTCTCTCTTTGCCCAAATACAACTGTGAAAGCCTCACTTACCACAGAGGGTGATGAAGCTTTGTCCAACACACCAGAGAGTGTGTAACAATAAAAACAGCCAAAACCACCCTTCTTTAATCTCAGACTCGGGAGACAGGCAGGCGGATCTCTGAGAGTTTTTGGCCAGCTTGGTCTACAGAGTGAGTTCCAGAACAGTCAAAGATACATTGAGAAACCAAAAAGCTCAAGCAACCAACAAAAACAAAACCAAACAGACCCGTCCGTGTTTTACCCGGGAAAACCGCTGCTAAGATTTCCCACAAAGAAGATGCATCTGTGCACACTTACTCCCCCCGCCCCAACCCCAGTGCTAATTGTCCTTAGCTTAAATGAAGATGATTACAGGAGGAGGTTAGAGAGTGGATAGACCTCCATAAGCCCAAAGCTCCCGGGCCTCTGGCAGTGGAAATCTGATCTTGGGCAAATGTCAAGGTGTCTTTTTGAAATCTGTGTTACGGTATCAGCTCTTTGTGGGCATAGGGCTTCATCAGGATGTCATAAATAGTGTATGGGGACTCCCTCATTGCCACCTTGGTCAACCTGAGAACACAACAGTAAGCAACCCGTCTTTGTACACACACACACACACACACACACACACACACACACACACACACGGAGAGAAAGGGAGAGAGCCCCATCGTCATTGCAATCTATTGCTGAGTTGTCACGAAGAGCCAATTGGTGATATTTCAATCACAACGCCCCTGTAACAAATTCCATTCAAATTCCTCGGGAAGAGAGTTAAGGCTTCATCCTGCTGCTGGGAAAATGACACGCTAAATGTAGCTTCCTAGGGCCCTGGCAGCCATCCAGGGCTTTGTAATTCATACTTCTCCTTCCTAGCTCTCCAAGTGACCTTGGAACTTAGGTTCACAGGGTGCTCCCGGACCCCTGCAAGTGAGTCCTCCCAGGCCCACCCATCCTGTGGGAGTTTAGAGAAAGGATGACAGGACCCCCCAAAGCACGTGGCTGCTGATGGGAAGATTGTTTGTTGCTGCTGACCTTTCCGCTAAAATTGATGTCAGCTGTGAAACAGTCAAACACGGTGCTGAAAGGTGGCTTGCAGGTGACAGGAATCTCTCTCCCAGATCCAACAGCCAGCAGGTAATCCTGGAAGAGCAAGGTGCGTGGGGGAGGGGCGGTGTGCAGTTACACTCATCAGCTATTTTTGGTTGAGGGATAAACAAAGTGACCCCCCCAAACTGCTGCCAGTATACACTCTAGCATGGGAGTGGCGTGTAAGAAAGATTAATGTACAATTAAAACCCGTGTATGGGTAAATTACAGGGTGACAGCTATCTAATGTTAACACTGCAGCCGTGTAATTAAGAGGGACTTACGGGCTCCCCGGGATTCGTTTGCTGAGGGAAGTGCCTGGCAGCTGTCTGTGGTGAGCCTGATGGCCACAGTGTGGGGACCACGTGCCTGAGGCCAGAGGGGGCAGCCTGGGGAACATAAGGAATTAGCGCCTGGCTTTCTCCACACTGCTCTGACCCTGTCCCCCTCCTCACCTTTGCCTCCAAGGCAGTGAGTACCCTTGAATATCTTTTCTTAAACTGTTTTTTAATTTCTCCTGCTTTGTCAGCTTTTTAAGAGATATGTTACATTATGTGGAAATTGGATGCTAACAAGATTTGTATGAATAAATTAGACTCTTAACTTTTTATGTTATTACAAAATTGAAATGGACTCTAATGACAGTCAGAATTAATGTTCTGTTTCAAATAAATGCTGGGGATGTGACTGCGTATCCAGTGCAGTCCTCCATAGCCTTGCCTGAGAAGCCACCTCTGTCCTCCTCCCAGAGGGTGGCCCTCTTGCGACTCCCTAAGGAGTTCCCTGCCCATTCATGAGTTAGGAACCTGTTATATTCTGTTGAGATCTTTAGGTCCAGGGCCCCAGGGGCTGCTGGGAATGGTTGCTAATGAGACTTCCGGTGGCGTCTGTAGGGAGAATTGTCCTGGGCCATGGGTCACACCCTCACCTGTGCACCGTGACTGGCTTTGTAGGCAGATGCCCTCTATTAAGATGGCCCTTCCAGCCACCAGGTGTAAGGTCTTGAGCTGGCTCTCTTCTGTCCAGAGCCCTCCCGTCAAGGTCCTCAACTGTCTTTGGTCTATATCTCAAAGTTTCCAGGGGACCCAACCTCGATCCTGTGCAGCGTGGAGTTTCTCTTTTCTTAAGTCCTTCTTGGCTGAGGTCAGTGTCTCCAAGGACCTATCAGCAACTGTGCTGTCACTGATGAGTCACCTGACATTGGCAAATGGAACAAGAAAGGAAGTATTCGTCTCTTGATTCAGCTGGTCCCATGCGTTAGACCAAACACCAACCCAGTAGTGAGAACACTTCATGGAAGGATTTCTTCATGGTGGACAGGAAGTGGAGCGGGGGAATCCAGGAAGGGGCCAGGGCAAGATTTAGCCCCCAAGTCTATACTCCAGGAATCCTGGGAGATGGCTCAATGGGTGAAGTACTTGTTGTTCAAACCTGAGGATCTGAGTTCAAATCCTGAGCATCCAGGTAAGAGAGCTGACCTATGACCCCATTGTAGGTAGGGAAGGAAGCAGGTAGGGGCTTGCTGGTGAGCCAGTTTAACTGACCTGGTGATCGCTAGGTTAAGCCAGAGACCGTGGAGAGATGGAGACATGTCTGAGTGGAGAAAACGCCTATGCTGTAAGTATGAGGAATGGAATTCTGATCCCAGAACCTACATAAAAGCCAAACAGACAGACACAGTGGCCGCCTGTGATCCCAGCACCCATGAGGTAGAGACGGAGCATGCATGGGGCAAGCTGGCCAGCTAGACTGGCCCAAATCTGAGCCCTGGTTCAGGGGAGATGCTGCATCGGTATGTAAGGTGGTGGGGAAATACACTGGATGTTAACTTTAGGCCACCACACACGTGCACACATGTATGAGCACACACACACACACACACACACACACACACACACACACACAGTGTGATGTAGCAGTTTGAATGAGGAATGCCCCCTATAGTATTGGGCGGTTGGTCCTCAATTTGGGGAGGTTAAGGGTGTGTCACTTCACAGGAGGAAGACTATCCCTGGAGGCAGCATCTGCAAGTAGGAAGCCTCACCTGTTTCCAGTTTGCTTCCTCCGCTTCCTGCTTTTGGCTGAAGATGTGAGCTCTCAGCTTCCTGCTTCCTCTGCCAGCCTGTGGATTCAGCCACGAGTCCCCACCGTGATGGACTCATCCCTCTGGAATCATAAGCCAAAACAAAGTCTTTCTTCTTTAAGTTGTTTTTTGTCATGGTGCCTTATCATACTAACAGGAAAGTAGCTAAAACTGATGATGAACAATTAAGCAAGACACCCAATGTCGACCGGGGGCCTCCATACACACATGAATAGGTGAACATACCATTACAGATATGTACAAGCTCTCTCTCTCTCTCTCTCTCTCTCTCTCTCTCTCTCTCTCTCTCTCTCTCTCTCTCTCTCTCTCTCTGTGTGTGTGTGTGTGTGTGTGTGTCTGTCTGTCTGTCTCTCTCTCACACTCTCTCTCTCTCTCTCTCTCACACACACACACACACACACACACACACGCAGTCCAGTGACCTGCTTGTTACAACTGCACCCTCTCCCCTCATCACCTCTCAATAATGTCATCATATTATGAACCCAGTATGAGACTATCCATTGATTAGGTCAGCACCCTCATTATCTATTTGTCTCTGAAAATGCCATTGCAGACAGCTCAAAGATGGCTTTGCTAATTGCCTAGGTGCTTTCTTAATGTGGTGGAGTCAACTCTTGAACTATCGGCCCAGGATCTTTCTTTCTGCTCTGCGTCCCCTCTTAAGCTTGGCTCTGGAGCTAAGTTGCTGTCAGCTTCTGAAGCTTGGTTCAGGTTCCTCCTAGACAGGATTTGAGAAGTACTGTGGGGTTCCCACCAACACGGCTGGATCTGAGAAAGGGAGGACAGAGTCACAGGGGTTCTTCTGCAAAGGGGCAGCTCTGAGGGTCTGCGATGGTGGGGTGTCGGTGGCTCAGCTTCCCACAGCTGAGGGGGTGGGAGGGAAAGGGGCTGCTAGCAAGGTGGGGAGAAGAGGCATGGGAAGCTCAAGTACTCTGATGCTGGGTAGAATACTCAGCCCAGGGCCGGGGGTGGTGAGCACAGGGGAAAGCTCAGCTGCCACTTAGAAGGGATGGGGAACCAGGGTGGGCAAGTTTCAGACACTTAACACTATACAGCAGGGGCGGGGATGTCACTTTGTGGTAGATCTCTTGCCTGGTAAGCCAGTGGCTCTGGATTCAACCCCCAGGTCTACCTAAAATAAAACCATATAAACAAAAGAGCATGTAGAGTGTGTGTGTGTGTGTAGAATGTGTGTGTGTGTGTGTGTGTGTGTGTGTGTGTGCGCGCGCCGCGCGTGTGCACGTGTGCATGTGTGTGGAGGCCAGAATTGTCTTTCAATTTTGAGACTGGGTGCCAGGCTGAACCCCGATTCAGATAGTCAGGCTGACCAATGAGCCCCAAAGATCCTCCTGTCTTTGCCTCCCCGTTGATGCAATTACAGGCTTGAGCCTACGCTCTGCCTGGCTTTTTCACGTGGGCTCTGAGGCTCACACTCAGACTCCCAAGCATATGTAGTAATCTTCTTACTGACTGAGCCAATTCCTCAGCCTCTAATTTTGTTTGTTTGTTTTGGAGGAGGCATTTTGCTGTCTGGCTCAGGCTTGCCTCAAATGCATGATCCTCTGGCCTCCACCTCCCAAGCGCTGGGATTACAGATGTACTATCACCACACCAGGCTAGAGTAAGATTTCCATGCATTTCCTGTCTGTAAGAAAATGGATCCAGAATTTAGAACCGCAGCCATGTGTTGACCCCCAATATCTCCAAATTGCATTTGGCTTCTGGACTTGAAGATTTCATAACCACTTTTTTGTCCAGGGAGACAATTTCCTACCTAAAGACAAGTGCCTGGTGTCTCATGTCTGGACAGAGTAATGGAAAGAGACCATAATTGCTAAAACCTCAGGCCCTGGCTATGAGCGGCTGGGCCCAGCACTCACACCTGTGCCCTGTGCCCTAGGAGGATGCCCTGGGCCACAGAGACTGACGAAGTCCTCAGTGTCCAGGCATTTGGGCAAATAGGCTGCTACTTGGGCTCCAAGGCCCTTGGTGACCCCTGTCTTCCAGGTGGACCCCTCCTCCCTGGGTTCTGAGAATGCGTGTGAGGCAGCAGAGGGCTGCAAAGCACCCTCCCCCAGCTCTTAGGAACCTGTCCCCACCTTCATGGGAGTAAAAACAATGTTCCCTGTGAGCTTGGTGAATGGGGTTTGGCACCCTCCAAGAGCAAGGGAGACAATTAAAGTCTTTGCACCCAGAGCCTGTGTTCTCATACTCTGTTACAGAGAGAGGGTCTCCTCTGTCACTTCATATCCATAAACGCATAAGTCACATTCATTTTATAAAAATGCAATAATCTTTATGCCTACTGCACATAACCTGGTTAATCACTTTATATATCACCAACACCTTTCCCTGGTAATGGATCTGTTTCTATTCCGATTTTGACATCTCGACCGCATTTCTTCGCATGAATTTATCATAATTTATATACCCAGGTCCCCGTTGGACGCTTTGGTAGTTTTCATTTTTGTTTTTCAATTTTAAAGAATGTTGACGTGAGCATTCTTGGCCGTATACCTTGGTGTCGTTACAGCATAGATTTCTGGCAATGGAGGGCGCTTCCTGGAAGGGCGGGCATGGCTTTAAGACTTCCAGACAGATTGCTTCCCAGGAAGGCCCAGCGGTGCGTGAGCGTTCCTATTTGTTCTCATAATTGCACCGGCATAGGGAATCTTTGCTTCTTGAAATCCTTGTCAATTTGATAGGTTAAAGAGGGGCATCATTATTGCTTTTTTAAAAGCATAACTTCAGGAGCCAGGGGATGACGCTGATGAAAGCGCTTGCCACACAATTGCGAGGACCTGAGTTCAGATTCTTAGAGCCCGTGAAGTGCCAGGTGGGCATGGAGGCCTGCCTGTAATTCCAGTCTCTGTAGGTGGAGGCAGGGGTCCCCGGGGCAAGCTGGCTAGCAATACTACCATGTGTGCAAACTCCGGGTTTTACAAGAGACCCTGCCTCAATGAATAAGGTGAAAGAGGGTGGCTCTGGACATCAACCTCAGGCATGCATACCTCCAAATGCACACACACACACACACACACACACACACACACACTCGAGGACCAAGAACTGACCAACGGATTTGTCAATGTGTTCTAAGCAAGCAAGGGCTGGCTGGGGTGGCGGGGAGCAGTGTCTGATTTAACAGCTCCAGGGGAGGATGAAGGGAGTGAAGCCAAAGCTGGTGAATTCGGCTTACCTAAGACATTGCGTTAGAAAGGAAAGCAAAGGGAGGAGGCGGCTGTCATGGGAAGAGGGGCTGAGGATTTTGTTTGCTCGTTATTTTAGGGTGGGGAAAAAAATCACAGTATCCGTACATTTCTGAAACTGGTTGTGAGAATCTGAGGCAGGAGAAAGGAGGGTTGCTCAAGACAAGTCCTCCAGAGGGTGAAGGAGAACCAGAGGTGGCCGGGTGGCTTTAGGTGGGAGCACAGCAGTTAACCCACGAGAAAATGGGAGACAGAAATGTGGGTACAAATGCACTGGATGAGTCTCTCTCCCACCCCCTTCTCTCCTGCTACTTTTTTCCTGTTTTTTCCCCTTTCTCCCCCTCCCTGTCCTCCCTCTTACTCTTCCCTTCCCTCCTCCCTATTTTCCTCCCTCCCCCTTCTCCCCTCCACTCTCTGGTTTTCATTGTGTTCACAGACTCTCACAACTGTAATATTTTCTCCCCCCCCTTCAGAAGAAACCCTACACTATTAACTATTACTCTTCATTACTGCTTGTTTAATCCTAAGCAATTGCTAAGTACTTTTCATCTGTACAGATCTGCCAATCGTGGATATTTCCTACAAGTTGTAATGTACAGTGTTGTACTTTCTGGGTCTTTTCTCACTAGCACAGTGGTTTTAAGGTCCATCCATATTTTATTCCTTTAGATGGCTGAATAGTATCCCATTGTATGTCCATACAGTTATCATTTCTTTATTCATCTACTGATGATATTACGGTTGTTTTCACCTCTTGGCCTCTTGACTATTATGGACAAAACTACTATGTACATTCTTCTACAAGATTTTTTATATTGTCAAATATTTCTCTTAGTGTAGCAGTTTTCAACCTGTGGGCCCTGACCCCCTGGGGGGGGTCAAATGACGCCTTCATAGGGGTTGCATATCAGATACCATGCATATCAGATATTTACCTCATGATCCATAACAGTAGCAAAATTACAGACAGGTATGAAGTAGCAATGAAAATGATCTTATGGTTGGGGCTCACCACAACAGGAGGAGCTGTGTGAAAGGGTCACAGGAATATTAGGAAGATGAGAAGCACTGTCTTGGCGTGTCGTTAGCAATGGAATTATTGGATCGTTTGCTAACTCTGTGTACAACTTGATAAGAAATTGTCCCGTTGTTTCCAGAAGTGGCTGTGATGTTTTGTGTCCCCTCCAGCAGTGTGTAAGGGCTCTGACTTCTCTACCTCTTTGCTGAGTCTTGTTATTGTCTGTCTTTTGATCATAGTTATCCTTGGTTGGAAATGCCTTCTCACAGTAATTTTGTTTTGCATTTCTCTACTGAAGAATGACGGTAAGCATCACCTCATGTGTTTATGGTGTACCTGTACAGCTTTGCAGAGCATCTATGTAGATCCTTTCCCCATGACAATTGGGCTGTTTAATGTTTTCAAGTTTTCTTGTTGTGAGTGATCTTTCTGTATTTGGATAAAAGCCACTTAGTAGATACCTGATTCTGAGTCTAGCTTCTGCATATGAGAAGAATTTTCCGGTAACTTACTTACTGGGTGTGGCTTATTTCACTTAACATTGTTTCCAGTTCCATCCAATTTTCTGCAAATGTCAGGATTTGGTTTTCCTTTGCAGCTCCATAAAATTCCATGGTATATACATTTTCTAACCCATTTGTCTGTTGATGGATGCCTAGGCTGGTTCTCCTTCCTGGCTATCATGAAGAGGGCTAGAGATGTAACACAGATATGCAAGCCTGTCTGTGATGACATTGATTGAAGGCCTTTGGGTGAATACTTAAGAGTGGCAAAATTGGGTTGTAAGTTAATCTACATGGAATGATATTTTTAAATTTAAAAGAATAGTGTATGTTACTAATGTTTATAGATAATCAAGACACCCCCACACATATGTCTTTAGTCTATCTGTAGAAATAAATATGAATTTCTCTTTTGATCTGTTGGTGCAATAAATTGTATTAATAGATATTTTAATATCGAGCCATTCTGCAACGCATTTCTGAACTAAATTGTAATTGGCTGGTATACTTAACCATTCTACTGTATTTCCTGTTCAATAACCATAAGGTTTATAGTCTCCTTGTGATTCTTTCTCTTATGAATTATTTAGAATATTAAACATTTCAAGGACATTTTCCCCTTTTCTGCTTTTTAAAGCAATCAATTTTCAGTTTTGGTGTGTTGTACCGAGACATTGTGGCTTGTGCGATATTGATTATTTAATTTTAGTTGAGAATAACTTTGTGTTTTGGCTAGGGTATGGTCATGTTGTTCCGTATGCTTGAAATAGCACATACCTCTAATTGTCTGATGCAGAATTCCATGCATATCCATTCGTATTTTTCTCTGACGTGATCTTGTTGTAGTTATCTTCTCTAACTTTATTTTTTTTTTGTCTATTTTTATTTATCAACACCAGAGTGTGGTGCATTAAAAATCTCCTCACATATTCATGGATTTGTTGATTCTACTTCACAATTTCATCAACTTTGACACTGTTTTTGTAACACAGTATTATTAGATACATACAAGTTCAAGATTATTAAATTTTCCGAGGGAATTATCCCCTTATTCTTTGCATAATAACTGTTTTAATACCTATCAATATTTTTTGACCAAATAAACTCCAGCTTGATTTATAGTTATACTGTAAAAATAACTTTGTTTTGTTATTTGTCTGGTATATGGTGTGCACGCGTGCGCGTGCGGTGTGTGAGTGCTGTACCTATGGAGTCCAGAAGAAGGCACTGGATTCCTCTAGCGTTAGCGTTGCAGGAGGTTGAGAGCTGTCATGTGGGTGCTGGGAACTGAACTCTGCAAGAGCAGTATTTGATGTTAACCCTCTCTCCAGCCACTCTGCATCCTTTCCTAAAGCTTTATTTTTATTATACATACTTTGGATTTTCATCCTTGTTCAAGTCCATCCTTGTCTCCAAGGACCAACTTCACCAAAACCCTCTCATTTCCTTTTCCTCACTGTGCTGGCTTCTAACTGCCATCTGCTACATTTTTTATTCTTCTAGTATTTATCTTCATATTGTTAATCTACACATATGGATCGACACAGTAGAGCTGAAATCAAAATATCTACTTTTCTCCAGAGAACACTTCAGTAGGGCCACTCCCTCATCGTCTTCCTTCGATGTTTACGTTAACTCCACATGGCCTAAAATCTCCACGGCTCACAGGTCCTCATTACCCCTCGGTTAATTTGGTTATTGGCTTTTGACGCCTTCTTTACTCGACTCTGTATATTGCATCCTACGCCATCTTTGTGCATTCTGTTTCTGACTGCCTCGCATAACGTTACACTTGGTGTCTTCAGGGAAGACCAATGTAAGCTCTCTTAGCATGCGTTCATTTAGATTTTACTGTAATCGTTGAAAAAAGTATTTCTGGTTGTTCTTTGAACAATCCATACTTGTGTACAGTGTAGCTTGATCGTGTCCGCTTCCTGCGTCACATTTTAATATGAATAGTTGAGCTAGGTATAGAATTCTGTTATGTGTCTCTCGTTCCTTCTTTCTTTGCTCTCTTCTCTCTGTCCCCCTCTCTCTAGCCTTCTCCTTCTCCCCCTTTCTTCCCTTCGTCCCCTCCCCCTTGTCTTAGTTAGGGTTGTATTGCTGTGAAGAGTCACCATGACTATGACAGCTCTTATAAAGGAAAACATTTAATTGGAGCTGGCTTACAGTTCAGAGGTTCAGCCCGTTATCCTCATGGTGGCAAAGGCAGACGTGGTGCTGGAGAAGGACCTCAGAGTCCTGCATCTCGATCCTCAGGCAACAGAAGCAACTGCATCATTCTGGCTGTGGCTTGAGCATATATGAAACCTCAAAGCCTGCCCCCACAGTGACACACTCCTCCAAAAGGCCACACTTCTTAATAGTGCCAGCCCTATGGGCCGAGCACTCAAACACATAGCTCTGTGGGGGCCACACCTACTCAAACCACCATACTCCTCCTTTCTTCCCTTTCCCTCCCTCCTTCCCTCCCTCTCTCTCCCTCCCTCTCTGTCCCTTCTTCCTTCCCTCCCTCTCTCTCCCTTTTCTCTCTTTTCTTCTCTCTCTTCCTCCCTCTCTCTTTCTTTTCCCTCTCCCTCCCTCCCCCCTCTGTCCCTCCCTCTCTCTTCCTCCCTCCCCTCCCTCTCTGACCCTTCTCCCTTCCCTCCCTCTGTTACGGGCAGGTTTTTCCCGCTAGCCCGCCAGTCCTGCCACCACAGTCCCGCCTGCCGCCCGTCTGGGCCCACAGCCGCATCAGCCCCCAATAACACTCAGAGACTCTGTATATGATACAATCCTGTTGGCCAGTTACCATTATTGTTTATGGGCCAGCTCTGTCTTAATTATTAACCCATTTCTACTTATCTAAGTATTTCCACGTGGTCATCTTATCTGGGAGCCGCGGCTGGCGTCTTCCTTCCTCCCAGGTCTACATCTTGACTCCTCCCAACTACTTCCTCTTTCCTCCTAGTTTCTTAGTCCCTCCTATCTTCCTTTTCTATTGGCCACAGTGCTTTATTAATTAACCAGTATGAGAAACATATTTACAGAATAGCATCTCCCATCATCCCTCTCTCTCCCTTTTCTCTCTTTTCTTCCCTCTCTCTCTCCCTCTCTCTCTCTTCCTCCCTCTCCCCTCTGTCCCTCCCTCTCTCTCTCCCTCCCTCCCCTCCTTCCACAGAGTCTCACCACAGCCCAGGCTGGCCTCCAACCCCTGGTCCTCCTGCCTCATCTTCCTGAGTGCGGGGATTGTAGGTGTGCACAGCAGGCAGGACTGGTACCTTTCCTAAATCTTACAGTTTTGGCCATTATCTCTTCAATGGCTTCTTTCCTTTTGTGTCAGTCACTTTTCTCATGGCCCTGACGATCTGCAAAAGCAGCCTAGAGAAGGAAGGGTCTGTTTGGCTCCAAGTTGGAGGGTACGGCTTGCCACAGGGGCAGGCAGATCTGCGACAGCAGCTCCAGCCCCGAGGGCAGAGCACAAGGCTGCTGCACGCTTTGTCTGCTTGCGGAAGAGTGAGCGGCACGGTCACGGTTCACTGGCGTCCTCTTTTTATTCAGTCCAGGACCCCAGACCAAAGACAAGTGCACCCCATAATCAGGGTGGGTCTCCCCTCCTCAGCTGAACTTTTCTGGAAAAGACATACCAATAAGCTCTGTCTCCTGGAAATTCCAAGTCCCATCAAGTTAGCGATTGGGGTTAACAATTAAACCCCTATCCTGAACAACAACCCTTGAAATGCCAGTCACTTGGACAGAGTCAAGCATAAGCTTAGACCCTACAGAGAGCCACTTAGATTTGACTTTTTCTCCAGTACACAGTAGCTAGAGAATGTTGTAACTCCCAGTTCCTCTGTTTAGCTGTCTATAGAATGGGGACAATCATATTAGCAAACTCTTTGGTCATCGTGAGGGTGTAATAAGTTTAAACATGCAACGTGCTGCAGAGCGCTCCTGGCCAGCCTTGGTTCTCCGTGCTGCGGAATCAGCAGAGACCCCGTGCTGGCACAGGCTTGCTTGCCTTAAGCCCATTACTGCAAATTATCTGGAAGGCACTTAACTCTCTTTGGGTCCCCAGGTTGGCGTTGCTGCCAGAGTCTCTATGATTAATGGCACTGTTTGGGGCTTTTCTTATTCAAGTCTCTTAATACTTCAGTCTCACGTTTCCCATATATGTAACCTGAGTGTTTATGTCAGATTCCTCTGGATGCCAGCATTTCCTACTTCGATATTCTTAATCCCTGGAAACGTGGTTTTGAAATTCCAATCACTATAGTTTTCATTTCTTGAAACTGTGAAGAGATATTGAAAATCTCCTTGCCTGACTTTTATGGTTTCCTGTTTTTTCTTTATTGCTTTGATTCTTTCTCTTAAAAAATACTCATTTGAGACAGCATCTTGATATGCAACCCAGGTTGGCCTTGAATTTACTATGTAGGCCAGGCTGACTTTAAATTCATAGCAGTCCTCCTGGCTCAGCCTTACAGACATGGGCCACCTTCCCTGGCTTGATTCTACCTGTCTCCTCAATGGTTTAAAATGGAAATGTTCACATAAACAATAAGTAAATTCATGCAAATTAGATTCTGCCCTCAGCTAAGGTTCTGATCCGTTTCCTCATCAACCGACTTCATGATGAGTCATTTCCGTGTGTGGATTATGGTTTCTATATGTAATATTCTACAGAAGCAAAAATTACCCAGACTAATTTAAGGTTGGTAGGGATCTTTTTTTTTTTTTTTTTTTTTTTTTTTTAGTGGTATCCCTGTGCTTCCTGAGTTGTCAACGTCAGGAATTACCTCTGCTGGTAGCTTGCATGCATGCTCAAATCTGGGATCTATTTCTCCCGTTATTTCTGTTGCAGGGGTGGGGATTCCAGCATCACACAGGTAACGGAAGTGTGGATCCCATGCCCACAGAGCAGGCATGGGGTGTGTGCAGACTCCTTTTTTTGTTTTTCCAGGAACACATTCCCCTTTTGTACAGGAATTAAAAAAAAGAGAGATTTTGTTTCATGTTTTTTAATTGCATGCGTGTGTGTGTGCACATGTGTGTGCATGTGTGTTGCATGACACATGTGCGTGTGTGTGCATGTGTGTGTTGCATGACACACGTGTGTGTGTGCATGTGTGTGTGTTGCATGACACATGTGTGTGTGTGTGTGTGTGTGTGTGTGTGTGTGTGTGTGTGTGTGTGTGTGTTGCATGACACGTGTGTAGGTCAGGGGAGGATAACCTTTGAGTGTCAGGTCTCTCCTTCTACCATGTGGGTTCCAGGGACTGGAGCTGAAGTCCTGCTCTTCCTGCACCTGCCTCCTGAGAGCTGGGATTAGAGGTCTGAGGTAGAGTCTAGGTTTCCTTACATTGAGGTGGCAGCCCCTGGGGAGCTCAGCTCAGTTCCTTTTGAATCCATTTGTGGGACCCCTGGGTTCCTTCATCCATTCTTTGGGGCTCTTGGGAACCTTAGCATCATTTTTGTGTCTCCTCTCCCTTCCCTCCTCTCCCCTCCTTCTTCCTTTTCTCCTCCTCCTTGTCCTCTTCCCTATCCTTCTCATCACATTCCACCTCTTCCCCTCCCTCTCTCCCCTCCTTCATAATAAAGAGATCTTGGAAGTCTGCATTTAATTGTTTTACATTCTGTTTTGTCCAGCAGTTCTGTGCATTTGTGCTGGGGGCTGGTGCTGAGGAGGCTGTGCGTGTCTGCCATGATCTTTTATTTAGAAGTTCTGCATCTATAGTAACAAGCAAGATTAGTCTGTGATTTTATTTTTCTTTCATCTTTGGCAGGTTTTAGTAGCAGGGTTATGCGTTATTCATAAAATTAATTAGGAAGTTTTCCTGCTTTCTTTATCCTTTGGAACATTTTAAATGGGATAGAAAATGTCTTTTCCTCGAAGGTTGCAACTAGCGGAGGACAATGCCTTTTGGGGGTGGAGATGTATGTTTCACACATTTATTTTCTATTCAGATTTCCCATATTTTGAATCAGTTTGTATCACTTTTGCTTCCTAAGATTACTATACATTCAATCAAAAAGTTAAAACAGAATTCTGTGTGGTATCTTTGTAGCATTTTTTTTTTGCACAAATGCTATTATCTCTTTCTCATTAGTATTTTTCCCTCTATATTTTTTTTTTCTTTTTTTGCATTGCTAGGAATGAAATCTGGAGCCTTAAGCATATTAGGCACTGGCTTCTCTGCTGAATTATATCTGCACCCCTCACTGGGGGATTCTAGGCAGGGCTCTACCACTGAGCCCCACCCCAGCCCCTCACTGGGGGATTCTAGGCAGGGGCTCTGCCACTGAACTATATAGCTCATACCCTCCCACTCAGGTCCCAGGGACCTCTCCTCTCTCAGTTAGAACCTTGTTGGAAATTGGACTGTTCCATTTGCCTTCACGAGAAAAAGCCACTGGGTTGGTTCACCCTCCCTGGAGCCTCTGAAAGGCACCACTTTCTCTCGTTACCTGTCAGGACTTACTTTCTTACTCATTTTCACATTTTTAAAAGTTGAATGTCCAAATCATTTATTATCTTTTTAAAAAATGAATGTAGCAGTCAAGCCAGTAGTTTTCTCCAAGCACAGTTCTGGCTGCATTTCATAAGTTTTGATGGGCACAAGTTGCCATTATCATAATTCTTCATAGTCTAAAATTGCTGTTTTTATTTCCTCTTTGATGTGAGAGAAATGTTCAGGAGAATACCTGGGAGCATCTATTTTTTCTTTTATTATTAATTTCTAGCTCAATAGTAATATATACCGTACATTTCTGAAGAATTACCATACTCTCATGAAATATAAAATGCTGTGGATTATAATGCACACCATTATTTTTGATACCAGTGAAAGGCGGGGCAGCACTACTTAAACCCTAACATCTCATCAATTATTAGAAGCATCCTGGTTTTCAGAGCTGATGTCTAAAGAGATAAAACACACTTTAAATGGCTGAAATGCACATCGTGGTGAGGGATGTGATCTAAATTACATTTGTTCTTCATAATATACTGTAACTGGCATCTAGTTAAAAATTATTTTATGTACTTGGGTGTTTTGCCTGCATGTGTATCTGTGCACCATGCGCATGTCGTATCCAGAGGCCAAAGGAAGGCATCAGCTACCCTGGACCTGGAGTGAAAGGTGGTTGGGTGCTCCTGTGTGGTTGCTGGGAATTGAACCCAGGTCCTCTGAAAAGCAGCCAGTGTTTTAAACCAGTGAGCCACATCTCCAGCGAATACATACACGCACATCATATACATAGACTTATGCACACACATTTACTACTACACACATGTGTACACATGCACAATCAGGGTTGGATTGTGCATCTCAAATCTTTTGTGTGCCTGCCATTTCTCTTAAGCCCCATCATCATCCCAAGTTTGAATGAAACCTGTTGAAATCTCCTGCTGTGCTGATGGCATTGTTAATTTTGCTTGCGACTGTGATATTGTGGTTTTCATCTTTGGTTCCTGGCTCTTGACTCCTTTCTCAAGCCTTTGAAACAGGAACGTCCCTTCCCTGGAGAAAGTCAAGTATATATTTTCTACTTTCTCCCATTAGAGAGAGAGTATCCAGTATTTTTCCCTATTATTTTAAAAATCTTCTATTTTATTGGTTAGATAATGACTTCTATTGAGTTTTCTTTTTCTGTAGTCTAACGTAAGCCAACTTTTCTAAAGAATCTTCGAGTGATTGAAACAACTGCATCCTGTCTGCTGAACACAAAAGTGTGTGAGAGGAAGCCAGACTTCATTATTTAGATTTTTTATATCCCTTGTTAAAAAGGTTTTATTTTTAGTTGTGTGTGTGCGTGTGTCAGTGTGTGGGTCAGTGCATGTGGGTGCAGTGCCCATGAAAGCCAGAAGAGGGCATCAGATCCCCTGGAGCTGGAGTTACTCGGGGTTGTAAGCCTCAGGACATGGATGCTGTGATCTGAACTCAGGACTCATGCAAGAACAATGCTCTCTTTTAACCTCTGAGCCACCCCTCCAGGTCCTGTCCCTTGTCACTGGACAACATGGGAAGGGGCTCTTCTGCTGACCGGATGTCACCAGGTGGCCTTCAGTCAGCACAGCAAGGCCACTGCCCCTGTTACTGTGGAACGCATTGCACAGTGAGGCGGATTAGCACCATGTATGGTCATCGGCGCAGCGGAATGATAGCTCATGTCTGTGCTTCCTGTGTGCTCATAATGTCCCCTCAAGGAGTGCAGCCCCGCCTTCTGAGGGGTCCTTGTCTTTCCCCAAGAGAGTTGCCCAGCAGGGCCTTCTGAAGACTGAGGATGTTTATACCCTACCTGGTTCTTTGCACCACAGCCTCTGCTCCAGCTGTCTGTGGCCTCCCTGCTATTTCATCAGCCCGCCCCCACCCCCGCCCCCGCCCGGAGCACATAGTCAATAATAAGCACAAGAGCTGACCCCAATGACTCCGTTCTCTGCCTGCAGCAGAGCTGGTCTTGAAAAGGAAAATGTCCAACAACCTTCTCCTGGTTACATCAGACCTGTGTGAGGAATGCGCCTCACTGCTGCCGCTCTCCTGGCCTGCCTCGCCATCAGGCCTCACTTTGCATGGGGCAAGGTGGTGCGCTGGGGTCCCTTGGTCTGCAACACCGCTGGGAACTGTAGAGCCAGCCAGGTCTAGGCACACTGAGCACACACACAGTAGGTGCTCACTGAGGGCTTTTGAAACAGAGGTGGCCTGAAGGTGCAGGGGAGGGGAGAGGAGGAGGCGGGCAATTCCGAGCGAGGAGGAAAAGCTGCCACTGAGCCAGGCCCCAGGCTGGGCTGTTCCAGCTCCCGAGTTTGCCGCACTGTTCCCAGCGGGTGCCAACTCTGAATGCCTGCTTAAGTCACTCCACGAAGCTCAGCTCCTCAATCTGTTTTTTATTTGCAAGGGCCAGATCCGTCTTCCTTTTTTAAAAGTCAAGCTTCTGAGAAAGTCATTTATATTCACAGTGATTCTCCTTTCAAATAGCATCTTTGAATGGGGTGTTTGGAGTTGTGGATCATAGGGGCTGCGCCAGCAGAGGCTGCGGGGCACGCAGAATCTCCTTGACACGACTCCCGGAGCAGGTGGTGGAGGAGATGTCCTCAAGGAGACAGCTCTGTGGGAGGGACCTCCAGTCCACCCACTGAGGGGTCAATTCCCAACGTGACCTCTGGGCCACTTGCCTGTGTCTAGGGTGTGACATGTCCCCCAGCTCACCTTCAGGAGGCAGGGCTGAGTTGGAGGAAGCGGTCACGGGGACGGAGGGAGCCCTGTTCCCTTCTGAGCCCACTCCTGGGCCTGCCAAGACTCTGTAGTCTAAACTGCACACACCCGAACTCTATTGTGCTTTCCTCACCGGGAACTCTCAGAAACTGAACCAAACAAATCTCTCTCCCCTTAAGCTGCCACCGCCAGGTGTTTTGTCATAGAGATTATAAGCAAAGCAGGTACTATTTGGGGGAAGGGGTGTGTGTATGCTAGGCATAGTGGCTGGCACTGGTGTTTGTGTGCATGTGGACACACACCTTGGAAAATTCTGAGCAGTTAAGAAGCATACAGTAAGTCTGTTTGTGCTACCGGTAAGGTATCCTGAAGCCATTCTTTAAAAAAGAAATGTATTTTTAAAAAGTGTTTTATTTTATGTGTATGAGTGTTTTCGCTTGCATGTATGTCTATGTATGACACATGTCCCTGGGACCGTAGCTGTGCACTGATGTGGGTGCTGGGAACGGAACCTAAGTCCTCTGTAAGAACAGGTGTTCTTAGCCACTGTGCCATCTCCCCTGCCCCAAGGTTTAGTGTGTGTGTGTGTGTGTGTGTGTGTGTGTGTGTGTGTGTGTGTGTGTGTAGCGGGTATGTGCACATATGGGTGTAGTTGCCCACAGAGACCAGAAGAGGGCAGTGTATCTCCTGGAGCTGGAATTCTACCCGGCGAGGCGCTGGGAACCAAACTTACCCTCTGGAAGAGCATCCAGCACTCTGCCCCTGAGCCGTCTCTCCAGCCCCAGGTATGTGTAATTTATGGCTAAAGCCCATATATGCTGAAGGCCACAACCCTACGGCCTCGGCTTTCCTCCCTGTATGTATCCCCTCAAGAGCAAAGGCCTGGAGGATTCTGTCAGTGGCCCGGTGTGGGATGGCCTAAAGCGGGTGCAACATTCGGAGGAATCCTCACTGTAATGGCATTGCTTGAAGGTTTCCCTTGTGAGGCCCGTTTCCTGTGTGCTCATGTGTGGATTTAGAATCGGCATTTTCGCTTTTATTTCTTCGAGTGGCTGTGTTGAATGGCTTACCTAAAGTTTAATGGGCAACCCTAAAATTTAACTGACAGATAATTTATGAAGAAACTGCATGTGTAGTTTAGGCCACAGGCCAGGAAGCTTTCTCTAGAAGGTGGTGGTTAACTTGGATTTGGGGGTCACAGCTCTCTGCTGAATTCTATTTAGCTATTGATGCCGCAAGTGAGAACAGCCACAGATGGCATAGAGACAAATGGGTGTGGCTGTGTTCCAGTAGAAGTCTATTGGAAGGGCTGGGGGCATGACTCCATGGTACAGCACTTGTCTAGCATCTATACAAGGCCCTGGGTTCGATTCCCCAGTCCTGCAGAAAGCAAAGAAAACATTTAAAGCTTAGTTACGAGAACAGGTGGCTGGCGAGTTAGGTCCATCATTTGTGCCTTCCCGGTTTGACTGGTGTGTTCACAGGGAGCTGTGTAGATAGACGGATGTGGGAAGGGGGGCATGGGGTGCTTTAATCAGAACAGTTATGCTGTAGAGCTTAAATCTATTTTAGAACATTATTGTTTATTGGATTGTTATTACACATTGTTGTTATTATTAGGTTTGCTTATTTTGTGTGTATTAGTGTGTTTTGCCTGCATGTGTACCTCATGTGTACCTGGTTCCCTCAGAGGCCAGAGGAGCTAAGTTTGGGCTAAGTTGCCTTATGTGGTGGGAATTGAACTCAAGTCCTCTCTATCAATAGTATGTGCTCTTAACCACTGAGCCATCCCCCCTGCCAGAAATGCTTTACGGTCTGCGTCTCTTCAACTTGACCAGGGTGGGGCCAGGATGGGACCTATTCCTCCTCGTCTGTTTCTTGGGAGAGGGTCCTCTGGAAGCTACCTTAGCAACTCCTGTTTCTGAGCAAGTCTGAGGAGGCCGGAGCTTCGTCGTGACCGACTGGAACTCAGTACACAAGCAGAGATGAACAAGGCTGTCCTCAGGTGAGTGGCTTGCCCACAGAAGGCCCAGAAGTCAGGATGGAGAAGAGACCCCCTCTCAGGTTTGGGAGGAAGCCTGTGGCATCCCCAAGCTGGGTGCTGAAAGGCAGCCGCTGGCCTCTTTGGTGGCTTCGCTCATCTTTCCTGAGGGTCATGCAGGAGCTGGTGTCTCAGAAGGCTGGCGTTGATGCTGAGTGGGCTGCAGGGCAGGGTAGAGAGAAAAGAGAGCTCTTTAGAAAACGGGAGGGGCTGCGGTAGGAAGCTGCAAGCTGTGCGCAGCAGGGGGCATGGTAGAGGTGAGGAGGGGCGGGCCCAGAAGTTATCATTCAAGACAGGGAGGGTGAGGGATCCGCACAACCCCCCCCTGCCCTTTTTGTTATCTTGGTGAGGGTTAAAGACAGACTTAATTAGGAGTTGATTGTTCTATGGGAGATTCGTATGCGAATTCTTAGGGAAGATGCCAAAAGCCAGCAGGTAGGCCAGATCGTAGGCGCTGGGGGAGGGGAGTGCTGGGTGAGCACTTGTGTGTGGGCACACCGAGGCTGGCATGGATTGAGGCTGGCATGGATCGGTGTAGCCAGCCTTGAACAATCATCTGCCCTTGAACAATCGTGTTTATGGATGGAGGTGTGAAGAGGTCTCTTTGTGTCCCAGCAAGACCAACGGTCAGTCTCCTGCCACAGACCGGTGAATTAATTACTTTTCTTGTTAGTGATTTAAAACAAACAAACAAACAAACAAACAAACACTTGGAAGAGGCAGCTGGAAAGAGAAAGGATTTGTTTCTGGCTTGTGGTTTGAGGGGATGCCATCAGTCCAGGTGGGCTAGCAGCCCTGGGAGGCGGCTGTTTACATAGTATCTGAGGGGAGAGGAGGGCTCGGGATTGGCTAATGACTTAGCACTGTGACCCTGTGTCCAAAGCTTCTACCTCTAGCACAGCCTCACCAGCTGCAAACCATCTCAACACTGTCCCAACACTCTGGCCCTGGGGGCATTCTCCACTCAAACCCTAACACCCAGGGACCCGTCTCCAGCATGCAAGGCTGGCTGTTACAGGAAGGACACGGGAAAGGCAGTGGAGGAGAAAGGCTTAATGCCTCCCCTGAGCAGAATTCCTCCCCTGCAGGAAATTGGATCCAATTCACACCCTCACCCAGCCCCACAGGAACGGGCTGGCTCTGGCTGTGTTTGGTGACATCGCAGCAAACGGCCACCTTGTCTCTATTTTGGTTCCTGCCAGTGCGTCTTCATTCTGCACCTTTTCCAAAGTGTTCTTTCCTTCTGGAAGGCTCCGGTGCCAAGCACCCCCAGCTCCTTCCCGTTTTGGTAAATTAGGGAACAAATGGTGCCAAGTTGTTCTCGGCTCTTTCTCGAGATGATTCGTAACCAGCTTATTTTCTTTTCCTCCATTGAGTGAACGCATTAAAAACTAAAATTAAATCATTACCCGCAGCACACACGACAATCCCCTTCATAATTACATCCTCTTAATTGGCATCCGAGAGCCCAGCTCATTTATAGATCTCACTGCAAAATGTCTCCGACACGTTGGTTTATTTTTTTTTTAATTTATTTTTAAGGTTTAAAGGTCAACAAGAATATCTTACCTTAATTTGACAAGTGTGCAAGAAATGATGCTAGGCTCATTTATGTTCAGGTAATGTACAAAGAGATCTATAAATCAAGTGGGGTGGGGGTGGGATATTAGATGATGCCATATCGGAGCCATCTGCCTCCGTTCTCAGAAAAAATCGATACCACAAAGAAAGCGCCGAAGATGTACTGATTTATGCCCCTGTGTCGGGGGGGATATGTTGGACATTTTTAGCATCATTTCATATCCTAAAACAAACAACAGGGTCTGGTGGGGGATGGCTAAGAGTGACCACAACCTTACTTTATATATGTCAAGGAGAGAGAGAGAGAGAGAGAGAGAGAGAGAGAGAGAGAGAGAGAGAGAGAGAGAGAGAGAGAGAGAGAGAGAGACCTCAAGATAGGGTGACTCTAAGGCCCCTTCATCCCTGCGACTCTGCTTCTTCTAACACTGCCTTTGCAAAAGCCACTGCACATGCCTTGATGGTGTGGAAGGGAATTAACTAGACTGCATTGTAGTGACGGTTGCCAGGGGACAGAGGCTTCTGCTTGGGGACCTTGGGCTTTCCATTCTGTGCGTGCTGCTCCAAACCTTGCCTTCCTTTTGGGGGGGGGCTACCTTGACCTTCTCCATGACTGGGCGTGGAGAGAACTCATCATCTCCTCCACGCTGGATGTTGGGGCTTGTCTTAAGCAGGAAGGGGCAGGAAAGGTGGCTTTGTGAGGCTGGAAAGGAAGCTTTGGTGCAAGTAGACTCTGGAAAAAAATAAGCTGAATCACCGCATCGTTTTCCCCAGGCATGGTAGTGGGGTGTCACACAATTTTGCAGGGAGAAGGAAGAGATGAGGGTCAGATCAGAGGACCCCATGGGACGGTGTAGCAACATTACTGGGGAAAGGGAAGCAGCTGCGGAACTGAAACAGAGATCCAATAATTGGGAGAGAGTCTGTTGCAGAGATTCAAAATACAAAATTATATCGTTTGTAACTAAAAAATGTTTGGAAGCAAAGCTTCTCATTGCTTGTGCGTACGGCTCTGATTTGGGGATTTTGAGGTTTTGCCTGTGCCACTCATGTTATAGGGCCGTCACCGTGCACCATGTTTGTGCCATGTCTCATAAAGGTGTCTTCACTTTTAACATAAAGAAGTGCTTTAAGGAAAAGCTTGGTTTTGCTGGAGTGCCTTGTCCTACCAGGTCCCACCACCCTTCTAAGCCCCAAATAAGCACACAGAGACTTCTATTAATTATAAGCCTGTTGGCCAATGACTAGGGCTTCTTATTGGCTACCTCTGTCTTAATTATTAACCCACTTCTATTAACCTAAGTATTTCCACATGTCTTTCTTACCAGAGAAGAGTCTGGACCTGTTACTCCTTCCTCTGCTACATGGTGTCTCCTCAAGGCACCTTTCTGCCTACCTCTCCCAGAATTCTCCTTGTCTCCTAGTCCTGCCTATCATCCTGCCTCTATTGGCCAAACAGTGTTTTATTCATCAACCAATGAGAGAAACGCATATATAGAAGGACAGCCCCCATCACTTTGGTGTTTCGGTTTTGCAGCAGGGGACTGGAGGGGTTCAGGAAACTTGGTTGTGTGGTATCTTTGGCGTGTCCTTTCTGTAGCTTAAGGTGGTCTTCAGGTTATGGTTGGGAACTCTCCCGAGGCTTTACCAGCAGCCATACGGTCAGATGGCTGCATGCCAGACAAACCCACCAACTCACAGGCACATCCAGCTATTTGGAACCCAGTGTAGATAAACGCTTGGCTGGCCACACGCCCCTCTGGCTCACCGTCAAGGTCTCCAATGTGTCTTCAAATCTCACACCAGCGTCAGCTGTCTTCCTTCTGATTTCTTTGTCCCTTTTTTTTGGGGGGGATGCCTGAAGACAGTGCAGGAGGCTCCTCTTCAGGAGGGCAGGACAAAGCCCCTGCTATCCTTAAAGACAAAGATCCTCACCTTCTAGGAAAATTTCATGAAACCCACATTGAGAACATCCAAATCCTTGACTTGTTTGTTATCATATTTATCATTTTGTTATTATCATCATCACATTTAGTTTTTTGAAAGGGGTCTTGTGCCGTGTGAGCATCTGGAGATCAGAACACAAGTTGCTGGCTTTCTTCTTCCTCAAGTGGATCCTGTGGGGTTGAACTCAGTGTCACATCTGGAGGCCAGCACCTTACCTGGTGAGCCACCTTAGCTGTCAGTGGTGACACAGGCCATTACTGCCAGCACTCGGAAGGCAGAGGCAGGCAGATATCTCTGAGTTGAAGGCCAGACTGGTCTACGTACATTGTGAATTGCAGACCAGCCAGAGCTACATAATCACAAATAAATAAACAAACAAACAAATGAAAAAAGAAAAGAAAAAGAAAAAAAAAAAAGGTATCATACTCAAGGAATCACCTTGCCAACCCAGAGGCTTTTTAGTTTTTGTGCCCAAATACCAATGTAATGAATATGGCAGGATTTGAGTTTTGCAAAAGGTCAGATCTATTATTTGGCTATTAATTGTGATGACTGGATGAGAAGAAAAAGCACACACAAGCCCCTGGCAGTGTGATATATCACTAAAGATGGCTCTTACTAGGAAGGTGGAGGGGTAAACTTGCAGGAGGAGGAATGACCATAGGATTCTTCAGGCACCAGCAATTAAGTTGTACCTCTCAAAATCTCTAGTAGAGAGGATTTTGGGTATTCCCCGAATAAACGACAAATATGCAAGGTGATGGATCCTGGTTTGATCATTACACATTGCATACATGTACCTAAATGTCACACTGTATCCCCACAAATATGCATAAGGACTGCGTGTTGATTCAGAATAGAAAAGAAGCAGGGATGGCTCAGTTGGTGACGTACTTGCCATGCAAACGTGGGGACTTGAGTTTGATCCCCAGAACCCATGTAAAAATTGCTGGGTTTGTCGTGTGCTTGTAAGCACATTGCTGGGTGGACAGAGTCAGAGATCTCTGGGGCTCGCTAGCCATCTGGGCTAGCCCAATATGAGAGTTCTAAACCAATGAGAGAACTCATCTCAATAAGATAGACACCATAGCTGCGGGTGACACCTGAGTTTATCCTCTAGCCTCTACATGTATGCATAGGCACACACACACACACACACACACACACCAATTTGCATGAGTGCGAGGGTGCACACACACGCACTCACTAAAAAGATCTTTTTTGTTTTGTTTTGTTTTGTTTTTGAGACAGTGTTTCTCTGTATACCCTTGGCTGTCCTGGAACTCACTCTATAGAGCAGGCTGGCCTCGAACTCACAGAGATCCACCTGCCTCTGCCTCTGGAGTGCTTGGATTAAAAGCATGTGCTACCACTGCCCAACAAAAATTAAATATTTAACAGGAGAAATTTTTGTTTCCTTAAGTCTTAGAGATTCCCTTAATGTGTATGAACTGGAGTCAGATTTCTTCGAGTTGAATTGGAAAATAATATCAAGTTTCCATTATGGGTATTGCAACAATGCCAAGTTCCAGATAAGGCCGGTGTGTGTGTGTGTGTGCGTGTGTGTGCGTGTGTGTGTGTGTGTGTGTGTGTGCGCGCGCGCATGCGTGCACACGCGTATACACACACACACACACACACACACACACACACAGAAGAAAACCTTACAAATATTTTGAAAATACACTCGATCATTCCCTGCCAAACATCAACTTTCAGCATTTTGCCAGATTTTTTAGGAGACTTCAACCTTGCAAGCAAAGTAATTAATTATGTAAAAAGAGAGGGAAAAACACTGGGTATGGCAGCAAGAACTAAACAGGACGTTGTTAAAAGCCACCCTGTTCCCCTGATCCCATGATGATTAATATGGGTCAATTCTAGGGGCCCACTGGTAGCCTCGTGTGATGGGGCCACCTGTGAGGATAGGAGATAGTCTCCTGTGAGCCAGGAGACTTGGGGGTTCAGAGCCACTCCGGCCTGTATGCTGAAATCTTATTGTGCACTGGATCCTTTTGGGCCGCCGGGAAATCATCAGAGGTGCTGGGTGTGACATGGGCTTAGCTATCAGGGAAGAGGCCTAACCACACCACACTCTGCAAGTAGACGTCCTGTGCGGGGCTTGGCATCTCCAGCAGCCATGCTTCAGAGAACACTTCGAACACAGACTGTACAGATAAACACCATCCCCACTGCTCCTTGGGACGCCAGCCAATAGAGGTAGCCCAAGGCCGGCATTGGCTGCAGATACCCGGCCAAGAGTGCGGCTGTGCTCTCTCCCTCCTTGATGAAGTGCTCATAGGCTGTTTCCTGGAAGCCCTTTCCAGGAATATACATTTCTCTGTGCTCGGGAGATGTTTCCTGGGGACTTCGCTGGAAGCTTCTACAGCTCTCATTTCTTGCAGGCATTCAGGTCTTGCCAAGTGTAGGATGACGGACTTGCCTCAGAGAGGAGCCCTGGTGGGCAGGAGGGACTTCGTCCATCTTTCCAAACTAGCGGCTAACTTGAACGAGGGCTCCTTAAGTGCCAGGCATGGCTCCAACAAATTCTCTTTGACTGCCCATGGAGAGTTTATAGTAACCTAGTATGGTAATGGTAGCCTCATGTTTAAATTGAAAAACAAACCCAGGCACAGAGAGGTTAAGTAACTTGCTCCTTGTGGCACAGCCTAAGGTTTTCATTGCTCTGGAAAGTGTCTGAGGTTGGATTTCTTCTAGCTTGCAGAGTCAAAGGTTTCAGACTGTCATGGTGATGTGAGCATGGCTTGAATTCTCTTTAGCCTCCTCCGTCTTCCTCCAGGGACCCAGCGTGTGAGGTGGTACCACCTCCACCCAGGATAAGTCTCTCTCCTGAGTTGTTCCTCTCTGGAAATACCTTCATGGACACACCCGGAGTGTGTGTGTGTGTGTGTGTGTGTGTGTGTGTGTGTGTGACCACTCTTCTAGATGCTTCTCCATCGAGATAGGCTGTCACAGAAGGGGAGCCAGAGTACAGATGCAGGCAGAGTGGCTGTCCCAGGGCCCTCCTCCATGTCACCAGGGTTGACAAGGGACATTAACAGTCTGTTCCTATGACCCACAATATCCATGTCCTTCATCTGTTTCATCAGCCAGAGTAAACAACGCGTGTGACGGTAGCTAGTTCTCCCATGAGAGAGCAGACACAGCTCTCCACACCAGGCCCCAAACAGCGGCCTCTTCCCTGGCCTCTGCCAGGCGCTGCCGAAGTCCAAGACGAGTTAAGCCACCTCCCTGATCTCACTTCTGCTCATCCTTCTGGGTGTACAGCTTTCTCCCGACACTTCTGAGGTTGGAAGTTTTCTGTCCCTCCGTCAATTCCCACAGCCACTTATGAAATAACACTCTGAGGCTTAATATCAATTGTAATTGTTGGTCAATGGCTCAGGCATATTACTGGCTAGTTCCCTCTTATAAATTAACCCGTTTCTATTCATCTGTGTGTTGCCACGAGGCTGTGGCTTGCTGGTAACGCCCTGGCATGTTACTCCTTTGGCAGCTACGTGACATCCCCCTCATTTCACCTTCCGTCTTTGTTTGGATTTCCTGCCTAGCTATATTCTGTCTGGCAACAACCAGTAAAAGCAATGCATGTTTGCAATATACAGAAGGACATCCCATATCACACTTCAGAAATATCCTCACTCCAGGGCCTTTGCACACGCCACCCCCGTACATCTACGTGGCTCCACACGTCCACACGTGAGGACACCGTCTGTGTCCTTTTACACACTGAGGTGCTGAGACCAGTTTCCAGACTCAGCATCTCCATGGTTCCCTCCCTTACTCATCACCTTTTTCTTCTCTCTTCATAGTATCGAGCACCTTTCAATGCTCTATGTAATTTACTATGTTCATTACAGTGTCTGTGTTTCTCTGGTTAGAATATAATTCTGTTCTTTGTCCTGTTGACTAACGGGTGTCAGTTGTCCAGAATAGTTCCAGGCCTGGAACATATGCTTATTAAACATTTACCACATGGATGAGTTACCCGTGCAGGGGGATAAGGGGGAGGCAACAGGTGAGTTCCAGGGGAACCCAAATATCAGCAATCGTTCTGTTATTTAAGATGGGAATGGGTTCACTACTCTTTTGTGTATATGTGATATATATATATATATAATTTTATATATGTGATATATATATATGTAAATCTGAGATGCTTCATAAAGAATTTTTAAAACTAAACTGAGTCAGAGGCTGCGGGCGTGGCTTAGTGGCAGAGCACTTGCCGAGAATACAGCAATTAGGAGCTGGGGTATGGCTAAATGGTATAAAGGTAACCTAGCATGCTCTCTCTCTCTCTCTCTCTCTCTCTCTCTCTCTCTCTCTCTCTCTCTCTCTCTCTCTCTCTCTCTCACACACACACACACACACACACACACACACACACACACACAGAGAGAGAATGAGAATTTTAATTTGTGTCTGTATAAATGGGACAGTCGGTTTCTCCACCTAAATGTGCATCACAAGTGAACCCTTCCTTATACAAGACACTTAGGTCCAGATAGCCCTTCTGAGTTCCTGAACTGTTCAGATTTGGGAACATTTGTGTATATACTAATGCAGTGTCTTAGGGATGAGGCCCAGGTCTAAGCATAGAACTCGTGTGTGCCTCCTATGCCCATTGTACCCAAAGCCTGCAAGTGGCTTTATACAGTATTACTATGAGTTTTGTGTGGAAAATCACATTTCCAGGGGTGGAATTTTCCACCTGTGGATCAATCACATCAGCAGCAATGGGGAAGGTGTACATTTCTGAGCTCTTTGAATTTGGAAGTTAGAGATGCTCGCCTATGCAAGGTATCAGTGACTACACGGGTGCTCAGTCAGGTGTGTTTGTAGTAGTGACGATACACGGGGCAGGAGAAGAATGTGGGCAGGGCGTCTGACCTGCAGGGAAGCTTCTGTAAGTGATGGGTAAAGAAATGAAGGGGGATGCAAACTGACTCTATGCACCTTTGTCAGAGTGGTGCTGGAGAAGAAAAAAAAGTGCAGGGCAGAAGGCCATCCAAGACCTCCCTGTGCTGGATTACTGCTGTCGTCTGAATGAGGATGGCCCCCATAAGCTCATATATTTGAATGTTTTCTTCCCAGTGGACTGTTTAGGAAGGACTAGGAGGCGTGGCCTTGTTAGAGGAGGCGTGTCACTGGGGCTTTCAATAGCATGTACCAGGTCCACTTTTGCTTTGCTGCCTAAGGACCAGATGTGAGTTCTTAGTTACTGCTCCATCACCAACCCTGCAGCCTGTGGACCAGGTGTGAGCTCTTAGTTACTGCTCCATCACCAACCCTGCAGCCTGTGGACCAGGTGTGAGCTCTTAGTTACTGCTCCATCACCAACCCTGCAGCCTGTGGACCAGGTGTGAGCTCTTAGTTACTGCTCCATCACCAACCCTGCAGCCTGTGGACCAGGTGTGAGCTCTTAGTTACTGCTCCATCACCAACCCTGCAGCCTGTGGACCAGGTGTGAGCTCTTAGTTACTGCTCCATCACCAACCCTGCAGCCTGTGGACCAGGTGTGAGCTCTTAGTTACTGCTCCATCACCAACCCTGCAGCCTGTGGACCAGGTGTGAGCTCTTAGTTACTGCTCCATCACCAACCCTGCAGCCTGTGGACCAGGTGTGAGCTCTTAGTTACTGCTCCATCACCAACCCTGCAGCCTGTGGACCAGGTGTGAGCTCTTAGGTACTGCTCCATCACCAACCCTGCAGCCTGTGGACCAGGTGTGAGCTCTTAGGTACTGCTCCATCACCAACCCTGCAGCCTGTGGACCAGGTGTGAGCTCTTAGTTACTGCTCCATCACCAACCCTGCAGCCTGTGGACCAGGTGTGAGCTCTTAGTTACTGCTCCATCACCAACCCTGCAGCCTGTGGACCAGGTGTGAGCTCTTAGTTACTGCTCCATCACCAACCCTGCAGCCTGTGGACCAGATGTGAGCTCTTAGTTACTGCTCCATCACCAACCCTGCAGCCTGTGGACCAGATGTGAGCTCTTAGTTACTGCTCCATCACCAACCCTGCAGCCTGTGGACCAGATGTGAGCTCTTAGTTACTGCTCCATCACCAACCCTGCAGCCTGTGGACCAGGTGTGAGCTCTTAGTTACTGCTCCATCACCAACCCTGCAGCCTGTGGACCAGGTGTGAGCTCTTAGTTACTGCTCCATCACCAACCCTGCAGCCTGTGGACCAGATGTGAGCTCTTAGTTACTGCTCCATCACCAACCCTGCAGCCTGTGGACCAGGTGTGAGCTCTTAGTTACTGCTCCATCACCAACCCTGCAGCCTGTGGACCAGGTGTGAGCTCTTAGGTACTGCTCCATCACCAACCCTGCAGCCTGTGGACCAGGTGTGAGCTCTTAGTTACTGCTCCATCACCAACCCTGCAGCCTGTGGACCAGGTGTGAGCTCTTAGTTACTGCTCCATCACCAACCCTGCAGCCTGTGGACCAGATGTGAGCTCTTAGTTACTGCTCCATCACCAACCCTGCAGCCTGTGGACCAGGTGTGAGCTCTTAGTTACTGCTCCATCACCAACCCTGCAGCCTGTGGACCAGGTGTGAGCTCTTAGTTACTGCTCCATCACCAACCCTGCAGCCTGTGGACCAGGTGTGAGCTCTTAGTTACTGCTCCATCACCAACCCTGCAGCCTGTGGACCAGGTGTGAGCTCTTAGTTACTGCTCCATCACCAACCCTGCAGCCTGTGGACCAGGTGTGAGCTCTTAGTTACTGCTCCATCACCAACCCTGCAGCCTGTGGACCAGATGTGAGCTCTTAGTTACTGCTCCATCACCAACCCTGCAGCCTGTGGACCAGGTGTGAGCTCTTAGTTACTGCTCCATCACCAACCCTGCAGCCTGTGGACCAGGTGTGAGCTCTTAGTTACTGCTCCATCACCAACCCTGCAGCCTGTGGACCAGGTGTGAGCTCTTAGGTACTGCTCCATCACCAACCCTGCAGCCTGTGGACCAGATGTGAGCTCTTAGTTACTGCTCCATCACCAACCCTGCAGCCTGTGGACCAGATGTGAGCTCTTAGTTACTGCTCCATCACCAACCCTGCAGCCTGTGGACCAGGTGTGAGCTCTTAGTTACTGCTCCATCACCAACCCTGCAGCCTGTGGACCAGGTGTGAGCTCTTAGTTACTGCTCCATCACCAACCCTGCAGCCTGTGGACCAGGTGTGAGCTCTTAGTTACTGCTGCTGCACCGTGCCTGGCTGCTGCCATGCTCCCTGCCATGATGGTCATGGACTAACGCTCAGAAACTGTAAGCCCCCAACTAAATGATTCCTTTGGGGAGTTACCTGGGTCATTATGTCTTATCATAGCACTAGAACAATGACTAAGACAATTATTATGTTTATTTCTTCTCTTCTGAGACAGGGTCTGGCTATGTAGTCTAGGCTTGCCCTGAACTCATAATCTTTCTGCCTTGGCCTCCCAAGGTCTGGGATTTACAGTGAGGCTCACCACACCTCTGGATATTTCTGAGACAACTGGCATGGTATTTGACTGTCACCTTTGGCTGAGTGGTCTGTGTCCTCTCTATGTGAAAAAAGAGAAAGAAAAATGATATTTTTTTTGAGCCACCAGGAAAGCAATGTCTGAATTGTAAGGGGCTGAATCCAGAAATGTGGAGAAAGATGGAGAGATCTTCTGGGTCAAGGGATGGCCAAGCAGGACACTCTTGACTCTGAGGTTCCAAAGCTCCTAAGATCTGCTTTTGGAGCTGAGTGATGGTGTGGACCTGTAATCTCAGAATCCCGGAAGCTGATGCAGATGGGTCCTGATTTCAGGTCCAACCTGGGCTACACGGTAAGTTCAAGGCCAGCCTTGGCTACATAGTAAGTTCGAGGCGAGCCTGGGCTACATATGAGGACTGTCTCAAAAACAAACCAAAAAAGGTCTGTTTTCTGGAATCGCTGCACTCATTTCCAGTGAGAGGAGTGAATCTCGGCTGTGGGCTGCGTGGAAGCTTTGGTCTAGCCTAGCACAGGACAGCCGGCAGACGAGGCAAGCAAGCCAGTGTCCTAGTCCCGTAGCTGGGAGATCGCATCTGGTTCCGTCGTGCTCTGGGCAGCTTCCTGGCCATCAATCAATGTCTCCAGTGAGCACGGCACCTCCTGAGGAATACGATTGATCAAAGGAGACAGAAAACAAGTGGCCACAATTGCGACAAGTGAATATTCATTTGGAAACGTCAATGAGCAAGTAAAGATTATGCCTGTGGTGACTCGTCTGGCAGGACCAATCCCCATCACGAGGTGACCCAGGTGTCTGGATGCTGAGAGCTGGAGCCAGGCCCCCCGCCCCCCGGTGTGATGGGGAGAGCATCTGCAATAGTAAAGTCAGATACACCTCCCAGCACCCCACCCTCCGAATTACCAGGGATGCTGATGGAAGCCAGGACTGGGTGAGAGCTCTCTGGGTTGTGGGTATCCTGCCCAAGGCCTGTGTCTTGCTATGGATCACAGCACAGTGACATAAGCTTGCATGGAAGGGATTGAATGACTTCAGGAAATGAGGAGAGGTGGGGGCTTCTGCCATGTCCAGATGGAGGGTGAATTTAGTCTCCAATGGGACCCAGCTGTACACACATCAGGACTGCACCCAGGAGAGGCAGTGAAATTTGGGACTAGGGCCCCTGTTGTGAAGCCTCCATATCCTGGGATGGAGAGGCAGAGAGACCAAGCTGTCAGCTTTGTCCTAGGAAATGTATTAGGAGCCCTGCAGGCACACTGCCAGGTGCACTGTCACCTAGGTGTGGCCCACCATTCCCCCCACCCCCACCCCAATTAACCATCTGCAGGAACTGCCATGGGTGTGGGGGAGGGGCTCAGTCCCGCTTCTCTGTGCAGCCTGCTCAGCTAATGAGGGGTTTGTGAAATTTTTAATTATGGCTTCCATGCCTTGCTTAATTATTTGCATATGGCTTTTGCAAACGAGACAGGGACGTCTGCGTGTGGAACTTCTCTTCAGCCCCACGTTTGACTTTAATTAAAGACAAGAACCTGAGGTCTTCCCATCACTAATGATGGTGGAAAATTAGCTTCCAGTTCCCAGGGGTCACCGGAGTGGTGCACCCTGAGGCGGAGAAGGGACGGAGAGGACAGCAGAGCAGATGGCAGATGGCCCTGCTACGCTGCTGCTCCTACGCATCTCCCGCCCCGCCGGCCCAGGCCACCCTCCTGCCGTCCTTCCTCCAGGCCCAGAGAAGAGAGGAGCTTCGCTGTCTGAAGTCTGCCAGGAAGGAGCTCGACTCTCCCACCCCTGTGAAGGGCAGATTCACCGTGGAGCAGGGACAAGATGGACTTGGTGGCCATTCCCCTTGGTGGGCTTAGCCCCCTGGCTGCAGCTGGACTGTCCTAGCTAGTGCAGCTAACAACAGAATGAGGAGTTTGAAAACACACATGTGTGTGTGTTTGGCATATGTTCATTGGCACACAGACAGAGCCATGGAGCTGTGTCTTCATATGTGCTTATCTCAGACATGTTCATACCCTCAACCTCACATGCATAAAGGGTTTCCTAGGGTAGAGGATGTCAGTCTGTGTCTGTAGGTTCCCTTCTCTAAGGACACTAGGTAGCCTTGGCTGGCCTTGAACTCACTATGTAGGCCAATTTTTAGGGACAGGGCGCCTTCTTTCTATTCTATCATGGCGTCATCCTAACTGATTAGTCTGCAGTAATCGTAATCCCAGATAGAGTCACATCTGAGTGCTGGGGATTAGGACCTGAGAGAGAGAGAGAGAGAGAGAGAGAGAGAGAGAGAGAGAGAGAGAGAGAGAGAGAGAGAGAGAGAGAGGTTACATCACTAGGCAGGAGGGTGGGGATGAGGGGACAGAATGGGGTTGGGGTGGTATACCATGCATCCTGCACCACCTCCCCTGTCGCACCACAATGACCATCCTCCAAGTCCATGTGTCCGAATGGGTACCACACTGACCATCCTCCAAGTCCATGTTTCCGAATGGGTACCACACTGACCATCCTCCAAGTCCATGTTTCCGAATGGGCACCACACTGACCATCCTCCAAGTCCATGTTTCCGAATGGGCACCACACTGACCATCCTCCAAGTCCATGTTTCCGAATGGGCACCACACTGACCATCCTCCAAGTCCATGTTTCCGAATGGGTACCACACTGACCATCCTCCAAGTCCATGTTTCCGAATGGGTACCACACTGACCATCCTCCAAGTCCATGTTTCCGAATGGGTACCACACTGACCATCCTCCAAGTCCATGTTTCCGAATGGGTACCACCAGGTTCCAGAGCAGCAGAGCCAGCTCCTCATCAGCAGCAGGGAGGCCACGGCAGATTGGCACAGCAAGGACTCGAGCTGTACTTTTCATGGCAGAGTGGACCCCAGGGCTAAGTGGGTTCAGACATGAAGGATTTTTGTTTTGTTTTGTTTCATGAGACAAGGCCTCACTATGTAGATCAGGCTGGCCTTGAACTCACAGAGACACAGCTGCCTTTGCCTGGGTACCATGAGATTCCAGAGCAGCAAAGCTTCTGACCTCCACAGGCATCAGGCATTCATAAGGTTTACATACACTATGCAGGCAAAACACTCAACACAAGTACTTTTTTTTTTTTTTTTAAAGAAAGAGAGGTACCACCTGTGGGGAGGAGACTGGGTCCTTCACCCCAGGACATCAGCCTGTCACTGCTGGAATCTCCATAAGTAGCCTTGTGGGATGGGTCCTTGAGGGACCTACTCACTCGCCGCACAGGAAATATGACATGGTGAGCCACCCAATGAGGAACACTACTGACACTTGGAGCACAGTGCTCTGTCCTGGCTACCTATGTTGGAGGAAAGTCCTGGAGGCTGAGGACACAGGAGGGCACGGCAGGCTTCGTTAGGCACAATCTGGGAGTGATGAGGGGTGAGGACAGAGGTTTGGATGTTACCAGAGACTGGCTCTTCCAAGTTCATGGGTCACACTGAGATGCATGGATGTGGAGAGTTGTATAGTTGTTTTTTGTTTTTTTCCTTTGGGGGTCCCTCCACCCAGCTCCCAGACTTACTCTTACTTATATGCCCTGCCTTAGCTTGGCTTGTTTTTAGCCAGATTTTCTAACTTAAATTATCCTGTTTCTTCTAGATTTTGCCTCTGGGATTTTTGCCTTTCTTTAGTCTATGTCTTTCTTCCCTCCCCACTCCATGGCCGGTTGTGTGGCTGGGTGGCTGGCCCCTGGTGTCCTCCTCTCCTCCATCTCTCGCTCCTAGACCCTCTACTTCTTCCTTAGATTTCTCCCATTTATTCTCTGACTGCCAGCCCCCCCCATCCCTCTCCTGCTTCGCTATTGGCTATTCAGCTCCTTATTAGACAAAGCAGGTGTTTTAGACAGGCAAAGTAACACAGCTTCACAGAGTTAAACAATCGCAACATAAAAGAATGCAACACATCTTTGCATCATTAGACAACCATTCCACAGCATAAACAAATGTAACACATCTTAAACTGATATCCCAGAACAGAGTCGGTCAGCTCTAACGTTTTGAATAGGGACTCAGTGACTGGAAACACCGGACAGTTCTGTTTGGAGGTGGGAGCTGTCCAGGTCCCCGGGTGCTGAACCAGTTTAGCACCAACAGACAGTAAAAGATGCTCAGAAGGTTGCATCTCCAGCTTAGCATGGTAGAATGCAGAGAGGAGCTGGGGAGAGGGTTGTAAATTCTGGCTTTCCAAAATCCTCTAGGATGAAAGAAGGGACCATCCATTGATGAGTGAGGCAGAGGGGACTTGCAACAGAGATGGAGATGTTGGGCAGAACCTCATCAGGGATTGGGCCCCCGACTCATGCATGGCTACTCATTAGGACTCTCAGGTCACTGAAACTCGGACTCCTTCATGCTGGCCTAGACAGACCTACTTACTGGACAAAAGGAGGAGCCAAGACACGTGGTCATTCTGTTCTGCCGTCAGCCCTAGCCACCTTAGACTGTAAGAGACCATCCTGTTCAGTGGTTAGCTCCGGTATAGGGAGTGTGCTTCTTCAGCATGACTGGCTTTAGAATGACCTAGGAGATTGGGGAGGCTCACCCCTGGCTGGAACTGTGAGGGTGATCCCAGAGAGCATAGCTCACAGCAAAGTGTTTCCTGAATGTAGACACCGGCATCCGCTGGGCTGAGAGTCCTGAGAGAAAGCTGTCAGGGGACCGCCATCCCCTGTCTCTGCCTCCTGCCGTGATGGGAGCTCCTTCGCTCCTGTGTACCATTCCCGCCATGATGGTCTGAAATCCATCCAATCACATCCTTTCTGTTGCTCCTGCCAGTCCTTGGTCACAGTGATGACAAAAGTAACTAATACACAAGTCAAGAAAGGAAGAGTTGAGCTGGAGAGGTGGCTCAGGGGTAACAGCACTTAACTTCTCTTGCAGAGGACCTGAGTTCAGTCCCCAACATCCATATCTGGTGGCTCTAAACTACTTGTGACTCCAGCTCCCGGGGATCTGACCTTTCTGGTTTTCTTAGACACCTGTACCTCACATGCACATGTGAATGCACTCCTCTCTCTCTCTCTCTCTCTCTCTCTCTCTCTCTCTCTCTCTCTCTCTCTCTCTCTCTGAAAATTACTAGCAGCCAAATGTTTAACTAAGGAATAAGAAAGGAATGGTCACTGTGTATGCCTGTTGCATCTACCCATCTCAGACACATGATTTTGGCTGAAAGTTGCTCTAGCATGCAAATGCCTTCCTCCCTTTCCCCCCCACAGTCGGATACTCTGCCCACCACACAGTGCCCAAACACCCACTCTGCCCCAGGCATTGCTGGCATCCGAGTGCCCATGGGCAAGTCCTCTGGAGCCGCCTTGTGCCAGCCACAGGGAGAGGGATTCCCTGGAAAGAAGCCAAGCCTCCCAGCCAGTCTCTCCTCCTCCAGAGGCTCTGGATTGCCGTTGGCAGCTTGGAGGCAGCTGTGCCCTGCCAGGGGCCGGGGCACTCCAGTTTTACTCACACACTCCTTCCTGCCCGTATTATTATACCCCAACTTTCAATTTGGAGAAGTAAATATGCAATTTTTTTTCCTTCCCTGTAATTTTCCCTGCTGTGGATGTCAGAGCAGCTGGGAAATGTGAATGGCTTAGTGCTTGCTAAAAGTAACGGGAGGCTGGTGGTGCGACGCTGTGCACTCTCCGCTGTTCGTGGCAAGTTCCATTGGCTCTCCTGGGAAAAGATGGTTCCAAGCTGTAAGTCAGGGGAGCTCTTCACCCGAATAACCCATGTCTCCCCTTGTGTTAGCAATGTGTGTGTGTGTGTGTGTGTGTGTGTGTGTGAGTGTGTGTGTGTGTGTGCGTGTGTGTGCGCTGTGTGAATGTGTGCGTGTGTGCGCGTGTGAGTATGTGCGTGAATGTGTGTGTGAGTGTGTGTGTGTGCGCGTGCGCATGCGTACATGTTGCACAGATGTTAGTGGGAGGAGGGGAGTGTATTTGCTTACACAGCCAAACTTTCTGCATATTCCTCTGGAGGCTTCCAAGCCTTCCTGTCTCCGCAAATGAAGGTCAGGACAGTCTGCTGTAAGCTTTGCTGGAGAAAAGCTGGGGCCCGCAGGGAGAGAGACAGGTTTTGAATCCGACGGATCTGGGACGGCTATAATTTATGGCGTAACCTTGACATGTTTGGTCTCCCTGGGCCTTTGTTTTGTCCACTGGGGAACAGAGAGGCAGATGAGAGATGTGTTCCTATCTTTACAGGGAGGGCTTGTCGACCTCTCACCGGACATGTGGTCATTGGCCAGAGTCAGCTGTCAGTTCCCACCGGATCTGCCTTGGCACTGGCAAGCTGCCTCACCTGAGGGCACACCCTTCCCTGGGTGACCCACACCCAGCCACAGAGAATGCTGGAGGTAGAAAAGTCAGCCATTGCTGCCCGCTGCAGGGGTGTCCTGCCCACTTCAGTCTCCAGCCTCCCCCCTTCACAGGTGTTGGTCCTTACTAAACACTTACACCTCTGAACTGCATTTCAGCTCCTTCTCACAGAGAAGCAGGCCTGTGACAAATAAGGACAATGATTTCCACTTGAGGAAGTGATCGTGAAGCAAGCTAAGTGGACTATTTCTATAGTGCCCTGCGCCGTCTCTGAAACATTACCAAAGCAAGATAAATATCTGTTCCATTTTCTTTCCTCCCTCTGAAAACTCTTGAAATTCTATTCTTGGATTTGAGTATGTGTTCCTAACCTGTGCTTTGTAAGGTGGACTGGGAAAACGCCCAATGAGACAAGTCATTCGCTCTGGGCTCAGGGGCCTGGGCTGTGGGGGAATCTGTGGTTATGGCCCAGGACTCTGGAGCTGCTCTTAGACCTGTGAGGTTAGTTCATTATCCATGCATCATGTCAGTCCTCCTCAAGGATCCTCACTGAAAAGAAATTGAGCATGCAGATGCTTTTCTATCATAATCGCCATGTGTCCACGGGGTAACTCATAAAGGAGTTGGAGATATATTGAAATTCAATATTGTTTTAGTCCAAATCAATATTAATAATTGTTTGCATTTTTAAAGTGCAATTTGCAATTGAAAAATGCACAAAGAGCGGCCAGTAGTTGCTAACACATCAAATTTTCCTATTAAAGGAATAGACTCTTAACTTTAAGATGTTTCATATATAAAATGAGGACTGGCACTGATCCATGAGAAGGGTTTTCTCTTATTTGTGGGTACATTGTTAGAATTCATTTCCACTGGGTATGAGCTGAAAGGCCAGACATTTTTAGGACCTATTTATGTTTATGTTATGCGCACAAGTGTTTGCCTGCATGTGGGTAGGTGTTCCATGTACATGCAGTGTCCACAGAGGCCGGAAGTGGCATTGAGTCCTCTAGAGCTGGAGTTACAGATGGTTGTGAGCCACCATGTGGGTGCTAAGAATCGAACCCAGGTCCCTGGAAGAGCATCCTGTGCTCGTAAGCACAGAGCCATCTCTCCAGCCCCAGGAACTTCTAATTTTAAGTTCCTGGCTTCAGTTGTGCAGAACAGCCTACAGATTTCCTGTGTGCTCTTTATATCGTTCCCCCTAATAGTTAACGTTATGCACAGCTGTACAGCACGATAGTACAGTGTCACAACCAGGATATCGATAACGAGACTGTAAAATAGAGGATGCTTCGTCACCGAATGCAGTCCCATGTTGCCCTTTAAAGTTCTTTAAAAATTAAAGATTTTTAAATGAAAAAGCTGGCTGTAGTTACATTATGATCCAAATCATTATCCCGGTTTAAATGTCGGCTTTAAAGTGATTTCCATCAGGGTCTGTAATCACAGCACTTGGGAGGCTGACAGAGGAAATCTCAACTCCCAAACCAACCTGGATTCCATAGCACATTCTAGACCAGACTAAGCTACAGCGTGAGACCTGGTCTCACTGTCCAGGCCCCAGAGATTTCTAGTTAAGGGGACACAGCCCTAGCTGGGCTCCATGTAGTGCACACATAAAACAATGGTCCCTGGTCCACAGCAGCCCCAGGTGGCCTCATTTCAGGCAGAGGACCCTTTGGTAGAAAAGCTTTGTACGACTCAAGAGTATAGTGTACAGCTTGACACTGCAGCCACATTGTCACGGACACCTCTGTTAAACAAAGACAGAGCTGTCATGGAGGCAAATAGTTTACCATGACTTACTCGGTGCACGAGGACCCGGCTGCCTCTGCAACAGTGCTTTGGGTGCATAGGACTTTAGGGCACACCCCTAGAAGCCTTCTGGAGGCTTTTGTATGGAAGTGGCTGAGGCCCGTGGTGAAGGACAGGCGTCAGGCATGGGTGATGGACGCTCTCTCCAGCTGACCGCTTGTCTGCCTGAAAGTGGCAGTGTGGGTGTGAAAGTCACAAGACGCCTTTCTGTTTCCCAATGCATCTGCCGCTCTCTCTCTCTCTCTCTCTCTCTCTCTCTCTCTCTCTCTCTCTCTCTCTCTCACACACACACACACACACACACACACACACACACACACACACACACACACACACACCAGAGCTGCTAGGAACTTGGAAACTCATCTGCAGTTGATATTTTGTCTGAGGACAGCTTGTGAGATAAGGAAAATGCAATCCTGAGGGTTTCACAGCTGGTTGGAGGGGAAGCTGGGCCCAGACCATGAACTCCTTATCTGAGCCCAGTAAAAACAAAAATGTGTAAAATACACGCCACATGAAATGTACGAGTTTAGCTGTGCCTGTGTTTTACCTTATCTTTATGACTTTTCCATTGCTGTGATAAACCACCGTAACCAAGGCAACTCATACAAGGAAGGGTTTAATTGGACTCACAGCTCGGGAGGGTCAAGTCCACGATGGCAGAGTGAAGGCACGGCAGCAGGCACAGCTGGGGGCTCACATCTGGAACTGCAAGCAGGAAACAGTACGCTGGGGATGTCTTGGGGCTTTTGAAGTCTCAAAGCCAGCCCCAGTGACACACCTCCAACAAGCTCACACCTCCTTATCCTTCCCAGATAGTTCCAACAACGGCGGACCAAGCATTCAAACATACAAGCCTATGCGGGATGTTCTTATTCAAACCACCATAGTCTGCATATATGTGCGTATGTACATCACATGTGTGCCTGGTGCCCAGGGAGTCTGGAAAAGGGTGTAAGATCCCCCGGAGCTGGAGTTACAAGTGGTTGTCAGTAAGTCACCCAACAGGAGTGCTGGGACCTGGGTTTTCTGCACGAGCAGTGCAGTTCAGTGGCATTAACTAAATTCACACTGATATGCAGCCATCACCATCATCCACCTCCCAGCCTCGTCATCTTCCCAGACTGGAACTCTGCACCCACTGGAAAACTGCGGGCATCCCCTCCGAGACCCAGGCGATCCCCACCTTGCCTGCCATCTCTGAACCAAACAATTTTGTGCACCTCATAAAGTGCATTCGTGTGGCATTGTCCCTTCGTGACTGTTCTGGTTCACCTTACACACATCTTCTGAGACGCGCTTGTGTTGATTTGGAAACAATTTACGTGTGTGTGTGTGTGTGTGTGTGTGTGTGAGAGAGAGAGAGAGAGAGAGAGAGAGAGAGAGAGAGAGAGAGAGAGAGAGAGAGAGAGAGAGAGAGAGAGAGAGTTCCTGTAAGCATGTGCAGGTCAAAGGATAACTTTTAGGAGTTAGTCCTTCTCTATTACACGGTCCTAGGCTTGGGGGCAAGTGTCTTTACCGGCTGAGCCGTCTCGCTAGACCCTTCTTGACCTTTGATTAATACGCATGAACTGCAAGTTTGCCTTGGGGTTTTCTAACATTATACTGCCATCGGAAGGTGTGGTGAAGATCCACCCTGGATGTGGGTGACACCATCCCTCAGGCTGAGGTTCCAGACAGAGCAAACTGGGAGGAAGCCAGCTGAGCACTGCAGGCAGGCTGCAGCCCGAAGCTTCATGCTCCACCATGGCGTCTCTTTCAATTTCCAACCGTGAGACAAAACTCTTCCTTCCTTCTTCACATTCCTTTTGTCACAACAATGAGAAAAGTAACTAATACAAAAGGTTTGGAGGCCGTCAGTTCTATGACATCCATAGAATCATGTAAATACTTTACACTTGCATATCCACGAGGGAGGGGCTGTACATCTACCTTTGGAAGTACAAGTCTTCAAGACCCATGTTGTGCAACCTCGGACGGATGGAAGGGTCCCAGGCGGTCTCATCCCGATGCGCAGTGACCCTCCGCCGATGCGCAGTGACCCTCCGGCGCTCTTTTGGTAACAACTCCACAGGGCTCATTGGTGGTGTTGTCCTCACTTCCCGACCCTTCCGCTGCCACCGCTGGACTTGACTCCTGCCCAGACCCAATCAAAACAAACCCGTAGCTCCCTGAAACATAAATGACCTTTTTAAAATTCCACGTTCATGGTGTGCCTCTCTCCCGATGGCCCCCAACACTTCCATTTATTAACTCATGCACATTCCACGTGCACCACAGCTATTATTGATTACGTCTCTGGTGCCAGGCTTGGTGCTCAGTGCTGGGAATGCAAAGATAGAGAAGGCCCTCCCACACAGCTCCCATGACTCCGAGTGCGCCCGGTGGGGGAAGGGCTCAGAGCTTCAGGGCTCGGGTGCTGGGATCTGCAAGGGTTGGCGTAAGGAGGGGCTCAGTGTCTCTATCCTTAGAATTCCTATCCTCTGCCCTGTGGGTGCAGACTTCCCCCAGCCGACGAGAAGTCCCAGGCGATGTGCCTTGTGGCCGCTGGTTCTTTGACCAGGTCCTTGGGACCTGTCATAGCAGTCATGAGTTTTCTGGAATCCCTTCAGCCTTCAGGGAGCCTTCCTGTGTTTGTGCTGGGGGGTGAGGCTGGACTGCGGTGTTCACAGGGGCTTCAGGAACAAAGTTCTATGAACCTGATTGACACTGTATCATCCACAAAGGGTAGCCCTTTCTCTGACTTGCAGAAGCTGGAAGACTGGAGGGAATGCCACCTTGCAGCAAACCTAGGACAGGGGCAAATCGATACCTACCCACCTATCTAATTAGGGTGCCGATGAGCCGTGCAGGACTGCGTCCAGCACCCTGAGACCCAGATGGTGGAGGAGGGCTGGAACAATTCAGAGCCTGCAGCCCTGCCTCAGTCTAAGCCCTTACAGCTATCTGTCTTCTTTGAGCACTGCAACTTTATGCCTACACATAAAACTAAAGGGACGAATCCCAGAGTTTGCAGCCACTGCCACTGCCGCTGGTAGAGCGGGTTTTAATTAGCTGCAGGATTTTAATGAGCTGAAATCAAGGAAGAGCCCGTCTCAGAAGTAAGCCCGAGCCGCGCGCGCGCGCACACACAGAAGAACTAGGCTGACAAATTCAAATGGAGGTGGTGCTCTCAGGACTGGGTGTGCCCCTCCGATGGAGGAGGAGCCGACCAGTACCCAAGGCCAGGCAGCCGAGGAGGGGAACCCGGGATCAGCTACCCGTGCCCAGCTGCAATAGTGGGAAGAGCCGGGTGCCAGGCCCCCTCTACCCCTGCAGCAGAAGGCACGGTGCCGGATTCAAGGTGACGGCAGTGCCTGGCTCCATGCTCCTCAAGTTGCCATAGCAGCCCGTCTCCCTACGAACAGCATCTCCTGTAGCCCTCAGCTGGGAGGGACGGCATTGCTCGCTCCTGCCTGTGTGAGAAGGACACACCGGGACAGAGAACTTTCCTGGGCCTGGAGCCCACTGACCACGTGGGTGCACCCAAGCTGTCTGTCATGAGGTGTGGGTGGGTCCCCACAGCCAGGGGGGGTCTCTGAATGACTGAGCAACATCCAGGCTCCGGAGCAGCCACAGCCAGGCGTGTCCTTGGAGTCGTCCATGTGTCCAGCTGTCGCCACTGGAGGTGCGTGTGTTTTGGCTGAATTCTCAAGTCCTTGCTTAGACCCTGAAGTCAATTTCAGATTTTTAAATCAAATAAAGAAGGCGATGGGAGGAATCGTCAACCTTGCCCTGTGTCCCGGGAGGTGTGACATTAATTGCATCTTTTCTTTCTTACAGTAAGAATTGGTGACGCCATTCAGGCCTTGGGGGAAGAAACCACTAGAAGGCTTTGCAATTTTAAGCAGGGCAGAGTACTCAATCAGGCTGTGCATTTCTCATGCCTTAACCAACCCCCTGCAACCCTCTTCTTCATTGCCAATAATTTGACTTTCCTTATTGTCTGTTGGTTTTAGAAAGGGTTGCGGGACATGAGGATCACTTTCACCTGTCACCAGAGCAGAGTGTGACATATGAGGTGAGGCCAGGTCAGTCCCTGGTGGGAGCTGAGGTCTTGCAAATGTATTTTCACGGCCTGGGGCAGCCAGGCAATGGCCTGTGACCGTTGTTATATTGAGGCCCAAGGCAACAGCTGGGTTTGAAGAAGAGGAAGAGAAATGGCCTTTGAACCAGCATCTCCCTGTAGTCTTGAAAATAAGATGTGACGAAAGAACCCTGGGGGGATACAGAGGAGGGGTCAGAGACACATGTCCTCCGGAGCGCGCACCCTTGGGTCTCTGTAGGAAGAGGAACATTGCAGATTCCAGGATGTTGGTCCCCTCCTAGGACATTACGGATCCAGCCAGATAGCAAGCAATTTCCTCGGGAGGCTAGGCAGCTGGCTTTTTGATTCTCATTTGCATGGAGCCAGGAGCTGGCTGACCATATAGTCCCTAATGAGAGGAAGCATGGAGAATACGGTCCCAGGAGGGAAGGCTGGGGATGGGGCTCAGGACCTGGGCGGGAAGCCACGTGATGTCAGCAGGTGCTTGTGTGCTCTCCAGGGTGTGTGAAATGGCAAATGTGGTACAGTTGAGCTTCCTGCCTCCTCTCCTGGGTCCCAGGCCCACGAGCAGCCCCATCCTGTCTCCACGAGTGGATTTCGTGTGAACAAATTCAGGGTACAACTGCTAGTTGTTGACAGAAATCTGCAGTGGCTCTAATGGTGGCCATGTGACAGATGGGCAGCTCTCTGTAGTCACATCTACAGGGACAGGCTGGAAACAAGCAAGGTGGTAATCACAGGGCATCCTATTACCTGTCTTTGTCTGTCAAATAGCCTTGGGGTGACCCCATGGGACATTGTAAGCCACCTTCCCAGGCATCTCTGCCTGCTGGGTGTAGCTTGTGCTTTCTTCTCTTCCTCCTCTATATTAGTTAGGTTGCTGTTATTGTCACTTGACAGTACCCGACAAACAACGTAAAGGAGGAAAACTTGGTTTCTGCTCTTGGTTTTGAGAGTTTGGCCCGTAGTGGCTTGGTACTGTGTTCTTAGATAGAGCACCATGCAAAGGGAGGTATGTGGTGGAGGATGGTCTCGACCTTGTGACAAACGGGAGGGGAGAAGAGAAGAGGAGGTGGCAGCCAGGGACAAGATATTCCTAAGGTCCCACCCCCAGTTCCTCACTAGGAGCTAGGTTCCCTCTTCTAATGTGTCTGCAACATCCCACCACCAGGAAACCAAGCCCTAAGACATGAGCCTGTGGGCCCCTCATCCTCTGGAAGAATTATCTTCCTGTCAGAGACCACCAACTTTTGGTCTGATTGACCTCAGGTGTCTTCCTCTGGAGGCTGATATGGCGGTAGGAATCATGCTAACATCATAGATAGTGAGCCATTGATATAGACACTTGCCAGCATGGGTGAGGGCACGTAAGCATCATGAGGGCACCTGCTCCAGTCTACCGGTGGGGCGAGGGGGTCAGCTTGCTTAGAAAGGCATCAACAGCCTCCCCGACTTCCCCGCCGGGAATCCATTCTCTGCCTCGCTGCTGCAGAGTGTTATTTCTACCCGTCCATCTCCTCTCTAGGACTGTTTGGGTTTCCTCAGGGGCTATGAGAACTGCTCGCCCAGCATCCAGAGACTGACAGCAATGGGCCCGACTCTGCAGGCCACGCATGGAGAAAGGACAGCAGAGCATGCTCTAGGCATCAAACCTAGATGCTGCACCCATGGCTTTGTAAGGCAATGATCAGACATGCAGGACAGTTCCCCTACAGGGAGCCCTGGCAGTACTCAGGCCTGAGGTTTGGGAATCTGTGGTCCTCGGTCTGGGCACACTTTGAGCGAGGCCAGATTCCCTCCTCCACACCTGCTGATGCCAGGTAGCAGCAGAAGTCTTTTTATAAGGGCACAAAGGTCATGACCTGCTCCAAAAACCCAGAGCAGGCTCCACCGATCAACTGAGCCCCGCTCATAGCTGCTCCTCAAACATAAAAGCAGGGAGGTCGTGGGAACCACCTTCTCCGCAAGTCCAGGGAGCCCAGCACCAGGCGCGTAGAGGCCTGCGGCAGGTTAATTAAAGTTAACTGAGTGAAAAAATAATTACAGAGACTGCAGAGAGGAGAAACCCAAGCCCGGAATTTATACTCCTCAGTTCCTAATCTTTTCCGAGAATCAATCTAGTCCCTGGGAAATTTTCCTGGGCACAGAAAAGGGCAGCAATGATCTTTATAAGCTTCCCTTTCTGCTCAAATGTCTGTAGGCTGGACCACGGTGAGCGCCGGCCGGGTCCTGTGCCCTCGGGTAGCATCAGCTTCCTTTGACACTGCCCCGTGCTAGGTCTTTGCACGCTCCTTAGGCAGAAATAGGGGCATTTTTTGGCTTACAGACAGACCTTTAATATAACCCAGCCCTGCTTACACTCAGTTCCACGGCTTCCTGGAGGCCAGCATCCCGCTGTACACTAGTGGTCCTGTAAGGAAGGTCCACCAAACCTTCCCTACAATGCTCCATCCAACCCTCTGAAATAAAATAAAGAGCCAAAATAAAAATTTTTCCTATGCCCTCTGTCCTTTTAATTACTTTTTATGTGTGTGGGTGTTTTGCCTGCGTGTGTCTGTGCACCCTGTGCATGCAGTACCCATGGAGGCCAGAAGAGGGCACTGGATCCCTTGGAGCTGGAGTTAGAGATGGTTGTGAGTGGCCATGTGGGTTATGGGAATCAAACCCTGGTTTGATTAAAAGCAGACAGTGCTTTTAACCGCTGAGCCATCTCTCCAGCCCAAGCTCTTCTCTCTTGAGTTTGCTTCTGTGAAGCGTTTTGTCCCAGTAATTGGAAAAATGGTAAAAGCCCCGTGACTATTTATCCAAACACCTGATGGCATATGAGTCCCTGCGATGGTGTGGCTGGGTGTAGAATGTTGTGTACCTGTAGACAGGTCCCACCTGTCTAGGCCTGCAGCAGATGCCTCGGGGACTTCCTCTGTCCTCCTACCTTTTCCCAGCCCCCCCACAGGTCTGGCTTAGGCCCCACAACCTCTCAAAATAGCAGCAACAGTTGGACACCAGGTGTTCAAAGATATGGATCTTTTGGGGACATTTCAGGCTCAAACCATAGTGAGGTGTGCCTGTCTGTAAAAACAAACAAACAACAACAACAAAAAGATTATGCCAGGTTGTGGTAACGTACGCCTTTAATGCCAGCACTCAGAAAGCAATGGTAGGTAGATCTCTGAATTCAAGGCCAGCTTAGTCTACAGAGCGAGTTCTAGGACAGCCAGGGCTACACAGAGAAACCCTGTCTCAGGCCCCCCCCCAAAGAAAATTTTAAAATGTATTATTTTATGGGTATGAATGTTTAATGGGTATGAATGTTTAGCTTCTGTGCATCATGTGTGTGCAATGCCCGTAGATGCCAGAAGGCATTAAAACCTCTGGCACAGATGGCTGCGAGCTGCCATGTGGATGCTAGGAACTTTGGCAAAGGAGCCAATGTTCTTAGTCACTGGGCCATCTCTCCAGCCCTGGGGCGTGCCTATCTTGATCACAACCTGGTCCGGTTGAGGGTCATTTACTTGGACTCAGCATTGAGGTCATTGCTTCTGTTCTTCTGGTAGAACCAGGGCGAAAACATTACGTGTTCACGCTCTGGATCTGCTGAGGCCAGAAGGGCAGGCAGGGACGGAGGGCTGTGAGCAGTCTCTGAAGAAAGCATGGTGTTTCCCGGGGGCTCACAGAGCTGGGCAGGGCAGGGGTTTGTCACTGGTTACCACCTGTCACTGTCAGGGCTGTCACCACCCTTCGATGTCCCCAGGCAGCCACCAGAGATTACGTCTCTCTGTGGCTTTATGGCAGGTGCAGGCAGGAGACCCTTGTAGGGTGGGTAGAAGTACAGGTAGCACAGAGCTCCCCCCAGCCTCTGTGGGCTTCAAAAGCTGTGAGTGGGCAGGCATGCCCACTCGGGAGGCTCAGGTGGGGTCATGAGTTTGTGGCCACTCTGGCCTGCGTGAGTCCCTGTCCAAAGGGAGGGAGATAGAGAGAGAGCTCCAGGGCGGGTTAGGGGAATCCAGAGGTTGCCCTGTTGCAGTGATAGGGGCCTTAACCCGCCCGGATATCCTGCAACTGAAACTTCTTCCCTTCCGTCTCATAGAGCCCAGCCCGATGGATGTCTGGTGTGGATAATGAGGGATGAACGTGCCTTTTACACCCGAGAGGTGACCCCGGAGCGTGCCCCAGATGACCCCACGACTTGGAACAATGCGGCTAGCCTGCATGTTCTCATCCATCCTGCTGTTTGGAGCTGCGGGCCTCCTCCTCTTCATCAGCCTACAGGACCCTGTAGAGCTCAGCCCCGAGCAGGTTCCAGGTGAGCCCGAGGTTGCTGGTTCCTATTGCCAGGACACTACAGACTTTCATGTGGCCCTGGGGGACAATAGCCCCGGTAAACGGAGAAGGGGCCCTGCCTTCCTCCTAACAGGTGCCAGTGTCCGTCTGGGGGTGTCTAGCTGAAGGCTGACTGCCAATTTCAAGGTTATAGCTTGCATAGCAGCTGATCAACCCCCCTGTCTCCCCCTCACCCCCCCATGGGGGGAGGTGGAGATGCTGCCCATCGAGACATCCCGTTTGCCAGCTTCAGTGAATTTTAGATTCACAGAAAGTTGTGACAGCTCTTGGGGCATTTTCCACATTGTTGGGGACACCGGGGGAAAACATCTCTCTGTTTTGCAAAACTGTCACTGGGAATTGAACCCAGTGCCTCGCCCTCTGATCAGGCTGTATTACTTTCATTTTCAGACAAGGTCTGGCCGTGAACTCGTGAACCTACCTTATCCTCCTGAGTATGTAGGCTGTGGGCCTGCACCACCAGGTCCAGCTTAAAGTTTTTTGTTATGGCAGGCTGTGTCGAAGCACACCTTTGATCCCAGAATCTTAGAGGCAGAGGCAGGCCGATCTCTGAGTTTGAGGCTAGCCTGGTCTACATAGCAAGTTCCAGGCCAGCTAGGGCTACACAATGAGATTCCATCTCAAAAAGTAATTTTGTAACATCAGTTAATTAATTTGTTTATTTATTGGGTGATGGGCATGCATATGAGGTCTGAGAACAACCTTTAGGGGTTGTCTCCCTCCCACCATGTGGCTTTTGGGGACTGAACTCAGGCTTGGGGACAAACACCTATACTGCTGAGCCACCCATCTCCCTATCTTTATCATCTACTTCAACTTACACATCCAGAGTGTGACTCAGTTTCCCTATCTAGCCCTGAGGGGCCCTTTGAATCTGGCTTGGGACAGAAACTAACTCGGGCACATATTGGCTTTGTGAAGCTGAGTCCCACTCCTCCCCAGCCCATTCTCTCTGTGCCTTGTCACCCATTAGAATGGTCAATGTCTGGTGGGGATGGTGGGTACAGACAGTGAGAGGCAAGTGTGGAATGCTCGGAACGCTCAGGGCAGACGGAATGCTGGAATTCAGAAAGAAGAGCTCTCCAGGGCACTGGTGCTAGATCCGACGATGGAGCTGGTAGTCACAGGCATGGGGCTGAGGCCAGAGGTTCATCTGCTTGAAGGAAAGGGAATCCTGGGCTTCCAGGCCAAGGCACTAGCAGAGGTCCACTGTGAAGACTCCCAGAGGAGATGCTCTTTCTCCTCAGGGACAGGATGAAAGAGATGTAGAAGTCAGAGGTTAAGGCGGATGGCTTCCCGTGACACTCCTGGCTGCAGGCTTGCACAGAAGGGATGCATGCCTGTCTTCCAGCCAGAAGACCTTTCCCAGCATGCTTGCACGGCCCTCCCCAGCTTAGGTCCCCCTTTCTTTGCACCACTCCACTGTTTTGCTTCTGCAAACTGGAGCCTTGAACCCCTCATGCAGTGGCCTTGAGCCCAGACGGAAGGCCACAGAGGGAAGGAAGAAATGCACAGAGGCCAGAGCCTACTGGAGCTGGCAGCAGCTGCCGGAAGCCTTGCACGAGGGAGGCTGATCAATTATGCCTTTCATCGCAGACAGTGCGTGAGAAGTAGGTTCAGTTGAAGGCCCTGGAGACAGCGGGCAAGCCACAGCGCTGACGCATTCCCAGGTCAACCCCTACAGCTGGTGGCTGTCAAAAATGGGTCTGGCTGCTCCCCAGCATCTGAGGAAGCAAGTGTGCGTGACTGAGTTGGCTCCTCGGGGGACTTTGTAGCCTCTTAAGAGCCCTAGAATAGCAAGTGACACTGAGTCAGCACAGCTGGGTCCCGGAGGACAATGCCATCACAGTGCAGGAAATTGGTCCCTGTGACTATTTGTAGTCTGTGCAAAAAGAATCCAGGGAGCTTGAAGACTGCGTGGATGAATGGTATGTACATACCTCTGGTGGCCTTCGTGTGTGGTCGTGGTACATACTGGCAGAGGGTCCGGGCCTCTGATGTCCGCACTGTGTTGGTGGACTTCTGGCCTTCGTGTGTGGTTGTGGCACATACTGGCAGAGGGTCCGGGTCTCTGATGTCCGCACTGTGTGTTGGGGGCAGGGAGAAAAGACATAAGTATATGTATGGTCTCCATCTGGGAAAGGGAATGGACCCCTCTGTAGTCCGTTCCTGGGACAGGTGATCTATTGCTGGCCGTAGGGTATGCCCTGCCATGCCAACAGCCAGCTGGCAAAGCAGACCCCTTAATTTTACAGGCACTGGATTCTTGTCCCTCATTCCAGCTTGCATTGCTCTGAAACAGCTGCTCAAGTGCACAGATGTGTGAATTACAGGTGGGTGGGAACCACAGGATGGTTGGGACTTCTGGGGTAGAGTGGCACGGTACGGTGGAGCGAGGCATTTGAGCCTCGTACTGGCGGCCTGTGCAGGATCACATGACACTAGGATGGGCATCCCCCGTGGTGGGCGGAGCCAGCTGAGGAGCAGGGGCGCGTCTTCACTGTGACATCCTATTGGCAGATGCAGGTGGGCCACGGGCAATGTGCTCCGTGATGGACCACCCTGACGGTCTAGGTAAATCACACCAAACGCGGCCGTAAAACTTTAAGTAATGCTTGCATTACTTTGCCTGAGCGGAGTGGTCCTGACACAGCTGTTTGTGTTGATTTGTTACTATTCATTTATCCCTTCCCTGTTCTGCAAGCAGCAGCCTAATTGTGATTCGGTACCAAGAAAGCAATATCAAAGTAATTTTCCACAACATTAGTTACAATTTTCTTCTGATCCTTCAAGTGAAACTTCCCCGTCCTGTTGGCTTCTCCGAGCACATAAACCTTGATTACATTTATCTGCTGGAAACCAGTGCTTACAAAGCATAGGTGCCCAGTTGCGTGGTGGGTGGCCCCGGGGGGCCCCTGACCAAGCCTTCTCCCTGGCAGTTTCTGTCTGAAGGAGCTTCAAAGCTATCCTGTCGGCAGGGACACCAGAGGGACTAGAACACGGGAAATTGCACACCACGGCATAAACGTTGCTGAGACTTAAGGTGTGAGTTCTGTGTATTCGAGCCCCAAGGAACAGCTTGAGAAAGAGAATGGAGTTCTCACATGTTGGTGGTCCTTGGGGTCCGACACTGATGGGGCCTTGCTGATCCAGTTATGAGACGGTGAAAGCACATTGCTCTAGGTTGCTTTCTGTCGCTGTAATGAACACCATGGGGCCGGGGGAGGGGGGAGCAATGTAGGGTGGAAAGGGTTTATTTCACCTTATAGCTCACAGGTCACGATCCATCCCTGAGGGGAGTTGAGCAGGAGTTTCAAGGCAGGAGCCGTGGAGGAATGCTTCTTGCCGGCGCTCTCCCTCTCTGACTTACTTTAGCTGACTTTTTTGTATGGTCCTCCAGCCTAGGGGTGACACCACCCATAGTGAGCTGGACCCCCCAGCATCAATTAACATGTAAGAAAATGCCATAGAGACAATGGGCACGGGCGAATCTGGTGGAAGCAATTCCTCAGTTAAGGTTCCATCTTGCCAGGTGACTAGGTTTGTGTCAAATTGACAGATACAGTTTACTATAACACATCCCAATCTCTTCTGGGGCCAGCTAGCCCGCCTCAGCCTGCCTAGGGCATTAAATAGAATCTTATAGAATTACCAGCCATGTTTTCTTCCTTCCTTCCTTCCTCCCTTTCTTTCGAGTGTTCTGTTTTAAATTATCCCTTTTGAAACAGAAGTAAATACATGACAGAAACAGCTGTTTCAGCTCCTGTCTTCAGTCCATCATGGGTGGGGTGGGAGAAACGTTGCAGCCAGAGCTTGAGGCAAAGACCCCTCATGTGAGGTAGACAGGAAGCTGGGAGCACGGACAGGAACTAGAGGTGGCTATTACTGCCAAATCCCATTACCACTGACACCCTTCCTCCAGTCAGCCACCCCTACTAAAGCCCCATGACCTTCAAGATGGATCATAAGCTGGGGACCCGGCATTCGAGATGAGCCTGTGGATGACGTCGTAGATCCAGTCTATAATAGGTTGGTACCCACTAGCCAACCTGCATTCTAAGATTAGATTTTCTTATTTACTGGAGAAGTCTACCTATCTAATTATGATTATTTCCCAGTCTGATGGGAGATGTTATTCTGTAAATATGTTTCTCATACTGGTTAATGAATAAAGCACTGTTGGCCAATAGGAAAGCAAGATAGGCAGGACTAGGAGACAAGGAGGAAAGAGGAAGTAATAAGGAGGAGTCAGCATGGAGAGCCTAAAGAGAACAGCATGCCGGCCCGTTGCTCCCCGGTAAGATGAGCCACATGGAAATACTTAGATTAATAGAAATGGGTCAATTATTAAGAAAGTGCTAGCTGATAAAAAAAAATTAGTAACTGGCCAACAACATTATATCAAATACAGAGTCTCAGCGTGTATTATTGGGGGCTGGCTTGGCGGTGGGACCAGACTGGTGGTGGGAAAATCCTACTCGTAACACCACTCTGCAAAATTACCAATCCTAGGGCCAGAGCTTCTGTCCTCAGTGTGTTCCCTTCTGTGTGGTTTTGTTCCTGCTGTTTGGCTTCCTTTATTTTTGCCACCATGTTTTACCATGCAGTTCAGGCTGGCCTCAGATTCACAGTTCCACATGCTTGCTAGAATTACCCAGCTAGGGAGGGTTACATCATCATGGTCATCATCGTCATCATCATCGCAATGCCAAGGTTTGAACCCAGGGCCTCATGCTAAGTAAGGACTCTACCACTGAGCCATACAACCAGCCCAGAAGCTCACTTCCTGACACAAGACCCAGTCTTTCTCCTAACTGAAGACCAGAACTGGGGATAACAAACTCAGCGTGGTGGCTCTGGGGACTTCAGAAGGCAGCATCAGCGTTTGCTTAGGCAGACAATTTCTGCAGCTGCCTTTCTCTGTGAACTTTATATTATAGGGAATGAAGATTAGGATGGTGGAAGAATGAACTCCAGGAGCCTATCCCCCACACCCAGCCCCCCGCAGTGCCACAACCTGGCCAGGCTGGCCCCATCCTTCCCTCCAGGCTTCTCTGCCCAGGTCTGATTTTTGAAATCCACACCAGCCATTGAACCAATTCACATATAAATATTTCAGCATACATGTATCTCCAGTGTCTTATCAAATATTCAGCTCCAGTCACACATTGTAGTTGCCTTGTGAATCCTTCAAATCTCTCTCCACATGTAAGTTCCTCTCTCTTCCTGTTTTGTTTTTCAGGATGCTGGGATGTGGGTCACATAGAATGTGCCCATCTTAACTGGCTGTACCTGTTTGTCCCTTATTCTTTGTATTCTGCATACGGTTAAGAAAATCTTAGCCAAAGAGCACAAGTAGATTCGGGTTGGCCCAGCTTTGCTTTTTATCAAAAAAGATAAGAACACACACACACACACACACACACACACACACACACACACACACACACACACGTGGCTTGGCGATCTGTCAGGCAGCTCATGCCCTCCGGCTCTTTTGTGATAGGAGCCGTCAGTGGTCACGCCTCCAGCTGCCCCTTAATCACTGGTCACACTGGGGCCTTGTCCTCACTTTGTCATCCATCATTGCTCACAGGGATGGAGGTTATCTTCATGGGCCACGTGAGTTTTTCCCAGCCACTCATGACCCTGGGGTGAATGTTGGTCGATGGGTTGATCAGTGTAATAATGTATGGATGTGTGTATGTGTGTATGTGTGTGTATGTGTGTATATGTGTGTGTGTGTGTGTGTATGTATGTATGTATGTATGTATGTATGTATGTATGTATGTATGTATGGTGATAGGCTTGGCAGTGCATGGCTGTCTTCACAGCACTAGGGAAAGTGAGGCAAAAAGATTGAGAGTTCTGGGCTAATCCGGGCCATAGAGTGAGTTTGAGACTGGCCTGAGGTACAGAGCAAGACCTTGTCTCAAAAAGAAGGAAGAAAGAGGGAAAGGAAAGGGACTTTTGACACAGGTTCTGTTTATGTACATGACGTAATTAAAAAGTTTGAATTACATCTATCTATCCGTCTATGTGTGGGGGCATATGCTATAGGGTACACGTAGAGGTCTGAGGACACCTTTCAGGAGTAAGTTCTCTCCTTCCCCCTGAACTAAGGTCATCAGACTTAGCAGCAGTCGCCTTTCCCCACTGAGCCATCTTGCCAGTCTGAGTTCATTATTGTTTGGCTTTTGCAGAGCGGCTTTCCCTACAGTAGGCTGCCCTGCATTCCAGGGCGCTCTGTTCTTTCCCAGAATGGAGTAGCTGTGATTGAGGTGCCATAGTGACAGTCCTGTTCCTTCGTCTGGCAACTCTGATTTAGACAAAGGGACAGCCACTGATGGCTTCTCTGTCCTTATGCTACCCTTGGATTGCATTTCTGAGAACAAGAGCATTTTAGAGTAAGAGTCACCAATGTCAACAGACCATTCACCCTGTGTTCAAGTTTTAAGCTAAGCAAATTGCAAATTATTATTATTATTTTGAGACTGGGTCTGTCTGTGTAGCCAAGGCTGGTTGGTCTGGAACTTGCTAATAGCCCAGGCTGCCCTTGAACTATACCCTGCTGCCTCAGTCTCCCGAGTGCTGGGATTGTAGCCCCCCAGCCATACCTTCGTACGGTTCTTATAACCATGATTTCTGTTCCAGTGCGCTGGATGTTCACCAAGGAGCTCAGGCTCAGGAACGATGATCAGACACTGCCGGCTCTGGCCATGTGTCGGGCTCTATCACGAGCATCTTACACGTCTTTGACACTACAGAAGTCCCTATGAGTTACTCACTGCGACACCATTTGACCGTGAGACCATTGAAGTCAGGGAGGTGAAGAATCATGCCCAAGGCCGTGTAGTTTCTAGGCTTCAGAGCTGGCCTGTGCCCGCCCCCCACCCCTGTACATGAGGCCGCTGGCATCACCAAGGCCCAGGCCCATTGCACAGCCCAGTGTTTGGAGGCCAGAGTGTGTAGCATATGAGGACCGCTGCATGACTGAGGGGCATGGCACTGAAATATCTCCTACGGCTGAAGAGTCATCCAGGCCCCAGGCCCAGCAACCCCCTTGGGACACAGTGGGGAGGAGCCAGCCTTTGCCTCGAAGCATGGGAAGCCCCGAGGTGCTAGGCTGGAGTGGAACTCACTCCAGGGCTGCAGAGAGGGTCTCAGTGGTTGCGGTGCTGGCTGCTCTTTCAGAGGCCCCAAGTTCAGTTCCCAGTATGTGTATCAGGCCACTTAACCTCCCTGTAATGCCTGCTCCAGGGGATTGGACACTTCCGGCCTCGGGGGATACCTTCGTGCACGTATGCACAAACACACACACATCCACATAAATAAAAACAAGTCTTTCGTCTAAAAGGAAGCTCATTCTAGTGGCTTCATGGGGTAGGGAGCAGGAGGGTGACAAGACAGCTGGAGATGGTAGTCAGCAGATGGGACCATAGGCCTAGGGCAGGGGATGGCAGGAGGATGGGATCTGAGATACAAAATAGTTACTTGTGCCATGGTTGAGCCTTAGTTAAGGATGGAGATGGTGGTTTTTACCAATGTTGAGTGAAACAGAAAACAAAGTTATCTTTTGTTTTGTTTTTTGAGACATAGGGTCTCACCTTATAGCTCTGGCTGCCCTGGGGTTGACTACATAGACCAGGCTGGTTTTGAACTCACAGAGATCAGCCCGCCACTGAATGCTGGCATTAAAGACGTGGGCCACCATCTATGACTTGAGAAAAGCTGGTCTCTAAAATTTTTATTTCTATTTATTTGCGGGTGCAGGCATGCACGAAGTGTGTGTGTGTGTGTGTGTGTGTGTGTGTGTGTGTGTGTGTTTACCTGATCATGTATATATACACCATGTGCATGCAGTTGCTAGCAGCTGCCAAAGGAGGGTGCCAGATCTCCTAGGACTGGAGTTGTAGCTGGTTGTGAGCTGCCCTGTGTGGGTGCTGAGAATGGAATTCCGGTCCTCTGCAAAGGCAGTCCGTGCTCTTTAAGCTGAGCCATCTCTCTAGTTCCCGTATTAGTTGTTTGCATCACTGCTGCAAAATGCCTGGCAGGCACATCTTAAGGTTCATTTCTTCCAAACCTCTGCCCTAGCGACTTGCATCTAACACCCAGATCCACCTCCTAACCCCCTCCCCAGCCTTCAAAATAGTGCCAGCAACTGGGGATAGTGTGTTCAACACATGAGCCTGCAGAGGGCTTTTCAGATTAAACTGTGACAGGTACCAAGGGGGGGCTGTGTGTGTGCAGACCCTGATGAGGAGAATGTGGAGGACAGCATCTGGGGTCTCTGGCTGAGGTGGATGCATATGGAGGGTACCATTTTCCATGGTAACTCTGACAGGGAAGGACAGGGGGTGTGGGTTCTGTCTCAGGCTTAGGGAATCTAAGGTTCTGGGTATTGTTGGATCTTTTCATTGGGACCGCTGGCTACCCAGCAATGACACAGAGACTCATTATTAATTGTAAACTCTCTGCCATAGGTTAGGCTTGTTTCTAACTAGTTCTTGCAACTTAAATTAGCCCATTTCTTTTAACCTACATTCCCTTACGTGCCTCGGATCCTTTGTTCTGTATGCTTCCTCTATGACTCCTGGTGTCTCCTCTGGACTCTGCTTTTCTTCCCAGCATTCTCTCTGCTCCCAAAATCCTGCCTAGCTATTGGCGGTTTTGCTTTTCATTAAACCAATCACGGTGATATAGTTCACACAGTGTAAAGGAATATGCCATAACATCTGGGCGGCATGTGGGAAGGTATTCTGTACCTTCTCCAGCAATGGGCTCCACACCCATAGGCTGTGGGAAGGTTCCTTCTGCCTCTGTCCTCTTCATCACTGGAGGTTGGGGTCCAGTGAGGGTGCACAGGGCTGTGAGCGAGCTCTGCTCTGGGAGAGGAGCTGATCTCCCTGTAGACACAGGTCTGGACTGGACACTGCCCGTGTTCCTTGCGGGGCGAGTTGCCAGGGATGGAATCAGTGAGCAGAGGAAGATTGGGTAGGCTCTGCCTCCAGGAACATATGATCTGGAGATGGAGACAGAGTCCTGAGCCTCTCCCCAGGGCATTGTGGGAAAGGCAGGGCCCTGCCACAGAGGATGCTAGGGAAGAAATAAACTCACTGCGCGGCACTCAGAGGACAAAGGTGCCGAGTCTTGGGCCTCTGGAAGGTGGAGGAGTCCGAAGAGCTCCCTGGAGTCAACCTGCTGTGAGACATCCATCTACCTTCTCCAGCAGCCCAGCCGTGCTGCCGCCGTCAGTGCGGGCAGCCAGGTAGGCTTGGGGCCACTCCATGGAGCTGGGAGTCTTTCTCCGGAGTGCATGCTGCTCTTACCTATGATGTCTCAGCCCCGACACAAAGCTGTGCTGCCTAAACTGTGTGTGGCCCTTGCTCTGGCTTCCTCATTACCACGGGTGTGGCCCTGCTTATACAGTGCTGAGGGCCATTCTGCAATGCCAGTTTCATCCAGTTTCTATAGAGACTACCCTTGTCCAGTTGTGTCCCCTGAGAGTTCCAAACCCACAGAGCCCAAGTGAGTCACAGTGGGAGCATCCCCAGAAAGTGGCAGTCGGTCCCTCCAAGCGCAGTGACCACACACCTGTGCCCCAGCACTGGACCCCGCCCTCTCAGAGCTGGGGTGTTGAAATCCACAGTCCTCCCAAGACCGGGGAGCTGGTCCCCTCCTGATTCCATGGAGCTGGCTGCTTTCCCCAAACAGGTGGATTTTACTGGAATCCTCCAGAGTCTGTTTCCCGGAGCCGTTTTCTAACAGCATTGCGGAACATCTTATATATTTCCTCCAAACCTTGTGAGGCTGACACATCCTTGTTGTGACTGTGAATATCAGAAGTGACATGTAATTGCAGTGATCCATCCTGTTAAGTAGCTGGCAATATATCATTGCAAAATCAGCCAGGCTGGGACTCTCAGATCCCAATGTTTCTAAACAATAGACCTGTAGCATCTTCAAACTCTCTGAGCACCGCCCACGTCCCATCAGGGACGCCTCACCCTCCTTGTCTCACCTTTCTGGGACCTCAGAGACACATTTTCACTCTGGGGAAATGCACACACGTGGTTTCCGGTTCTCTGGGGACACCCCCCTGTGCATCGTGTAACGCAGCCAGGTTCTCCCCGTGAAGGCTGTGGGTGGGGTACCGGGCCAGCGGTTTCTTCTAGGTCCATGAGGCCTTGCCCTATCCCTTAGACTTGAGGAATCCGTGTGTAAGTCCTTCCTGGGCCAGCGCCATCCTCGCTGTCCAGCAGGAGGGGGAAAGGAAGGCACGTTGAACACAGTTGGAGGCGTGCACTTGGGCGAGACTGGAAACACCAGATGGCCCTTTGCATAAGGCAGGCTTGAGTCACACCATGTTCAATGCTAATTTAGACTGTGATGTGAAGGGCAGAGGCCAGAATGAAGGCAGCGTGGACACAGAGCCCTCTGTGGCAGTCTGTCCTCAAGCCTTCAAGCCTGGCCAGTCTGAGGAGTTGCCGGGGACCTGGCATTGGAGCCTGTGTTACTCAGTTGTTTTTGTTGCTGTGACAAAAATGCCTGAGAGGAGAAAAGATTTATGTGGACAAGTTTTCAGAGATTTTTAAAAATCGTGATGGAAGGGTGTAGATAGAGCAACTTACCTCATAGAGACTGGGAGAGAGGGAGAGAGGGAGGGAGGAAGGGAGGGAGGGAGGGAGGGAGGGAGGGAGGGAGGGAGGGAGGGTCTAGGCTAGCTGGTCCTTGGTCTTATTGCACCCGAGTCTCCTGCCCATGAGCTATACTTCCCTTACACAGGGTGGACATTCCCTCCTTGGTCAGTTCTAGAAACATCCCTTCAGACACAACCAGAGAGTGCATCTTAGTGCAATCAACCTGTCAATCAAAATCAACAATCAGGGCTACAGATGGTTAACAGCCCTTAGTGGTCTTGCAGAGGATGTGGGCTCAGTCCCCAGCAGCATCCACAGAGCAGCTCACAGCTGTCTCTGGACTCTGGGTACCTAAGCATGCATATATATACATACATACATACATACATACATACATACATACATACATACATAATTGTTATTGTTATTGTTGCTGGGCCTGCTAGCATAAGGTTATAGACTTAATTACAAGAAAAGCCAAAGCAGGCAAATCGCAAGGCCTGGACTACAGAGTGAGTTCAAGGCCATCTCCGTCGTTCAGTGAGGTAACTGGGCTGCAGCTAAGCAGCGGAACACTTGTCTTGCATGCACAAAGGCATGAGGCTCTAGGTTTGATCCTCAATACCGAGGTGAAAAATTCTTTTTAGCTAAACTGGGCTGCAGAGAAGGCTTCCATGGTTAAGAGTGCTCCTGCTCTCATAGAGGACCTCCGTCCAGTCCCCGGCATCCAGGTCTGGTGCTTCATCACCACCTGTAACTCCAGCTTCCAGAGATCGGACGCCCTCTTCTGGCCTCCGTGTCCACATGCACACACACATACAAATTAATAGAAATAGAAATAAATCTTTAAAAAGAATTAGCCGTTACATCCCATCCTTAATTCTCCTGTGTACTTGTGGGACTCCTGGAGGACCGCCATTCTCGTAGTTTCTAGGAGGCCCTGACTTTGGTCTATAGCTAGTTGTTCTGACCCATTCTCTCTCTCTCTCTCTCTCTCTCTCTCTCTCTCTCTCTCTCTGCCCTCGAGCCTAGACCACTCCTGTAACATCCCAATGTCCCCTTCCTCCATGTGGTCCCCATTTCCTGGGTCCCCCGCCCTCCTGCAGATTCGAGTCATCTTGCAGAAGACACTCTGGGGTCTTCAGCCAGAGCCTCACTTTGCTTTAGTGCATCGAAATATGCTAAATGAAAAATAACGAGCGTGTAGGAACTAATAACAGGAATCACCTAATTAAATTAGGAAACAGACATCATATTACTGTAATCTGAAAATTGATATTAATAGAAAATGGTCCCAGCATTGTTATGCTAAAGGTTCCTAGGGGTTGGGAAATTAGAAGAGAAAACAGAACAGAAAAGTGGGACAGTCGTGGCTGATAGAAGTGTGACTTATGTGTTCAGGGAGCTACAGTAAAACGCTAAAAATAGAAAAAGCCAGTATCATGTCTGGGTCTAATGAATTAATGGACACAATTGGCTTTGAAAAACCACACAACCACCCATAGGTACACAATGATAATTCATAAAACAACACAATGTAATTGAGCCTCGGGATGTGGGACAGTCTTGTTTTGGGGGTGCCAGCTCTGTCTTGGCCCTGTTACCCAGCCTGGGTGCCTTCACTCTATGAGCTGCTAACCTCCACATAGACGCTTTAATCAGCAGCATACCATGGGAACTTGACAGAGATGGATTCTGACTCAGGTCCGAGCATGGCCCATCCGTCCCTGCCTGTTGCCTTGGTGTCAGCGTCTCCGTGGCCTTTATTTTTTGTTGTTAGTCTCCTGTTTTTTCTCCCTCCCTCTCCTGAGGACCTTTCTTGACTGAACCCTGCAGATCGTGGCTACATCTCAACTCCCTGGTTGCAGGCCCCAAGGCTCCTCAGCTGCTTTGCATATCGAGACCCATGGCAAAGACACCTTCTGAAATTTCAGTCCAGCTAGGACTCTGGTCCCCATTGTGTGTGGGCCTGGGCACAGACCCATCAGGGCTGCCGGTTCCGATGCCCGCCCTGTCCCCAGATGGCCTGGTTTTGGATTCTCCCTCTCACAGCAGCTCATTGTCCCCTCCTATGCAGGGATGAATCAGGCTGTTCTCATGTGACACAAGTCACATGTCTGGTGGGGGTCCTTAGGTGCGGGGCATCCTCTTTTCCACTGTACCTGGGCCAGAATGAACTTGGGGGAGGAGGCAAGCTAGCATTCTGTGTAAGATGCCCCAAAATGACATCTGGTAGGACACCATGTTTGCACCAAGGTGTGGCTAGGAGCACCTGAAGGCAGAAAGCAGGGTGAATGTCCTGTCTCACCACCTGGACCCCACAACTGCCTCTGTCCAAACTCACTGACCAGGGACCTTCGTGAACATCACCTGGCAACTGAGACTCCAATCTCGAAGAGGCACAAGGTTCCAAGAGAGGCAATAGGGCCTCCCTACATCTGTCTTACTTCTCTGTCCCTCAACTTACCTGTCCTCCATTCTCAGGCCCCAAAAGGTGAGGCCTTAGGACATAAGCAAACAGAACAAGGCATCCACTCCTAGTTAGTGGAGGTGGCCCAGTGGGCTTGTGACAGCTCTAGCCTCCCTCGTGTCCTTGAGCCCCAATTCTTAATGTAAGTGATAGGGGATTGCCCCAAAGACGAGGTTGCAACCCCCATGCCAGCCCCTCCCTCCCATGGCCCCTGGGCCAGTCTTGGTTATTGAAGGCAAATGTCACTGGGGTAGTTTTAACAATGGAAGTACTAGCAGATTGGAGACGGAGGCACATCATATGGAGGTGCGGATGAGATCAGAGTGGAGCATCGGAAGATAGAGGGGCCTGATGTGCATCATGGAGGTGGCCTGGATGTAGCATCATGGAGGTGGCCTGGATGTAGCATCATGGAGGTGGCCTGGATGTAGCATCATGGAGGTGGCCTCATCATGGGGTGAGGTTGTTCTCCCTGGGGCCGGCAGCCTGTGTGGGGGTTACACCAGCCCCTCACATTCCTGCGTGCCCCATTCTTATGCCCTAGGTTCAATGCAGCTCTGTCCCTTCCTGACACCATTCCCAGAACACCTGGAGCCTCTAGGAAGATCTCATTTAAAACCAAAGCCCAGCATTACATACCTGCTGATATTTTCATTACAAAGCTTACTTCCCGGGATTTGGGGCTCTGCTGTTTTAGCTGAAATCACCATGGAACTCTGTGGAAGGTTCTGTCATTTAAAATTTTTATTTATGTGGGCAAACAGTAGAGCCTCTTTGCACCCATTCTGTAGCCCCTGACAGTGGCAGCCTAGAAAACTCCCAGAAAATACTGGTTTCTGAGGGGGGCAGGGAGGGGCATGGGGGTGGGGGTGGGGGGGTGGGGGTGGTTTCTAAGACCCCCTGAGGCTGTGCCCATTCTCACAGTGGGGTCTTAGAGGGAAGTTGGGGCTGCTTCTCCTCCTGCTCTCAGCCATCCTCAAAGACCTTAAGCTCACTGGAAGAGTGGTCTGGCCTTGTCTGGCCTATACACTGAGCTGTGCTCAGTTGTCCCCAAGGCCAGCGAGCCCAGGTCCTGGCCTGCGGTTCTCTGTCTGGATGAGTGATCTGTGTGCCTTACTGCTTTTTCTCTTTTCCTCTCCCTTCCTCCCTCTCCCTCCACCTCCTCTTCTTCTTTGAGACAAAGTTTAACCATGTAGCCCAGGCTATCCTGCAACTCTCTATATAACCTAGAAAGGCCTCAAACTTGCCTCAGCTGCCCAAGGGCTGAGATTACAGGTATACATCACTATTTCTGGATCTTACTGTAGTTTTCAGGGTATTTACAGCTAAGTCTGTTACATATTTACCTGGATTTCCAAGGTCTCAGCCACAGCTCTGACTCAGAAGGTGTTCGGCAGAGACACGTGGATCCCTGCACTTGGCATCTCCTGTTGACTGCTGAGGACTACGGCCCTGACGGTCTGTGTAACAAGCTATCCCCTCTTATCCTGCTAGACTTAATAGCTGTTCTTCTCTGTGCCTGAGAGGATACGAGAAATAGGACAGGGCACCTGGAAAGAGTGGGTTCTCTAGAGCTAGGGATAGTGGTCAGTGGTAGAGCCCCTGCCTAGAATCCCCCAGTGAGGGGCTGGGGCGTGACTCAGTGGTAGAGCCCCTGCCTAGGACCCCCAGTGAGGGGCTGGGGTGTGGCTCAGTGGTAGAGCCCCTGCCTAGAATCCCCCAGTGAGGGGCTGGGGCGTGGCTCAGTGGTAGAGCCCCTGCCTAGAAACCCCAGTGAGGGGCTGGGGTGTGGCTCAGTGGTAGAGCCCCTGCCTAGAATCCCTCAGTGAGGGGCTGGGGTGTGGCTCAGTGGTAGAGCCCCTGCCTAGAATCCCCCAGTGAGGGGCTGGGGTGTGGCTCAGTGGTAGAGCCCCTGCTAGAATCCCCCAGTGAGGGGCTGGGGTGTGGCTCAGTGGTAGAGCCCCTGCCAGGATCCACTAATGAATGCCTGAAAGAATGGCTCAGTGTTACAGTGCTTGCCTAGAATGAGCCAGTAAGGAGCTGGCAGTGTGATTCAGTGGTCCAGACCTGCTAAGAATCCCCCAGTGAGGGGCTGGGGTGTGGCTCATCAGTGGACTAACCTCAATCCCCAGCAGTGACTCTCCCACAAACCGAGTGGCTCTCTAAGACATAGCTGGGGAATAGAGCTATGGGTGCCTGGAGGATGGAGTGGGATTAGACAGACAAGGGATTTCTGTCTGCATGTTTTCCACAGCCGTCTGTGCTGCAGAGACAGCCGCATCCCCTTCCCTAACAAAGACCTCCTGGAAGGAGCCAAGCCTGGTCCAAGAGGATTCTCCCATGATGCTTCCCTCTCGGTAGCATCACCAGGGCTGTGGGTGGAACCAGGGACTCCTGATGTCTATTAGGGAGGTGGCACGTGGCATGAGTGACGATGATGCGCAAGTACTGAGTGCTTTCTGCATACCAGAAACTGCCCTTTCTACCCTTTACAGAAAGTGTTGCATAGATCCTCTTGGTCCCCTTCTCCATCCCAGAGAGACATAGTCCCTGGACCAAAGCCACACAGCCAGGAAATGGCCCTGTTTGAATTAGACCCCTGAAAATCTGTACTCTGTGACTCTGACAACCACTAGGGGCTGGGGACACGTGGCACTGGAGAGCTAGCCCTGAAGTCCTGTTCTGTGGGTCTGCTTTGTCTCTGGGCTTTCTAGACTATCTGATCCTTGCAACGCCTCTCGTCTTCGATCTGGCCTGGGTCCGAGTGTGTCCCTACCCTGACACAACACACACACATAGGATGTACTCTTGCCCCTAACTCCTGAAGGAAACGGCTCACACCTGATCCTGGGGCTGGCTGCTCTGCGTAGACCCAGAAATTGTCCCCTGCCACAAACAGTCGCAGCGCAGGCAGAGGCCGGCCACTTGGAACGGAGTGTAGATCCTCAGAAAGAGAAGTGAATGAAGAATTCTCATTGCAGAAGGGAGCCGGGGGAAAGCGGTGACTGTAACCCCCACCCCCAACCCAGACAGACTGAATGGTGAAATTACATTCATAAAATTTCAGGTCGAGTGGTCACCGCTCGAATTAGTTCTTTCAAAGAGCCTAGCCAGAAGTGGCAGCAGTAATTAAAGGGTTGGCCTGGCTCACATCAAGCCTGAGCTTGGGGCATGTACAGTGCCCATGGTAGAGGCCTTGCAGCATTGGAGTGGCTTCCGTCCCCTTCCCACAGCAATGGGTGGGCGAGCTGAAAGAACACAGCGGGCAGGAGTGAGCCTTTGCTACGGCCAGGGCTGCTCTCGTTTCACTCAGACACCTCAGTTACCTCAGACACCTCAGACACCTCAGTTACCTCAGACACCTCAGACACCTCAGTTACCTCAGACACCTCAGACACCTCAGACCTCAGACACCTCAGACACCTCAGTTACCTCAGACACCTCAGACAGGGCCTCCCTGTGCAGCCCAGGCTGGTCTCACACCTATCATGTGTTCCAGGTTGTCCTTGAACTCACTGGGTAGGTCAGGCTAGCCTAATTCAGGGTTTGTTTTTTGTTTTTTATTAGTATGCATTCATTGTACAAGGTGATATAGGTTACGCTATGACATTCTCATGCACGTATGTCAAGTACTTTAGGTTAACAATCCCACCTTCTGTTGCCACCCACCTGGTAGTTTCCTTCCCCATCCCATGGCTCAGTGGTAGAGCCCCTGCCTAGAATCCCCCAGTGAGGGGCTGGGGTGTGGCTCAGTGGTGGAGCCCCTGCCTAGAACCCCCCAGTGAGAGGCTGGGGTGTGGCTCAGTGGTGGAGCCCCTGCCTAGAACCCCCCAGTGAGGGGCTGGGGCGTGGCTCAGTGGTGGAGCCCCTGCCTAGAACCCCCCAGTGAGGGGCTGGGGCGTAGCTCAGTGGTGGAGCCCCTGCCTAGAACCCCCCAGTGAGGGGCTGGGGCAGGCTGCTTAGATGCTGCTTCTCTCTCAATGTGTTCCCTAACATTGTTTAAAATGTAATTCTTTAGTTAGTTCTATGTCCACCTTGTGTAGAGGAGGCACTTTGGGGTGTGTGGTTAAGGTTTTGGGGTGTGTGGTTAAGGTGGGGATACATGGTTGGGGCTCCACAGAGGATTGGTGGGTGTGTAATACAGGCGGCTTATGCTTGCTGTGTCGTGTCATGTGACACCCTCTGACGTTGCAAGGGGACCCTTGCCAGTTCCAATGCCATGTTCTTGGACATCCCAGACTCCAGAGCAGTGATCATTGCATTTCTTCTCTTTGTAAATGACCTGGTCGTGGGTATTTGTTACAGGAACAGAAATAATAGGCAGGAGCCACACTGTTCTAGCAACGCTTTCTTTCTTTGTCCCTACTCAGTGGGGGGGTGGGGGGTGTCACAGCACAGGCAAGGCCCTGGCTTCTAAAAAGGAAGAGGCCTTTCTGGTTCTTAGCCAGGGATACTGCTGAAAGGCCAGAGCAGAGCAGGATTGTTCGATGAATATCAATCTAGCCCTTTTCTTTCTTTTTTAAAGATTTATTTATTTACTATGTACAGCAAATCCCTGCAGGCCAGAAGAGGGCACCAGATCTCATTATGAATGGTTGTGAGCCATCATGTTGTTGCTGGGAATTGAACTCCGGACCTCAGGAAGAGCAGACAGTGCTCTTAACCTCTAAGCCATCTCTCCAGCCCCAACCTAGCCCTTTTTATAAGAGCCAGTTATGGAATCAGCCTAACTGTCCATCAACAGACAAAGAAATGGTTTATATATGTGTATAAATATGTACATTTCATAAATATATGTAGTATTCTGCCAATAACAAAATTATGTCATTTGCATGAAAATGGATGGAAGTCAAGATATTATTTTATGTGAACAAAATTCAGATCCCAGAAAAGACAAAGATTGCATGTTTCTGTTCATGTATGCAATCTAAATGCTTATAGTGGGGGAGGTACAGGGTGGGAATAGAATCCAGAATTCCGTATATTTCAGGCAAATAAGCCACACCCACAGACCCCCACGGGGGATTCTAGGCAGGGGCTCTACCACTGAGCCACTCCCCAGCCCCTCACTGGGGGATTCTAGGCAGGGGCTCTACCACTAAAGCATGTTTTATTCAGATACATATCTCTGGGGTTGGTTCCAGAACATCCTTCCCTGAATACTCAAGTTCTGTGGTATATAAAACGATGCAACATTTGCATCTATAACCTCTGTATAGCCCATGTATATTTTTTTTATCAAGTCTGGCTTATTTACAATATATAACACAATGTAAACGCTATGTAAATAGTTATTTATACTGAATTGTTTAGGGAATAATGACAAGAAAAAGTCGTACTTGTTCAGCACAAATGCAATTTCCCCCAAAATATTTTCAGCCCACAGTTGGTTGAATCAGAGACTGCGGAACTCTCAGCTATCGGGAGCAAACTGTATAATTTGCATACCATAAAACTCACCTATTTTACATGCACGCTTCAGTGATTTTAGTAAATTTACAGAGCTGTGCAACCGTTACTACAGTCCAGTTTTAGGATATTTCCATTGCTCTCCCCAAATCCCTCTGCCCATTCTGAGTCACTACCCCCCCCCCCATTTTCACCCCCAGCCCAAGTAACCGAAAGTGGCAATCAGTCTTTGCAAAGTCAGTCCCTACCAGTGTGATCGTGCCACCGCCACGTGGTGTCTGCCCTTTACCATCTGGCTTCTTCATCTTTTGCATATTCTTTAAAAAATAAAAAAAAAAGTGTTCTTATTCTCTGCCCCACCGTGTGTGTGTGTGTGTGTGTGTGTGTGTGTGTACATGTGTGCGCATGTCTGTAAATGCCTATGGGGCTAGAAGAGGGCATCAGAGTATCTAAGCTTGAGTCACAGGGCAGTTGTGATGTTGGGAACTGAACCTGGGTTCTTGGGAAGAGCAGTAGGAGCTCTTAGCCACTGAGCATCGTGTTCTAGCTTGTTTGATTGATTGATTGATTGATTGATTGATTGATTGATTGATTGATTGATTGATTGATTGATCGGTTGCAGTTCTGGGCATTTGGTCCAGGAGCTCCCGAGTCTTATGCAGCTCCTTTGCCACTGAGCTAGGTCCCCAAACCTTTAGCATGTTTTTGAGGCTCAACTCTTCACAGCCCATCTCAACACGGTCTTAGTTACAGTTTCTATTGCTGTGATAAAACGCCATGACCAAAAGCAACTTGGAAAGGAAAGGGCTTATTTTAGCTTACAATTCTGTTCATCCCCTATGGCTGATGCTGAGCTGAAAGAGGCAGGGGCTGAAGCAGAACCCTTGGAGGGACGCTGCTTACTGGCTTGCTTCCCTGAGACTTACTCGGTTGACATTCTCACAGAACCCAGGACCTGCTCAGGGGTGTCCCCCCCAGTGGTCCGAACTCTCTCAGATCAGTCATTGCCTGCAGAAATGTGACTCTAGCTGGTGTCAAGTCGACACAGAACTGCCCAGGAAAAGCACCCTTTCCTTTGAATATTAATACAGCATTTTATAGTATTTTGACTCACTGCCCCACAGGTGGATGGCCATTGGGGTTGTTCATATCCTTTTGTCCATTATGTGTAGTGCTGTGAACATGTGTTTTCATTTCTTTTGAGGAGATGCTTAGTAGAATTGTTAGACTGTATAGTAAAGTGTGCTGACTTTCAAAGAAATCACCAACCAGACCCAAATGGCCACATCCATTTGGCCACAGAAGATGGATGCAGCCCCGGATCTCCACATTTCATCAGCACTGGGTATTACTCGACTTTTTAATCAGAGCATGCCAGTTGGCGTGAAGTGGGGAGATACTCCAGACTTAATTTACATTTCTGTAATGACTAATGATATTGGGTAGATTTGCTCATGTTTATTGCCATTTGGCTATCTCCTTTAGAGAAACATCCATACAGTCTTACACCCATGTGAAACATGGATGTCTTTTATTGAGCTATGGTTCTTTATTTCTACAGGCCTGTATTACTAGGTCTGCGAATGGCTCCCCATCTACAACTCACCCTTTTGACTTCTCAATGGCATCTTTTTAAATCCATTTTTTTTTATTTTGAAGAAGTGCAATTCTTTTTACAGATCATATTTTTGGTGTTATGCCTATGACATCTTTGCCTAGCCTAAGGTAAAAAAATATTTCACTTATATGTTCTTCCAAAAGTTTTGTAAGTTTTTTGTATATCTTTGTGATCTATTTTGAGTTTTTTTGTGTGTTTCATGTGTACAAATGGCCTGACTTCACCTTTTTCTTTTTAAATTACATATATTTATTTATTTTGTGCTCGTGTGCACGTGTACACACACACTCCACAACACATGTACAGAGGAGTCTGTTCTCTTCTCCCACCGTATGGATTCCGGGCATCAAACTTGGGTCATCATGCTGGATAGCAAGTTCTTTACCAGTGAACCATCCCACTGGCCCTGACTTCCGTCTTTTTGAATGTAGATATCCTACTGTCTCAGCCCAATTCTTCTGCCAGAAACCTGATTCTAGCCATGGTTAGTTTCTCTTCCTTCACCTCCTCTCTGGGTGACTTTTGTCGGACACTGGCCCTGAACTTAAATCCATCCATCCATCCATCCATCCGTCCGTCCGTCCGTCTGTCCATCCATCCATCCATCATCCTTCTACCCATCTATCATCCAGCCACCTATTCATCGTCTATCTACCTATCACCCATGCAAGCACACACACATGCATCAATCCATCCATCATCTATCCATCTATCCATCATCCATCCATTATGCATGCAAGCCTTCATCCATCCATCATGTTCTTCCCTGTTGCCCTCGGAGCTGCCCCCCTTCTGGACAGTGAATAGCTCCATCCCCATACGTGAGCAAGTCATTTTCACCCTTCCCTCCTGAGACTGCTGTTTGGTCAAGGCAGAGTACCTGGTGGAACTCTCTGGCTACGGTATCACCTGCCTCACCCTGCTGTGTCTAGCATGATCTCAGCCATTGCTGGAGTTGAGAACTACTTGTGGGTAACATGGAGCTCTTGGCAAGGCTGCAGCAGCCCCCCACCCCCACCCCACCCCCCCAGACAGGGTCAGTGAAGAATGCACTGCCTTGTGGCCAGGTTTTGAAATGATAGGATCTGGCCTCAGGGGAGGGTTGATGGACTATAATTTAGCAAATAGAAGACAAGATTTCTCTGGAACTGTCAGCTCTGCATTCTAGCATGCTTCTCGTTGCCTTGGCAACTCAACAGGTTAAACTTCTTCTCAGGGCACTAGTGACTGCTCAGCCAGAAGGTGATGGACACTGTGAAGTATGCAGATCATCAGCAAACAACAGCACTCAGAGTGACCTTTAGTTCTCCCGGGGTTCAATCGGCTCTGTCTCATACCCATCTGTTACATATCCCTCTATACCCCACCATCCATCCATCAACCCCAGCCCAGTCCACCATGGCCTGTCTCTCATCCATCCCAGTATGTATCTGCCATCTTCTTCCATCTGTCCGTCCATGTCATTGTCACCTGCCTCCTTCTCGCTCCTTTAGCAAGTGTGTAAGTTCCTAGGCCTACAGACCAACCAGGAAGAATGCTCTGTGGGTCCAGTGGCACCTGGGAAATCTTAGGACCCAGGAAATCCATAGAGCTTATTTATCTGGCACATGGGTGGACCCATTTAGAAAATAACCTTGGCACACAAACATTGTAATTGTGCAGACTTTCTCTCTGCAGACCCTTCTTTTTTAGATTTACTTTTTTATTCTTTTTAATTATGTGCCTGGTGTGTGTATATCATGTGAGTATGGGAGCCTGCAAAGGTCAGTGGTATCAGATCTCCCAGAGTTAGTGGTCCAGGCGATTGTGAGCAGCGTTGTGTGGGTGCTGGGAACCAAGCTATGGTCCTCTATAAGAACAGCAAGCACTCTTAACTGTCCAGCCATCTCCCCAGCCACAAGGCTTTTCTTATGCGGCTGTCACTGACATAAACAGACGTTCCATAAACTGTCCTTCGTTTTCTGTCAGTTCGCACTGCACGGTGGACCCCTTTCTCACTGTGTGGTGGACCCCTTTCTAATCAGCATATAGAGATTGTCATTTCCTTCCGAATCTGTGCGGTGTTTATTGTAAATACATACCACTTTGTTTTGTTTTGTTCTAAAGCCGTCCCAGTATATAGCCCAGGCTGGCTTTGAACTGTAATCTTCCAGCTTCCTCTTTAATGATTTACTTTACGTTTTTCTAGCTTTTTTTTAACTACTGCATGAAGTATTTCTATTTCCTGCCAGTCATCTTATTCTGTTTGCCCCTTCTGATTACTATCATGGAGGAGGCTCTCACGTGCTTGGTGACCCTTAATGGCATTATGAACGTGCCTGATGTAACACAAGGGCACGCAGGTCCTTCATTCAAGGTCCTGATGTAAGGAGCCTGCCATCTTGCTAGAGAGTTCCAAGACAAAAGCACCATGGACTAGGTGACTTAAACAACGGAACTAGATTCTAGAAATCCCGGATCTAGGTGTTAGCTGGGCTGTTTTCTTCTGAGGCTCCCTCTCTTCAGCTTGGAGGTACCACCCTCTCCTTGTGTCTGTCTGTCTGTTTCTCTCTCTCTCTCTCTGTCTCTCTCTGTCTCTCTCTGTCTCTCTCTCTCTCTCTCTCTCTCTCTCTCTCTCTCTCTCTCTCTCGTATGTATCTGTCTGGTCTCTCTCTATTCTGCGTGTCTGCCTGTCTTGTCTGTCTATCTCTCCCGTGTGTGTGTGTGTGTGTGTGTGTGTGTGTGTGTGTGTGTGTGTGACTCTAACATGTGTATGTGTATTTGTTTGTCTCTCTCTAGTGTGTGCCTGATCTTTCTCTCTCTCTCTCTCTCTCTCTCTCTCTCTCTCTCTCTCTCTCTCTCTCTCTCTCTCTCTCTCGTGTGTGTGTGTGTGTGTGTGTGTCTGTCTGTCTGTCTGTCTGTCTGTCTGTGGGAATGTGTACGTTTGTGCAGGTGCCCCCAGAGCCAGAGTTGTCAGATCCCTAGAGCTGGATATGGGTGTGGTTGTGAGCCACCAATGTGGGTACCAGAATCAAACTCAGGTCCTCTGAAAGAGCAATGCATGCTTCTTAACCCTGAGCCACCTCTCCAGCTCCTCCCACCGTTTTTACTGTGTATCCAGATCTCTTCTCATTCAGACATACGGGACCCACCGTCATGGCTCCGTCTTAATTAATCTCTTTAAAGGTTCTATCTTCAAATGCAGTAGTAGTGTCAGGGTGGGGTGGGAGGTTAGGATACGGTGTATAGCCCACACAACTGGGACCACAGCACCTCAGGAAGGAGGGGGCCTGGGTTCTGACCATTCCGTCTGAAGTAACAATCTGATTTCACTGCATCCCCATCCCAACCTGGAGCCTGCTGTCTTCTGTAAGTCCTTCTGAGGCAGATCGGCCAGGTGAGAGGGGAACACTGCCTGAGCTTCAGGCCCCGCCTTCCTTCCAGCCAGCTCCCTGCCCTGCTGCTCCCAAGTCCACCTCCCCCTGTATGCTGTGGGTTCAATCCTACATGCAGCCTGTAGGCTTGGCCAGCGTGTCCCCTCCACCCATGGAAGCTATTGCCACCCTTGATCCTCTTTCCGCTTTCCAGAAATGTGTTGGAGTCTGTCATCTGCCGCCGTCCCGCACCAGTGCTGTTTGTCACTGTGGGCTGCTATCTGTTTTATTCTTTGCTGTCGTTACACTGTGATGTTAGAGGGAAGCTGAGATAAATGTATATGTTCAGTCCTCTGTGTTTACCCAGAAGCCTTCTCCAGAAGAGGTAAAAGCTGCAGCCTGCAGAGGAGGGCGAGAAAGCCGCCCCACCCAGGCCAGCTACCAGCTCTCGATTGGCTTAGTGGAGAGATGCGGGGAGCTGGCCAGGGCCTGGGGCCCTCTCTGTGACTCCTGAATCCCAGGTGCTACCTGTCCTGCCTTGCTGCTCTGCGGGAGCCTGCTCTTCTGGTCTAAGCTGAGTGTCCATTGTCCTAGGACTCTGTGGCTTCCCCAGCTCCTCAGTCATGAGTTCCCAAGACAAGCCCAGATTCCTCTCCCCATTCCCACCAATGATGTCATTAGGTGTGGCTCCCTACAGCCGGAGGCCAGGCAGGCAGGTGGCGTCTGACATCTCCCAAATGAACGTGTTTTCCAAACTGTGGCTGATGATGAAACATTTTTTTAAAAATCCACTTGCCCTGATATAAGATGCATTTGTTTTGTCGACTGGGCCCCCTGACTCTGTGTAGGCATATTGCAGGTTGTCCCCGGGGCCAGAAGGGATGCCCAGGTAGGGTTGAGTCTTGTCCATCTAGCCACCTGTCCATAAGGTACAGGGTACCATTGAGACAACAGGAAGGGGCTGCATGGCTAAGGCAAGATAATGTGTGTTGATACTGATCCAGGGTTCCTTCTGTCTCTCTCTCCTCCAAGGCCTTAGAGCCCTTGCTGGGGAAGTGTGCATTGTTGTCTTAGGATCTACTCCCACTTGAGGCTCCTGCTTCAGTGGCTAGAGCTTCCTGACTATTGTTCTCCAGGCAAAGAGTGAGAGAAGAGTGCTTTTGAAAGAACGTAACAGTCAGGCATGGTGACACGTGCTTGTCATTCCAGCACGCCAGAGACGGGGGATAGAGGATGGAGAGGCCAGCCTAAGGTAGTAACAGGTTCAAAGTCAGCCTGGGCTGTCCAAGAAACATGAAAGCGTGTGTGTGTGTGTGTGTGTGTGTGTGTGTGTGTGTGTGTGTGTGTGTGTATGTAAGAGAGAGACAGATGGAGTACAATGCCCACAACTCAGAGAACAGGGAATTTTCATGAGGCTCAATGAGCTAGCTTGTGCTGGATGATATGCCCAGGAATGTGACAGGATTCTAAGAGACAGGACTGCGGGTCACCTGCAGTGACTGAGGAGGGTGGAAGGCAGAGGAAACCAAGGCACCCAGCCCCAGACAGGTCAAGCCTGCAGAGCCGCCTAGGGCTCTGGGAGGATGGCCAAGAGTGGGTGAACCTTGTTAGCAGAAGGGGAAGAGTGGGTTAGCCTCATTCGGTGGAATGGTCCCAGAGAGCCTGGGTTTCCCATTCAATTGAGGGCATCACATGACAGTCTCCTGTGTGCTGCTCCGTTCTGGGAAGCTGGATAGACTCCTGTCTTGTGGCCACCATGATGGCCACACTTCATTTTATGAGACTGGGAGGGGCCTTGGGCCACAAAGGAGACCCCTGTTTCATCTCCCCATGTGAGCGTGACAGTGATTCTTACCATATCACTGTGGCAGCCGGCTCCATGGAAAGCAGGCCAGGCTCCCCCGTGAGCCCCTGAAACTCCACAGCCTGTCTCTACTAGAGACCCCCGACCATCAGAAGAGGCAGAAGGGCACAGGAAGTTTCCAGTGCCCAGGGGAGGAAGTAGAAGGACTGTCTGGGCCTGATCATACACACACTGCCCATTTATGTGCATACAGAATTATGCCATACATGCATACACCACACACATACACAGCACATGTATACAAAATATCCATAGACACACAATATACGTAACACATGCACCGTACATTACATACTGAACAAATACATGTACACCACACACACCACCACCTACACACAACACATATATATACATGCACCCTATATATATATATGTACATATCACATATTCCATTCGTTCCCACAAATACACATATACTCACATTGCACACAAACACACATATGTACACACCATCCAAACACAACACACACATATATGTACACACAACACACATATATATTTATGCAATATACATGTGCTATACATCATACCATACATGCACTACACACTGCACACAGATATATACCATCATGATACATATACACCATGTGTGAATGCTTACCATCCACAAACAGTGCATATATATACACACACACACATATATATATACACACACGCCTAGCACGTGCATAACTTACCATTTATATACAAATACACGTGTAGACATGTCACATATACTGCCTGTTGACTAGCAGAGAATTTCCCAGCCAAAATCCCCATGGCAAAGTCAGAAAAATACAAGACAAAAGGAAAACAGACCAAGACACGCAGTATTGAGGCATCAGGCTTCTCTTTCTTACCCTTCAGTTCCCTCCCTCGGATGATAGACAGCAGAGCTGGGAACGAGAATGGTGTCTGAGAGTCCTATCCTTAAAGGGAATCATACCCATTGTGGCTCAGATCAGAGTGGCTGCTGACACTGGCCCATTTGGGACCCATTGAAGACTGGTACCCTGACTCTCTCCCCCTGGATGGGCGTGGTCTGATCAGTGACACCTTCTCACCTGTAACCATCCCCAGGTTCAAGGCAAGTTGACCCCTGAAGCTTTGTGGGAAATGACAGGGCTCCATGGAAAGGCTGCCAGTCTCTGGATATCCTTTCTGGGGTTGGGGCTAAAGCACTGTTCTGGCGTGTGTTTGCCCTAGTGCCAGAAGAGGGCACCCTGAGCCAGATCATGACATTTTTTGGTGCCCTGTCCTCTGACTTTGGACATTTTCTGGGACAGGAACAAAGGTCTCTTCTGTCATTTCATTCCAAGCTTACTTCCTTCCCGTCCCTATCGGCACAATGAATGCAAGGACCTAGCATATGCCAAGTGATTGATACATGTTTGTTGAGTGGATGAAGGATGGATTGGTGGATGAGTGGAGAGATGGGTGATGGGTTAGGTGGATGGATGGATGGATGGATGGATGGATGGATGGATGGATACATAGCTGAATGGGTATAGTATGGATGGATGAGCAGATGCATGAGTGAGTGAACAGATGGGTGAATGAATGTATGGCTAGATAGATGGGTGAATAGATGATGGATAGATGGATGTAGAGTGGATAAAAAGATGAATGGGTGGGTGGGTGAATGGGTAGGTAAATGGATGAATGGAGTGTGGATGGTGAGTAGATGGATGGATAGCAAATAGGGAGATGGATGGATGGATGGATGGATGGATGGATGGATGGATGGATGAAGGGTGGATGATGGGGGGTGGATGGATGGATAGATGGATGATGGGTGGGTGGATGGATGGATGGATGAAGGGTGGATGATGGGTGGGTGGATGGATGGATGAATGGATGGATGAATTAATTGGTGGTGGGTGGTATAAAGAATAAATGAAGGGAAGGTCTATAAAGATTTACTAAGCCATTATCCGTGTGTGGACTGGCTTCCCCTGGGAAGCAGGAGGAGACTAGCATTTCCAGATCTGATGGTCTCCTGTGACTCTTACCCCGGTGTTCCTGAGGTCTTGTCATCAGATGCCTCTGCCTCTGTCCTGCTCATCTTATTCCCCCATATTACCCCTCCCTCTTTAACTGTGCCTGAGGGTTCATGATTAGTACCAGGATCCCAGAAGGGATCTGGCAGGACATGAAGTTTCTAGAAGAAAGCATTAGGAACTTCTAGCTCAGCCAGGCCTACAGGGGCTGGGGTGGCCTGGTAGAGCAGCCCATACCCCACCTTAGCCCACCCCTGCAGCCCTCACCCCTGCTCCCATGTTCTTCAGCTAATCATGGCTCAGCCTGTATGTGACTGCTGATCTGAATACACTAAGTGGATCAATAATGCGTCAGCCTTTTGCCAAGAGCGCGAGGAAGAGGGAGGGCTGCATCCATCAAGCCCTGAGTGACAGCTAATCATTTTTCACCTGATGTTCACCCTGCTGAATACCAGAAGGCTCTGCTCCCAGAAGGCACCAGCAAGGTTTCTTCCGCCACACTCCCCTGCCGAGCCCAGGATGCTCACATTCCCCACACATGATCCAGAAGTTGACTGTGGGGCCTCAGCATCTGCAAGTGTGTGAGCAGATCTCTCTCTGGCTCTGTCTCTCCCTGTGTCTGTATGTATGTACACACACTTCTCGAGGCTGAATGCCTGGCCTTTGGAGCGTACCACAATCCCTTCTGTGTTCACGTGCGCTCGTCCAAATGTTTCCCTGAGAATGACACTTTTCCTTGGAAAAGCATCTATCTGTTCCCTTCGCATGTGTGTGTGCATGTAGGGGACCTGGATTTGTCACGTGGTGTGGCTGTATGCCAGACACTGCAGCAGCCTTGGGGGGAGAGTGGGCATGAGTCATCTCTCTAGGAGATGGCATGCCTTACAGGCTGCCCTAACCTGGAACACGTCCCTGTTGTTGTCACCTGGGCATGCACTTGGGGTGTGTGGTGATCACCTGCTGTCCTTTCAGCTGGAGAAAGTAGGTGGCCGGAGGGAGGAGGACATGGGTTGGATGGGGAGGATTTCTTTACAAGGGACAGACAGCATCAAGGAGAGCCACGCCCAGGTGCCATCTCAGTGTCACCAGAACTTGACTGCTTCAAACCCAAACGTCCTTTTCCTGTCATTTCCAAGGCTTCTCCCATTCTTACCATAGGACCATATTTGATCCAAATCCTTGGGCATGGATGTAGACCAAGCAGGGCGGTCCAGTTGGATCCTGTGTCCTTGTCCTTGTTAGTGTATGGTACCGCCTCGTTCAGATGGTAGGGGTCTTGAGACTATAAATGGTGGCACGCATGGAGGTGGGGGGCTGGGAACAGAACCAGGAGGCGGGGACCACCTCCCTGGTGTTGTGCTTAGTTTACTGGGCACCATGCCTGGGGCAGGTGCCCCCACTCCATATGGATGCTGGCAGCAGCCATGTGTGGGTGAGGTGAACTGTTCTAGCCTCAGGCTGCATTCTTGGCAGGGCTTTGCTGGCTGGCTCTAGGAATCCAGACCTTTCCTAGACTCTCTGGCCAGATGCAGTCCACCTGCTCCCTTTCTCCATGTCAGGCCTGCCTCTTCCTGACAGACGCTGCCCCGGGCTGTAGCTGTCCCTTAATCCTGTGCAGGCTCTCAGAAGAAAGGGAAGATACTAAGGGCAGGAGACTGCCAAGTCCCTGTCCCCGTCGTGTCCCCACCCGCACTCGAGTCTGGGCCAGGTAAAGCCCGGGAGGGGCCTTGCTCTCCCAGTGGCCCCTTTATTCCTAGAGGAAGACACCTGTGTCCCACATGGGGCACAGACAGAGGAGCAGCGAGCTTCCATCCTGCAAAGTGTAGCTGCAGGGCTGCTCCAGGCAGGCAGGCAGCTCTTCCAAATCTCCATGAATAATTTAAGACACCTTAAAATGTGTGGCGGCAGCCTCCAGGACGCCCTTCCGCCACAGCGTGCTGCTGCAAGTCTGGCTGCTGGTGGTGGGTGGGCTCCACCCTGCCAGGCAGAGGTCGGACCCAGACAGACCAGCTGAACCCTGCCTCCTGCTCTTCCTCCTCCCCTCCTAGATTTGCTCTCCCTGCAGCGTCCAGGCCAGGCTCAGCCAGGAAGATCTGCTGCAGGTAGCAGGTGTAAGGCTCCCAAGCCAGGTGGCCTTCTTGGGGGGGGGCAGGGGTGGAGCTGGGGACACGCCCTTCCTGCAGTCGTCTCCTGGGCATATGCTGGCTAGAGTCCAGCTGTGGAGAAGCAGGGCTTCCTGTAGCCTCCGTCTTCCCGTTGTGCCTCTGGGCATGATGGGAACTGCAAAGGTTTGCAGGGCCCCAGGAGAGTCTGCTCCCATCGCGACCCGCTAGGCTCTGGTTACACATATCAGCGCATGGGAAGGTATTGTCATGAAGGTGTGTGTGTGTGGTGTGTAGTGTGTGGGGGAGGGAGACCTAAGAGCTTGTGGCTGTGTGTGATTGGTGGTGGAACCCAACTGAGTCTCCAAGTGAAGCTGATCAGGGATAGGAAGGGCCCCCGTCTCCCTTTGGTGCCTGACTGACACCCGCCACCCCCTCACACATACACACTCAGCTTCTGGGGTACCCTGTAGCTGGCACTGCACACACACAACTGTTGGGGGCTCTTCCAACATGGCCTGAGCCAAAAGTTCTAACCCTTCAAATCTGAAATTACCAGGAATGAAATTTGCAAAGGCAAACACTGTAATACAGCGGTTATGTAAGTAAGTGGTGAGACATGCCTGCAGTCCCAGCACTGGGAATGTAGGGGCTAGCTGGGTCACACAGTGAGGCCTTGTCTCCAGATCAGCCCCTGTCTCTGTCTCTGTCTGTGTCTGTGTGTGTATGTGTGTACGCGCGTGCACGCACGTCTCTCTCTCTGTCTCTCTCGGGTGTGTGGTGTGTGTGTGTGTGTGTGTGTGTGTGTGTGTGTGTCACTGGTGTGGCTCAAAGTCCCTGCTGTGTCATTGTGGGGGCTCAGCAACAGCACCCCTGAAATTTTCCCCCAGTGCTATACCATTAGCCTAGGGAGTCCCTGTCGCCTCATCACCATCTGTTCCAGATGTGAGTAAGAAGCTGATTCCATTTTTCCTTTGACTCTCCAGCCCTTCCTCTCGGAGGAGTCTCCCAAACCAGGGCTCAGAGGGGACAGGAGGAGGCCCGGAGAATGGGGCTGCAGTGTCTGGTTATGACAGAAGCTTTGGGAAGGCTCAGGTCAAAGCTGGTCCAGGATCTGTTCATGAGGATAATGATGCCCTGGGCGGAGTCAGTGCGCACAGAGGGAACCCTGAGGATGCAGCCACTCAGGGCTTTGGCCCGGGAGGTGGTCCTTTCTCTTCTTGCAGCCTGGATGGAGCATGGAGTTCACTTGCTGTAGCTGCAACTTTACTGCATTCTCGGTGGGAAGTGGAGATCTAGGTTGATTTTGTTCTGCCCTGAGGCCTGGGCACACTGGGCTCCAGATCTGAGCCCTTCCCGTGTGAGGCATTAACCTTAGGTGTAACAAGTTTTTGGACCACAGAGATCCTTTCTAGATAGGAAGCAGGATGGAGCTGGGTCTACTTCATCCCTATGCTTCCTCTGCCCCCTCTGCAGTCACAGGGAGCCACTGATGGTGCCCTGAATGCATCCTATGGCTGGGATTTTCTCCCAATACTTAATATTCTTCCAACCGCCTGCTACGGGCTGACTTTATGTTCCTGGCATGGGAAAAGCTAGGTACCTCAAACATCCCCTTCGAGAAGTCCTCCATCTGCTGGGTCCCAAACCAGCCTCACAGTTTGTGTTAATGGCAGGCTAGACCAGGCTCCTATGGTGCCCTCTGCCAGGCCACACCCTCCTGGGATCAGGGATGACAGCCCATGTTAATGTAGAGACTGTGCATGTGTCTGGCCCTTACCAGACTGTGGATGAGTAACATGTGTGTTGACACATGCTTGAGCCATGGAGTCCCAGAGTGGGAATCCAGAAGCCGAGTGCATGGCAGCCAGAAGACACTGATGTTTGGGCCTGGAAGGTTGCAGAAGCACCGTGGCTCCCATTGGCTGGCTTCTGTATTAATCTGTTTTGTGAACAGGCTTGGGAGTTCATGTTGTGAATCTAGCCATTTGCTCTCGTTTCCCTTGGGGGCCTCTGGGGAGGAGAAGCGCATGTTAAATATTTGTAGTTTTGCTGTGTTCGGTTCTAAAGTTCAGCGGTAATTACCGTGACCAGGCGCCAAGTGGGTCTGCTCCCTGGGGAAGCCTCTGCAGGAGCAGGCTGATGGCTGGCTTCCAGCTTCCACACTGTTTGTGTAACCTGTGCGTCTCCCTCATGGCGACCATTTTTCCTGGACTCTGTTACTTTGTTGAGTCCCAAACTACACTGTTTTGGGATGGAGAGGGAGGCCATGCCTCCTCTGGCTTGGTACTCTCCTCCAGCCCAGTCAGATGGGATGGCCGAGCCACGGGCAGGCTGTGGGCAATCGCAACACCACGGGGCTGTTAAGAATGGAGCATTGGGACCCCAGCAAGTGCCTTAAGCCCATGGTAGGCTGATGATCACACTCACAGCAGCCCACGTGGGTTCCAGCACGGCAGACAGAACGCTCTTTATTTCTAGTACAGATTTTACATTTTTAGCTCTAGACCCCAACCTGCCTCATCTCAGACTATTTAGCTGCTCTTTCAGGTAAATGCAACCAATTTGGAATGTCTTAGCAAGTTCTGGATAATGCACACAGTCTTGTCTAGTTAGACTTCCCTGTGTCCTGAGTTGGTACGGATGCTGTTTTAGAATGGCACACCATAGGCAGGAGGACGCTTTTAGCCCCTGGGGAATGGCTGGTTTGTTTGTGTCCTGTTTTGTTTTGTTTCACAACCACATCTGCTGTGGTTTGGATGTGGCTCCTGTGTGTCCCCAGACAGACTCATGGTCTAGAGACTTGGTCCTTCAGGAGGATGTTGAAAGGTCCCCTAAAAAGCGAGGCTGCTTTTTTCCCTTTTGTGTTGGGGCATCGTGGGAGAAATGAAACCTTCCTCTTGGTGACATCTCAAACAGATGAGGTTACCCTGGCTGCCATGTGAATAAATAAAGGAGTTTAGCAAGGATGAGATTGAGAGACCACTTGGGAGGAATTTCCTGAAAATAGTGCCTAGGGAAAGGGCGTGCGGGTAACGCACGCACGCAGGTCCTCCACAGCTTGCAATGAAGCCATGTCACACTGAATCTACCACAATTGGAAAGATTCTGAAGTCACCCAGTCACCTGTCTTTGCAGGCCCAGGACAGGGTTTAGAGGTTTCATTTCCTCCATCCAGATTAGGGCTTGCTGCCGAGTGATGCTACCAGACCAAGTCTGTCTGCTGTGGACCCGAAAGCCGGCAGGGACACTGGTAGGGAAGAAATCCGGTTTCAAAGGCTGGAACTGAGAAGATAATTGCCCCCAGAAACAACCACTGTAGGAAACGCTGTAGATATCTGATGCTATCAGAGTTCTTTAATCTCTCAAGAGCTTTATTTATCTGTATTTTATGTGTGTTGGTGCTTTGACGGTGTGTCTGTATGCCGTGTGCATGCAGTACCCTCAGAGACCAGAAGAGGGAGTCAGACCCACTGGGTCTTGAGCCGCCATGTGGGTGCTGGAAATCAGGAAGAGCAGCCAGTGCTTTTAGCCACTGAACTAGCTCTGGCTCTTCTTCGACCTTTTTTCTGTGTGTGGCCTTATTGGATACATCTAGTATATCTTTCATCTCCAGCTTTTTGAAATTTTAAGATATTTGTGCCCTGGTTCTGCATATGAGAGAAAACATGACTTTTGTCTGAGTCTAGCTTGTATTAACAAAATTGCCTCCCGTTCCATCCATTTTTTTTAAAAGCTACATAATATTGGTATTTTTATGGCTGAATAAAATCCCATCGTGTATATGAAGTAATCTTAAGTTACTATTTCGTTCACTGCACCCAGCCTGCCAAGCATACTAGCTTGGAGGGCCACTTAATGTCCCCTAAATGGCCGTGTGGCCAAATCTGTAGGCTGCTACCCCTACCCAGCATGAGTAATTCAAACTTCGTGGAATACATACTGCTCTCTCTCCTTCATAAAATTGAAAAGGGCCTGGAGAGACGGCTCAGCAGCCATCAGCAGCCAGTCAGTATTCTTGCAGAGAGTTCGAGTTTGGTTCTGAACACTATGTCAGGCCGCTCACAGCCCCCTGTAATTCCAGTTCCAGGGACTTCGATGTCCTCCTCTGGCCTCTGTGGGTCCTGCACTCACCACTCACGTGTGCATATACATGAGACACATATGCATTCATGTAGTTAAAAATAAAGAATAAGGCAGGGCGTTGGTGGCACATGCCTTTAATCCCAGCACTCGGGAGGCACATTCAGGTGGATCTCTGTGAGTTCAAGGCCAGCCTGGTCTACAGAGGGAGTTCCGGGACAGGCTCCAAAGCAATACAGAGAAACCCTGTCTCAATAATAATAATAATAATAATAATAATAATAATAATAATAACAATAATAATAATAATAATACTCTGAGGCTAAACACTCATCCATGAGCCATTGTTAGGTGAGGCTGTCTATAGCAGAACCTACTTGAGATGGCATGGTGGACATTAGAGGATGCCGTGTGGGGTTTCCCCATCAGACACCATTGCTCCAGTTAAACTCTGGGGTGTGGTGCTTACAGACAACGTCCGAGTTCTCCATAAGGCGCTGGGTCAGGGTTAGCTCGCCAGCATGCGATGTCACGGTTTGAATGACAAACATCCTCACTAGCTTTTGTATTTGAACCCTTGGTCACCAACATCCGGCATGGTTTTGAGACATGACTGGCAGGGGTCTGTCACAGGGGGCAGGTCTTTAGGTGGCTATAGCCCGCCTGGGAAGCTGCCATTGCCTTGGGGGAGTTGGGACCAAGGTGTGAGAATGAGGGTCTGTCCATAGCTGAGTGCTTCACGCAGCCTGGTCTGCCCGTGCGCTTGGCCTTGCGAGTTTCCGCGCTGGGATCCACTGTAATGGAATCTCTTTTGAAAGCTCGGCAAGCAGCCCCTGGCAGCTCACAGTTGACCTTGCTGAAGGATGAGGTCAAGGGCATTTGCTCAGCACTCTGGAGGCCCCATTGTCTACTCATCACGACAGGGACCCTTCTCCATCGGAAGCTCGCAGCTCATGCTGAGCACATGTTCCCAGCCACTCCAGCTGCTTTGAGCTCCACAAAACTGTGACACTGGCCACCTGGAGTTAACATCAGACCCCACAAGTTAAAGACAGAGTCCGCCGGAAGACTGGCCTTTCTTTAGACACAAAGGGGTCTCCAGGCCACCCACTGCTAGTGCAGACCGGGGATTCTGTGTGACTACTTCATGTTCAAGGGCTTGTTAGAAGGATCTGAAGAGCTGAGAGTGCTGGGCTGACAATGACAGTTTATGGAAAAGATTTACCTGGGGCACAAGATAACTGAGTCCTGAACAGAAAGCTGACCTGTCTGTCCTTTCCCACAGGGTCCAGAGTCATGACCCTCCCGGAGCCTCAGCCTGTCCACCCGAGAGGCCCTCGAGCCTTGTTGTCCAGATTTTCATCTTTTAATTGTTATTTTATGTATATAGTGTTTTGCCTGCATGTGTGTATATATGTATCACATGTGTACAGTGCTCACAGAGGCCAGAAGGGGGCGTCAGATCCCTTGGAACTGGAGTTACAGACAGGTGTGTGTCACCATGCGGGTCCTCTGGAAGAGCAGTCAGTGCTCTTAACCACTGAGCCATCTCTCCAGCCCCGCTTTCCAGAGTTTTAAAAGGGTTTTGTTTGATTGAGAATAGTCCAGATTTACTGGCCACACGATTGACCTTAACCCCAGTCACCAGCACCCTCTCTTCAGACATCAGACACCCTCCCTTTCCAGTGGCTGATACTTCTGGCGACTGCCCTGCATCACTTACATAATGAGCTATTCCGTCGCTTGTGGGACCTTGCGAGGCTGAACATCAGCGTGTGGCTGAACATATTGCTCACCTCATAGTTGCCAGGAAGCAGAAAGAAAGAGAAAACTGGGGTCCAGCAGGCCCTCTTGGGGACACAACCCCAGAGAACCTAGCTGGCTCCCACTAAGCACCACCTCCTAAAGGTCCCATAGTGTCCCAGTAGGGCCACCGGCTGAAGGTTGAGCCTTTAACACTGGGGCCTTCAGGGAGATGGCCTAAATCACTGCTCCAGGAGAGCAAGCCATGTGAGAATCAGCTTCTACTGCTCCTGGACTCATCTCCACGGCCCCGTGCTTCTTCTTTCTGTGATCCCACTTGTGATTTATGCTTTCAGGCTCCCCCCGCCGCCCCTTCCTCTAAAAATCAACTTTTATTTACTGACAGTTCCATATATGTATATAATGTGTATTGACCTTATTCAACCCCTGTTCACAATGAACCAACTTCTTCGCAACAAGTCCCCTCTGAACTTGTGTGTGTGCATGTGTGCGTGCGTGCGTGCGTGCGTGCGTGCGTGCGTGCGTGTGTGCGTGTGTGTGTGTGTGTGTGTGTGTGTGTGTGTGTGTGTGTGTATGGGGGTTGAGTGAGTGGGGTGTTGGGTATGTATGGGTGTGAGAGTATGTGGGTATGGGTGTGAGAGAGAATGTGTGTGAGTGCATGGGGGTTGTGTGAGTGTGGGGGTTGTGTGAGCGTGGGGGTTGTATGGGTGTGGGGTTTGTGAATATGTGTGAGTGTATTGCATGAGTTGTGTGAGTCGGGGGTTGAGTGTTTGTAAGTGTGGGGGTTGCATGTGAGTAGGGTGTTGTGAGTGGGGCTAAGTTGTGTTTGTGTATGAGTGTGTGATTGTGGAGGTTGGGTGTGTGTGTATGTATGAGTGAATGTGTGTGAGTGTGGGGGTTGGATTGTGAGTGTGCAAGTAGGGGGTTCTGTGTGTAAATGTGTGAGTGAAGTGTGTGTGTGTGTGTGTGAGTTTGGAGGGTTGGGTGTTTGAGTGTGAGTGTGTGTGTGAGTGTGTGTGTGTGTGTGTGTGTGTGTGTGTGTCCCACTGAATCTAATTAGGGTTTATTTACTAGAGCACACACAAGCCACCAGTGGATACACTACTGAAGAAAATGACTCTTCCCATCCCAACAACCATTAATTGCCAACAGCTTCTCCAGGAGGGGTGGGACCGTGTGAGACCCTCTCACACCCCGATAAAATACTGAAGGGCCCAGCCTTGTGCGGGTACCACAGTTGCTGTGATTCATGAATGCATCAGCTGTATCATATAGAGAAGACAGTCTCAGAGCATCCCTCCTACTGCAGCTCTTACGTCTCCACCTTCCCTTCCTCCATGTCCCCAGTGCTGGGATTACAGACAAGCACAGCTAGCTGTGCCAGACTTATGCACAAGATGCTTTAGAGCCGAAGGAACATGCTACTAAGAGCCCAAACACCCTCCAACTGTCACACTTTATGTTTGGGAGCCCCATCCAGGACCCTCACATTGCACTACAGCCTGCTCAGAGGGAGACTTTATAAACCTTCATTTGCTAATCAAATGGACTCTCCGAGGCTAGGCTCTTATCCGCGTGAGAAGATGGTGGCTTGGACCCACGGAGCAGGACACAGCGCTCCTGTGGAGAGGGCATGAGAGTGGCTACAGCCAGGCTTGGAACTCCCAGGGGAATGTTGCTCTGTGTGGCTGATGGGGAGGTGTCCAGTGCCGAGCCCGAGGGTACCAACAGCTGTCTGTTGTGGGTGAGGATGCACTTTAACGTTCTTAGGGCTGTCCCCAACCTCTCTCGCCCATCACACTCCCCAGGCAGGGAGATTCCCAGCCCAGGAGAGAAGAGACATCCTTTTAAAGGCATGTGTTTTCTGGCAAGCTGCAGTGCCAAGCCTGGCTCTGCATCAGAAAACACAGCGGGCCAACTCTTCCTGCCAGCAGCTTGGCTGTGAAGGGGTGGGAGAGAAAGGAACAGGGCAGCTGCGGGTCCCTCCCCTGTCTGCCTATAGCCTGCAGAGGCCTGGCCTAGCTCATAGCGGAGAATGACAGACACACACAGAAGACAAGGCTTCGAACACCTCACAGGCAGAGTAACTGAGCTGGAAGAGAGGCTGAGCAAGTGTGCGGGTGGGTGAGGGGGAGCGGAGTATGGGCCTCCAGCCAAGACATCCCACCTCGCTGCACACGGAGTACCACGCACTGCATTCTCAGACCCGTCAAGAAAGTCATAACCCCTAATCAATGCCTGTAATGGAGTGGGGTGTCCCTTCCACGTGTCTCTAATTAAGGATGCTTATTTTCTGCAATACCGTTCATTCTCGTGGCAGTGTCCTTGACTGCTCCCTGCTGAGAGAGGCCGTAGGTGACCACAGTCCAACAAAGCCAGCAATTTGTGTTGACCAAGACGGACACCAGGAGGCGGGCCGGGAGTCCATCACCAGCTCTCTATTGCAAGCACATTTTGCATCGCTCCCCTGCCATGGACTTTAAGCCTAGAGAGAGTCTCTGTGCCCTTAGAGAACACCCAAGTGGAGACAGTGTTGGGGTTGGGCTGCACGCCAAGGTTTGCAATCAGGCTGAGCGGCTTGTTTTCTTTTATCTGTGTCGGTTGTGTTTTCTGAGCTGAGATGTGGATCATTGGTGGGCAAGGATTTCATGGTCCGGTGTGGGAAGTCAGCAGTGGAGAACCAACCAGAAGTGGATCATGCCAGTTCCCAACTCCTGAGTACCTCACCTCACTTAGTCAACCATGAATATTGATGGGCGATGGGCAAGCCTCAGTCTAACTAGGTGTGTTAGTTACTTTTCTATTGCTGCGAAAAAAAGCACCACGGGCAAGACAGCTTGCAAAAGAAAATATTTAATTTGGGGGTTCACCATTCCAGAGGGTCAGAGTCCGTGACCATCATGGAGAGGAGCTCGGCAGACAGGCAGGCATGGTGCTGGAGCAGAGCTGAGAGCTTGTATTTGATCCGCAAGCAGGAGACAGAGATGGTGTGGGCTTTTGAAGCCCATCCCCAGTGACACACCTCAAATCCCAAAGATTCCACAACCTTCCAAAACAGCTAACTGCTAGCAAGCAAGTGCTCAGTCACAGGAGCCTGTGGGGAGCATGTCACTGCCCTAATAACTTTTTCAAAATCTTGTTTACAAAAATGGCTGGAGAGCCAGTGGTGGTGGTGGTGGTGGTGATGCACGCCTTTAATCTCAGCACTCAGGAGGCAGAGGCAGGAGGTTCTCTGTGAGTCTGAGGCCAGTCTGGTCTACAGAGAGAGTAGGACAGCCAAGGCTGTTACACAGAGAGACTCTGTCTTGAAAAAAAAAAAAAAAATGGGTGGAGCGATGGTGGCCCTGCGGCTCAGAGGGTGGGTTGTTCTTGCAGAGGACCAGAGTTCAGTTGCCAGCATCCCTGTCAAGTGGCCCAGAACAGCCTGTAACTCCAGTGCTAGGGATCTGATGCCTCTCCTGGCCCATGTGAGAACCTGCACTGCTATGTGCATCCCCACACACAGACATACATGCTCATGATTTTAAAATAAAATAAAATCTTTACAAACAAATCAAAAAGCCACAAAGATTGTGTTCCCAGACAAGAATTGTTCTTGGGGGCTACAAAGCTTGATGCCCACCTTCCCCTCTTCCCAGGGTTGACGTCCTCCTTCCCATCATCCCAGAGTTGACGTCCTCCTTCCCATCATCCCAGGGTTGATGTCCTCCTCTCCTTCCCATCATCCCAGGGTTGACGTCCTCCTTCCCATCATCCCAGGGTCGATGCCCTCCTTCCATCATCCCAGGGTCAATGTTCTCCTTCCCCTCATCCCAGGGTTGACGTCCTCCTTCCCATCATCCCAGGGTCAATGTCCTCCTTCCCATCATCCCAGGGTTGATGTCCTCCTCTCCTTCCCATCATCCCAGGGTTGACGTCCTCCTTCCCATCATCCCAGGGTCGATGCCCTCCTTCCATCATCCCAGGGTCAATGTCCTCCTTCCCCTCATCCCAGGGTTGATGTCCTCCTTCCCATCATCCCAGGGTCAATGTCCTCCTTCCCCTCATCCCAGGGTTGATGTCCTCCTTCCCATCATCCCAGGGTTGACGTCCTCCTTCCCATCATCCCAGGGTTGACGTCCTCCTTCCCATCATCCCAGGGTTGACGTCCTCCTTCCCATCATCCCAGGGTTGATGTCCTCCTTCCCATCATCCCAGGGTTGACGCCCTCCTTCCCATCATCTCAGGGTTGATGTCCTGGCCAAATCTTCCTTGCACTCTCACTGGCCCTTCTTCAGGATGTCCTCTGCCCAGCTGCGCCTCCTGCCAAGCTTCCTCCCTCTTCCTCTTGTCCCTTGTAATTTGCCCTCTGCATCCGAACCTGCTCTTTGGTGGTGACCTCAGCATTTTTCTTCTTCAAGTCCTAATGAATTCGCTCCCATCTTGAGCAACAAGTGGTTGCAGTTTTCATTATCATAAGATGAAATATATATATACACGTGTATGTATATATATATATACACACACACATATGTATATATCCAAGAAAATAGATATGTGTCTTCCACACCACACTTGGAACATCTTGACATTTAAATCCAATTACCCTTTTCCCCATTCTTGATGAGGACGTGGCACGAAGCTAGAAATCCATGTTAGATAAATATACCAGGGCCCTGACTGCTTCCAACTTCCTCGGACTGATTTGGGGACTCTGTGATGCCTGGCTCACTATGGGGGTATAGGATCACATTCTGACCAGGTTAGAAGCCTCTGCCAGTGTTTGCGTGGACTTTTTTTTCACAGCATTTGATCTCTGCATTAATTAGGAAAATGGAAGAGGTGTAGAAATACAAAGATTCAGGAGTCATCTGTCGTTCAGAGCCCCCTGCCCTGGGATTTTAGCAAAATGTCACAAAACAGATGGCCCCAGGTTGGGCAGGATTAAGTATGTTCTCATGTTGCTTCAAAGACACAGTCCCCTTGGAAGCAAAAAGGAAGGAACTCCAAATGAAACAATCCAGCGAGGAGCCCTCACGCTCTTATTCTGCTGTGTTTATTAGTTCTCTTTTGACGTCTACGTCTACAGAGTCGGAGCTGAGCTCTTTAAGAAATGCACAAACTGTTCCCTGACTCAGGGGCGAGAGGAGATGGGTGAGGAAATCACCTGACTCCTTAAGGCTCCAGAGAGCCATAGCCTCTGCCTTCTGGAAGGGCTTCCCAACAGCAGCTGTTGGAAATCAGGAAATCAGGCAGCATTCAGAGCCGGCCTCTACCTTCTTCAGGAACTCATTGACCAGGAGAAGCCGTGGGCTTGCCCTCACACATCACTTCTTTTCCATGTGCAGGGAGAGAGACAGGAAGAATGTAAGTTCATGGAGACTTAGAGACTCAGCTTTCAGTTCCAACCACCTTGCCTCTGCCTCTGCCTGCTCCCAGCCATGACTGCTTCTGGCCCTGAGTGACTCTCCCTGCTCCCACAAGATGGAATATTTACCAGTAGGACACGTTACCTTGACTCTCCAGCCACACGTGGATGTCACTCATGCCCTGCAAATCACAGAAGCAAGAATCTTCTCACTCCCTTCCTCCTTCCATCCCTCCCTCCCTCACTTCCTCTCTCCCTCCCCTCTCTCCCTCCTTCCCTCCCCCTCCCTCCTCTTTTTCCCCCTCCCTTTTCTTCTTCCCTTTCTCCTCTCCCCCCCTCCCTCCCCTCTCTCATCATGACTGAATGGCTGCTCATCTTGCTTCTCTGGAGGATCTGATCGGCCCCAAGTAACCCACTTTTTCTAGTCCCTTCACCCGACGCTGCACCAGCTTTGTCCCACGTGCTTGGAGTTTGTGAATGATTAGATGGTTCTTCGTCATTTGTTTACTTTGTGGGTGGAGTCACAGAAGGAGACGGGGTGGTGCTCAGGGCTGGGAGTGCTTGGGTGGGTTTCCATGAAGCTGCTTTTGTGTTGCATGATTCCCAATGTATTCCACGCACCCCAGAACATTCCCTCCAGCCCGCCTGTGCTTGCTGACTCTTAAGCATCACCGTGGTTCTTCAGCGTCCCCCAACACTAGGTGTGAGGTGGGAAGGGAGTCTCATCTGTGGTGTCTCAAAGGAGATAATCAAGGGCTCTCGGCTGGTAAATAAGGGCATCATGGAGAATCAGACGAGCCCCACTGTGATCCCCAGGAATCCCACGGCAGGAGAGGACTGAGTAGTCCTGTGGGTTATTCCTTTAACAGCCACTGGGCACTGTGGCACATACTTGCACACACATGCACACACAGAGTAAGTAAATAAATATGAAAATATGCTAAATAAGTTTTTTTTTAATAGTTGGGAAAGTTAGGTTAGCCAGCAAAGTGCTTTCCACACAAGCATGAGGGCATGAGTTTGATGCCCAGAACCCACCTTAAAAAATACTGCTCGTGGTGGCTTGGACTTGTAACCTCAACCGTGGGGAAGTGGAGGCAGATAGCCTCTGTGTCTCTCTGGGCAACCAGCATAGCCTGCTCAATGAGCTTCAAGCCAGTGAGACGCCCTGTCTCAAAAGAAAGAGAGAGAGAGGGAAAAGGGGTGGGGGAGAGAAGGAAAGAAGGAAGGAAGGAAGGAAGGAAGGAAGGAAGGAAGGAAGGAAGGAAGGAAGGAAGGAAGGAGTGAGCCCATCAAGGTGGACAGACTTCCTGATAAACTGCACATGAGGTTGGCCTCTGTCCCCCCCACATGCATCTCACATACAAGGACACACACTAAATCATTTCTAAGTCAGTCAGTGTGCTGTGATGGCTGTAATTTACCCTGGGATTACATGGGGACATGAGCCTGGCCTGGTACCTTCCAGAATCCCTTAAGGTATTGGAGTAGAAACCCTCAGGCTCCCTTGTGGGCAAGCCTCACACCTCTCTCCCCTCTCTGTGGGCTGTGAGATTCCCTAGCAGAAATTCCCAATCCCTATAGACAAGAAGATCTCTTCAGACCCTAAGCGTGCATTGGGCACCCATTTCCCAACTAGCGGCACTATATTGAAAGGTTCTAGAACCTCTAGGAAGCGAGGCCTTGAGGGAAGAGGTCAGTTTCTGAGGACAGGTCCTTGCTCTCCACTTGCTGGGGGAAGGTCCGCCCACTGCACACACTCCCTCCACCACCATGCCCCGCCTCACCACTGGCTCAGAGGTAGGGAGCCAAGTCACCATGGGCTGAGTCCTCCGAAACCCTGAACTGAAATAAATCCTCCATTTAAATTGTTTGTGGTTGGTATTTCATCACAGCCTCACACAAATGATTGATATACTCAGGACTAGAGCCCAGCCAACTTTAACATGTCTCTCTGTCTCTGTCTCTGTCTCTCTCTCTCTCTCTCTCTCCACACACACACACACACACACACACACACACACACACACACACACACATCACTTGAATAGTCTAGGCCCCAGGAGTCTGTCCCATGCCCATCCATCTGTCTTCCTCATTAGAGACTGAAGGTCCCTAGAGATAAATTATTTTTACATCAGCCCCAGAACTGGCTCTGCACAGCATGCTGTATGAACATATCTTGGCTCCTGAACAAACAGGACCACAAGGAACTTCCCACACTGCCCAGGCAGTTGTAGACCCATCAGTTATTAATGATGGAAGGCAGTAAAGACTTCCCATCTTCCATTTCTTTAGGCTTCTTATGCCAGAGATAAGGACCTGGGTCAGTTAGACCCTGAAGGGGAGGTTGGGTGGGAGATGGTACGTGGGTAGCTGTCTGTGGTCCTGAAAACAGCCTCCATCTTCCAGTTGATGAGCTGCAACCCCGGGATCTGTGGTGCCTGCCTAAGCCTGAGTTGGATGCCCTCCTGGTCAGTTACTCTATTCTGACCTCTGCTAGAACGTTCTCTTTGCTATCAACCACGATCCTAAGTCAATTCTGCTTGAAACCCCAGCTCCTGAACTAGGCTTGGTGATTATTCCACCTGTGGCGTGTTAGGCTTCCTGCAATGGCAGAATGTGCAGCTGAGAATGCTCATTAAGCAGTAGCTAGAGACTGGAGATGTGCACAAAGTCCTGGGTTCGATCCCTAGTGCCACACAAGCAGGATGATGGTACACACCTGAAACCCAGCACTCAGAAGGCAGAGGCAGGAGGATTAAGAGTTCAAGGGCATCCTCAGCTGCATAGTAAGTGTTCCATACCAAGGGGGGAGGGCTTATTAAAACAGTAACTAGCAATTAAACAGGTGTGGTGAGTCATGCCTGTAATCTACCACCTAGGAAGCTGAGAAGGGAGGATTGAGTGTTCAAAGCCTGGGCAGACCCTGCCTCAAAACACCAAAACCAGGAAAGTAACTCTAGGGAAAAATAGAAATGTTTTCTGTCTATTCGCTCTAAATAAATAAATGTGGAAAATGAACCTCAGAGGGTCACTGTCTGAGCTTTCAGAAGGCGTCCCCACTGGGACCATTTGTATTCACAGGCCCAGGGCATGGAGACCCTGACAGTTGTCACAGACATCCATTGTGCTTATCCCTCCAGGGATAGAGAAGTGACCACCGTGAGCCCAGCCTGAGCCAGACAGGGACCAAAGGGTCACTCCCAGGGGCCAAATAACCAGGTTTAAATCTCAGTTTGGACCAAACTCCAGGACTGGTTGAGTGTCCCCTTTCCCGCGGTGTACCGAGACCTCAAATGAGACGGCAGGCCCTCCGGAGGGGGACTGGGGAAGAATCACTGCGCGTCCCCATGATGTCATGGAGCGTGCTTCCCACTGGGGATCTGCTCTCACTCCTGATTGTTGAGTTCTGGATCTGGTTGTGCCTTTTTACCGGGAGGTCTGCCCTCTGCCTCCTGAATTTCTTTTTGGTATGTATATTGACAAGACCCTACCTGTCGGTGACCCATCACTCTTAACTTTGGAGATGCAGGTTCAATTTACCCATCTGTCCGTGAGCCCCGGGGCTGACACTGGGATGTGTGTGCACTTTGGTTATCACGGCCAGGTATCCCCACTTGGCTTTGGTTGTTCCAGGACCTTGTCTGGGAGTCTGAGTCTCTGATGGCCTCTGACATTCAGCCTTGAACCTCGCTTAGATGCTAGCACTTCACTAAAAGGGGGATAGTGCCAGGTCTCCCACAGACGCACTCGGCAGTCCTCAGCGTGTCCCGATGGGAAAGGGTCGCCCCTGGCAGCTCTGCGCTCTTTGGCTGCTGGAACAGCAGTTGGATCATGGCCGCTGGCTTGCTTCCCCCATGCTTTTTACAGTCACCCTGGTAGCATCTTTCCTGGGATCAGTTCCACATGCTCTAAGCCCGTCTCCCAGGAGAGCGCTCCTCTCTAAACCCTTCTTCCATAGCCAGCTTCGTGGTCTGTTCTCTCTCTGAGCACCCTCAGCAGTTAAACCCATTCTCCTGGTTCCTGGCGGTACCCATCTTCTGCATCTCCCTCCTTTCTTGGGCATCACTCCTTACCTCCCTTAGCGAAGCCAGCAATTCCACAGCGAGGGTACACCTGCTGGTTCTGTGAGGATGTGTGGGCAGATCTTAAGGAGATCTTGGCCAGCAGAAACCTGTAACTGCCAGCCTGTAGTGCAGGAGGCTGGAATGCTTCTGAAGCCCAGAGGACTCTGGGAAGTGTGGGAACTTGTCCAAGTCTCAGTCCTGATGTCCCAGTTCATTTTTCTGGGTCTCAGTCCTTATTAGTCATGTGCTGGACCTGGGTTAGAGTACGTTTTGGGAAACATGCTACTCTCTCTCTCTCTCTCTCTCTCTCTCTCTCTCTCTCTCTCTCTCTCTCTCTCTCTCTCTCTCTCTCTCTCTCTCTCTCTCTCTCTCTCTCTCTCATCTTTCCTCTTTCCTTCCTTCCCTCTCTCCCCATACTCTGTCTCTACATCTTTCTGTTTCTCTTTCTCTCCCTCTTCCTCTCCTAAGTATTAGGCCACAAGTGTTCTGCTGAAGAGTTTTAATACCACCCCTCACTGAGGGGTTCTAGGCAGAGCCTCTACCGCTAAACCACACCCCTAGCCCCTCACTGGGGAATTCTAGGCAGGGCTCTACCACTGAGCCACACCCCAGCCTCTCACTGGGGGATTCTAGGCAGGGGCTCTACCACTGAGCCACACCCCAGCCCCTCACTGGGGGATTCTAGGCAGGGGCTCTACCACTGAGCCACGCCCCAGCTCCTCACTGGGGATTCTAGGCAGGTGCTCTACCGCTGAGCCCAGTTGAGAATTTCTTTATAGGCAGTTGGTATCCATCAAAATATCCCCCAAGTTACCCTCTTTAGCTTCTGGATCCTCTTCCGGTATTTCCTTCCACTGGTGTGTGAGCTCTGTTCACCAGCAGCCACATCAGTGCCTCTTCTTACCACAGACGAGCATGCTGCCTGTGCTTACCCGCCCATCTGGAGTCCCCCTTGCTGGCTGGTTGGTAGTAAATCATCCCTCCTGACTTTCATCTTAGCGTGCGCACTCTCAGACTGCTGAGGGAAGACCCTGAGGACATCAGAAAGTGTGCCAGGCGGGCAGAGGTGGCAGTGACCTTGGAGCGCACTCCTGTGGAGTAGAGGAGGCAGCAGGAATTGAAGGTGGCACAATTCGGGCTGTGACTTAGTCGGCCAATCCCACAAGGAACTCGGGAGCTGACGTGGCTCCACAGCTGTGTCCTGACTGATGAGGAGGAAGCAGGACCTGCAAACTCCACTTGAATCAGCCGTGGGATGCAGGCAGCCCCAGGGAGGGAGTTGTGACCTTGGGCGAGGTGACTTCCTGCCGCTGAGTGCAGGCTCTGTCGGAATACTCAGCTCTGAGCAGCCTGGCTGGGCTGCCACTATCTTGTCTGGCCTCAGCCTCCCATTCCTGGCTCCAGTGCCCGCCCCATTCCAGGCTCTCCAGGCAGAGGACAAGAACTGCCTGGCGGTTGCTTTTCTGGAAAGCAAACTTCGTGGAGGCAGTGTTTCCACGCGGCCTGGCTTATTCAAAGATGATTGAAAAATGATTGGTAACCGATGTGATTGGAAACACCTCCCCTCTCAGATTCATGAAAGCCTTCCAAGGGCTGCCATTTGGTTCTGAGATACGAGCGAGATTTCTGCAAAACCGAAATAGCATAAAAAATAAAACAACCTGGCACTTTAACACTCTAAAATATGTTCATACCACTTTCTGTCGGTTTAATTAAGATACAATATGTAAACAAGAAAACACATGCATTGTAAACGAGCTTTGACAAACAGGTACCATCTTAAAGGAGACACATGGTATTTCCCTCACTCCAGAATACTCCCAGGTGTCTCTGCTCACTCAGATCCCCACCTCTACCCCCCAGGGTAGCCACTGCTCTGATGCCGTCACCAGAAACTACTTTGGCCTGTTCTGGAACCCCATGCCAGTACGATCTTCCAGTGAGTTCTGTTTGTGTTGGGCTCCTTTGCTTCTTTGCCAGTGAGAGCATCCATGCTGGCTTGCATCTTGGCCGTTTGCTTTTACTGGTAAGGGGCTCCTTGTATGGATGTGCCCTCATCCCTGCATCCACTCAGCTGTTGACGTACCTCTCTCAGCTCTTCCGCATCATGTACAGGGACCCAGATAGTGTTGGCCTGGTGAGGTTCAGGCAGGAAGTGTATGTGGGCTCCATGAGCCAGGATGCCAAACTCCAGCACCACGTAGCTCCCCCAGAAACTTCACAAAAACAATCCCACCAAATGTCTGGTGCGATTCACGATTTCTTCCATTAAATGCTCCGAGCGTTTTCTTTGGCTGCACCCACTGAGTTACACTCATTCTCCCTTTTATTCAGGGTCCTAGTCACCGAGAGACAGGCATACACAGCAATCTGTTTGGGCACATGCATGTCAAACGGACTATATATCATGACATCGGACATTTTGAGAAAATTGCTTTTCCACCCTGAATGCCAAGTCATAAATAATTTCAGGGTAGGAAGAGTTCTGGTAAGCATGTGTTGACTCCAAGGAGTGATCTGTAAATACAGCGAGCAATCAGGTAAAAAGTGAGGGGGTGGGCAGATTTGTGGGGTCCCTTCCAATCTGCACCTGGACATAACTTATTCCACTGGAAGTGTCAGGATCTTCTTTCAGGTTGACTTTAACAGGGTGTTCGCCCATCCCCCACCACTAGAAGCGTGGCTGGACGCTGGTGGGTTCACAGCTGCATCCTTACTCACAGATCTGACCTCCTTGGACAGCAGCCTCCTCCTTTGGAAGGTGACACTTACCCCTAGAAAAAGTCCTGACACTATGCACATCCTGCCCTTCTATGGGGTGGGGGTCGGGAGACAAATGAGGCTGCTGTTTGTAATGTTTGCCAATTTCTCTGGTGTAAATATTTCTCTGAGTCCAATTCTAAGTTTTCCACGGATAAAAAAAAAGTATTATTGTTTTAGCTGCTTAGGAGTATAACACAGAAAAAATAAGCTCAGAAGAAAAGCAAGCAATGGGACCTGGGCGTATAGCTTGGTTAGAGATCTTGCCTGACATGCACAAAACCCTGGGTTCAGCCCACAAACCGGCATGTTGGCATACCCTGTAAGCCCGACCCTCTGGAGAGGGAAACAGGAGGATCAAGACGTTCAAGGTCATCCTCAGCTACCCAGCAAGCTTGAGAGAAGCCTGAGCTCCACGAGTCTCATGGAAAATCAAAGGGAGTGCTACGGGCAGGTGCACAAGAGGTAGGGTCCCTCCAAGAGGACCCGGAAGGAACTTCAGAGATGTTGGTAGATTTTGGCAACTTTTACTGGGTGGTAAACCCCTGGGTGTTTGTGTCACTGTGGTCATTTCATCATTTGCAGTGCTGGGCATGGAAGCCAGGCTTCACGTGAGCTAGAGAAGGGCTCGATCACCAAGCTACGTCCTCGCCCTGGCTGTTATTCTTCAGTGTCAATATTACATGTTAGATGTTTTTTCTTGCATGAATGAAATATTTCTTGTTGGAAAACCTTCTGAGGGAGTCTTGGGAGCTTTGAAGTTGCTTTCACAGCACACTCGGGTAGGATTTGGCTGCAGGCTGTGGAAGCCTCTCTTTTCCTCTCGCATGCCGTTGCCTCGCAACAGACTCCGTTGCAGAAAATGGGAGGAAGACGGAAAAGCCCTTTAACCTGCCCGTGAAAAGATGGGCCAGAGGGCTTAGGCCTGAGGGGACCCTGTGAAAGCAGGGACTCTCTCCAAACAGGTAGGATGTGGAAATTTGAAAGAGTTGGGAAGGGGCAGGAGGATGGGAGTGACGGGGGTCACTGAGGGTGTGGCTAAGGGAGGACGTAGCAATGGGAGGATGTATTCTTGGACCCCTAATAGGCTTATAGCTCAGTTCAGTTTCTCTGGGGCTCCAAATGCCCTCTCCCAGCAGCACTGTTCACTGAGACAGACTGTAACCTTTTCTGCTCTTCATCAAGGGACTCTGAATCAAGACAGGAGAGTGACACTGGAGGGAATCGTCTAGAGCCTGGGTGTCAGGTACCCTTAGACAGAGCCCCCTCCTCCAGGCCGGCACCTGCGACCCCTGCCTACCAGGCGGGGCAGTGCCTGCGGATTTCACTATGAGCTCGGATTACTATCAGGTTCAGGGGGGTGTTATGAAGTTTGAGCCCTCCCTTAATAGGGAAATCCCACCTCCTTTTGCATTTGCTCTTTTGTAACAGATGCGTTCCTGAAAATGGAACAAAACAGAAAAGACAACACAGCAAGTCAGTCTCCCTCAGCAGATGTTAGGGATGGTGACGGGACACACTGCCCAAGGGCCTCTGGCCCCTCCCACCACACCCTCACCAGAGCCAGCTGCTGAGCTGCTGTGGCAGACCCTGTCTGCTCCCTCTCTGATGCTCCCTTCCTCCCATGTGGCTCTGCCCCTCTGTGTTGGGGAAGCATGGAGCCTGCCTCCTGCTGTGTAATAACTGATAGCCATTTTTCTCCAATTAAACTGAAATTGAAGGATCCTCAGACTTAGACGCCCAAGTAAAATGATTAGTGCTTAAAATGTTAATTGTGCTCAGATGTGCACATGCCTGCAGAAGCAGTCTGCAAGCCAGCAGGCAGATAGGTAGTCCCCCACGCCCTGCCCCCACCAAGCAGGCATGCCTCCCCCAGGGACCCCCAAGTGGGCTGCCCAGGGCAGCACCCTGAGCTCATTCTGACAGTGTGACTTTGGGGTAATGTTGAGAAGCCTACAGTGGCCCTCTGCTGTCCACACACTCTGATTCTACCCTCCTGGTGGCCAATGCACTCTTCCTCGGACTCTGACAGACAGTGCTGACTAATGGCTACACCCAAAGCATCAAGTCAGGCGTGGCCTAGAGCCCAGCCCTGCAATCCACCTGGCCAGCAATGAGGGCAATAGTAAGACATCTAGCACCCTTCAAATGGGAATTGTAAAACCATCAACAAAGCTAGCAAACACCACATTTGTTTTCCTACTCTGTGTCTCTCGGTCTCAGAGCTTGGCACACACCAGGTCCCAAAAGGGTAACTACAGAATTGGTGCCCCCCCCCCCACCATGACTGAGAATGGTGAGGGGACGCAGGGGCATAGGTCTTTCCCGCGGGCGGTGAAGGGCTTCCCGTCTCGCTATCCTGTGCCTGTCTCTTACTTGCTCAGGGCTTGGGTGGGGTACTCTCCAGGCCACCTGAGCCCCAGGAGGCCAACCTCCCTAACCACAGTCCCTCCAACCTGCCCACTGCTGGCTCTGTGAAAGGACTCGCTTGCTCTGGGACTCAGCATGCGTGTCGCTTTGTCCCCACCTGAGCCCCAGCTTCCATCTCCGCAGAGATAACAGGCCTAAGAGGTTTAGTGTTCTTTATGCTGCGCGTCCCGAGGAAATCCACTTGGGCATTGTGTGTTCCCCGATCCGCCACATAATAAGATTCCTTCATCTCTTGTTGTCATGGGAAATATATATTAACTGGTTAATATTAATGTGATGGCTGATTAATATTAATATCTGAGGCGATCCATACTTCACAAGCACTGATGTTGATGAGTGCGGCTGAGCCCAGACAGCTGTCGAGCTGATGGTTCCCCGGGGAGAGGACAGAAGCCAAGAATGACCCTTTCCTCCACTGCTATTCGTTATGGACACCCTGTCATTAGCTGCGTCTGTCAGGGCCGGCAAGGAAGTGTGTTTGGACTCTGATTGTGGCAATTAAAATCCTCGGCATCCAAGACAGCACATTTTATCATTTAAATAGCGTTTTACATTCTCCTAACATATTTCGCCAGCAACATTGTTAAATTCGGTGATAAAAGGTTATTTTTTTGCATTTGAAGTTGAAATACGTTACCATTATCCCTTATCTGCCTGGAATTAAGAAGGTTTTCCGAACTTGATGTTCAGAAGGTTTCATTATCAAAATTTGCCAGACTTTATAAAGCAAACAGCACTTATCCGTTTTCTACCTGTTTTAATCAAAGATGGATGGGAGCTTTGCATTCTGACTTCGGGGCCTGTTTGCAGAGGAAACGGACAGCTGTGTCCTTCCCAGGACCCAGTGTTCTACCCTGAGAGCTCACACAGGGCAGTGGGGGACCCGTGTTCTCCTTGACCACTGCTGTCAAGGTCCCCTGTGCTGGCCCTGAGCATCCTGGAGGCTGAAAAGATCCGGGATAGGGGGCATAGTGAGCTTCCTGTATTCAAGTCTATGGGGACACCACAGCCAGAGGCTGTACCTTCAGCCAGTAGAAGACTAAAGCCTGCCTGTGGCTGTATAGTTAGCTCCATGTGCTGACCCTTGCTCTCTGGCCATCTGGTACCCACCCATTACCCATCTCCATCCATTACCACTACCATCAACATACTGTCACACGTCCACACGTGCACACCACCCACGCGTGCACACACACGCACACACACACACACACACATTCCATGAACCTCCATGCACCATTCTCACCATCCCACCTGCCATCAACATGCTGTCATGGGCTTTTCCCCATCATCCGTGCATCCCGGAGTCTGGCTGAGCCACCTGAGCTCCTCAGCATCTCCCGGTTAAGTGCGCCCCCATGCAGGGCCAGCACTTCATTGTATTTTGTGGCAAATACCTGACAGAAACAAAAGAGGAAAGGTTGCTTTGACTTCAGGGTTGCAGGAGATTTCATTCCATCTAGAGGGGAAGGCACAGCACACCACAGCAACCCCATCTATGGCAGCAGGAGTGTGAGGCAGGGTCTGTTCACAGCATGGGAGACAGGAAACCCGGATGGTTGTAACATCCAAAATCCTACCCCCTAGTGGCCTGCCTTGACTAGCCGTGACCTACCTCCCTAAAGCCTGCAAAGTATCATTACCTACTAAGGAACAGGTACCATAAACATAAGCCTGGGAGGAACATTTGAGAATCATACCGTAACACACATCCTTGTCATGGGTCACTCTCCCCAGTGCCTGACACCCCTGGTCATCCTGGACCATGGCCTCTTACAGGCACCCTGCTCTTGCTTTGATATGCTAGGCCGTGGGAGTCTTCCAAGGATAAATCCCAGAAGCTGTGGTGTGCTTGGATGAGTCAGTTTGGACCTGTAACTGGACCCCAATCTTTCCTCCCGTCCAGCCTCTTTCGCTCTACCGAGGTGCTAGGTTGAGGATTAGCGCTGCCCACGCTGCCCACGCTGCCCACGAGGAGGTGCATACTCTCCCACACTTCTGGCCGGAAGGGCTGGATTCTACCCAGAATCACAGTTAGCCTTGAAGTTGACCTCGGTCCCTCTGAGCTCTTGCTCTGCTCTACAGGGCAAGGGCCTGGTTTCCAAGGAGAATTTTCTGTTCATCATTTGAGACTGAAGCCAGCCTAGGACCACCTTGTCTGCAGCCTGTCATCCTTCCAGGGAGCTCAGCCCTGCAGAGCCATCTAGCCTGGCCCATCTCTGCATCTCTCACTCAGGGATACAGTAGGGCATGAAAGCTCAGGGTGCCATCATCAGGACCATCCATCACTGAAAGCCACTCCTTGGAGCTCAGGGATTTCTGGCTTCTCTAAATCCTTCTCTGAAATCCTTTCTCCCCAAAGATTCAGGTAACAGAAGCCCTCTGGTGCCCCAGCTAAAGTCGCTGCTGCCTGATGCCAGCCATGTCATACGCTCACCCTGCGCCCCATGTACATTGCTACCCGGCAGCTCCCACCCCCACCTCAGTACCCCAGTCTGCTCCTGAACGAATAGCAAACGTGCTAGTTGCAGCTGGGAGCATCCTTGGCGTGATTTATTGCCATCGTTTCAATATTTTGTTTGGAGCAATAAACCTTTGGATATAAATCAAGTCATTAGAAGGAATGATGTTTAATCCTGCAGAAGGTGCCTCGATGGGCAAATCAGCTCAAAAGTCATTAATTCCTGAGAGGGTGGCCCACCCACCCTCTCCTCAACCCTCACCACGCACAGGCGTGGAAGGCCAAAGACCCAAGCCCAGCTGCTTTTGTTTCCTTGAGTGGCATGTGTCCCACTACAAAGAAGGACCCCAAATATCTGCTCAGTGAACTCCTCTCTGGGACGGGGGTGGGGGAGGCTTCCTTTCTCCAGAAACATGCACAGCCGGGAGGGACCACCTTTGTGCCTATTACTTCATCTTGAGAGCAGCTGTGATGGTTGGGTTTCAAAGGAGGCCAGAGGACAGCTCAGAATATCCTTGACTGTCTTTTCACAATGACCCCAGCCACCCTCTGGGTGGTCATTACGTGAGGACCAAGATCTATTTGCAGAGGTAGCCAGGTGGAAATGCCCAGACCCAGTGCACTCGAGGCAAAGAAAGGTTGGGCTCCACCCCAACACAGCTAGACTCTGGAATCGAGGTCCCCGCACACCCTGTTTCCCCCAGATGGGACTGGGGATGAAACTGGGAGCATCTTTGTTGAGGGAGGTTCTGAGAAGACTGTCAAATTCTAAGTGTGAACATTCTGAATGACAGTCTGACATTCTTGTGCTGGGTCAGGGATGACGAGGCTGGTGTGTGGCGATGGTGTTGGGCATCACAGAGTTGGACTGTGCAGTTTCTCTGCTGCCTCCAAAGCTGAGGTTCCTGGAGATGGGCATGGAGGCCCCTGTCTGTAATCCCAAACTCAGGAGGCTGATCCATAAGTTTGAAGCTAGCCTGAGCTACAGAGTGAGAGTCTGCCCCCACAGACAGACAGACAGACAGGCAGGCAGATGAATGGAATCACGCCAAGGTGTACAGTTCCAAACTGGCTAACAGGAACTATTTGCACCCAGCCTCTACTGTTTATAGACAGAGTTCTACGTTCCGGCAGTATTCAGATCTACATTCAGATTTGGGGTAACCCAACATCAGTCTTCGGGCCTACTGGCTCCTTTGTCTCTGACAGAATTTGCTCTGTGGAGGGTCCCCTCCCCCTCCTCATGCTTGTCCCTCACTCACCGAGCCCTCCCCGCTCCTCTCCTCCTGAGTTCATGACCTGTCATTTCCCATCCACACCATGACGTCAACCCCAATCCATTTCCCCTCTCTCTCTTCCCTCACTCACACAGACCGTTTCTGAGGTGCCCCCAAGAACAACCTTTGAGTATGTAGCCCTTCAGAAACCCATCATCCACTTCCTCAGCCCTGTAGTCTGAGCCGTCTTGGCCCAGGCCCGACGGAACACGGGGCCTATGGAGCTAAACGCGTGTGCAGTGTGTGTAGACACTGCCCCATGGGGAGGGTGGCTGACTGTTCTTCGCTGCCTGGGATGCTCTGGGGCCAGTGTGACCGGTCCTTTTCCTCTCACAGGCCATATGGGGTCTCCAGGGAGACAACTCCAGGGAACTATGTACAGTGAGCTTGGCTGGTCATCACAAAACCAGAAGTGGCCTCCTGCCAGACACTCAGGGAAGGTGGTGTCTCTGTAGTCAGCTACTGCCAAGCTCAGTGTTCGTATCTGTACTCTGGGGTCTTACAAGTATTCAGACCGGAGGCCTCCTGGGTAACTCTTACCCTGGTCCTTAGCTACACCCTACTCCAAATCGAAGGCCTTTTCTTCCCGAATGTAAACAGTAGCTGTTAGCAGGGAACAGCTATGCTGACCTCTCCCTGCCTCCCTGCCTCCCCTGGAGTGGTCCAGCGTGCTCCTGACCTCACCTCTGCAACCCAGTCTGTCACTGGGCACACAGCCTGACCTATTGAAGACGAGGCTCCACTGTCCAAATGCTGGAAGGGTGGGAGGGCCCTTGTAGTGTATTTGCATACCCATCCTGCTAGAGTTGGGACTCAGGTGCCTCTGAGTGGAGTCAGTAGTCACACTGGCTACCAGTACACAGCCACCAGGGGCCAGAGCACCTACCCCTGAGCCCTGGAAAGGCCCTAGGTGATTGTGAGAGTGGCATGGGGTGAGGAGCCTCTCTCAGGGCAGAGTGGCCTGTAAGAGATGCAGCCCACTTTAGAACAGCATCCATTAAGATGAAATTTGCTCTTGTGGCTCTTAGGGGTGTCACAGACAGCCATTGTGACAGGTCTGACAGCCACAGGCCAGCTCAGTAATTGACGATGGTGCCCGAAAGACACATCCAGAGGCCAGCTGGAACTGGAGAGATCGTTATCTTCCGGTCAGGCCACTACAGTAATGAGGCTGCCCCACTGACTGCCTCTGCAGGCTAGTAAGGGGCACACCTGTACTCAGAGTGGCCAACACAGGGCTGGGGCAGACGAAGCTAGCTAGTGTCACTGTGCAGCCCCTCTGTGCAGCCCTTCAGGCTCCAGTTCCTAGGCGATCCCCTTGTTTCTACTCCCTGGGACTCCATAGTAAGAGTTCACTATTATTTAAACCAAATTTACCCACTTCCTGCTGAGACGATAGGAGGGCAGTCACCGGGTACCCTGTTACCTTCTTTTGCTTGATTTTTAGTTTGGGCTCTTTTACAGAGTCTCATGTACCCTAAGTTGGCCTTGGACTCACTATGTATTTGAGATTATTCTATTGCCCTTTGGGTGGGGTTTTCCTGTCCTGGCAGCCACTCTCAAATAATCATTCAGGGGCTTAATATTAATTACAGATGTTCAGCCAATAGCTCCGGCTTATTACTAACTAGCTCTTACATTTTACCTTAACCCACATTCCTTATTTACACTCTGCCACGTGGCGGTACCATCTGGCTGGTGACTCCTCAGGCTCTGCCCTTCTTCCCATCATTCTCAGTTTGGCTTTCCTGCCTAATTTCCTGGCCAGCCACCAACCTGTCAGCTTTTTATTAACCACTGACAGTAATACATATTCGTAGTGTAGAAAATGATTGTTCCATAGCACTGCCCTGTCCCCGTTTCCCAAGGGCTAGGATGATAGGCGAGGGACCTCACACCCAGCTCCATCCCTCCCGTTTAGTCCTCTGGGCACAGCCCCGTGCAGCTGGGACTTCTAGGCCCAGCACTCCATCCTGTTGGGCTCCTGGCCATGTATGCCTATCCGGCCTCGGCTCACCCGTCCTTCCCCACTCCTCCTGCCCATAAGCCCATAAGCTCCCCAAGCTACAGGGATTCACAAGCCTCTGGTGCGTTTAGGACCATAAAGCCCCCTTGCTTGCCAGATCCTTCCAGTCTTTTCACTCCTGCCCTTCCTCAACACCCTTCAGACTCAGCACATCTGCCTTCACCCCCGAGCCCGGCTGTCATGAGGCAAAGTAGCTGAGCTCTGCCGGGAATGTCCATATTCAAACCCTTCAGGTGCCAACTGCTGTCATCGTCCCATGCTCTTGGCTGGCCGGCCCTGCCTGCTGCAGCCTCCAGCGCTCCAAACACGCGTAGCCACTCATCCCTGGCTTACCTCCTGTCGGCACTGCAAACTCCATGAGTCTGGGGCTAAAGTGTCGCTTTCCTGGCTAAGACACAGTCACCAGCGGCGTGCAGCACACAGCCTGGTCCATGTAGGCTCTCGGCCCGTGTCGGGTGCGAGCAAATGGTGGTGAATGGCACGGCATTCTGACGTGATGGGCAGCGGGCAGCTACCTGAGGTGCGGGCCGTGTGGGAGGCAGATCTGAAAGTTCTGGGGGACACGGTGTCACTCGTGGGTGTCATGAAGTTTGTCCCTGCTTGCCCTCTACACCACTCACACCTGTCCTTCCAGGTTTGCATGTAAGAGCACCTGAGGGAAGCTAAAACTCTGGGACCACCAGGGATGTGACCTCAAGTACCCTCTACACCATGTCACAGAGAGCTCACAGTGTGGAGAACACACGTACACTCTGACGGCCTCTTTGCCTTGCATGGTGTATTGGACCATAAGATGTATGAATCGAACCCCACCAGTATATGAGCTGAGGTATGGTGATCATGTGTGTGCTGTGACCCCTCACAGACCCCAGACACGGTCTATAACAAGACTATAAACAAAGAAGAGCTTTGAAGCGGGCCTCTCCCTGTAGATGGGCGGGGCCTCTGGGAGTGACATGTCTAGGGTTTCCTTCGCCCACCAAGTGATGGGCAGGCGGTTGGTTGTGGGGTCTGGTGGGGCAGCTGCTGGGTTCGCAGACTAGCCAAGCGGCTGGCTGGTTGACTGACAGACAGCCTTTACAGGCCAGTCTTTGACAGCTCCCAGGGAATACACAGCCCGGGCTGAGCTGACAGGGAACTACCCAGTTGAATCGAGAATCCTAATCACAGAGGCAGAGAATAGAATCACTAAACAAAACAAAAAGCAGCCAGATCCATCAGGCCAGTGCCCATCAATCAGAGACAGGGAGTTTCCTGCCTCCTTCCTTGCTGGTCCTCCCAGAGGCCCTGCACCACTACAGCAGCTGCGCCCAGGAACACAGCTGCTAGGGAAGGGACCAGGGCATCCCAACACCAGGAGCCGGCAGCTCCAAATGTCCCGTGCCACCTGCACCTGCATCTTTGTGGACTCGCACGATGAATGCTTTTAGCTCATTGTTTAGACGGGGACACAGAAACAGTGAGGCTTGAGTTCAGGGTCACGCGGCATTCATCTGTCTCTCTCTCTCCCACTCACCTTACAGCCCCTTGCTGCCATTCACCCTTTTTGATATACTGATGCCTCGTTACACCCAGGTACCAGGCCTGATGCCACATACCTGTTATCCCAGCACTCAGGAGGCTGAAGCGGGAAGATCGTGAGTTTAAGGCCAGCCCAGGCTACACAGTGAGATCCTGCCTCCAATAACTAAGAGCAAACTCTGCAGACAACTCTTCTAAGCCAAAGTAACAGAGCACTGAGCCCTCTGCTGTGGATGCGCGTGTTCCCCAAATCCATGTTTGCCAACTGAGTCACCAGATTCATACGATGATGGTACTGGGTGGGGGGGGGTAGAGTTAGGTGAGGCAACAGGGGCATGGCTCATGTGTAGAGCACATGTCTGGAATCCACCAGTCAGAGGCCATGGGCACCGTTCGGTAGTGGGGTGCCTGGTGGGCTTGTACGAGTCCCAGGGTTCAGTCCCTGGAACTGGAAAAGGGAGAAAAGGAGATGGACGGAGGAAGAGGGGAAAGCAACCTGAGTTTGCAAGCTCGTGCCCTCTGCCCTCTGCCATGCTCTGTCTGGGATCCCAGCCCGTGCTCTTGGGTTTGCAGCCTTTAGGACCATGAGCCAACTGAGCTGTGCTTTAGCCATTACCAAGTCTCTGGTGATTTACCTTAATCTGACTAAACTCACTGAGGATCAGGACACCCAGAGGACATCACCCCAGAGGAGCCGAGGCTTCGGGTTGGAAGGCGGATGCCACCACATGGACAGTTGCTGCTGTGTCGCCTGTGGGCACTTTCCTCCCACAAAGTGCCATGCCAACCACAGAGCCAACTTCAGGGTCCAGGGACAGCTGACATCTGTGTCTGGCACAGCTCCAGTGGCTGGAACACCGCCCCCAACCCCGCCTTGTGCAGCCATGTGGGCACGCACTGTGACCAGTCTAGGCAATGCCCTGTAATCTAGCAATTTAGTAAATTGAATTTTCCTGTGAGCACACGTGAGGATTTAAAGCCTTTTCGTGAGGTTTCTTTCATCCAAATTCGGTGCCTAGAGCCCAGGCTGATCTCTAATTGCTGAGCACTTGGGTCTTCCTATTTGCATCTAATCTGCATACATTAATGGTCTACCCATGCAGAGCTGCTTGTTCACCGTGAAGGGACCCGAGGTCCCCGAGAGCAGTGCAACCCTCACCCCTGGGGCAGCCAAAGCTCGGAGTGACCTGGACTGGTGGGAAGAGAGCCACAGGAACAGAGTGGCCACAGCAAGGTCGCTGCCACAGGAACAGGACCCCAGCCTGATGTGCCACAGATGGCAGCAGGGTACAGCCAGCTAGAGGTGTCTGTGTCCAGGGAAGGCAGGGCTTCATAGCCATTGAGCCATGAGTGGCGGTAGATCTTCTGCTCAGGCTGCCCCATCCACCTGACCACCCAACTGGCACCTGCCACTCAGACACGCAGGCCCTTCCAGGCCACGGAACTGCAGTAGAAATACCCGGATTGGGTTGGTGACTCCGGCCAGAACCCTAGCCACTGTCTCTGCAAGGAAAGGCCCGGCTCCCATCCCACATCTGGTACCAGCCAGTGTGTTAGCGTCAGCCTTACCACAGGCATTTATGGAGCCCCTAGAGTATCCTAGGCATTACCCCAGTCTAGCCTAGCAAAGGCAAAGCTCCTCCCGTGTGGACATCAAATTCCAGCACAGTCCTTCAAAACCCCAAAGATCCACCCCCACACCCGCTGCCAAGATCTAGTCTGCTCCTGCCCTACCCTTAGGACACCTACAGACCCATAGAACGTATCTCCCGATCCAGGTTGAATTGCATGCCCTCCCCCCCAGTGCTGACGTCTTCACTTCCAATACCCATAACGGTGACCACACAGGCTCTCTGCATTCATAACCAAGTGAATTCTTTGGGGAAGACGGCTGTGGAAAGAAAGTAAGCAAAAAGTGAACTTACATTGCCCAAAGCCAAGTGACACCCCAGAACTGACACAGGCTGGGAGAGACAGGAAGGCTCCTCTCCAGAGGCTTGGGGGGCGAGTGTAGCCAAAAAAGGGTGCCAACACCCTTTTTTCTTTAATTTATTTTATGTATATTGAGTGGTTTGCCTGCATGTATGTATGTGTACGACATACATATATGCCCTCAGGGATCAGAGAAGGGCATCAGATCCCCCAGAACAGAAGTTGCAAAGATGTCTTATAGCTGAGAACCAAACCCTGGTCTTCTGGAAGAGCGGCCAGTGATCTTAACCACCGAGCCATCTCTCCAGCCCCCACCCCTTCATTTGCTGACTTCCATCCTTCCAGAGGGACGGAATTGCTTTGGTTATTTTCCGAAGCCCAGTTTACATACACTTAGTGGCAGTATCCACACAGGAAAAAAGGAAGCCAGCTTAGCTAGCCCAAGGGACACCAGCCTGTGTCTGCCTGTTGTTGTAAATATATGCATGAGACGTAATTGATTAGCACTTGGAGCCTGAGATGATAAGAATAACAAGGACCTGCCTGCTACTGTAGGTGGGCCTTACCCAGTCGGTTGAAGGCCCTGAAAAGAAAGAAAATCTCACATTATCAAAGAAAGATACTTCTTGTTGGTGTATATTTTTCCTCAGACTCCCAGAGAACAACCGTTCTCTCAGGAACCTTCTGTTTCCTGTGATTCAGGGCCTGGCTGCTGGCTCAGGCTTTATCTCTGAGCCTGGGGGGCAGAGCACCCCAACCCCATTCCCAGTCTGCCCCTTCTGCACCAAGATTTTGGCCTCGAGGCTCAGCTCAGCACTGGTCACATACAGGGCTGAGCTGTGTCTCCGGGTCCTGTCCAGAACGCGTGTCACGTGTGGGCTTCTCATCAAGAAGCCCGGGACACCACGGCTCTGTTAGTCCTGGAGGGATGTGAGGGGTGGCGAGCATGAGCTCAGTACATGCAGTGAGGTTCCCAGGGCCCAGATTGAGCCAAGCCAAGCAGCCTAAACCCTGAGAACTTGCCTGGGAAGCCCCAGTATGAACAAGCATGTAAAGAGGCAGTGCAGGCCGCTATGAGGCACCTTCAGCCAGAAGTTCCGGGATATGGAATCAGGAAATAACTCCATTAGAAAATTCCAGGAAATTCAAGAGCCTGGAACCCACCCCGTGCCTCTCCTGGCCCTAGACGTCTCCCATGCCCACCCTTTGTTTCTGACGCCTTCGCAGAGGCTCTCCCTCTGACTCCCGCAACACTGCCCGCCAGGACTGTGGACCTGGGAAGCCCAGGCAGCTGCCACCTCAAGTGTGACACACCTGGAACATGAGGCGCTTTGTTCCTTTACCCTGTTAGTGCCAAATGTCTACACAATCTGACCACAGAGCTGGGCCCGGTCGCCTCCCCCACTTCTCCTGACCTTTAGGGACTGGGCTTTCAGAATGGAACCCAGTGAGTATCCTTATGTCTCCGCAGGGGTACAATAAGATCCTTCTACCCAGAAACCCCACGTGCCAGTGATGCTGTTTCTCAGCTGTCACAGACTCAGACTGGCCCTCCCGGGTGTTAAGATGCTGTAAGAGCCAAGCATGCTGGCACACACCTTTAGTCCCAGAACTTCGGAGGCCAAGACAGGACAGTTGCAGGTTTGAGGGCAGCCTGGGGTATATAGTGAGGCTGTTTCAAAAGTAAAATAGAGGGAGGAAAGGGGGAAAGGGTGGAGGAAAGAAAAGGAAAAAAAACCTGGCTTTGTGGAGGTAGAGGTGTGGCTCAGTGGTAGAGCCCCTGCCTAGAATCCCCAGTGAGGGGCTGGGACGTGGCTCAGTGGTAGAGCCCTGCCTAGAATCCCCCAGTGAGGGGCTGGGGTGTGGCTCAGCGGTAGAGCCCCTGCCTAGAATCCCCAGTGAGGGGCTGGGGTGTGGCTCAGTGGCAGAGCCCCTGCCTAGAATCCCCCAGTGAGGGGCTGGGGCGTGGCTCAGTGGTAGAGCCCCTGCCTAGAATCCCCCCAGTGACCTATGGTCATTGGCCTTTGCTTCCCCCTAACAGAGAACCAGAAAGGTTTTCAGCCAAAATACTGAGAAGAAAAACCACCAGGCAATGAAGAGTTCGCAGCATGGAGCACATTTGGCAGTCCTCATAACTCACGCCCTGTTTCTTCTCGCTGATGCTCACTCTTCTCACGTTCTGTGTGTTTCTTTGAATGTCATCTGTCCAGAAGGAGAAAGTAACTGTTTATTTCCTGCCGTGCAGAGCCTTGAAGCATCCTTCCACATTTTAACATTGTCCTGAGAGTAGCTAGCAAGTAACCCAGACACAGAGAGCTGGGAGAGGGAAGATGTGGCTGACCTTGAGCGTCTCCTATCCTGGGACAGGCAGCATCCATGTCACTGGAAGAGGGGACTGGGATCACAGCTTATGCTGCCCAGCAGGCTCACTCCATTGTTGCTTTTCTGGGGGTGAAATCTAGGACAAGCACCCTACTACTGAGCCACGCCCCAGCCCCTCACTGGGGGATGCTAGGCAGGGGCTCCACCACTGAGCCACGCCCCAGCCCCTCACTGGGGGATGCTAGGCAGGGGCTCCACCACTGAGCCACACCCCAGCCCCTCACTGGTTAGTTGTAAGCAAGCACTCTACCCACAGAGCCCCAGCCACTGGTTTTTCTAAGCTGATTCAGGCTGAGTGTGAGCTTCCTCATCCGTTGCCTAGGCCATCCGTGAACTAAGGCTTCTACTGCCTTGGCCTCTTGAGGGTTAGGATTGCCATGCTTCACCGTACCCTGCTAAAATCAGTTTTTATTTGGATGTTTATGTAGAGCCTTGGGGGTGGGAACCTGAGGTGGGCTATATTGAAGCCATAGCCTCCCTCTTCTTAAGAGTTCCATGCTACTGACGGCAACCCTGGTCTGAAACACCCTGGTGGCTGGGAGGCAGTGTGCACAAAACAGGGTTCCCCTGTCCCCTCTGCCCAGGTGAAAGGGGACAGGGCCCTCAGCCCTTAGCTGCAGCCTGACTTGGCTGAGCTATGGGCAGCCTTCGAAAGCGGCTCAGCAGCCCCACTCGTGGCCAAATTTAGCATGACTCATCTGCTCCAGCAAAGGAATATAAATAAGCACCGTCACACCTTGACAGGTTGACAGGAGTGACAACCAAAGTAAATCCCCGTATCTGAGACTCTGAGGGGGAGAGGTGATTTAGCAGAACCCGCTGCCACCGCCAGAAGAAAATAATTAAGGAACGCCGAGGTGGAGCGGCTGCAGCGGGTCCCTTCTGGGGAAGGGATCTGTCATTGTCGGCAGCAGGAGAGGACCCCACATGCCAAAGAGAAATGAGCTCTGGACGCTTGTGCTGAAGGCAGAGGAAGGGATGGGGGGCGCTGGTGAGGATGAAATGGGCTCAGGCTGAGGGAGCATTGGGCGGGGCTTCACCTTTAAGTCAGTACCTGCTGCCCACCCCACTCACATAGCCCCTACCCCTACCCCCCACCGGGAAGGCTTGTTTGAAGCTTTCTCATGTGTATATGTGTGCTCACATATACCCAGGAGGGTGGGCATACCATTCTTTGTCTCAAAAGGGCATCGTTCGTACCCAGCCCAGCAGAAGAAAGTGCCAGTGTGCCCGAGGTCTGCCTCTGCTTCCTGCTGTTAAGGCTTGGGTATGAAATGGCCCCATGCACTCATAATTTGAACACTTGGCCCCAAGCTTATAGTACAGTTTTAAAGGCCATGGTGCTTTTAGGAGGTAGGGCCTGGCAGGGAGACGTGGGCCACTAAGGGTAGAGCTCCGAGCTTATACCCACGTCTGTGTCTGCTCCCAGTCCACCACTGTGGGAAGAGTCTGCCTGATGTTTCTGTTACCATGACTACCACGTGCTTCCCCTGCCACGGTGGACTGAAATCTCCGAGGCTGTGCACCAAAGTAAAGACTTCCTCTCATTTCTGCCAAGTATTCAGTCACAGCAGTGAGAAAGTTCCCAATACACTACCTCATTTGGAGTTGAAGAAGGTTCCAGAAGCTATGTGTGGTAGTCCACATCTACAGGCCTGGCAGAGAGATGGAAACAGGAGGATTGTGAATGTGAGGCCAACTTGGTGTAAAAGTGGAACCCTGTCTTGGAAAAGAAGGTTCTGGAGTCTGGGGAACTGGCTTAGTTAGTTTGATGTTTGTCATGCAAGCATAAGAACTGGAGTTCTGCTCATGAGCATCGGAGTAAGAAGGCCAGGCATGGTGGTGCTGGGATGTAGGGTCCCAGCTCAGTGGCTGAAGTGATGAGCACCAGGGTCAGTGAGAGGACCCCAGTGAATAAGGGGGTTAGTGATAGAGGAAGACTCCAATGTCACCCACGCATGTGCATGCACTCACACGCACACGCACAGTCACACAAGCGCGCACACACACAATCACACACTCACGCACAATCACACACTCACGCATACACACAAGCATGCACACACACACTCACGCACACACACAATCACACACTCACGCATACACACAAGTGCACACACACACAATCACACACTCACGCACACATGCACAATCACACACTCATGCACACACAATCACACACTCACGCACACACACACAATCACACACTCACGCATACACACAAGTGCACACATGCACAATCACACACTCATGCACACACACACGCACACACACAATCACACACTCACTCATACACACATAATCACACACTCATGCATACACACAAGCGCACACACACACAATCACACACTCACGCATACACACAGCACACTCACACACGCATGCACACAAGTGCACACATGCACAATCACACACTCATGCACACACACACGCACACACACAATCACACACTCACTCATACACACATAATCACACACGCATACACACAAGCGCACACACACACAATCACACACTCACGCATACACACAAGCGCACACACACACACACACATGCAGATACACATACATGCACTCACATACACATGAAAAGTAGACAGTGGTTGAGGAAAACACCAAATGTATTGACCATGCATACATGCCCGCGCACGGTGACAATTCCAGAAAACCCAGGGCATTTAGGCTTCCATCCCGGAAGCAGCCTTTGTTGGCCTCTCTGCTTGCTAATGAATGAAGGATATGTGGGGCACAGCCTCAGACTGGGCACCATGAGTTCAAGGTCACAGCACTGAAGCCATGAACTGAAGCCCATGGAGTCTGGGGCAGTGACAACCTGGATATCCTTTTACCTGCTTAATATAGCCACTGCCCTCTGCCCAATACACAGAGACATCAGGGGAGACTGCTAGCTAGCTACCAGAACAACCCCTTCCCTGCCAGGGACAGGTCAGGCATAGCTGGGCACAGTACCCCAAAATGCTGGCTCTCACTCTGGCTCTCCGCTTGTGTGAGGGGCAGCTGTTTCTCTGATTGTGACCAGCTTTCAGCAAAGTTCCAGAGCACAAATGTCTACTCCAGGGCTCAGGAACAGAGTCCCTGACATCTTAATGGATGGGTAAGATCTGAAGTAGGAGATTCCTCAACAGAAATTCTGCCTTACCAACCAAGTTCCCCCAACACACCAAATGATCTGAAGCAACTCCCCATCCTGGCCAAAGGTTCATTTTCCTAGAACGTGTTATCCTGGGTGACCGCTGACCAGTCCAATGGGACCTCTTTGGTGAGCAGAGGGAACATTCCAGAACTTGACCAGTGACATGGTTTGGATATGAAGTGTCCTCCAAAAGACTTGTTAAATGTGAAAGATTCTTCAAAGGCTTGGGTGTTTGAGCACTTGGCCACCTGGTGGCGCTGTATGAGGCTGTGGAACCTTTAGGACACGTGGCCTAGATAGTAGATACAGTATTATAGAGGCTGACAAGAGGGCTCTACCCAGCCTCTTCAGCTTGGCTCTGAGATTTCTGGTTTCCAGTCGGCTGAGATATAACAGTTCACTTCCCAATCACAGACAGAAGCCAAGTCATCATTCCTCGCCCACCATAAAGTAAATCCTTCTATATGTTGTTTCAATAACAACAAAAGTATTAGTACAAGGTTCGTGTGTTAGAAGCTTGGTCCCCAGCTCTTGGTCCTACTTAGGAAGTTCTGAACACTTTAGCTGATGAGACCTAGCTTGAGGGAGTAGATCACTGGAAGTAGGTCTTTGAAGGTATCTTGTCCCAGGTCTTATCCTGGGTTGTGATGTTTCCTGGTCAGCTGTGAGATGAACAACTCTCCTCTACCACATGCTTCCACCAAGCACAGAAGGCCAAGCAACCATGCACTGGTCCCTCTAAAATAATGGCCCTCAATAAATTGTTTTTGTTGTTGTTGGTGGTGGTGGTGGTGGTGTTTCAAGACAAGGTTTCTCTGTATTGCTTTGGAACCTGTCCTGGAACTAGCTCTGTAGACCAGGCTGGTCTCCAACACTCAGAAATCCACCTGCCTCTGCCTCCCGAATGCTGGGATTAAAGGCGTGTGCCACCAAAGCCAGCTTGTGTTTGTTTAATTATTTATTTATTTATTTATTTATTTATTTATTTAAGATCCATTTATTTTAATTTTTTGTGTATGTGTGTTTGCTGCATGCATGTGTACCACATGTGTGCAGTACCCATAGAGGCCAGAAGAGGGCGTTGGAATATCTGGAACTGGCATTACAGATGCGAGTTGGTGTGTAGTGCTGGGAATTGAACCCAGATCCTCTGGGAGAGCATATTTCCTCTTTTAATTGGCATTTTATCATGGCAACCAGAAAAGTAACTGGCACAGTCAGTGACATACAGATCTTTCTCCATCTTCCCCACATCACCAATCAGCACTTGCCCATGCCTCAAACCTTTAGGGGACACCAGATGAGCCAGACATAGATATCATTCCCTTGGCTGTCCCGAGAAGGCCAAAGCTATGATGGGAATGTCAAGGCAAGGGAACCTCCCAGGAATTCTGCAGTGCCTTTCTTCCATGGGCTTGGTGTGTGCAAGTATTGCCATATTCAAGTATGGTGACAGGCATGGAGAGGGGCTGGGCAGAGCTTTCTTTTGAGTTCTTTGAGACTTAGTGACAGGGTGGGGTGGAGGAGGGGTGGGGGGTTCTGCCTGGCTGGGCTGGGCAGGTATGTGGTACTTCCTCACTTAACTTGCGCTGCTTAACACATCTCCCTCCTCTCTTGCTTTCCAGGCATGAAGTTCAGCATCAGGCCCCAGAATGTAAGTCCCAACGACCCCATAAATGCCAGGTGCCTGGGGGGGACGTAGGAGAGGATGACAAAGACAATCCGGAGCTTAGGTGAATCCATTCATAGGAAGACAAATGTGCCGGGCCCTTTCCAGGAGCCTTGGGAACAAAACCCGGGGCTTTGGATCTGTGAATTGCCCTTCTCTGTTAGACAGCGCCTTTGGTCTGTGCAGTAAAATCTGAGCAAGCCTCCTGCAGGCCCCCGGCCAAGCCGAGGTTCCTGGGGAGACTGCACCACCTAGCGGTAGAAATTATATTTGCGTTCAGTTCCACATTTCCGCAACACTGTGTGGCCAGAGTGGGTAGAGCCCCCTGCCATGTGGAGGGCCAGGGTTATATGGCCGTCCATGCCCAGTTGTCCTAAATACCTCTATTTCTCTTTTTGTCCCAGGATGGCCCCTTGAGGATACCCACAGAAAGGGTCACACGAGATTCATCTAGCCGGTCCCCAAGAGGTCTCCAACTGCAGGTGCCTGACCAGCCTCGACCTCACCCAAAGGCGAAGGCAGCGGGGTCTCCTTCGCGACTCCGGCAGCGCAGACGGAGACTGCTCATCAAAAAGATGCCAGCTGCAGGGACCACCCGAGGCAACAGCTCGTCCGAGACCTTTGTCCAGCCGAGACCCCACACCATAGACAGTCGCTGGGTCAGCCTGCACCAGAGCCAGCAGGAGCGCAAACGTGTGATGCGAGAAGCCTGTGCCAAGTACAGGGCCAGCAGCAGCCGCAAAGCCGTCACTCCGCGCCACGTGTCCCGCATCTTCGTGGAAGACCGTCACCGCGTGCTGTACTGTGAAGTGCCCAAGGCAGGATGCTCCAACTGGAAGCGGGTGCTTATGGTGCTTGCAGGGTTGGCCTCCTCCACTGCGGATATACAACACAACACTGTCCACTACGGCAGCGCCCTCAAGCGCCTGGATACGTTCGACCGTCAGGGTATCGTGCACCGCCTCAGTACCTACACCAAGATGCTCTTTGTCCGGGAACCCTTTGAGAGGCTGGTCTCCGCCTTCCGAGACAAGTTTGAGCATCCCAACAGCTACTATCACCCTGTCTTTGGCAAGGCTATCCTGGCCCGCTACCGGGCCAACGCCTCGCGGGAGGCACTGCGGACTGGCTCCGGTGTGCAGTTCCCCGAGTTCATCCAGTACCTGCTGGATGTCCACCGGCCCGTGGGCATGGACATCCACTGGGACCATGTTAGCCGGCTGTGCAGCCCCTGCCTCATCGACTATGACTTCGTGGGCAAGTTTGAGAGCATGGAGGAGGATGCCAACTTCTTCCTGCATCTCATCCACGCGCCTGGGAACCTGACCTTCCCGAGGTTCAAGGACAGGCACTCCCAGGAAGCTCGGACCACCTCGAGAATCACCCATCAGTACTTTGCTCAGCTGTCCTCCCTGCAGCGACAGCGCACCTACGACTTCTACTATATGGATTACCTAATGTTCAACTACTCCAAGCCTTTCTCGGACCTGTACTGAGGAGTGAGGCCTGCTGGGCGGGAGAGGGCTTTGTCTGCCCACTCACCCGTGCATAGGCACCTCCCACCCTCTGGGAGCTGAGCCTTGGAGGATGTGAGGTGTGGTGGCTGTGGCCCTAGGTGGGGACAGAGGCCCAGACATTGGACCTTGACTCTTGTCCCACACCCATTTTTTCTCTGGATGGGCTGAGCTTGGTACGGGGTTTAGGACAGATGCTCCAAGAGCTCAGCCAGGATGCTGACCAGGGAAACCTGAGGGCCCCAGTGGTGGGGGATGTCTGCATTCCCTTACCCTTTGCCTTGTACCACACCTCGTGCTTTGCTGCTTTTCTATGACCCAGGGGAAGGTCTGAATAAAGCACACGGTTTTCAAAGCAGCGTGTCTGTCCACCCCATGTCATGCCGCGAGGTCGTAGGGCCTGGCCCTGTGCTTTGGGGGAGTTTTAGAATTTTATTTTTCAGATTTGTTTTACTTTTCTGTCATATGTGAATATGTGCACGTGAGTGCAGTGTCTGTGGAGGTTGGAGGCATCCGACTCCCCCCAAAGCTGGAGTTACAGGCACTTGTGAGCCTCCCGTCGGTGCTGGCAACCAAACTCTGGTCTCCAGGAGTAGTTTGAGCTTCTAACCGCAGGGCCATGCCTCCACGTCCTGCTTTTGTCTTGCTGAAGCGGACCTTGCTGCCTAGCTCTGGTTGGGGGGTATTTGTCCCTTTCTCCCAATCAGTCGGGCCACCTGCGGTCCCTCCTAGCAGAAAGACCCTTTGGGAAAGACGGACCGCCCTCACCGAGGGAGCTGAGTCCCCTGGGTCTCACCTTACAGCCCTCTGAGGACTGCTAGGACAGGGGTGTGCTCTCTGCCCGCTGCCCTCTGCTGGGACCCATAAGGCACTGAGAACAAAGGGCAGGCAATTCTCGTGAATCTCCCAGTGGGGAGTGATGCTGTCCCCAGCTTCCCAGACATCTGGCCTAAGATGACTGAAGCTGTAACCTGCACATCCCTGACCCTGACCATGACCCCCCAGCCCAATCTATTCGCCTGACCAAACAAAGGCCGGCAGATGACCCAGCCTTGAGGAACCAGCTTTGGGGGAGGAAAAGGAAAGCTACAGGCGAAACCACCCCAATGCGTGCTGAACTGATCCTGAAACTGTCACAAGCCAGAGTGACAGCAGAAAGGTCCCAGTGGAAGTACTGTCGGTGCTTTGCATGTGGGTGTGTGTGGGCCTGTGTGGAGTGTCTGTAGGGAGAGGGAGGCACTTTGTATTGGAGGCAGAAGTCTGCCTGTCTCTCGGGCCTGCCAGGAACCCTGCCTGCCTTCGGGATCCATGTGTGGAGCAATCTTCTGTCCTCCTGGGCGACAGCCCCTAAAGCTGTTCCCACTGGTGAGTGGGCTGCTTTTGGATCCCTAGGACCGGGCAACACTGAGTCCCCAGGGCAGTAGATGATGCTGGAATCAGCCTTACACACTGGCTGGAGCTAGTACGTCTCCATTTTGCCTCCACTATGGACTCTGGAATCTTCCATGACTGGAACAAGACCCTGAGGCCACATTCTATCCAGGAGCCCTGAGCAAGGGTGAGGCTGCCCTGTGGTTCCAGCTGGAGGTGACCATCTGATAGTGAGGGAGCCAGAGGGACAGGGAGGAAGCTAAAATCACAGCCTGGGGGATCCATTTAAGACAGATGTTCAAAGGCTCAGGAAGCCAAGAAGGCTGTCCCTCTACCTGAGCCAGAACTGGCTGGAGAGCCCTGGAGAGAAGGCAAATGAGGCCAGGCTCTCCGTAGCCCAGCAATGGTAGGCCCAGGCTCCAGAGCTCACAAAGTGAAATTGAATTCACAATGCAGAAAGCGTTGTCTCTGGGTGTGGGTGCTTTTGGCAGAGCCTGGGGCAGAGTGGCAAGTATAGTCTGCAGCAAAAGAACACTGGAGGCCCAGCTGGGCATGGTTTACTGCTGCTCAGGGTCAGGCAGGGGGAGGGAGAGAGAGAGAGAGAGAGAGAGAGAGAGAGAGAGAGAGAGAGAGAGAGAGAGAGAGAGAGAGAGAGAGAGAAATTCAGGGATGGTAGGGGGTCATTTATCAGTGCACGCAGTCTTGAGCAGGGCAGACCTACATGCAATGTGTCTATTACTGGTTATAAGGGAGGGGGAACAGGAGGTAGGGCTCTGACAATAATCATAATCACCACCTTGATGGCCCCCCAGCATGGCCATCAACTGAATGCCACAGGCCCAGCCCCACAGCCCTGCCTGGAATTCACTGCGGCATCTCCAGCCTCGGGGCTTGGAGCATACTATTCAACATAAGAAAGAGTGTCAATGTGTCTGTGTGTGTCTTTGGTCTGTCTGTCCTTCTGTATGGCTCCCTATGACTGGGCACCTTGTGTGGATGGGACCGTGGACAATCGTGCCCCCTTCCTCTCTGGTACCCAGTCCTGTCTCAGGTGGCCACCATGCTGTCTGAAAGGGTCCACCAGATCAGAGACCCAGGAGGGGTCACTGGGGTCAGGAAAGCTCATCAGGAGTCACTGCCCAGTCCCGGGTACCCTCCTGTAATGTGATCTGTCACACAGGCCCTCACCAGGACAGACACACTCACACACACACAACACACACCCACACACAATCTCCACCAAGTCTTTGAATGGCTGAGCTTCCCTGGATAGAGAAGCCGTTTTCTGGGTAGACAACGGCCACTGCAAAGCCCAGGGCTGCCCATTGGTTCCGAAAATGGAATCCAAGGCCCTCAAATCTCCTGGGGAGACGACATTCATAATCCAGACAGGTAGATGCAGTAAACCAAGCAGGTAGGACAAGCCACTTCTCTCTCACACCAACAGGACTGCCACCAACAGGGACTTCATAGATGCAGAACCACTCTTGACCAGCAGGAGGGGCTAAGTCCTTGCTTGTAAACAGAGGCCTGTGCATCCCTATTTGGGCCACCAGGTGGCAGCAACAATCCAGAGCCAGGTGGGTAACACTGCAGGCCAGAAAGAATTGTACCCCCACGCTCTGTGACATTTCAGCCTCCGCAGAGCCCCTGGGAGATTTCAGCCTCTGTAGAGCCCCTGGGAAGACCCCGAAGGCTACTTTCAAACCCACAAGTTCCAAAAGAACCTATCTCTCCCAACATCACACTTCCCAACACCTCAACTCTAACCCAACACCAGGCAGCGGAATGTTTTCCGTCCATCAAAGTGGTACCAAGTATTCTCTGACCTCATGGCAGCCTGCGTAAACCACACCACACACACACACACACACACACACACACACACACAAGCATGCTCGTGTGTGCATACCCATCTGCACACCGATACACACCTGTTCTCGCAAACATAGCCATCACATACATGGACACATGTACATACATATGCATGAGCACCACCTCTCCCTGTGTTTAAATAAATGGGCCTTGTTTTCCTCCCAGCCAGCTCTCTGCCTCCTCTTCCTGTAAGACATAGGAACCCAAGACACGAAACTAAAGAAGTTTGCACACCGTGAAATCCCAGCACCCAGGAGTCTGATCATGAGTTTGAGACCAGCCAGGACTGCATGCCTAGTGGGACCCTTTCTCAAAAGTAACGAATAAGCCAGGCAGTGGTGACACATGACTTTAATCCCAGGAGGGGAGGCAGAAGCAGGCAAATCTCTCAGAGCTTGAGACCAGCCTGGTCTACAGAGTGACATCCAGGACAGCCAGGGCTACACAGAGGAACCTTGTCTCGAGAAACCTAAATAAACAAACAAATAAATAGATGTCTTCCTCAGGGGCTTGCCTCAACCCTGTTCTATCTTTCCCACCAGGACTCACCCCACTGAAGGCTCCTCTACTTCCTCCTTCTCTGAAAGCACCCTCCCACTTCCAACCCACCCCACCCCCACTATCACACCCCTCCCGCCTCTTCCAGAACAGTCGATGTGGTTGCTTTAGCTGCCTCCAGTATTCTGAGTCCCCTGCCCATGCACACCCGCACCCCCTGAGGAGAGCTCACCATCCCTATGCTGAGTCCCCGCTTTATACCACCCTGACCTCAGCAACTCTCCACCCCACTCGGCCAGCTGCCTGCCCCACAGCTGCATCAGTGCAGAGAGAGAGAGACAGACACAGAGAGAGAGAGAGAGAGAGATAGACACAGAGAGACAGAGACAGAGAGACAGACAGACACAGAGAGACAGAGACAGAGAGACAGACAGACACAGAGAGACAGAGACAGAGAAAGAGACAGACAGAGAGAGAGACAGACAGACAGACACAGAGAGACAAAGAGAGAGACACAGAGAGACAGAGACACAGAGACAGAGATACAGAGACAGAGAAAGAGAGAGACAGAGAAAGAGAGACAGAGAGAGAGACAGAGACAGAGAAAGAGAGAGAGACAGACACAGAGAGACAGAGACAGAGAGAGAGACAGACAGAGACAGAGACAGAGACAGAGAGAGACACAGAGCGAGACAGACACCGAGACAGAGACAGAGAAACAGACAGACACAGAGAGACAGAGAGAGAGACAGACAGACAGATAGACAGACAGACACAGAGAGACAGAAACAGAGAAAGAGAGAGAGACAGACACAGAGAGACAGAGAGAGACAGACACAGAGAGACAGAGACAGAGAAAGAGAGAGACAGACAGAGAGACAGAGAGCGAGACAGAGAGACACAGAGAGACAGAGACAGAGACAGAGAGAGAGACAGAGAGAGAGACAGAGAGAGAGTCTCAGAACGCAAGCCTCACCTCCATTCCAGTCTTTCCAGTGCCCCCACTCCTGGGTCCTGCCTCCTAAGGGTGTCTTCAATGTGTTCCCTTCCTCCCTTCTGTCTTCTTTGCTGAGACAGCGACCTGCTATCATAGCCCAGGTTGGCCTCGGATGCACTTAGTAGCCCAGGCTGGCCAGGCTAACCAGCCTCCTCTGTAGTGCCAGCTCAGGATCATCACCATCATAGGCTAACCAGGTTCTGTTCCCTGTTTGGAACTGTCATCTATATCCAGGCCACTGTCCTCTCTGGCCTTGGCTCTAAGTAATGGCTAGGAGTGGTGGTTCTCAGGAGACTGAGGCCAGGGAAATGCTTTGAGTTTAAGGCCAGCCTGGGCTACATTGTGAGTTATAGGTCAGCCAAGGCAACAAAGTGAGGCACTGTCTCAGAAAACAATAGCAATAGGTCCGGCAAAATGGCTCAGGAGGTAAAGACACTTGCCGCTAAGCCTAACAGTCTAAGTTCAAAACCCAGGACCCACATGGTGGGAGGGGAGTACTGATTCTTAGAAGTTGTCTTCTGACCCTCATCCACATGTGTGGCATGCACACACACACACACACACACACACACACACACACGCATGCATACACACACACACACACACACACACACACACACACACACACACGCATACACACACACACAAATAAATGTAATAGATTTTTTTAAAAAGAACGGGGGATATTGGCCCTGCCTTGGTACACTGCCTTCTTAGACTCCCCAGTGAGAGGCTGAGGGTGTGGGTCCCTGCTAAAGCATTTGTCAACATGGTGAGGCCTTAGGTTCAAGCCCCAGCAGACATACACAAAATGGTGGTATTTACAGGCTTACGCCATACTGCTCTGCATATTTCATGAATATATTATCTTATTTACTTGCCATTACCACCCTGTAAGATAGATATAGTGCAATTATATCCTCCCCAGATTTTTACAGATACGGACCTTGAGACACAGAGAGATTAAACAATCCGCCTGAGGCCACATAGCTCTGAGAGGCCTGTCTCTGTTTTCATGGCCAGGCAGTTTGGCCTGGTGTCTGGTCCTTACCATTTGAATACTTTGCCGCTCTTGTGGGGGATGGTCTGTGAGAACAAATTAGGAATCCTGCGGTCTCTGGAGCAAGGGAAAGACAAGCTTTGCAGGCAACTGAGATTCCAGACACTGGAATGGCTGCCCGAGGACTCTGATAAATGCCCCTCCCATTGCCAGAAGGTAGCATGAGGATACCAGAGCCGCCCCCCACTCACCCACCCAGTAACTGTGATAGGAAAGAAAGGGACAGGTCCTGAGTGGGTTAGTGCACGCCTGGAAACTAACAATCCAGAAGCTGAGACAGGGTGGCCCATTCTGAGTAGCCCAAAGCCATCCTTGGCTACACAGCAAGTTCTGAGCCAGCTTGGGCTACATGAGGGGCCCTGCCTCAAAACGCAGAAAGTAAGGGTTGAGCAGGAGCAGCAAGGGGAGGAGGAGGGAGAGGAAGAAGAGGGGAGGAAGAGGGGGAAGGGAAGGAGAAGGAAGAGGAGAGGAAGGAGAAGGGGAAGGAGAAAGGGAGGATAATGGGAAGGAGGGGGAGAGGAAGAAGAGGAGGGGAGGAGGAGAGAGGAGAGGGAGGAGGAAGGATCAATCCCAACCAGCCTGGCTTGGAAGGGAAGTCTGGGGAGTAAAGAGAGAAGTGTGGAAGATGAGAATATGGAGCGTTCTCTTGGATTGACAGTGAAAGGTAGCGCAGGGTAGACAGTTCAGGGGCAGTGGGCAGGTCCTGCCCCATAAATATCCCCTCCGGGGCAACACACACAATGCCACGAGACCCCGTCTGCCGGCTGTTCACCCATCACCTTCCAGCCTGCAGCTGCCTATCATCTATGGCTTCAGGCTGCCCAGGAATGTCTGTGTGTCTGTCCAAACATCTGCACAACCTGACACCCTAGCCAGGTGGTAGCTGTCAAGGTACAAATTAAGGCTTCCTCTTGGGGTACAGAGCCCCAAAATGGGGGTACAGGGATGGAAAGAGTCCATCTAGCTGCTCCCAGGGATGTGGGTGGGTGGCAATCCCACTGTCCCTGAGACCTGCGTGTCCCACCACTGCGGGAAGGAACAGGGCGATCAAATCCAGGCCAAGAGCAGATACTGGGAGATCAGAGTTTCTCTGCGGAGCCCATGCACAGAGCCAAGAGCAGGCACTGGGAGGTCGGAGCTTCTCTGCGGAGCCCATGCACAGATTTTTACTTTGCCTTTTATTTATTTCTCCTTAAATCCTGTTTCTCTCCCCGAGGCTTCTAATCTATTATTTAACATCGGATTGTACGATTGAAACTCCCAGGCAAATTGAAAATTATTTGTGTTGGAGGTTTCAGGCGTGATGCTGAGACTACCATTTCTGGGGGACCCTGAGATCCGACAAAGGCAAAGCCGGGGCACGCAGCTCTGATCCAGGAAGGGGTCGGACAGAGCAGGATGGTGGGCAGATCCAAGGGCCTCAGGCACCTGGGGCCAGCTGCACTCGAGCACACCCAGAGCTTCCCACAGCTCAGGGCCATTAATCTCCATGCAGCGTTTCACTGGGGAAATTCTGTTGATGCCTCCCCCTGGCCAAAGTCCCCAAGAGGCTAAGCAGGTGTGATCCGTCACCTGGCCCCGCACCCACCCCGGGGAAATTCTCACCCGCAGGAGAATTAATGACACGGGGACAAGGCTTCGCCATCATTTCTCAGACCTTAGCTCTCCATGGATTGGTGGCCAGGTTGGCTAGCCTCGGGGAGTCTGCATGGGATGAACGGGGACCACTGGAAGGTGACTGGGGGACAGGGCTTGGGGTGGTGGGGAAGGGGCAGCTAGTAGGATTGCTGTACCCCAAGGCTGGACAAGTCATGTGACATCATAGTGCTGTGTCCAAAACCAAGCATCAGGGGGCTGAGGACACAACTCAGTCAGTAAAATGCTTGCTGTGTAAGTTCAAGGACACGAGTTCAGAGCCCCAGCCCCCACGTGCAAAGTCAGGCACCTTCAAGGGTGTCTGTCATCTCAGCACCTGGGGGAGCAGAGAAAGCAAGCAGACTCTCACTCAGATCTGGCCAGCCAGCAGCCAGCCTAACTGAGCCCCAGGCTCAGTCTCTTGGTGAGAGTCTTTGAGTCCAAAAATAAACTGGAGAAGAATTGAGGATGATACGGATGTCAACGTCTGACCTCCATACATACATGTGATTCATATGTGACTCGTGCACTTCACACATACACACACACACACACACACACACACACACACACACACACACACACACGGATCACGACCACCCTGTGTGGGTGGGTTTGGGTCCATGGGAGCAGGCACAATCACCGTGGACGCCCCCCCTTACCTGGGCAATGGTACAGAATGTGTGGGGAAGGATGGAGGCTGCCTGGGAGGCTCCCCAGTAACTGTTAGGTTAAGGAGTGTAGAGCGTGTGCTGCCACTGGGAGGCAGTAAAGGGCTTCAAGGAGTACCATGGTCCAGCTTCTGTCTCCCAAAGGATCATAAGGGAACCTGAGCCTGGCCTTGCACCCAGCTACCCAGGCAACTGAAAGCAGGAAGATGGCGAGTTTAAGGCCTATGGGAGCAACACTGAGAGAACCTACCTTAAAACTACCAAGGGAAAGACAGAGACGTCACTCGGGGGTAGACTATTTGCCTGGAAGGTTTAGCACACTCTGGACTGCATTTGCAGAATCTCAAGGCTCTAGAATCCAAGATCAAGGTGGCAGTAGCTCGAGTCTGCCAAGAGTGTACCTCCTGGTTTGCACAGAGCTGTCTGTCTCCCTGCTGTGTCCTCACAGAATGTTAGCAATAGGACTGCAGCCTTGGGAGATTCATGAGAGTGCTACCCTCATGACCTCAGCCTTCTAGACGGCCTCATGGGAGTGAGGGTTTTAACAGGGCGCTCTATTTGGGTGAGGGAGTGGCGAGTATTCAGCACATAGTATCTACTTACATACACCATGCTCGCCTGTGCTAAGCATTGCACTCCTGTGGTGATGGCATCTGAGTCAGGATCCAGGGCATCCAGATCCCAACAAAGCATAAAGATTACCCACGTGGCCCTTTGCCACCCAGATGGCCACTAGACACTTCGCTGTCTGCTGCCTGCCTTTGGCGGTTTGAAAGAAAACAGCACCCATAAGCGTATTTGCTGAGCTTGTTTGAATGGTTGGTGCCCAGTTGGTGGAACGGTTTGGGGAGGATTAGAAGGCGTGGCCTTGTTGGAGAAGGTGTGTCACTGGGGGCGGGCTTTGAGGTTTCAAAAGCCCACACCATTCCCAGTCAGCTCTCTGCCTATGGCCTGTGAATCACAGGTAAACTCTCAGCTACTGCTCCAGTGCGGTGCCTGCCTGTTGCCATGTTCCTTACCATAACTTTAGGTGGCCTCTAACCCTCTGAAACTGTGAGCAACCCCCCCAGCCCCCACCCCCACCTCAACCCCCACCTCAATCCCCACCCCCCACCTCAACCCCCACCCCCACCTCACCCCCACCCCCCCACCTCACCCCCACCCCGATAATCTTTCTTCTAAAAGTATCTGGTAGATAATCTTATCTACCAGAAAAGTAGATAAGACACCACCCCTTAGCCACACATCCAGGTGGCTGTTCAAACCCTGAAGCCGTGACCCCCACCCCTTTTAGGCAATCACATCCTACTGTACCCTAGCCTTCCTAGGGAATGCTGGGCTAGCCCGCGGTGCCCACCAGCCTCTCGGGACTCTGCACACCATGTCTGGCTAACTCTTGCTGGGAGCTGAATAGAATCAGAGAGAGACGCAGTTTGTCTCACAGCTAACACCAACATTCAGACTGGTGTGTGTGTGTGTGTGTGTGTGTGTGTGTGTGTGTGTGTGTGTACACGTGCAGAACAGAACTTGACCTCCTACAGAGACTATGTCACTATTCAGAGTCCTCAAGAATACATGCAACTTAGTCATAGGCCACAGACACACAACATGTGCACACACTTTGATACATTCCCAAGGAAGGGGGCACGGTAGTCCCGTCTCTAGATAACTACGGTAAGAATCAGACATTGTTCCGGCAATACCATTCAGTAGTGAACAACAGACGCTTAAGGCTACCAACTTCACATGGAAAGGACCTGGCCGGAGCTCAGATGACGGCTGGAACCCAGGGCCCGGGGCACTTGCATACTAGGGGCTCTTTCTACAGGAGTTCCTTCTGACGGCTGCACCTCTCTTCCCCATTGTGGACCCACTTCCCCTACTATATCCACAGAGCAGCAGCCAGGGCTCGGGGAAGAAGTGGTCTTAGCTTCATTCTCTCTCCCAGCCTTGGAGAGCCCAAACGTTCCAGATCTGGAAAGCTGTCCTGCAGAGGTTGCCAGCAAGGGACCAAGCTAAGTAGGAAAACGCCCCTTGAAGCTTTGTGTGAGCTATTCTCTCAAACGTTCAGAAACAGCAGCAGATGGCAAATGTTGATATTAGCCTTTAAAGCCCAAAGGACCCAGGGTAGCATGCTTTTTATACTTTAAGAGCCAGACAGGTCCCAGCTGACAGTGAACTTCCAAACAACACGACCTGGTTAGGAAAATGTCAACCTCCACCTGAGAACGAGGAATGCCTTTGCATGGCTTTAAGGGAATACTTCTGTGATCTCTTGCCAGCTGATTTCCTGGAAGGGATCTAAAGAGGGAAACTGAGGCAGTGAGCACAGAAAGATTACCCAGATGGGGGTCAATGGCACCTGGCCCAGCATGAGGTAGTGATGGAGTTAGGCATGGGTTTGAGAGCCTTACCTGACGTTAATGAGGGGCTGGGGATGAGATGGGATAAAAAGGCAGGCCTTCAAATGACCTCCATCTCTACTTTACAGAGATGAGTAACCGGTGAGATGGGAGCTCTGGGGTGGAATCCAGGTTGGGAGAACGGTGAGACTGATTCTGGGTTTGCATCAGGTCTATCATATCTAAGGAATTTCAGATGCCCTAGTGAGGCCACATCAAGTGGGCGGAGGGATCTGCTGGTGGGAGAAAGCATGGATCTGTACAGGGTATAGACAGACCCAGAATGGGCAAACAGGTTGCGCATATGTGTACACATGAGACCACACACACACACACACACACACACACACACACACATCCCCTCCGTGGCTGATGGAGTCAGGTGTAGTGACAGAGAGGGTCTGGCCAGGAATCGTTGGCTAATCCCAAGTCGCCACATTCAGGCATACCAGACGAAGGAATGAAGCATTCCAGAGTGAACTGGATGCTCCCGGTCATTATGTCAAGGAGGAAGGATGTTTGTGCTTAACTCAGTTCACAGCTTTTAAATAATTAGACGTTTGGATGTGTTGGTGCACAGCTGTAACAGCACAGGGGAAGCTGAAGCAGGAACGAGACAAGCTCAAGGCCTGCCTAGGCTACAGAGACAGACCCCATCTCAACCCAGAAATAAACAATTACCCCCACAAACAACAACAACAAATGCTTAAAGCCGGGAGGATCTCTGTGAGTTCAAGGCCAGCCTGGTCTACACAGCAAAGGATAGACAGGGGAAATCTGGGGGGCAGGGGGCAAGAGGGGGAAAAGAAAAAGAAAAAGCTTAAACATCTGCAACCTGGATATTGATTTGTCCTCACAGTCTGGGCCCCATAATGTTAATTGGGACAGATGGCTCTGCTCCCAAGGTACATCTTAGTTCACTCCCAGGCCCCACATGGTGATGGAAGAGAGAACCGACCCCAAAAGCTGTCCTTGCACCTTTACACAAGCACCCTGGTACCCATGACAAACAACCAGTCAGGCGAGGTGGTACACTACATTAATCCCAGAGGCACAGGTGGTCGGATCTCTGTGAGTTCTAGGCCAGCCTGGTCTACAAGAGCTAGTTCCAGGACAGCCTCCAAAGCCACAGAGAAACCCTGTCTCAAAAAACAAACAAAACCAAAACAAAACAAAAAAACTAAAAAGTTTGGGTAGGACCAAGAGATATGAACTAACACTTGTAATTTTATATAATACTGTGGTATGTATAATTATACACATTGTATAATTATCAATCATAGATTAGTATGTATACTATTCTCATGGAATTTATATACATTTATGTGCACATGCGCACGGGCACACGCACATCACAGTTTAGAGTCCTCAGCTATTGACACATGATAAAGACAAAATTTCAGAGGGTCCTGGTGACCTTCATTTCTCCTGTGTGGAGCGGTGACATGCCCAACCCCACCCTACGCAGTTCATTCCTGGGCTTGGTCTGCAGCTGCTGCCTGTGGCACTCTGCTCTGTTAGCTGCTAGCACCAGAACAAGCCCTGCAGCAGGACACCTCCCCGTTTCCAGCTTCTGTTGGTGCCATTCCTCGTAGACTTCCCTTTGGTGACACGGGTTACCGGGTCTGAAGTACTTTCTTCCCGACACACACGTGGCGCAGCGTTGCCGATGGCGTGGTGGTGCTGGTGGCGTGGCATGCGTAATAGCACTAGGTGCTACAGGGCAGGAGAAATAGGAATCAATAATTTAACCTCTTACACATCCAAAACCCAGCTTCCCTACAAAGAAGAAAATGGAATTGCCAGGGTGTGGGGGATTCATTTGTAATTGGTTCTAATTACTAAAGGAATCGATGTTTTAATTTTTTACAACGTATTTGAACTCTCCAGATCCTTCTGTGATAAAGCAAAAAATAAGAAGCGTTCATTCCCCCAGCCAAACACGTGTGTGTGTGTGTGTGTGTGTGTGTGTGTGTGTGTGTGTGTGTGATCTTTTATCACTTAGCTCGTCTAAAAGACTGGTTAGCTGTTTTGAAAATTACATTCTTTTTTTCTTTTTTAGCTCAAGGCCTCAAACCATAGGCAAAAGTTAATTCTAAAAAGGACGAGAGCCTTAAACGTAAAAACTAAGGTTTAAAAAAAGAAAAAAGTACGGAGAGATAGTGTTGTGGAATATACCTAGATGCCTCTTCTTTTTGTATTTCCTTGGGTGACCTTCCAGGTTTTCTGCCAGAGGCTTGAATGCCCTCCAGGTAAAGAAGGTGGGAGGAAGAGAGGAGGGGAGAGGGCCTGCAGCAGCGAGGAGGGGGAGGAGGGGGAGGGGCACTAATTGAGGGAAGGGGCTCAGGGCAGGAGCCATGGAGTCCCTGTAGATCAAGGGAGGGACAAAGGGGTGGCCAGCCAAGCCCATCGCATGAACAAAGCAAGGGGCACACACACAGGATGCCAGAGGAGGTCCGTGTTCACACTGTTCAGATAAAACCTGAAACAACCCCTGGCTTGTGGATCCATCCTTACGTTCCTACCCACAGAGGAATACAACTTATGCGGGGAAGAAGGGCTGGGCTTTTGCTGATATGCATTATTCCCTTTGTTTTGTATAATACCCGTTATATGCCGGTGGGGGCTGCCTGCCTGTCTGTGGTAATGCTTCCTGTGGTTTGAAACACACACTATGGGAGACACTGGGGGTCTAGCTCAAAGGCCCTGATGTCCATGGTCAACACAGCAAGGAACAAGAAAGCCATACACAGCGAGGGGGAAGCAGTCTGCGGAGACGAGTAGGTTAATTCCTTTTGATTTTATTTTTCAGCGTGGGTCTCAACCCTAGAATGTTCTAGCTCATTCTGCCACTGAGTCATGCCTCCTGCCTTTAATTCCGTATTTGAAAAATCGTAAGTATGTGTGTGTGTGTGTGTGTGTGTGTGTGTGTGTGTGGCACACGCTCACAAATGTGTTTGTCCCACGTGTGAGCACATGTGTAGGACCAGAGTTGCATGTGCCATTCTGTGTTCACTTCTGTGTTCATCTGTGTCTGTCCATGGCACTGTGCCTAGAGTTTTAATTCAATTCTCTGTACCTTGAGCACGTGTGTTCATGCGTGTGTATCTGTGTGAGTCCGGTGGGTACATGAACAGGACAAGGCTGGGTAGACAAACTGAAGTGTTGGCACCATCCCGGTAGGAAGAGGAAGCAGGGTTGTGTTTCCTTTTTCGTGGATTTTATTGAGGTTTATTGTATTTGCTTACAATAATAATATAATAGTTAAAAAGGTTTTGTTAAACTGGGCAGTGGTGGCCCATGCCTTTAATCCCAGCACTCAGGAGGCAGAGGCAGGTGGAGCTCTGTGAGTTCAAGGACAGCCTGGTCTACAGAATGAGTTCTAGGACAGACAGGGCTATTACACAAAGAAATCTGCCTTGAGCCCCCCCAAAACAAACAAACAAACAAACACAACAACAACAACAACAAACCCCAAAATAAAAAAGAAAACAAAAACCAGTTTTATTGAATCTAAGGCTTGTACATGGCAATGGGGTTCTGGGTTAAAACTTTAGCACCTGCAAACAGCAATAGTGATCAAATCCTCCTGTTATCTGTCCTCACCCCTTCCAATATTTTTAAGGACAGTGAAGTGTTTCCTGGTTTGGAAAAAAAAAAAAAAAAAAAAGCAGAACTTCCCAGAAGACCCTCGTGCCCTGGAGCGATGGTGAGGGATGAGGGACTCCTCCCTGGAGCTGTGCTGCCTTTGTCTCCTGAACCCTGAGGACAGAAAACCCCGGGACATTTCCTAATCTTGCCTCAAAGATAAAGCCCAAAGCAAATAGGACATTTTTCTGAAGTCCTGTATTTTATCTTTAAACCTCAGGCACATTCTAGAGTCACCCCCTTAAGGTATACATGTTTGTCTTAATTATACAGTCACGGGCTTTAAGCCCCAATTCTAGAATCCAGGGGCTGCTCTAGCGATCACCATCCAACCTTCCCATGATACACCGCGTCTCCTGCAGATGGGCAGAAGGGGTGAGGGTACAACCCAGGCTTGACTAGAGCTGATCCAAGAGTCATTTGCAAAACCCCACCACCACCAAGCCCATCATCGTCACCATCATCATCATCATCACTTTGGATGCTAGGAGTAAAAGTCAAGGCTTTGCCCACACTGGGTGAGCACTCGGCCTCAGAACAGCATCGGGCCCAGTGACCTACGTCACTTTAAAACAACACCCATGCTAAGCATTTAGCCTAGGCTGGATCAAGTTCTTTGCTGTCTGCCCTTACCTTTAATTTCCTCAGCGTTCCCATTGCTAAGGTTTTTCACCGCGTTCCCACATCACAAGTGAAGACAGACAGGAGATGCTCAAGGCTAGTCAGGCAGACACGTGTTCCCCACGCGGACTCCAAAGCAAACCCAAGGAGAAAAAAATTGCCTGGGAAGGGACAGAGGGTCATCCCGAGAGGTTTTTGTCCTGGATAAAGAGCCCCAGGACTGGACTGAGAGGCCAAAGGTCACTTTCTTCTTAGCCTGTAATCCTTCCTGGGAAAAAATTCCCTGGAACTCTTGCAAAAGTGTCGGCAGATTCCAGTGTCTTATGAGACCAGAAGGTCATCTGAAGCCACACGAAGTCACTTCAAAACAGGATCCAAGTATTGGGGTTGGGTTCTCCTAACAGGAGGACCCCAGACAGAGCCTCACCGCACGCGCACACACACAGAACACACTTAACTTGGGGAGGTGGCCACCATGTTTTCTACTAGCACTAGGCCTGAGTGTAAGTGGAAATCCACTGGCCTGTTTTCTCTGAGTTAACGGAAAGCAGCCCCATCCCCCATGCCTGGAGGGATTGCTGGGAGCTGCTTAAGGCCTGACTGAAGCAGCTCCCTAGAGTGGAATGAGCCCTAAGAGGAACCCAGGTGGAGCGCCCGGGGCCAGTGGCCTGCTTAGGCTGCCTGGAAGTAGCCACATTTTGCCTGTCCACCCCCACCTCTGAGCTTTGTCTCCTGAGGGTGTAGGTGAAAGGCGGTTAAGCCATCTCTGTCTTGGGCTCGAGGAACTTCTTTAAAATTAAATATTATGCTGGGCACAGAGGTGCTCACCTTTAACCCCAGCACGTGGGAGGCAGAGGCAGGTGGATCTACAAAGGAAGGGAGTTCCAGGCCAGCCAGAGCTACATTGACAGACCCTGCCCCTGCCAAAAAAAAAAAAAAAAAAAAAGCTTTCAAATTACTTGTATAGACACACATCTGACTTACTTATTCGGCCTGGGCTGGCCTCAAACTCCCGAGTCCCTGTAGTTCAGGCATGTGCCACTGTGCTAGGTGTTGGCAAGAGTCTTAAGAAACACCTCACAAAGTCTGATTTCCTCCGACTTTCCCCAGACACAGCCAAACTTTGTCCACTATTCCTTTCACTCCCAAGGAAGGAGCTCCAACCCAGGAGCTAAATCTGCTTGTTCAGAGTTTGTTGGCATGAAAACCAGTTTGGGGCAGTGCGGTCGGTGTAGGAGGGAGTGCAGTGGGGGTCACTGGGACAATCTCCCTTTTATCTAAGAGTGTCTAGGTAGGTGTGAAACGCTTTTATTTTGACATTCGTTTTTGAGAAACGTCTCGTGTAGCCCAGGCTAGCCTTAAATCCAGGATGTAGTCAAGGCTGGGCTTAGAGTCTTGATCGTCCTTACCTCTGCCTCTGAAGTGCTGAGATTACAATGTGGGTACCACGCCTAGTGTATTGGAGGCAGAGTGGCATTCTGTAGCCCAGACGAGTCTTAAATTCTTGATCCTTCTGCCTCTATTTCCCCAGTGCTGGGATTCCAGACACGGGTCACCAGCTCATTATTCAGTCTTTGCTTGCTTGGGTCTCTAGAATCTAAAGAAAATTCAAGCCAGGTGGTGGTGGCGGCACACACCTTTAATCCCAGCACTCTGGGAGGCAGAGGCAGATGGATCTCTGAGTTCAAGGCTACATAGTGAGTGAGTTCCAGGACAACCAAGGCTGCAGAGGAAAACCCTGTCTTTAAAAAACAAAAAAAGTTAAAAAAAAAAAAAAAATTCAGATGGTGGCGGCAGGGCTAAGGTAAAGGTCAACCTGTAAACTGTGGGCCAGCCTGGTTCCAGCCTAGCGTGAAGAGGGCCCTCTCTTAGTCTTGAGGTAAATACAGATGAGTTCCCCCTCACACCTATCCCTCCTTCCACCAGGATGAAGGACCCTCAGGCTACTCATCCATTGGTCCTAAGAATCTGGTCCATTTGCTCCTTCTAACTGTTAGGAGGGTCATTGTTTGAGTCAGGGTCTCAGTCTGGGCTAGAATAGAGCTCAGGATCCAGGTCCCTCAGCCCGGGCGCACCTCCATGATTCACTAGCTAGTAGCAGCTGCGTTTGCACCCTGCCGCTAACAGGCTGACCTGGCTTGCACTTGGTGTGGGAACTTAAAGGGGGGGGGTGTCAACAATGAACACAGATCTGGGCTGCTCTGTAGACTGTGAAGACCTCAGCACTAGTCAAATCCAAATGACGCAGCTCTGTCTGGACTCATCCGGTTTCATTTCTTGGGTGGTTGTTATGAAAGATGCAGTCCATACGATGTCCCAGTCCTAATCACATACCCCCAATCTACAAATGTACCCCTGTTGGCATAAATACCACAGATCACTAACCACCTGTCATGGGCCATGCCAACTTCTCTTGCTGTCAGACGAGGTGAACATTAAGTTAGCAACTTAAAAAAAAATGTTTATTTTATTTTAGATTGTGCACTGGGGAGGGGGTAATGTGCGGTGAGTGCCGATGCCCTTGGAGGCCAGAAGAAGGATGTGGGATCCCCTGAAGCTGGGGTTACAGGCAGTTGTAAGCTGCCTCCTGAGTGCCAAGAACTGAACTCTTGTTCTCTGCAAGAGCAGCCTATGGACGGAACCACAGAGCCATCTCTCCAGCCCACTTTAGGCAGGAGCTTTGAAAACACTTGAGAGGAAAGTAAGACCTAAGTTAATGCTTCCTAGTGACACACGCACACACACACACACACACACACACACACACACACACAGAGAGAGAGAGAGAGAGACAGAGAGAGAGAGACAGAGAGAGACAGAGAGAGAGAGAGAGAGAGAGAGAGAGAGAGAGAGAGAGAAAGTTCAGCATTTCAATAAAGGTATTAGAGAACATGGAAACAAAGACTTCCGCGTGAAGGAAATAAATGGTCAGCCCTTGCTCTGATTAAATTGTGCATTTTTAATATAGTTGGTATCAAGTGAAACTTTAAAAAAACATGTGGGAATTTAAAATAAAGTGAAACCTGCTCTTTTTCAGGGTCAGCCGGTATCACAGTGAGATTTGTCTCTTAAACAATGACACTTGCTATCTCTGGAGTTCTGTGAATACTTTTGAAGTGTCATATTAAAACCAATCTCGTGGCCTTGAGGCAAAGGGAAGCAATTAGTCGTGGAGTTGTGAATAAATAAAAATCCATTTATACACCCGTCCTTGACATGTGCCTTGTGAATCTTAGAAACTTCATCTAGAGGGAAAAGAAATGTTAAATCATGAATACCGGTCCTGATCACATTGCCACGTGGCTTCCTAAAACGGTTTAGTTCACGCCTATCTTTTAAGTTTGAATTTGTATGTATGTATTCAACCATATTGAACACAAAACAGACTCGCCACATGACAAGCAGTTTTCAGGGGGTCCTTCATCCCCAGGTGATCCTAGCATGCCTCCCTCACTAAAAGGCGTGGGAAAGTTCTATTCCAGGAAGGACTCACTCCAGACAAGACTGTGAACACAGCCCTGGCGAACTTGTTTTAGTTTTGATCTGAGGGTCACCTTCTTCAACACTGCGGCGGCTGACAGTTTCTAGGTTCCACTACTGTAAACCATCAAAAGATTGAGGATGCCACCTGGGGAACTGGACCTGGCCCGGAAGAGTAGCACTGTTTTACTCGAAGCTGGGAGCTAGAAGACCAGGGGGTTCCGGAGCGTGGGAAGCAAATGTGGGCAGCCATGGACCCCACAGCTCAGATCCCTGACCTACTTCTCGGGGCCCCTTTCTGTTCTTGGAGCAGCTTAAAATCCATAAATTAAGGAAATTAACTGATGGGGCCTGCGGCATCTTTGTAAGCTATTTAAATCTATAAATTTACAACATCTTCTGCATATATCAAGTAATTGAACTAACTGCAGGGATGTAACTTTAATGAGAAAATTTCCCCCTTCTCTAGTAGTTTGAGATAATAAATAAATAAATAAATAAATAAATAAATAAATAAATAAATAACTCTCTCGGGAGGAAAGTTTCTTATTCCCGCGTGAAGTTACAGATGTGCGGTCGGGATGCTTTTTTGGCACTAGATGTCCCCTGAATCAGGGGAGACTAGCCACCCACCCCAATCTTCTTCCTACAGTGCTCGGGTCTGGCCTCGAGAGCACCCCCAGGAGTTTGGCCAGTAGAGGGCGCCCAGGCCCGGCCGGAGTCAGTGAAGGGGACCAGGGCGCCGCTCCCAATCAGAGCGCACCCGCCTTCCTCGCCGAAAGCCTGGCTTTGGCCCCGGCGTCCCGGGAACCAGGCGGGGGCGCAGTATGGGCAAAGCGCACCGACCACGATCCGTTTCCTAGGAGCCGGGAAATGGTCGAGGAGGAGGGGCGGGCGGGGCGCAAGGCAAGGAGGAGGAGGAAGGGGCAGCGGGGAGCAGCTAGGGGCGTCCTGGGCGCAGGCCCCGCGCCACAGGGACCTTTGGCCGCCGCCGTCTCCATCGCGCCGCGCTCGTTCAGGAAATGGCGCGAGTGGCCCCGGGCGACCGGCCGGGTGCCCCGCGCCCCTCCCCCGCGGTGGCCACCGCGTGTCCGCAGACGTCACGGACGGCGCTGCTCCCCGGGAGAGGGGCAGCGGGGCCGAGACCCCGGGAAAGAGGGAGGGAGAGAGGGAGGTAAGCCGCCTGGCAGCCCAGTTTCTCTCCCCTCCCCACACCAAGTCCCGCCCTCAGCCCCGGGGCGCCGCGGCGGCGGCTGCTTCTCTCCTCTTTGTAACCGAGGAGTCGAGAAATGTGAGAAACGTGCCCTGTGTTACTTATTTGGGAGTCGAAAATTTATGCCCAGCTGAAAGCGCCCGGGGAAATATTACATCAGATGAAATGACAATGATTAAAATCAGCCTCTCCCCCGCCCCCTCCCCGAGCCCGGAGGAGGCCCGGGCGCCGCGTGGCCGGACGGCGGGGGGCTGGGGCGCAGAGGGCGCGGGGCCCGAGCGCAGCGCTCCCGGAAGGGTCCTGGCCGAGCCCCCCGGCACCCAGGCACCGGGCTCCAGGAACCACGGGTGGGGATCGTGAGGTGGAAAGGAAGTGGTGGGGGAACGGTGCATTTTTGTCGCCGAGCGCGGCAGGCGCGGGCGCGCGGAGCTAATTGCGACTCTAATCCTCTGCCCCGAGGCACAGCTGAGCCCCGAGCCAGGAGTCGCCCGCGCGCGCCCGCTCGCGCTCGCCGCGCCGGGGTAATTTGGAACCGGATCGTTGCCCTTTGCAATCCGGGCTGGGCCGCGGCGAGGCGCACAGGCTACCGGCTGGGTTTGGGGGGCTGGGTTTTTTTTTTGTTTTTGTTTTTGTTTTTTTTTTTTTTTCTTTTCCCCCAGCCATCGGGGGAGGAAGCCGCTGGAGAGAGAGGGAGGAGAGGAGGTGGGAGCGGCGGGAGGGCAGCCGAAGAGCGGCGCGAAGAGGAGGCGGCGGCGGCCGCGGCGAAGAGGGGAGGAGGCGAGGGGAGGGCGGGGAGGGGAGGCCCCGGCGCGGCGCGCCGCGAGGGGCCGCGCGGAGCGGGGGCCGGGGCGGGAGGGGTGGGTGGGGGGAGGGTTGGGGGCGAGAGAGAAAGTAACTCCAGGACGAGACCGGAGCGACCCGCGCGCATCGAGCACTAGGCGACGAGGCTGCGCCTGGCGCCCGGCACCGGCGGCTGCGGGGGGCGGGGGCTGCGCCGGAGCCCGATCCGCCGCTCCGGCTCCGAGGTAAGCCCAGCGCGGGCGGCCACCGCTCAGCGCCGCACACCCCTGGTCCCCAAAGTGGCGGCAATGCCGAGAAAGTCACTCGGCCCGGGGCCGGGACCTGGGCTGGGAGTTGGGGGGGGCGGGCTGCTTTGTCCCTCGGCTGAGCGCAGGGGCTGACGGCGTGGGGGCGCCCAGCACAAAGGCCTGGCGCGCACGGGGCGGGGGTGCCCACGTGGGCTGGTCCTGACCGCGGGTGGACCCTCCCCACTCGGCCCGGCTCCGATCTTCCTGCCGCGCGGTGCACTGCGTCCGGGTCCTCCGCACTCTGGTTCCAGTGCCGGCTCGAGTGCCCTGCAGAGCCGATGACTTTCTGAAACCCGCTCCATGCAGCTGGGGTTTCGGGGCGCACAGGACCGGGTTGGCGCCCAAATCAGAGAAAAAGGGGAAAAGTCTCGAACGGGACAGATGTGCGTCCTCTGACGCCCACCCCACGAGCCCCGTGCCAGACGCGCTGGTGGTGGTCCCAAGACCGGACCTCGGTCTCCCTATCTCCGCTGCCCACACGCACCCCTTGACCTGGATGCGGACACTCTCATTCTCCCATTCCGCGCCACTGTAGCGCCCTTCTGCCCTCCCTCAAGAAACCCCCGACTGCAGAAAGATAAAACCTTCAAGTTTTCACTCCGAGTCTCAAATGTGCATGAAGGAATTTAACTGCACGAGTGAATAACAGCATTAGTTTCAATTAATTTTTTTTAAATCCCGGCAACAATAAACTTTGAGAACAAAAGCGCTTTTACGTCCTTAATTAGGCGAGCTTCCCATCTGTGGTCTTGAAGTGTCTGCCTCTTGATTTAACTTTGTCTCCGCCCCCACCGTACTCCCACCCCTTCCTCGCTGGGCCCTTAGGGTACCTCGGCCACCCTGCCCCGCGGGGCCGGAGGTTCGGCCCAGCCGGCTCCTGTAGCCCCGAAGTTCACGTGGGCCAGCGGGCTCTGCGGCGGGGCTGTCGCGCACCAGGTGGCCCGCCGCGTCCCTCTCAGTCCACCCCCTGGACAGTCCTGCAGGCCCCTGGCACTGTCGCTCCGGGCAGGCGCCCAGGGCGTAGAGCTGAAGGGAACTCAGAGGCGCCTTCTGTTTACCTTTTATGGTTAAAATAACAGCTTAGCAAAGAAGCGACTTCACGAAGAAGCGATTTAGTGAAATCGTCTCAAGCTGCCGCAGCTCAGCCAGTTTAATCACCCCCAGAGAGCTAAACAACTGCGAGCACAATGGGACACAAAATCATTTTGTGTGTAAATGAGCGTGGCATTCTGCTCACTTCCCTCTGCTGAGGCGGGCGGGGCTCGGCTGCGGGTGGGCGCGGGACCCGGGTCTCCCACCACGGCTCGGAGAAACGGGTCAGTGCTGGGCCAGTTTGCAAACCCGCCGAGGTCCCTGCAACAGGCGGCTTGGCCGAGCCTCAGCCAAGTCTAGGTCGAGGTGTTTGGTGCAGTGAACTTGTGTCTCTTATCAAACACACTTTTATGCTTGTGATCTCAGCACTGGCCTCGGGAGACGAGTCGTGGTCCACTACAGATGCGTTTGTTGGAGGGAGCAGTGGAGATTCGGGTCAAGGCGTAAGGCCTGGGGCTTCCAATGGTGAGTTTCTGGTCTCTGCTGTGGGAAACACGCTCCGGCAGCTTGGGAGATGCTACTTCTCACTTCTGAGTTGGGCCCTGGTGATGGAGGTAGCGTGGTGCTTTGGTAGAATTTGGGTGGGAATTCCTTCTAGCCCTATTGACCCTTAGTGGATCTTCCCTTCTGACCTCCCTCATCCCCGCCCCCTCCCAGGGCTGGATAATCCATCCCTCGGGTCTGTTTTGGCTTCTCAAAAACTTCCTTGAGATAAGTGACTTGGAATGTCCAAAACAGGGGACTGGGTAAGCTACCCCCTTGGGGATAGAACACCCTCCCTTCGCCCAAACAGTTTCAGGCCAGTGCACTTCCCAGGGCACTGGGGGCACAGAAAAAATCATAGGAGGGGAGGAGGCTTCTATCTGAGGTTTTGAGTCCATGTGCCTCTGACCATGATGCTGAATTTTAAGGCATAGCCCTAGAAGAGAGAGTTTAATGAAAAACAAAGCATCATGTGGGTACCCAGGTTACCATGTAGTTGATCCATAAGGGTTAACCGTGTGAACGTGTGTCAGAGAAATCCAGGTTATGTTTGTAGAATCCCCCACTGGTGTGTGTGTGTGTGTGTGTGTGTGTGTGTGTGTGTGTGTGTGTGTGTGTGATCTGTCCCTTCTGTCTCTTTTTGAGACAGCTCTAAGTCAGTAGGAGTGGTAGCCAGAAACCTATCCTTTTCTACCCTCTGGTATGGGTCCCTTAAAAAGCCCCCTCAGGGAGCTTCTGGGGACTGAGGCACAATTTTATTTCAGGTGTCTGTGGCACATAGGAAAGTCCCTGAGTAGCTCTGGGGAGGAGGGGAGAAAGCCCATTTGCTGATTGCTGTCTGGCCAGCTCTCTATGCCTCAAGGGCCTATGATCCTGAGGGGGTCTGGAATACATTAGGCTCAGGCAGCACCATTCTAGGGGTCTGTGGAAAAGCAGGGAGGTGCAGAGTAGGCAAACAAAGACAGGTTCTGTCTGCTTTGGGAGCCCTAGGTGATTGGTGGCTTCCTCAGTGACTTGTCCTCATCTCTGTGCCCAGGCTTCTTAGGAAAGAGGTGTCCTATACAAACTGCATCTTAACTGGGTGGTGAGAGGTCCTGGGCTCCCTGGTCATTTGAGGGGAGCTGCACTCCCCCAAGCTTCTCTCCACTGATGCAAGAGGAGACACGCTTGGTAACACGGCTCTAACTCAAAATACCAAAGAAATCAGATTTGTTCTGAAACATTGCAGGGCAATAATGGCGAGCATATGTTTTAGGCTGTCATTAGCCAAATTAGCAGACATGGAGCTGCCTAGAAAACATCAGTGTGTGTGTGTGTGTGTGTGTGTGTGTGTGTGTGTGTGTGTGTGTGTGGAGAGAGAGAGAGAGAGAGAGAGAGAGAGAGAGAGAGAGAGAGAGAGAGAGAGAGAGAGAGAGGCTATAGCCTGGAGGTCTGCTTTGGGGTGTGGAGTGTTGGATGGAATCTGGGAGGGCTGCCTGGTATATATGGGGTCCCAGATGGTATCTTTGTAAAAATCCTTGACCCCAGGGGAGGTCCAGTGCCCATGGCTACTGAGGAATAAGCCCCCCTGTCACTGCTTCCCACAGATACTCTGGGCAGGGATGGAAGCCTAGATGCCTCACCGCAAGGAGCGGCCGAGCGGGTCCTCGCTTAACGCACACGGCAGCAGCGGCGGCACCACCTCGGTGAGCTCACAGGGTGGGCTAGGTCAGCCCCTCAGCCCTCTGCTCTTTGCCAGGGAACCTGCTTGTCTAGCTGCAGGTCTTCTGGGACCCAGCACTTAGGAGATAGATATCGACTGACTGGACGATTATGTATTTTTTTTTTTTTTTTTTTTGAAACGAAAATGCTCTTAATTTGATGTGAAATTTACTACATGTATAAAGCTCGGCGCCTTAGGTGCTGAGGAAGTCACTAATTTAGAGGTGTCTCGTTACTGAGACAAACTTGCAAAAAACCCCTGAATCCCAATTCACAAATTGGTGATTCGTTTGTCAGGGGATATTTCACATCTAACACATAAGCCTGCGACCTTTAATTAGAATTTTGCAGTTTGTTTTATGCCCCTGGAGGCTGACACCTTGAAAAAAAAATTTTTTTTCTTGATTTCTTATTGCTAATAAGCATCCTTCTCCCTACCCCCCCCCATGCTTTGAAGAAAAAGATGCAAATACACTTAATTACAGTGGTGGCCATAATTTGTCAGCTGAATATGTGATCAGGCACAAGCAGAAGTGATCTGATTAAATCTGTGATCACATTCGAAAGAAATGGGGGTTTAGGAACCCTTGTTTTTCAATTTATTTCTATCTCTAGGAGGGAGGCAATATGTCCCGGCTGTCACTCACCCGGTCGCCTGTGTCTCCCCTGGCTGCCCAGGGGATCCCACTGCCAGCTCAGCTCACCAAAGCCAACGCACCTGTGCACATTGACGTGGGCGGTCACATGTATACCAGCAGCTTAGCCACACTCACCAAGTACCCCGACTCCAGGTAAGAGCTGGCATGTGTCAGCACCAGTGTCGAGCATGTGGTGCAAAGCCTGGGTGTTCATAGGGTGCTGCACTAAGGTCAGTGGCACCCTAACGCTCCTGAGAGTTTGAGAGATGGCTTGCTTGTTGAAGGCCACGCGTGACCGGGACTTTTGACCCTGCACTAGTAGCCTTTGTGATATAACATGGCCCTCCTGGCGTTAAAGATCCAGTCCTACATGAGCCTGGCCAGCCGCTGGCTGGGGAGCCTCCCAGAGTGACACTTAGGAGTCAGGTGAGGGTGGACATGGTCAGTGCTATTCCTACACTTACCCTGGGGGAAAGGAATGCAGTACCAGCTGCAGATGCACCGTCCTTTTTACGTGGTCACCATTTGACCCGAGACGCTAGGAACAAGCTTTACATTTGGAGCTGCAGGGTGTAGCAATGAGTTAGAAATTGCAGGACGGTCGGGCATATTTTTGACACTGGTTGAGCATGAGTTCAATGCCTTGTAATGTATGGAACTATCTGTGACCAGGACCCTGACTGGGGACTTTCAGACTTGTCACAGGAGGGACTCTTAGCGGCATGGCACTGAGAACTGCCAACTCGCTTGCTGTTACTTCTCATGATTTACTTCCCAAGGACACACGTTGGCCCAGCAGCTGGTGGCAAGACTAACGGGGGTGGGCTATGTCTCTGTGCACATCTCCTACAGGTGACACTTCATGCTGCTTGTTCCTGGCGTGGTTTAGCAGCAGCACCATTGGCCAGCAGGAGGGCAGGCCTGTCAGGCATCACCTCTCTTTTATACATTTAAAATAAGAAGAGAAATTAATTAATCCCCTAGATACCGAAGGCTCATCACCAGGGTAGCTGCCCAGAGCTTGGAGGATTTCAGTGTGCAGAGGTGTCTGGGCGTTTGCCCTGGCTGTTACGGGAGAGGGGGATGCTGGAAGTAGATTTTGTGTCTGGTCCAGACATGGCAACACAGATGAGGCACGGGGCCTTTATGAACATGCAGCATGGGTAGGGCAGGATCCATGAGGCTGTATACAGCATTGGCTGCGTGCTTCCTTGCAGAGCTCTGTCTAGGCTAGGAGACGGATTTTCTTCATTTAATTTCAGTTTTGCCTTCTGCGGCGTTCCTGAGTTGTGTGAGATAGATCAACCCATAATCGGCTGATGGTGTTTGTGAGTGAGATTCATAAAAATCTTTGCCCAAACCTTCTTGGAGGAGTGTTTCCTAAAGTCTGACATTTGCCTTCCTGCGGCTATCGCCTCCCAGGCCGTGTGGGCAGGGAGAGGGCCCATTCACATGTTTGTCTCTAGTGGCTTTTGGGGACTGAGGGACATTTTCCCTCCCTGTTCCACAGTGCAGCTTGCCCTCTCTTATCAACCTGCTATGAAGTAGGCATCCTCGTTCTCTGGGGAGCTGAGGACTCGACCTGTGATGTGGTGTGTGGAACCCTCCACTGCCTGGGTATGCCCAGAAGGCATACCACATACTTTACCAGAACTGGGTGAATATGTCCTTCTGCCTAGATAATTCTGGTTCCTCGGAGCCGTTTGCTAGGCCTGAAGCTGAGCCCTAGTAAAAGACGAGGTCATGAGGAGCGCCAGAGCTATTTTGTATGGAAAATGCCCCTTCGGGTCTCCTGGGCCTTTACAAGTGGATTATTACAATCCTAGAAAAGATGTGCACAGATGGAGACAGAAATAAAAGTGGTGAGGTTACCCACGGAGACCGCTCCTGATGCCACCAGTGTCCCACCCTGGGAAGCATTGCAGGAGGGGGGGACCCTTGCCTCCGATCTCTGAGCTCATAGCATTGGACCCCAACCTCTGGCTCTTGGCTAATTGGGTGGCCTAGACCCCGTGGGCCTGGTGCTGGGTGACTCCTGTTCAACCTGAGCAAACGGTCTGAGGTTGAGAGTGGCCTCATGGCCTGCCTCTCCCTGTGTCCTGCTCACAGGTGTCACTTAGCTGCCGCTGACACCATCCCATGCTGGCACAGGAGCAGCACAGGAAGGTGGCTGGGCGCTTCGGAACTAATAACATTGTGCACTAAAGCTCCCAGGAAGCCAGAGGCGGCGCTTTAAAAGGATGAACGTAATATGATGGCACGTGCCCTTTGTCAAGTGGCTGGGTAGTGCAGGTCCCGGCCGCCAAAGCGAGGAGTTCACCGGTTTATTCCACAGAGGACCTCCGGAAGTTGCACCCTCGGAGGGCTGGCTGGTCTAGGGATAGTTCCCACAGAGGCTCATGAAGCCACCAGCAGAACTCAGGAGCTTGCTCATAAGACCCTATGAAATGCTAAGGGTTTCCTTGTGGTAACTATCCAAACTATCCCTCCAGCCTGCCCAGCACCCACTGTAAAACGTGGTTGCTGGGGCCATGAAAGGCCTCTGTCCTAAGAGGAGGTGTCCACCTGCCATTAGTCCTGGAACTGACACCAAACCATGGAAAAATCTAGAACCTGCTTGTCTTGGCTTAGTAGACAGCCTAGAACCCTGCCAGCCTTGGGCTGTGGGTGGACTGGGAATCCTCTAGACCGACAGGACAGACTCGAGGGAGCCTCTGCCAACTCCGACATCAGAGCAGTTTGGAACCCAGCCAGACCCAGCATTCTGCTTGCTACACAGAACACTTGAGCTCGGCCGGGGGAGGGTGGAAAGAGTTCCCAGGAAGGCTGAGGTGTCAGATTTGCTGACTCACCTGTACACTTGCCTCTGACCTCTTCCTTGCCAGAGCCTGGCATGGACCCTCAGCTGTTTGCCCTGGCACTTGATATCGTGGCTCAGTCACATCTGTGTCCAGGGATTCTGGGTGCCCCCACACACACACCCCCCACGGCTAAATGTTGAAGGGCCAGGTCTGCAGTGAGCTGTGGAAGTCACAAGGGTTTGCATGGGGTCACCAGCCAGCGGAATCCTGAGTTCTCATTGGCTGATCAGGGTGGCCTGTATGCAGTGGAGCCAGTCTCAGGAGCCAGAGAGGAATGAGAGAGAGAGAGAGAGAGAGAGAGAGAGAGAGAGAGAGAGAGAGAGAGAGAGAGAGAGAGAGAGAGAGAGAGAGAGAGAGAGAGAGAGAGGTGTAGGCCCTTGGCTCTGCCCTTCCCTGTGTCCTGGGGAGGACATTGTCACCAGCAGCCTCTGGAGCCCTCGGGATTTCTGTTTGTCAGTTGTCCCTCTGGTTCGTCAGGCTCAGGCCTCCACACCTCTAGCCACAGGTTCTGACCTGCTCACTCCCACTCCAGGCAGCCTTGCACCTTATACTGCCCCCTCGGGACAGGCTGGGCCGCATCCATCCCCAGAATGAGAACACGGGATTACACGGCCACCAGAACAGAGGACTGTGTGGATTGCAAGTACCTAAGAAGGGCACTGGGGGCTGTGAACCCCTCATCCCTGGCAACTGGCCTGCTGTGGGTACATGCACACACATGCTGCGGGTACACGTGCACACACACACACACACGCACGCACACACACACACACACACGCACGCACACACACACACGCTGTGGGTGCACACACACATGCTGCGGGTACATACACACACATGCTGCGGGTACACATGCACACACATGCTGCGGGTACACACGCACACACACACACACACACACACACGCTACGGGTACACGCACACACATGCTGCAGGTACACGCACACATGCTGCGGGTACACACACATGCTGTGGCCGGGCGTGGCTGAATTGGAGTAGGCAGTGAGTGGGTAGCTGTACCAACAGGACAGGAAAGGATTCTTGGAAGGGGCAGGGTGGTTGGTGTAGGCCAAGCCAATAAGTTACCTTATCCCCCAATTCCCTGGTTCTCGAGGCTTTTTGTTTTGTTTTGTTTTTGTTTTTTGTTTGTTTTTGTTGGGGGGGTTGGTTTTGGTTTTTCAAGATAAGGTTTCTCTGTGTGCAGCTCTGGCTGTCCTGGAACTGGCTGTGTAGACCAGGCTGGCCTCAAAAGCACAGAGATCCTCCTGCGTCTGCCTCCCAAGGGCTGGGATTAAAGGCACATGCTGCCACCGCCCAGCCTCCGATGGTGTCTCAGGAACAGTTCTCCCAGGTTCGAAGTCACCCAGCTTAGCCTCTGAGATCTGTGTGGGGCAGTTAGCCAAACCAGACCCTGCCACTGTGTGTGTTAGGGGGGCAGTTAGCCTGGGCCCTGGGGCCAGGTTTCTCTGCCCCGAGACAGACAGGCGTCCGGGGTTCCCCAGGGTCTCCCAAAGGCCCTGTGTCTGTAGCACTGTCTTTCTAGGCGCTGGAGTCCTTTCCAGTCCCAGCCTCTCGCCAGATGTGCACATGTGTGAGCTACCTGTCCAGGGCTTGGACCACATGATCACGTGCTTGCTACAGTCCACATGCTTGTGTTAGCTGTGAATGTCACTGCCTGAGACTGTGGTCGTGGGCCCGTCGGCTGCACGTGCTATTCTTTCCTGATGTTGATGACGTAGCTTGGGTGAGGTGTGTGTCCCCAGAGACTCGGCTGGTTGACATACATTAAGCAGATGTCTGGCTGGAAGCTGGAGTGTTGGGTGGTCGACACACGTTTTCTGGACACATCTTTCTGCCACGGGTGTGAGTTCAGCTTGGACCAGCTGGTTTATGTGGCTGACTGTGTCTCGCCATGGGTTTCTGGGCCTGTAATATGTGTCAGTGGGTCATTAGACATAGCTAGATATGTCCCTTCGCTGGCTGTAGCTCGGGAATGTGATTGGGAGTGTGTGAAATGGCTGCCCTAGTGTCCTGTGTGTGTGAAGCCTCACATGTGTTTGCTGACAATTGTGTTTGCCGAATGGCAAGGTCTCCAAGTTACCTTAGAGGTCTCTAAGGGTGACCTCTTGCTCCTGCAGCTGAGTGAGTTCTAAGGAGTGGGGTTGGGGCAGGTGAATTCAACCCTACCCTGCCCATACCCATCTTGCCCATCCATCTCTCCCAGAATAAGCCGCCTCTTCAATGGCACAGAGCCCATTGTCCTAGACAGTCTCAAGCAACATTATTTCATCGACCGGGATGGGGAGATTTTCCGCTACATCCTGAGTTTTCTTCGGACGTCCAAACTGCTGCTTCCAGATGACTTCAAGGTAAGTCCGCACGCAGCCAGCGGCACCCTCTGCACAGCCTGTGTCGTGGCATTACACAGGGGACACTGTGACTTAATAATCGGACCCACAGTTGTCATGGCGACCACCAAAAGTTAACGATGAAGCCGAGGGCTAAATCAGTTTTTCTAAACTCACTTTGCCTTCTCACATCTTGAGTGTATTTATCAGGGTGTAACAACCATTAAGCTTTGGCACTCACCCCAGGTGGATGTTAGTTGTGTTTAAGGAGTTAGAGGTCCGTGTGTCTGTCCCTTGTTGCAGTTTGCGGTGGCGAAAACCCCTAAGAGCAAGGTGGCCACCCTTTAAACAAATGTTAGTCCCGGGAGGGATGAGCTGTCTTAGGTGGCTGACCTGGCTCCCTGTGGGCCTGGCTCTTGCTGGCAAATGTCTGTCTGTCTGTCTGTCTTTGTGCTTCCATGCTTTGAGGTTTCCTGCAGCAACTTCTGCACCAGCAGCCCCGGGCCTTTCTCATCCTGCCTAGTTACTAAATGGCAACAACTGAATTTGGTCTGAAAATAGAGCTACACGGGAGGAAGCCATAGGCTTTGCCCCTTCCAGTCTAGAAAACAGAGGTCTTAGTCTCTATTGCCTGGGGCCAGCGCTTCAGAAAATTGTACATGCCTGGTGTGGATCCCACCAGACACACTCTTCATCGCAGCCTTCCAAGACTGAGGCAAGGGCATTGCTGAGTATTCTAGGCTAGTCTGGCCTACAGAGTAAGACACTATCTAAAAAAAGTCAGCGACAGTGATGGTGTACACCTGTAATCCCAACACTTGGGAGGTAGAAGCTGCCTAGTCTCTGTGAGTTTGAGGCCAGCCTGGTCTATAGAGGGAGTTTTAGGCCAGCCAGGGTTACACGTCTCAAAACAAAGAAGCAAAAACAAACAAAACAGGATACTAGTCAAAAGATGGGGGAACCTGGCCTGGGTGGGAAGGAAGAATGGGGAGGGTCCTCGTGGCCCTGGAAAGGTGGGGGGGGGCTGTGAACCAGGAAGGGAGGGGGTGAGGGGAGGCTGCGGGTGAGACCTGGATCTTGGTGGGTAGGTCAGCGTTTGACAGAACGGAGAGTTCTTTGCAGCCTGGGAGGAGCACTTGGGCTCTGGCGTGAGATGCAGGGAGCAGGAGTGGGGACAGGCTAATTATGTCACCGCGTTTCTGGGTTTGCTGGGAGTAGGGAGCGGGTACAGGTGCTGTGAGTGTGGGTTATTGGGTCAGGAGGTACTGGAGGGTGTGTCCAGCTTGCAGCTTCGGCCCTGAGTCAGTGAGTGAGAGTCTGGGCATGGAACATTCTAGGCTTGGGGAAAGATACAGAAGTAAGGGCTGGAGAGAGCTAGGGACGGAACCCAGGAGGTTGTTTATGGAAAGCCGGCAGGGTCACAACACGTGGTGGGCCTAGATGGTGGGATTCTGGGCCACGGAAATGCTGAGCCCCATGAGTGGCGTGAGCCATGGGCATAGACCACTCAAGAATTGGTGAGCATGCGGCTAGTGTCGGGGTCCGAGGAGACAGTTTCTGTGGATGGGCTGTTTGGTGAGGTCCTTCGTTCCCAGGGACCTTGCCATCCTCTCTAGCTGCTTGGGCAGGGACAGACACTGGGCAGGTCTGCGCTTTAATCTTCACCCTGCTTCTCAGGGTCCGGTGTTTATATTGTAAAGAGGGCGAGCTGGCACAGGAAGGTCAGTATTAGGCTCATAGGTCTCGTGGCTGACAGGTGACCAGGCCAAACGCATTGCGTGAATGTCTGCTTGGGAGCTGTGCAGCACACAATGCTCTAGATCCAGTGTGATGTCTTCTCTGGGCGGATTTCCAGGAAGGCAGCATATACCCCGGTCCCACCCCTCTAGTTCAGCTTCCGGCTCACTCTTTTCCTTCCTTCCTTCCTTCCTTCCTTCCTTCCTTCCTTCCTTCCTTCCTTCCTCCCTCCCCTTCCTTCCTTCCCTTCCCTCCCCTTCCTCCTTCCCTTCCCTCCCCTTCCTCCCTCCCCTTCCTCCTTCCCTTCCCTTCCCTTCCTCCCTCCCTTCCCTTCCTTCCTTCCTTTTTCCAAGACAGGGTTTCTCTGTGTGGCCCTGCCTGGCCTGGAACTCCCTCTTGTAGACCAGGCTGTCCTTGAACTCACAGAGATCCATCTGCCTCTGCCTCCCAAGTGCTGAGATTAAAGGCGTGCACCACCAGCCGCTTCCAGCTCTTTCTATGGCACTTCGGTTTGCGGTCCAGGTGAAGGTCCAGGAAGAGAATGTCAGCAGATGCACTCCAGCCTGCTGTTAGGTTCCGTGTGTCCAGGGCACATTCATTGGAGTCTTTGCTCGTCTCTACAGTGGAAATGGCCATCCTAGTGTGCATCGTACTCTGGGAGTTAAGCTATCTGGAGACAGGATGAGCGACCCGGATGGGACTGCTTCCTGCTTCCCTGACACTGTGTTTGTCCACAGGACTTCAACCTGCTGTACGAGGAGGCGCGGTACTACCAGCTGCAGCCCATGGTTCGAGAGCTGGAGCGTTGGCAGCAAGAACAGGAGCAGCGGCGCCGGAGCCGCGCCTGTGACTGCCTGGTGGTGCGAGTCACCCCCGACCTGGGTGAGCGCATCGCACTCAGTGGCGAGAAAGCACTCATTGAGGAGGTCTTCCCTGAGACCGGGGATGTCATGTGCAACTCCGTCAACGCTGGCTGGAACCAGGACCCCACACACGTCATCCGTTTCCCCCTCAATGGCTACTGTCGACTCAACTCTGTACAGGTGAGGGGCCCCAGGATGCAGAGAGAGGTGGAGGGAGACACAGTCCCGGAGTGGAGTGGACGGAACCCATACAGAAAAGGCAACAATGTGCCGATGCATAATTTATGCCTTGCTCATAATTAAATGATGGTGCCTGGGGGATGGACTTAAAAAAATTGATCTGTACTTTTCTTTTTCCCCCTAAAAGGATGTTCTATTAAAAAAAAAAAAAATGGCCCAGAGTATTTTCAACAGAACATGCTTCATTTAACATGCAGAGGCTGACTTTGGATTCAAATTAAACCCAGGCACCAGGAAAGGCAGGGAGCCTTCCCATGAGCCTGGCCCCAGGGCCACGGGCAGGCAGCAGCTGCCTAGAGCACTTTTTTCTTTTTGAGACAGGCCAGATGCAAACTTCAGCTCCTCCTGCCTCAGCTCCCTGGAAGTTTCTGGAAGCTTTTTCCTGTCTCAGAGACACTTATATTTTGAGGTTAGGACAGAAGGGACCCTTTGGGGGAAGCCCCCCACTTTCTTCAGGCCCTGAGTAAGAGGTTACTATTTGCAAGACACAGATTAGGGCCGGCCCCCACCTTCCCAAAGACATAACCCAGGAGACGTGTAGGCCTACAAAGACTCACACACCGGCAAGACTCCCCCTCTTTCCCTCCACCTAGAACTCTTTGAGCTGATGAGCCCTGAGGCCTCAGACCATCTGGGACTCAGCTCCAGGAAGCAGGTGGCTGCCCTGAGGCTAGGGGGCAGGGGCTTTCCATTATTGGAGCAGGAGATTGAGAGGGGGGTGCCTGGGGCCATGGGTGTGTGGAGATGGGGTAGGGCACACCCGAGAAAACAGGAAAGGGACCCCAAAACCCTCTTTTGCTTCCCTGGTTCTGGTTATAAACTCCTGAGGGGTGGAGGCAGTAGCCCGGGTGGGATAGCTGAGGCCCACCCTGGTTGGATAAGTTGAGGCCTGACTGCACCTATCCTGCCTAGGGTGGGATCCAGCTGGTGATACAGCTGGGACTAAAACCCATCAGAAGGTAGCTTGCTTTGCCTGGCACCCAGCTGCCCACCAGGCCGGGCAAACTCTGGCAGCTGGGCACTGCTGACCCCCTTTTCTTCCCCTGCAGGTCCTAGAAAGGCTGTTTCAGAGGGGGTTCAGCGTGGCCGCCTCCTGCGGGGGTGGTGTGGATTCCTCTCAGTTCAGTGAGTATGTGCTTTGCCGGGAGGAGCGGCGACCGCAGCCCACCCCCACTGCCGTGCGGATAAAGCAAGAACCCCTGGACTAGGCCCTGCCTTGGGGCCCACCCGAGACCCCCTCACTCCTGGGGCAACCCCAGGGACATGGAAACAGTGCTGAGGAGTCCTGCCTGTTTGTGCTTCACAGACTGAGGGTGGGAATGTAGGGTCTGAGCTCATCCCCAGGAATACCAGCTGTCATGGCAACAGGATGAGGGATGCCAGAGGCATGCCTGTGGAAGGACTGTCGATGTGACCCAGAGATGCTGGGCTGCACCTATGCTGCCAGCTTCCAGCCCTTCTGCTCCTCAGCCTGGTACAGCGTCCTCTGCTGGGCCAGTCACCCCAGAGCGGCCGTTCATCCTCCGCGCTTGGCGGACATTGGCAGGCTTCCTCGTGTTGGAGATGGCTTATTTTTCTACAGTATTTAAAACACAACTAACTGTTGCTGCCCAGGTCGGCAAGGCCAACAAGGGACCGTTGATGCTTTCACGTGGTGCTCAGTTCTCAGTCCAGCGTTGAGCAAACCTTGCAGAGGATGGGCTGCCGGCGTTCAGGCCCAGGTGCCTGCCGAGCTGGGGCTGTGGGGACAGATGTGGCTGGCAGCGGTGGTAGTGGTGCTGCTGCTGCTGCCCGAGATGGAACAGGGCCACCAAGGGGCAGGGCAGCCGGGAGGAGGGCTCTGGGGGCTAAGTGACTCTGTGACTTTTTTCTGAGACACTCTGCTGCCGCCTGCATCCCAGGCTGAACTTGGTGCGCACCTGACCTGCCAGTGCCCAGGAGCTTCCAATCCCAACTGACTGTGTTCACATCTGGGTTCTCGGAGAAGTCTCCACCCATCCAGTCGGCACGGGGCCACAGCTTATCTCAGGAATGGGCCCTTCTACCAAGGGACCCATCTGTCACCGTCAATCTCTGGGTCCCCAGCTCAGGGAGCCACCCTCTGCCCCAACTCCAGTTTCCCCACACTGATGCACATGGAGTTTTAATTAAATGTACTAAACTGGCCTGTCAGTGAGGCACAGACCCAAGCTTACCCAGTGCTCTTAACTCCAAATCCCAACAAAGACTGTGCCTGAGAGGTCCTCACAGACCTGCTGTTTCCCAGGCCACAGGCCCAAAAGATGAACACCCGGGCCTTGTCACATCTCCCCTAGGCCTCCCAAGTCGGGGTACGGCAGAGAACTGACGGAGGGGGCGCCCTGGCCGGCACCTCCTTGTGTATAATGCCTGTAGACTTGTATATGGCTCCTTTAATATTGTAAAGATGCTGATGTATAATTGTTTTGTGTTTGTGTAAACACATTACGTTCCTGGTTCATGCCATAAAGAACGCTATAAAGCAGAAGACTGAGGCTCCATCCTGGGCAAAAGTTGCAGCTGGGTTCCCACACTTGACTTTGGGCAGAGAGGAATGGGGCGGGGAGGGGGGAGGATGGATTTCCTTCCTAGGCTCAAATCAAGGAAGGAGCAGCCATTGGTGTGAGGCGCATGGTCACAAGCTTGCTGCTGTTTACCCATCTGGGGTTCTAGTTACTTCTGTGGGGCCTCTTGGGGCCACAGATTCCGCATCCTGATTCCTAGCCCCTAACCAGAGGTAAGCACGTTTCTGGGGGGTTGAGAACAGGCTTAGATGTTTGGGATTTTTCTCATGGTATTTTAGTTGGAGCTGAGTTGATGTCATCCTTCTCCCCATTTTTTTTTTTTTTTTCCTTCCAAGAACTTGCTATGTATGTATCCAGGCTGTTCTGGAACTCACTGTGTCCCCCCCCCAGACTGACCCAAGAGTCCCAAGCCCTGGGATTGCAGCCTTGTAGGAGAAGGTGACACAATGTCTCAGGCCAGCCAAGAGACAGAGGCTACACAGCCAGCATGCAAACTGGACCCCAGTATGTCCCTTTCCAAGGAAGGAGTCTGGACATGTCATAGAGGCCTCTAATTTTAATGAGCTTTTTAAATTTTTTTCACTCAAATCCCTGCATGCTCAAGCCCACGAGGACTCATTTTATATGCCTGCCCGGGGTCACCAGCCTTCATCTGCCTCGGAGCTTGGGAGTTCAGACCAGCACTCCAATCTGAGGCCACAGAGATGCCATCCCAGAGTACAATCTAATTTGCCGGACAAACTTGTTAGGCTTCTCTGCTGAACGGTGTGCCTGCAGGTGGCACATCTGCATTTGGGCATCAGGCAGGCATCTGAGAGGAGGGGAAGGGCTGTGTTTGTTGCAAGGAAGTCTAGCGGGAACACCCAATGCTGTGTGTGTGTGTGTGTGTGTGTGTGTGTACGTGTGTACTTTTTTTCTAGCATAATAGCGTGGGTCCTGATGGGTAGAGATCCTCCAGGACTTTCAAGCCGTCTTTTTGTTCAAGAAGCCACAACAGGGCATGGTGAGTACTCCTGAAATCCCAGCAGTTGGGAGATAGGCAGGAAGGTCAGAAGTTCAAGACCATCCACCATTCCTAGTCAAGAAGCATAATTGTATACAGGCCTCTAACTCTAGCTACTTGCAAGACCAGGACAGGAGGATTACAAATTCAAGGTCAGCCTAGGCAATTTGATGAGACACAGTCTTAAAAGATAGAAGAAGGCTGGGTGGCCGTGGCACACGCCTTTAGTTCCAGCGCTCAGGAGGCAGAGGCAGGTAGATCTCTGAGTTCAAGGCCATCCTGGTCTACAGAGCAAGTTCCCAGCCAGCCAGGACTGTTATATAGAGGGATTAGTTGTCTCAGAAAACCAAAAAAGAAAAAAAAAAAAGTCATGTTTCTAATGATTGACACATACCCTTTCCTTAAAGCCCACAGTAAGCATCTTACATCTGTCCATGAAATACCAGCACTATTTTTACCTCTCTGAAAACCTCAACACTCATCATTCCTTATAAGCAACTAGACAAAGAGAGATGGGACAATACTACCCCCCAACCTCTGCCAGTCTGCTGCCAGGGAAAGCTACCCACTACTGTCCTATTCACGAGCTCAAAGCCAGTTCATAGCATTAATACTATCTTTTTGGAAAGCGTGGGATTATTTTTAAGCTACCACTTGATTGGGTTCCCTAGAAACAATAAAGGATTATTTTATAAATGACAGCTCCAATGCATTGTTTTCAGCGCTCTGAGGCAGCTGCAGAAGGCTTGGCTTCTACAGAACCTTGACTATGGGTTCTGAATTCAAATGCCAGAACCCCTGACCTCAGGGTCTTGGTGAGAGTCAGGCCCCGCAGCAGCTCGGTAGCCTGTCAACACCCAGTGTGTGTCCTGCTGGCAGGGCACCATGAGTGAACAAAACTCTGGTACCTTCCCCAGATCCCAGGCCTGGTCTCAGGGTACGGGCACTGGTGAGGACGTGGTGTCTAGCCACACTGCTGACTTGCATTGTTCCAGCTGCCACGCCATTCTGGCCAGGATGGGCTGTACCCATTATGAGCCCAAAGCAATCCCCTTCTTGAGGTTGCTTCTGTCAGGGTCACAGGGATGAGTAAAGTGTGTGAGCCAGGTCAAAGTGGGGAGTGTGAAAAACCCTCTGAGCACCAGGGATCCAGTCACCCCTAAACCCTTAGCTTCCTGTTGAGCTTAGCCCTCAACAGAGCCGCTCCCTGCTTTCTCTGGAGGTGTCTGTCTGTCCAGATTGTCCCAGCTCATCGCTCTGTCCCTGCTGACTCCAGAGACAGGTACACACTTGAGGTGGCTCAGAAGGACACTCGAGACCACACAGGATAGACGTATCTCCTGTTGGGTCTCAAGAGACTAGGACAAGTACCTGTGGCTGCTCCCAGCATTCCCCACCCCACCTGCCCCACCCCGTCTCTCCCTCCCTCTGCCCTGATCCCTGTATAACTCAGCCATTTGGCTATAGCGGACTCTTGGTTAGGGCTCCCCTCTTCCTCTCCCCCACCTTCTCTGGTGGTCCTGTTGAGTCTGCCAGCCATGTTCAGCCCGGACTCTCCTGTCCGCCTGCTTTCTCCCTTACCTCTACAATAAAAACCTCCTCCATTCTTCAGGAGTAGTCACATCCTCCCCCTTTACTCCATTTCTCATCCACTAACTAAATGACAAGGCGGGACATATAAACAGGCATCACCAGAGGACTAGGAGACACTGGACAGAGCCGGAGGTGAGGACAGCTGTGGGTCTGGAGCCTGCCATTTGGGCTGACACAGTGTGGTGGTCTAACTTGAGCGAATGTTAAAGGACACGGGCAGCTGCTTTAGCTACCCAGCTCTGGCAGCCACATGATACCAACTGTCTTGTGTCCTTTCCCGGTGCTGTGATAAAACACTCGTGACTAAGAAAGAAGCCATTTAATTGGCTCACAGTTCAAGGTTACACCGTCCATCATGGTGAGGAGGGGCCACAGCAGCCAGAACTCATCAGGGGGGAGGGGTGGTTAAATCAAGTCCATCATCACAAAGGTAGCAGGATGCAGGCATGGATGCTCTCAGCTCACTCCTCTTTTACCTTCAGACCAGGGCCCAGCCCTAGAGACAATGTCCCCCTCCCCACGCAGAAGATGGGTCTCCCCTCCTCAATTAACCTAATTAAGAAAGTCCTTCATAGGCATGCCTGCAGGACAACCCAATCTAGAATATTCCTGATTGAGAGTCCCTTCCCACGTGATTCCAGACTGTGTCAAGTTGACAATTAAAAATAACCATCACACCAGTCTTGTGCCGCGTGCGACAAGGACGTGACAACCTTTCTTTCTGCCCCTTAACCTGCAAAGCAAGTGATTCCAGGTAGAGAGAGGTTTTGTCCCCCAGGCCCCTCTGAGGAGGCTCAGTGACATTGAAAGGTCGTGGTTACTCCACAGGGTCAAAGGTGAAACTGTTCACTGCCACAAGTTATCTGCAAATGGATGACCTTAAAATATTTGTAAAAGGGTCAGGTGTCGCACACCTTTAGTCCCAGCTCCCAGAGGCACAGGCATGCAGACCTCTGTGAGTTCCTGACCAGCCCAGTCTATATTTCAAATTCTAGGCCAGCAGGGGACATACAGAAAGACCTGCTTAGAGGGAAGTGAGGGGGTGGGGTGTGGGGAGGGACTGTAGCAATTGCTTACAGTGGAGGGATGAACTCAGCGTAGTGGCACACGCCTTTAATCTCAGTGCTCAGGGGTTAAAGGCAGGCAGATCTTTGAGTTCAAAGCCAGCCTGGTCTACATTAAAAAATGAGCCTAAATTAAAAAAACAATTGAAGAAGAGAAAGATGCTTTTCCCCTTGAGACAGGGTCTTGCTTGGTAGCCCAGGTGAGCCTCAAACCCTTTAGCATCTTCCCTCCTCAGCCTCCTGGGTGCTGGGATTACAGGTGTGTGCCTCCACTTCCGGTAAGGAATGGTTTCAATGTCTGCTCATCAAAGGCAGCGCATGCCTTTATGGACCCAAGGTTTCTTTCTCACTATCGGCGGGGGCTTGTTGTTAGTATCCAAGGAAACCTTCAAAGATAAAGCTTTAACATCCAACGGGAACCCCAAGACAATTTCCCTGCTGTATTTCATAACTTCACCTGGATCTGAGGAAGAGAGTCAAGGGCACCTACTCACAGAATACGATAAGGTATCGGCTGCATTTAGATGAGAATTGTTAAACCTCCCGCCAGAATTTCTTTTTTGCTAGGAGGACATTCTGATGATGCACTGTGGTGACTCGGGTGTTCTCCGGAGGACTCAGGAGATGGCCTGTGTGGAACAAGACAAAGATAAAGGTGTTGTTGACATCTCAGGGTAGCTTCCTGCCAGGAGCAAGGTTGGCACTGCTGTTGTCTAGGAAGCACCAGCGTTTTCGACGGTGGCCTAAAAGGAACACAAACCCAAAGGATTTCGGGTCAAAGAAAGAGAGCTGACTGGGTGGGCATTTCATCTCTCTCTCTCTCTCTCTCTCTCTCTCTCTCTCTCTCTCTCTCTCTCTCTCTCTCTCTCGTGTGTGTCTGTGTGTGTGTGTGTCTGTCTGTCTGTTTCTCTCTCTGTGTGTATTTCTCTCTCTCTCGCTCTCTCTCTCTCTCTCTCTCTCTCTCTCTCTCTCTCTCAGGACCTTACATTTTGGTGTCTCAGTCATCATCCTCATGACCCTGTGAGCTTTCAGAAGTGAGGCTCAAACCATTGAACCCAGTATGGCCCATGTGTTCCCTGTTATTTGATTTGAATGTGAAATTACTCCCATAGGCTCATGTGTTTGAACACTTAGCCCCCACTTGGTGATGACGTTTGGGGACTTAGTGAAACTTTTAGGAGGGAGAAGAGGCTCACCGGAAAGGGAGTGCTTGGAGCTGGGAGGTTAGGCGCAGCAAAAGCTTGCTTGCTGCTTCCTGGTGCACCTAGGCTGGAGAAGAAGCTAAGCCACGCCCACTCCTGCTGCCACGCCTTTCTTGCCAAGATGGGAACCTCCTCTTTTTATGTCACAGTGAAGAATCCCTCCCCCCACCTTCATCCTAAATTAACCCTTAGATTTGGGAGCCCTGGATAGTGGCTCTTTTCCCGCAGCATCAAAGCTTAGCAAACAGGAGCACCAGTCTGATCCACAGCAGAACCCCCAAGCCCCAGAGCCGCTGGTTTGGAACAAATCCTCACACCTGACAAGGGGGCTACTCCAGAGTTGTGAGTCCGTCGGTCACTGTTTATCCACTGAAAACACAGGACACCTGTGTGCCTATCCCTATCCCCGCCCCCAGGGGAAGGATGTGCTAAAATTTATGCTGTTTAAGGGCTAGCCACTCAACCGTAGCTTGAAAAGGTGGTGTTGGACATTTAGTTAGCACAAGGGCCTCTGCTCCAACACAAACCTCCATAACTTCCCTTTTGGTTCAGATATGAAGTTTCCCCAAAGATTGATACTACTGTGATCCAAAAATGCAATCACCAGGGTACCAACTTCATCTGTAGGCCAGCCCACTGATGGGCTCCTAGGAAATAGGTCTGTAGACACGGTTTTGAAGGCTATATCTTGTCCCTGAACTCTCTTCTCCTCCTCTCTCTGCTCAGTAGTTGTCATGTATGCCTCACCACGGGCCCATAGCTGCCAAGACCAAGCTCACCACAGGCTGGCAGCAGCTCAGGTCAAGCAGCTATGGAAGCAAAGTCTGAAACTATCAGGCAAAATAAAAAAATTCTTCTACTGTTGGGCAGCCACTACAGTTTCATGAGAAATGGCAGCCCGTGAGGCCAAAGGAAGACATCTGTTTATCCACATGGATTATTTACTTTCCATCGTTTATCAGAGATGCTGTCAAATTATTCAGAAGAGAAATCATAGTGTAAGTTTCTAAGTTTGCCATGTCACCAAACACAGATAACCACAGATGGCAGGTGTGTGTAGAATGAACGACCTCATAGGCTGGGGTGGGGTGTAACATACAAGAAGCTGAGTCCAGAAGGGCTCCATTTTGGATTTTTGTCGTTATTTCCATCAGAACAGCCACCCTTTGTGATCTGTGTGTCTGTGGGGAACATTTCCTGACCCAAAGCCATGGCTGAAGAATAATAGTCGGTCACAGGGGGCAGACTCCTAGGGTCCACCTTAAACAAAAATTACAAACCACGCCAATGTGGTTGGTATTCACACCAGTCTGTCCATCATCCTTGCACTTGGAAGGGTGAGGCAGGGTTGCCATGAGTTTAAGGCCAGCCTGGGCTACATAGTGAGTTTCAGACCAGCTTGGGCTACAGAGTGAGACATCCCCTCCCTTCCCCCCCCCCCCCGCCACACACACACACACACACACACACACTCTCTCTCTCTCTCTCTCTCTCTCTCTCTCTCTCTCTCTCTCTCTCTCTCTCTCTCTCTCTCTCTCTCCTAAAGAAAACATGCCAAAACAAAAATCACAAACTAGGACAAAAACTTCAGGACAAAGTCAGAGCCTGCACGGGCAAAGACCTGCACGCCAGGCTGAGGCGTCTGAGGGTGCCTATCTTGCCCACAGGAGGACACAGGCCATGTAGGTCGAAGCCCGAGTCGAGGATGTCACCAATGCGTCCTCCTCTGGGTCTTGGATGGGGTCCAGGGCTCCTGAAGTGGCTGTGGTTTGGGGACGAACTAGGCTGCAAGGGCTGGGCTGGGCGCAGGGCTGGGCGGTTGTCCCCGCGGCGGACGCGGGCCACGCCCTCTTGGACGCGAAAACACCCCCCATTTCCCCGGGGCCCAAGGAGACACGCCTGGCCCTGCAGACAAACAGGAGGCAGATTTGTACGAGTAAGTACAAGGTCCTGGAATGCTCGCCCTGTTACCACACACTATACAGAGAATAATTGGGAGAAGATTGTGCAAGAAGCTGGGGCGTGCAGCGAGATCTCCAAGTTCCCATCCCCAGGATCGAGGGTGGGGGACGGGACAGGAAGGGGGCAACTTGGAACAGAGGAGGGCGCCACCTTCGGGTGGCACGGATGCCTCTCTCTGGCAGGGGTGCAGTGAGGCTCTGCAGAGGGCTATAGAACCCAAGTCCCTGCTTAGGGTTGGTGGAGGGGACCACGCCTACAGCCCCAGGGTAGCTGCGGCTTCAGTAGTGGCATGGGGCCCCGCCTGGCAGTGCCTAATGAGGCACAAACCGTCGCCAAGGCCCCCAGGCTGGACGCACACCAGGTCCTGGGGGCGGCGGGGAAAGCTGGGGAAAACCCCACCCAACAAAGTCCAAAGACAACCCTTGCCGCACCCCAGGGTCTGTGCCTGGCCAGCTGGGCTGCATTTTCAGTCCCACGGAGCCCCCAGAGGTGGGTCCAAGCCGGAGGCTCAGTGACTCACTTCCCCAGGCCCTGAGGCCTCAGTGGAAGGTGCCTCCCTCTCTTCTCAGGCAAAGCCTCCTTTGTTCTCTTGCTGGCTTCTCTTCACAACCCCTCTCCCTCCTCTGCCTTGCAAACTCAAGGCCAGCGGTGTTTCAGTGGTACCAGCTGTGGTCAGGGTACAGCGGGCACAGGCAGGCACCTCTAAAGTGGTCGCGCTTTGCAGAAGGCTTGCCTATTCCCTCTGTCCCCTTGGCTCTTCCACCTCCCCCAAGACACCCGGGAAAGCCCCCACCTCCAGGCACATCCATAGGTTGTGGGTGTGCATCTTGCTGGGGTGCAGGGTTGCTGGATGGGGACCAGGCCGAGCGTGGTTTGGATAGCTCATCCTGATGGGCGCCACCCCGAGCCGCGGAACTGGCCTTGGCACTAATCTTACATCAGGGAGAAGTTTCGAGCGACACCTCACTCTCCTGCCCCCACCCCCCAACCCCTGTGGGCCTCCCCTAGTTCCCATGGCCTGGTGGAGGGACCATGTGGAAAGCCAGGCCCAAGGGAGGAATTCATTAAGCCACCTCCAGACACAGCCTCTCCCCTCTCCTTCTGCTAAGGTCTAAGCTGCCTTTACTCTCCTGCTATGTGGGAGGCTCGCATGCATGGGACATGGGGCGGTAACCCACCTGTAGTCAGCTGACCAGCTCTGCACTGAGAAGCTGCCAGTGCCTTGCAGCCTGCCTGGTCGTTTTGAAGGATAAGACAATTCCTATTATTATTATTATTATTATTATTATTATTATTATTATTATTAATTATTATCATTTTAGAATTTCGTATATGAGCTTGTACTTACATCATTTCTACCCTCCCTCTCCTCCAACTTCTCCCATGTCTCTCCCCTCCCCAACTCAGAATCACGACAACCTTTTTTCATTTTATGTGCATCTGTGTTCTGCCTGCAGGTACGGATGTGTATAAAGAGTGTGTGGTGTCCATGGAAGCCAGAAGATGGTGGTGAATCCCCCTACGACTGGAATTACAGGCAAGCAGGAGCTAAAGTGGGGGGTGCTGGGAATCGAACCTAGGTCCCTTTGGAAGAGCAGCCAGTGCTCTTGACCACTGAGCCATCTCTCCAGCCCTCGTGACCTCTTCTTTAATTGTTATTGTTAAATATATACATGCAACCTACTGAGTCTGTCCCTACAATTGTTTGGGGTTGACCACTTGGGTTGGTTAACCTATGAGGGCTCATCCTCAGAGGAAACAGGTTCCCCCTCTCTCCCATTGATGTCCTGTAGCTCCTCATCTAGGAGTGGGGCCTGTGACATTTCCCCTTTCCCATCAGCACGCTAAATGGCTGCCATCACGGTGCTCTCGTTTGGGCAGCCATATTGTTGAGGTCTCATGGGTTCAGCTTCTCTGTCATGTCTAGAGGACACTGTCTCACAGCAGGTGTCCTGGTCCTTGGGCTCTGACAATTAGTCCTCCCTTTTGATTTTCCTTGAGCCTTAGGTGTGGGGTGTGTGTTGTAGATCCCATGGTAGAGGACTAATTTTAAAAATCCCTATATACATAAATAAATTCTCAGTTTTATTTATAAAAGGCAAAAATTGGGGAGGGAGTCCCTGATGTCCTAAAAACAGGAGACAAAACGTTTATGAGTTAGGAGTTGCTGGGGGAGTGTTCACTCTTCAAGTATATTTAGTGTCTGCAACAGCCAGGCAGGCACGGGGCCATTGGTCTAGAAGATGGCTTCTGGCCCATCTGGATGATACGAATGGCCTGGTCATTCAGTCCATACACCTACCCCCATGGGAAAAGAACGTTTAATAGTTTCATTTGGCTGGGCATGATGGGGCACACATGTATCCAAGAATTCAGGAGAGTGAGACTAGCGGAGCTCAGGTTGAAGGGTAGCCTCGGCTACAGAGGGAATTTGAGGCAAGCCTGAGCCACACAGTAAGACCCTGTTTCAAAAATAAAACAAAAATAAAGCCAGAAAGAAAGTCCCATTTACTCATATAGAAGAGCTATAACAGGGGCCTGTGAGATGGCTCAGCCCATAAAGGTGCTTGCAGCTAATCCTGACAAACCGAGTTCAGTTCCTAGGACCCACTTAGTAAGAGACAAGGGCCAACTCCTGCAGGTTGTCCTCTGACTTCTATATATACACTGTGGCACCTGTACAAAGTCACCCGCCTACCCACCCACACAAAGTAATTGTCATTTATCAAGTGATGGCACCAAGTTTTAGAGCCTGTTTTTGCAAAAGCCAGTATATTGCTTCCCTGTGATGCCTGTGACAGACTGCCACAAACCCTGTGGCACAAACAATGTTAAATTTGAGATGTATTTTTTTGTCTTGTTCTAGAAGCCAGAGTGTGAAATGGAACTCACGGGATTGTGCACTGTGCTCTCTACTGGGGGCCCTAGGGTAGAAGCCTTTCTTTTATTTCTAGCTTCAGGAGGCAGCCTGAATCCTTGGCTTGTGGTTTCTTGTTCCAGCCTCAAAGCCAGCAGCTTTGAGATTCTTAAATCTCTCTGGCTCCCTCTTCTCTGCACTCTAGCAATTACACTGGATGCATAGATAATACAAGCTAACCTCCCTATTCTAAGCTCAATGGAGCAACTGTAATTCCATTTGGAAACTTGACTGTTCTGTACCACATAGCCTTACCTGTATGCAGACACCCACTGAGGGTCTGTGGATATTTAAGAGGATACTACAGCCGGGAATTAACTTCACTCAAGAAATCTCAGTTGAGGGCTGGGGAGTAGCTCAGTGGTTGCGAGTTTGTACATGCAAGGTTCTAGGTACCACCCCAACATCACAAAATATTGACAGTGATGGTGAAGATGATGGTGGTGGTGGTGGTGGTGGTGGTGGTGGTGATGGTGGTGGTGGTGATGATGATGATGGTGGTGGTGGTGATGATGGAGGTGATGATGGTGATAGTGATGATGGTGATGATGGTGGTGATGATGGAGGTGATGACGGTGATGATGGTGGTGGTGATGGTGAAGGATGGTAGTGATGATGGTGGTGGTGGTGGTGGCAGTGGCTGGGGATATAGTCAGTGGCAGAGTGTTTGGTTGCTATGGAAAGGTCCTGGGTTCCATCCCCAGTACCAAAAAGAGAAATAAAAATAAAACAGGGCAAGAAAATCTTTCTGAGATTTATTTTTGTGTCTGTGTATGTCACATGTGTGCAGGTTCCCACAGAGGCCAGAACATACGTTAGATGCCCCAGAGCTGGAGGGACAGCAGTTGTGAGCCCACTGACGTGGGTGATAGGAACAAACTCAGATTATTTGTAAGAATGGTGCTCTTAACCACTGAGCTATTCCTCCACCCACTGGAAATGCTAAGGTGTAGTTGGTTTTGTTTTGTTTCTCTTTGGGGGCCTGCCACCCAGCTCCCAAGTAAATACATGGAGACTTATTCTTATTTAAATGCCCTGCCTGCCTTAGCTTGGCTTGTTTCTAGCCAGCTTCTCTAACTTAAATTATCCTGTTTCTCTTTAACTACATTTTGCCTCTGGGCCTTTTACTTTTCTTTATTCTAAATATCTTTCTTTCCTTCCTGCTCCGCAGCTGGTTGCCTGGCCCCTGGCATCCCCCTCTCCTCCTTTTCAAGCTCCTCCCACTTCACACTGGATCCTAGAGTTCTTCTCCTGTTTATTCTCTGCCTGGCAGCTGCCTAGTTCTCTCTCCTGCCTAGCTCTTTATTAGACCATCAGGTGTGTTAGACAGGCACAGTAACACAGCTTTACAGAGTTAAACAAATGCAACATAAAAGAATGCCACACGTCTCTGCATCATTAAACAAATGTTCCACAGCATAAATGAATGTAACACATCTTATATTCCACAACACTAAGGGGCTGAAGAGATGAATAAGCAGAAAAGGACACATACTCTTCTTGGAAAGGACTAGAGTTCAGTTCCCAGTTCCACATATCAGCTCACAACCACCTGTAACTCTAATTCCACAGGATCCAACACCCTCTTCTGACGTCTCTGTGCACCCGCGTGGATGTGGTGCAGGCAAACGCACGTGGGCCCACAGGCATACACATCAATTTTAAATAAATAAATAATAATAATAAACGAAATCTTAGTTGTGCTTATGCTAAGTTCAGAGTCCCCATTTGGGCGCTCCTAGAATACAAATAGCGAATGAAAACAAAACAAACAAAAAATATCCCCAACCTTGCAGCATTCACACCCAGTGAGTCAAGGCGGGAATCAAACAAGAGAAGTCAAATGGACCATGGGCTCCATCATGCGAACAGCTACGGGGTAAAGATGAAGGTGGATAGGCGTGTGCGTGCATATTACTCTCGGTGTGTGTTGGGGGAGCATCCATCACTGGCCCTTGCTTCCTGCCTGGTGCCTGGAGGCTGACAGCACAAACGGGGTAAAGGGGCTTCCTCGCCCTCTGGCTTCTTGCTTCCTTGCCTTCTGGCTTCTCCTTGGCTGTGGCTGTTGGGAAGCACACTGGGAGACCGGAGGGCAGAAGACAATGAGGTCAGCATCTCTCATTCCTCCTCCAAAGGCTCCAGCTCCAGCGGGAGGCTTTTCCATGGGGCTGGGGCGGGGGCTGAGAGCACATCTCTTTCTTCCACGCTTAGGGAACTATGGCTGGCTATACACAAAGGGCTCTCATCCCGCTGGTTGCTCTGTGCCTTTGCAAATAGTGCTTTATCCTTTAAAAAATGTTTTTTTACGTGTATATGATGTACATGTGATAATGATGATGTGTGTGTATGGTGTGTGTGTGTGTTCATGTTCATGTGTGTAAGTCCTGGCATGCCTGTAGAGGTCAATGGGAAACCTCATGTATTTGGTTCTTGTCTAAGACACGGTCTCTTTATTGTTCAGGGCTTTGTACTCAGACTAGCTGGCCCTCCAGCTAGCTTCCAGGGATTGTCCTTTCTCCACCTTCCGCCTTGCCATAGGGACACTCAGAATGCAGTCATGTGTTACCACACTAAGCTCTATGTAGGTTATGGGGATTCGAACTCACAACTCCATGATTACATAGCAAATACTTTACCCACTAAGCCGTCTCCCCAGCCTTTAAAGAGTACTTAGTAAAGTGTCTTTCGATTGTCCTTATTGGAAGGTGTCGTGTTTCTTTTACCAAGAAGGCCTTACTGAAACGGTATCATTTAAATAAAGATACAAAGATGGTGAGGCTGGTGCATTGGTTATACCTTGTGTCCCTGTGACCAAAATACCCAGAGAATAACTTGAAGAAATGTTTTTGTTTGTTTGTTTGTGGTTTGGTGTGAGGGGTCTGGTCTGTGGTCACTCAGCTCTATTTGTTTAGGCAGAACATCACAGAAGCAGGAGGGACCTTGAGCATGGGGCAGGGGAGGGACTCAAAGTTCCTGGAAATCATGCTCAACCAATGTGGAATTAGGATAGGGTAGAAAGGCATGGCCATCACCTTGCCTTTTGTATCTGACCGTGGGAGGCATATTCTCAGCATCTCAGAAGGCCCTCGTGGGGAAGTCAAGTTCCAGTGGCTCACGTGGTACATCACTGAAACACGCCTTGTGTTGGCTCCCTTCCTTCCCTGAATTACGCCGCATACAGCCGGGAAGTATCTCGAACGAGCTGCTAACATTCAAGAGCTTGGCTAAGCTTTGGTCTTTGGCTCCTTCGGAGTCCCAATCCCAGATACCACTTGAGTGACAGACAGGGCAATGACAGACTGAAGGACGAGAGGAGAGACAGAGCCCAGCTGGATGCTGCTATGAAGGCCCAGAGAGAGCTGAAGGCGGCCTGGAGGAGAGTGGAGGCTGAGAGGTGCCGAGAGCAGCTTCCTATGTGGATACATACTCTGGAGAGAGAAGCCAGCATGTGCAGATGTGGGCTGTGAGGACCTCAGAGGTGTCTGTGGTGACTTCAAGCTTCCAGCTCGAACAAAGCAAGTTGCCTTTTGCTGGGCTGAGGAGGACAGTGGAGAGCAAGATGGGGCGGCCTGGGTCGCCCGGTTGGGAGCACATTGGGTTGAGAGGCCTGTTAGACACACGTGTGGAAAAACTGGGGAGTGGTGTACATCCAGGGAGGAGGCCAGGAGTCAAGATAGACTCATTGGCATCAAAGGAATGAATGTGAGGGGAGGGGGAGGGGCAGGAGAAGGGAGGGGAGGGGAGGGGAGGGGAGGGGAGGGGAGGGGAGGGGAGGGGAGGCACTCTGGGAAGTCAGGGCAACCAGGGAGGGCTGGGGAAGATATTCAGTTGGTAAAATGCTAGAGTAGCAGGCATGAAGCTCTGTGTTCTGTCCCAAGCATCCTATTGTGATCCCAGAACTCAGGAGGTAAAATCAGAAGTTCAAGACCATCCTCTGCTACATAGTGAGTTCACGGACAGCCTAGGCTCCTGGGAGATGTTGTCTCAGCAGTAAATAAGTAACAGGGGTGCATAGAAGGACCAACAAAAATGTCCCCAAAGAAGCCATCAGTAAGACAGGGAGAGGCCTGGAAAGGACTCAAATGTGAACAACATTGGTGGAAAATAACCTGATGAACTATTCTAATTAATTTTTAGTTTTTATTTGAATAGATGCATAAAAACATGCAAAAGTTGCACATATTAGTGAGGTACCGTTTTGAATTTATTTTCATTTTTATGTTTAGTGTGTTTGTGAACGCAGGTGTGCACGCGCCAGGGTAGACCTGCAGAGGTGGGGGTCGACGCTCCCACCTCGTTTCTTTGAGACAGCTGATGCTTTTGCTGTTCTTCTTGCTGCAGACTGGCCCACAGACTTTCTGCAGATTGACCTGTCTCGCCACAGGAGGGCCGGGGTTACCTAGAAGGCCGTGTGGCTGCTCTTTCATCTGGGTTCTGGGAACTGAACTTAGCCATGAGTGCTTTACTGGCTGAGCCATCTCTCCCAGGCCCTGGTTTGGGTTTTTTGTCTTTTTTGTTTGTATTTTCGAGACAGGGCTTCTCCGTATAGCCCTGGCTATCCCGGAACTCACTCTGTAGACCAGGCTGGAACTCACAGAGATTCACCTGCCTCTGCCTCCTGAGTGCTGGGATTAAAGGTGTGCCCCACCACGCCCTGCTTCATTTTCTTTAATTTTTCTTTATTTATTTTTATTTTATGTGTATTGCTGTTTTGCATATATGTCTGGAACTAGAACTGGAGAGTTACAGACAGTTGTGAGCTGCCATGCGGGTACTGGGACTTGAACCCAGGTCCTCAATGCTCTTAACCACTGAGCCATCTCACCAGCCCCACAATTCATTTTCAAATGCATCTTTTAACTAGTGGGTTGTTTAGGCTGGTGACAGCTCAGTAGTTAAGAACATTCGCTGTCCATGTGGAGGACCTAAATCTGATTCTCAGCACCCACACTGGCTGGCTCACAATCTCCAGGGGATCTGGTGCTATCTTCTGGCCAATGCCAATGTACACACGCACACATGAAAGACACATGCACATATATATATAACTAAAATACGATAAATCTTTAAACTATTCCGGTCATTGTTTTTATTTATACCACACTAAAAGATGGAACCCAGGACCTCTTAAATTCCAGGCGAGTGTTCTACCACTGAAATGTGTCCTTAACAAATTAGGTTACTTTTTTCTAAATCATTGAATGGATATGTCCTCAGAAAAAGCAGCTGGCTAAAGCACATCACCATCCTAAACACTAATATCCGTATTTTAAAGGCACATTATGTAACTGGGCGTTAATGCTGACTTTCCAGGGTAATGTAACCAAGAGAAAAGGGGGATAGAGAAAGGACTCTGTAGTTGAAAGTACTGTTGCTCTTATGGGAGACACAAGTTTGATAGCCGACACCCACATTGGGTGGCTCACAATTCACTGTATCTTCAGCTCCAGGGGACCTAACACCCTCAAACTTCCCAGTACACACACACACACATGCACACACACACATGCATGCACACACACTGAAAAATTAACAAGAAGAAAAACACAATCTTCTTTTTTGTTTTGTTTTGGGTTTTTTTGTTTGTTTGTTTGTTTGTTTTGTTTTGTTGTTTTGTTTTTTCCAGGCAGGATTTCTCTGTTTTGCTCTGGAATCTGTCCTGGAACTCTCTCTGTAGACCTGGAACTCTCGAAGATCCACCAGCCTCTGCCTCCCGAGTGCTGGGATTAAAGGTGTTCACCACTAACGCTTGGTAAAAAACACAATCTTAAAACTCTGAAGGAAGAAAAGTTATCATTGCTGGGTATAGAACTACAGGGCACTCTTCACCTCAAAGAATGGCAGAAGAAAAAGAAAGAAAGAAATGGTAAAGGAATCAAGCCATGAAGGCTTCATGCCATGGATTCCTTCTCCTGTGTAGTTTCTATCAAAGAAAGACGAGTAGAGGATGTTCTCCAGGCCGAAGGAAAGAAAAATCGAATGGAAACAGAGCAACACTAAGGACAGAGGGGCGGGAGTGCTAAGTAGGTGAGTGGTTGTAACCTTTTTCCTCTTTCCTTTTTCCCATTTACTTGTTTGGTTGTTTTGGGACATGGGCGGAGATCGCCCTGCCTCAGCATCGTGTGACAGGGAAGGTCTGGCACAGCAGCGCCCCCTGGCGACAGGCTGTATAGAGACAAGCCAGGAAGCCGAGGTAGAAGCAGGAATCAGGGCCCAGGCACCTACTTTTGCCAGCAAGACCCCCCTCCCCAACCCCTTCCGAAGACTCCACAACCTTCAGAACCTGCACAGACTAGATGGAGACCAAGAGTTCAAAATGTGAGCTTGGGGGAGATATTCAAAATTCAATCCAAACTCATTCATGCATGTATATTCACACATGTATAACACATATACAGTTGGCTTTCCATATCTACTCTGTATACATACCTTCAACCTACACCCACATCAAAAATATCTGTAAAAACCATATTGACTTTTTTCATATCTTTTTCTCTGCATCAGTCCAGCGGACCAGCTATGAACAAGGCATTGTATTGCAGATACAAATTTAGAGATGGATAAAAGCATCTGGGAACGTATGGGTGCTTTACATGCAAATATTATTCCATTGCATTTGAAAGACTTGAACATCTTCGGATTTCTGCATCCACAAGGGTTCTGGAACCGATTCCCATAGATGCCGTAAGACAAAACTACATGTATATCGGGAGAAGAGAAGAAGAAGGGGAGGAATGGGGGGCGGGGGGCAGGCAAGGAGACACTGGAATGGAGAGGAGAAGGAGGGAGAGCTAAAAGGTTATTTAAGGCCCAGAAAGGAAAGTGTGGCACAGTGCCCCAGGAAGAGGTTCTGCCTGATGCAACTGCCTGCAAACTCCCAGCTTTGGTAGACTTCTCTGCAGAGACTCGGGTTCCCAGCCCTAGGGCGTCCCCACAGATATCCCCTGCCCAGCTCTCCATCAAGCAGACAGCTCTTTGGACTGTGTGGGCTGCAGGCGGCCAGTACCTCACCTGTGGAAATAAACTAGGAGCTGGCGCTGCACTCCTACATCCCTGGGCATTGCGGAAGGCAGGGTGAGCACTCTAGGACCTCCAGCATTTTCTTCCCTCCTCCCATCTCGCTTACTTAGGCTCCACACACACATTTTGAAATACAAACTCGGATTTTAAAGCAGCAAGCAGAAAATCCCAATATAAACGACCCAACCAAATAATCTGGTCGCACTTCGTAACACTCCGCCTGTGCATGTTATCATAGATTGACACTTTCCCCTCTTAAATGAGAAAAATGAAGTCTGCTGCTCTATTCTGGCACAGTTTAACCAGTCATTAGGACCAGTTCAGGGATGCAACCGGCTGGGCTGCAGGGAAGAGACAGGCAGATCTGAAGGCGGCCTTTGCTGGTCTTGTGACGTGATGTTAAAAGCCTCATTTGAACTGAGTGTGGGGGTGCACACCCGCATTCCCAGCACTCGGAAGACCCCCCTGGAACTGGTTGTGAGCAAACATGTGGGTGCTGGGAACCAAATCCTGGTCCCTCACCTGTGCTTAACTGTGTAAAGATAGCACTGTGATCGGTTTAGTAAAAAGCTGAACAACCAATAGCTAAGCATGAGGTATGGGCGGGACTTCTAGACAGAGAAAGCTCTGGGAAGAAGAAAGGAGGAGTCACACACCGTAAGTGGAGGAAGCCAGATCCGCAGTGTGGAGATGAGATAATGAGGCACGTGTTAGAAGGGAGATTAAAAAATAAGGGTTAAAGCCGGGCGGAGGTGGCGCACGCCTTTAATCCCAGCACTCGGGAGGCAGACAAGCGGATCTCTGTAAGTTTAAGACCAGCCTGGTCTACAAGAGCTGGATCCAGGACAGCCTCCAAAGCCACAGAGAAACCCTGTCTCGGAAAACCAAAACAAAACAATACAAAAGATTAAAAAAAAAAAAAAAAAAAAATTGAAGTTATAAGAACTAGTTAGGAACAAGCTTAAGTAAGCTAAACCCAAGCATTCATAATTAATAATAAGTCTCATGTCATTATTTGGGAGCTGGTGGTCCCAATGAGAAAGTTCATCTACACTTAATCACTGAGCCCTGATGTCTGCTACTTTGTAAATTAATTAAAAATAACAAAAAGGGAGGGGAGAACTCTCAGTGGATGAAGGCGGCTAAGGAAGGTGATGGAAGGAGAGAGCCAACTTCTGTAAGATGTTTTCTGTCTGCACATATATTCCGTGGCATGCATGTATGCACACACACAGATTCCCCCCACACAAAATATATAAATACATTCACGGATACCCACAAAATATATAAATACATGTACAGATATCCCCACATAAAAATATATAAATACATGCACAGATATCCCTACATAAAAAATATATAAATACATGCATGGGATACCCCCCACAAAACATATAAATACATGCATGGGATACCCCCCACAAAACATATAAATACATTCATGGATACCTCCCACAAAACATATAAATACATGCATGGATCCCCCACAAATATATAAATGCATGCATGGATACCCCACAAATATATAAATGCATGCATGGATACCCCCCACAAAATATATAAATACATGCATGGATACCCCACAAATATATAAATACATGCATGGATACCTCCCACAAATATATAAATGCATGCATGGATACCCCCCACAAAACATATAAATACATGCATGGATACCCCACAAATATATAAATGAATGTAAAGTAATATATTTGGAAAAGGACAAAGATATTAATATGAAAAGGTAAAATGAAGAAAATCAGTTAACAAACCGATAGGCTTGCGTGGGGAGCCCTTTAAGGGTAACCAGCATTGAGAAAGTGTTAAGGTAAGGTCCCTGTGGCCACACGTTTATGTCAACTTGACACAATCTGGAGTTACCTGAAAGGAAGCAACCTCAATTGGGAGGACACCTGCATAACATCCAGCTATAAGGCATTAGTGATCAAGGGGGGAGGGCCCAGCCCACGGTGGGAGGGGCCATCCCTGGCTTGGTGGTCCTGGATTCATAAGAGAGCAGGCTGAGCAAGCCATGGGCAGCAAGCCAGCAAGCAGCTCCCTCCGTGGCCTCTGCATCAGCTCCTGCCTCCAGGTTCCTCCTCTGCTTGAGTTTCTGTCCTGACTTTTTATTGTAGCGGCAATAATGACCTATTTTGTTTGTTTGGTTTTGTTCTTCAAGACAGGGTTGCTCTGTGTAACCCTGGCTGTCCTGGAACTAGCTCTGTAGCCCAGGCTGGCCTCGAACTCACAGCAGAGACCTGCCTCTGCCTCCTGAGTGCTGGGACTAAAGACGTGCACCCCCACAGCCCTGCTTGCCTTTGTGCTCTTTGTTCTCACACAGCCAGTTTCCTGTGACAACAGCCTACAAGGAAAGTAAACCCACGTTGCGATTGTCTTAGCAGCTTCCGTCTTGCTTGCCTGTTTTACTGATTCATTCAAGCATCTGCTTCTGCAGCAGGCTGCCCTGCTCTAGGTCCTGGCAGGTGAGCTCTGAGTCCTGAGATGTAATGGCCTGACAAGACAGGAGGGCTTCAGACACTGAAGCATTTGAAAGGTGACCCCTCGGGCTTCCTCTATACAAAGAGAAGATGAAATGAGATGTGGAGAATAAATCTGCATCCCCAAATAAGAAGAGACACCCCAAACAGACTGCCTGCTCCCCACAAAGCCCTGGGGGTTGAGGACTGGGCACAGCCTCTTTCCTTACACTGCAGAACGTCTAACTTCTCTCGGAGGAGGTTGCCAGCAGACAGTCAAGCGGTTGAAGGATTTTGGGGAGAGGAAGCAGCCACTGGGCACTGGAGAATGCAGGGAAGGTTCTGGAAGAGATGGATTCCAATGCCTTGTCTCACACATTTAACAGAGTCCAGAAAAGAATTCACAGAACAAAGTGGTATAATCTGAAGCCATTAATGACTAACTAATTTCTGGCCGTGAGTGGGAAGTAAGTACTAGGAAGTTCTCCGCTATGGGCGCCCTATAGCAGCGGCCTTTATTTTCCCAGGGGAACAGTTCCGTGCAGAGAGTAGCCTCAGGAGTGGTCTTCAGTTTTTATAAAAGACTGTTATTATTTTTTTAAAGATTTGCTTTTATTTCTGTGTGTGTGTGAATGAGTGTGTGTGACTGTATGTGTGTGTGTGTGGCTGTGTGTGTGTGTGCGTGTGTGTGTTACTGTGTGTGTGACTGTGTGTGTGTGTATATGTGTGTGTGTGACTCTGTGTTTGTGTGTGTGACTCTGTGTGTAGGTATGTGTGTGTGTGAATGTGTATGTGTGTGACTGTGTGTGTGACTCTGTGTGTGTGAATATGTGTGTGTGAATGTGTGTGTGAATATGTGTGTGTGAATGTGTGTGTGTAAATGTGTGTGTGTGTGACTGTGTGTGTAGGTATGTGTGTGTGAATGTCTGTGTGTGACTCTGTGTGTGTGTGAATGTGTGTGTGTGACTCTGTGTGTGTGTGAATGTGTGTGTGAATGTCTGTGTGTGACTCTGTGTGTGACTGTGTGTGTGAATGTGTGTGTGAATGTGTGTGACTGTGTGTGTGTGTGTAGGTATGTGTGTGTGTGTGAATGTGTGTGTGAATGTGTGTGTGAATGTGTGTGACTGTGTGTGTGTGTGTAGGTATGTGTGTGTGTGTGAATGTGTGTGTGAATGTGTGTGTGAATGTGTGTGTGAATGTGTGTGTGTGTCTGTGTCTGTAGGTATATGTGTGTGAATGTGTGTGTGTGACTCTGTGTGTGTGAATGCGTGTGTGTGTGTGTGAATGTGTGTGTGAATGTGTGTGTGTGTCTGTGTGTGTGTAGGTATGTGTGTGTGTGAATGTGTGTGTGTGACTCGTGTGTGTGAATGCGTGTGTGTGTGAATGTGTGTGTGTGTGTGACTATGTGTGTGAATGTGTGTGTGTGACTCTGTGTGTGTGTGTGTGTGTGTGTGTGTGTATGAATACAGGTGCCCATGAAAGCCAGAAAAGTGTGTCCCCTCTCTGGGAGCTGGAGTTACAGGCAGCTACCCGACATGGGTGCTGGGAACTGAACTCAAGACCTTTGGAAGAGCAGCAGCTGCTGAATCATCTCTCCAGCCTGTGATCTTTCTCTTTTACATCACAACAATACGCAATTTTAATTTTTCAATGATGTCTTGATAAATCTGGGAAGGGTACTAGAGTTTTATCTTTTAGGAGTAGTGTCCTCTGACCCCAGGAACCCATTTCCAACATTTTCTTAGCAGTGCCATTTGGTTTTGCAATTCAGGAGTGATGATCAGGCGGCCTTTGCTGGGGCGGGGAGTACTTGTTTTGCTTCTATTAAAACAGCAACAGTTTCAGGCAGAGATGTGAGGATCGTGCTTTTGAAGCCAACCTGGACTACATAGCGACACCCTCCCCTCAAATGAAATAAAACACCCCAACAGAACAGTCAGCATCCCCAGCCAGTCTCCTAGCAAGCATCCTCTGACTACTTGCTGACCCTAACTTTATGGACACAGGCATCACACCCTTCCAGACTAGGTGGGAAGAGCACAGAGTCATGGATGAGGACTAGGTGGGAGGAGCACAGAGTCATGGATGAGGAGAAGAGCCATCATGGAGCCCCCAGGCCAGGTGCAATTGGAGGGATCATACGGGATGATATTAACAACAATAAGGAGAAGGCACACGCCAATCTAGAAGCCTCCTATGTCTATATTAAAGCACCATGTCATGCGCAGTGCTGGCCTGAGCCCCCTGAGGTAGCCTCCAAATGACATATCTATTTAACGGGTGATAAGTGTGGGGTGGAAATAGATGAGTGACAGACATGCATTCTTCACCAGGTGCCAGGCCTGCCCAGAAGATGCTGAGCATACATACAGTACTGGGGACATGAGGATTGCCACAGCAGGCTAGGAGGCACCGGAGGCCTGTCAGGAGAGGCTGTGAGGCGGCAGGAGGAGGGATGGGGTGCGGAGAGCCCTGGAGAAACCTCGCCAGAGCAGCCCTTTAGGCAGAAGTCACCCTCCCACCAGCCCCCTTTCATTCACATAAAGCTGGGTTTGTTTCCATTTATCTGCTTGACTTTTCAGCCAAGATGCTGTTAGAAAAACATATTGCTCTAATTTAAGCCACATGTGCATGCCCTGGACGGAGTCTAAACGGAAATGTCGGGGCCTGAGTTCCAGACTGAGTCTCGGACCCATGGACAGAAAAGGGCTCTGGCCTCAGGGTGACTCTGAATACCTTTCAAGACTCTTCCCTGGAATCAGTGTCCTGGGTACGGGTTAGGGCGTGGGGACTGAAAAGGGGATGTGCGTATTAGCATCTGTGGACGGCCCCCTGCACCTGCTCAGGACCAGGACAAGGAATAAGGAGGACCTTGGCTTCTAATCACTGCTATCTATTCTCTTGCTCAAAGTCCCCACTCTGAGTCTTGCAACAGTGATGCAAAGCAATGTGTCCCATCACCAGAGGGGAGTGCTTCTGTCTACACTGCTGAATCAGGCCCCATCCGATGTCACCTTGATGCTTGGCCATGGACGGAATGAGGTTTAGTGAACTGCAACCACACCTCACTGATCCAAAACCAACAGAGAACAAGGATGGTGTGCTCTTCCCAGGATTGTTTACAGGGCTGGAGAAATGGCCCAGCAGTTAAGAGTACCTGCAGCTCTTCCAGAGGACCTGGGTTCAATTCCCAGCACCCATGTCAGGTTGCTCACAACTCCAGCTCCTGAGGACGCAATGCCCTCTTCTTGCCTCTGAGAACAACTACACTCATGCACGCATACCTACACGCAAACGCACAGTTAACAATAAAAACAACAGGGCTGGAAATAGCATTGGCTTCTTTTCCAGAGGTCCCGGGTTTGATTCCCAGCACCCAAATGGCTGCTTAAAACCACCTGTAACTGGAGTTCCAGGGGATGCGTCTCCTCCTTCTGGCCTCCGAGGGTATTGCACACACACACATTCGGGCAAGATTGATTCCAAAATTTGCCTCTGTCATAAACTATTTTGAACTAAGCTGTTTTACTTGGATGAACTGGTTGGGACCTGTAAGTGAGAAAACGGAAAAAACCCACCCCACAGGTGTATTGTCTATTCAGGACAAACACTGGATGACAGAACCAAGGAGTGTAATTTTGATTCAAGATCCAAGACCCTTTTGATGGGTTCAAGCCCTAGTCCTGGTAAGATAGTCCATACAGCAACAATCCTCCCTCCCCACAGTTGCCACCCCTAGACTTAACATCCACCTGGCCTGGGTTATGTTCTTAATCAAACTCATATTCAAATTTCCAGTAGATGAAGTGATTGACCCCTGGGTCCTGGGAGAGTTCACACTTGTTGCTTACACCCAGGACCCTCAGGGACTCTTTGACCTTTGTGGCATCCAGGGTGAATCCACAAACCTTTCAGAAAATGTCTACCAGACCTGGTATAGATAGATACCAAAGGATGCTGTGGGTGGAACACCTTTGGGGAAATTGTGAAGTTCATGTTTGTGTTGTTGCTTTTGAGACGGGGCTTTCATAGCCCAGGATAGCCTCCAACTTGCTATGAAGTCAACGATGACCTTGGATTTCAGCTCCCATGTCTCTGGCTCCCAGAGGCTGAGGTTACAGGTGTGAACCACCATACCCACCACTGTGCCTAGCAGACTTTAGAGTTTTTGGTTTGTTTGTTTTTAAACATTTTTAAAAAGTATTGTGAAGCCGGGCATTGGTGGCTCACACCTTTAATCCCAGCACTCAGAAGGCAGAGGCAGGCAGATCTCTGTGAGTTCGAGGCCAGCATGGTCTACAGAAAAATACAGAAAAATCCTGTCTCGACAAAACAAAACAAGTATTGTGAATGGAAGGAGAGAGAGAGAGAGAGAGAGAGAGAGAGAGAGAGAGACAGAGAGACAGACAGACAGACAGACAGACAGACAAAGAGAGATTATAAAGTTGGGTGGGTAGGGAGGTGTTGGGGGACCAGGAGCAGCTGGGGGGGCGTGATCAACACATATTTTAAGAAACAATTAATTAAAAAAGACTTACAAAACTAAAATGATATTGTATCTGTGTAAGTATATGTCACATGCGTGTGGATGCCTGAGGAGGCCAGAGACACTGGGTTCCTGGAGCTGGAGTGACAGGTTGTTGGGAGCCATCTGGTTGTGAGTTTCCTGATATGGGTGCTGGGAACTGAACTTCAGTTCTCAGCAACATGCGCAGGCTCTTTTAACCACTGGGCCATCCCGGCCCCAGGTGGCTGCCCTGGAACTAGCTCCTGTATACAAGGTTGGTCTGAACTCACAGACATCCACCTGCCTCAGCCTCTCGAGCGCTGGGACTAAAGGCGTTCGTCACTACCGCCAGGCCAAGATGGAATGGATTTTAAATGCTACTAAAACATATTTCTATCTAAACTGGCAAAGGAGAGCTGTGGATGTAGCTCCGTGGTACAGGCACTGAGAAGGAAGAGAGGAAGAAAGGAGGGGAGGGAGGAAGGGAGAAAAAATGGTAAATGAAATGCAAACAGTGTTGAGAATGTGAGAGTGCAATCAGTCTTTATTTTTCGCCCAAATCAAAGAGCGCTCCTTGCTCACATCTGTGATATGGCAGCATCCTTCCGCTTGCTTCATCAAGGGCAAAGTGGGGCTTCGGAGTCTCACAGGCTGCCAGGAACTATTCTGGTTCAGGTTGACAGCCAGGATGTAGCTACCTGGGTTTTCCCCCAGGCTAGGAATGGCCTAGAAGGCTCTCCTGGGGCATGTCACATGTCCGCCTAGGTCCTCTCCCTCCAGATGGGCAAAGGTATGGAAGTCCTGCTTGCTTTCACAATGTCAGGCATCCAGGCAGGTTGGCGGGGCAGGGTTTCCAGTTCTATGGGAGTAGGTTAGCTACATTGTGCCCAAGCCTTTGGAGGATCCCCATGTGCGGAACCAGCAGGCAGTCACATAGCTGAGACACTGGGCAAGAACCTAGGCTGAGCAAACATTCTGAGAGCAGGAGTGAGTGAGCGCTGGGAGACCAGGTCACAGATGTTCAGCCCTGACCTGTGGATTCCAGAATGATTGGGACTCACTCGGCAGCTGAGGCAGGGATGGGAGAAGGAAGTAGCACCTCCACCAGCACGGTGGCAAGGCCTGCTATAGGTTCGGGTTGCTACACACTGATTCCAGCAAGGGAGGCTGGTCCATCCAATGCAAAGGCAGTGTGCCCTTAGTGGGGGCTGGTCCTAAATTTGGGGTTGTCAGATTGGTCATCTCAAGTTCCAACAACCAATTATGACGAAACTGCTCACCACTAACCAGGTTGCTAATGGCTGGACAGATGTGTGTCTGATTCTAAACTCATAGGCATCAAGGGTGCTCTTGGCTGCCTCTCCTCCTCCGATGGAAAATTTCTTAGGGTTTAACAAGAATTTGATGTGACTTTCTTTTTTTTTCCTCCCACAAAAGCTCTGGTCTCAAGACACCAAGCTGAAACAGTAACCCTGCAATCTTGGGGTTTAATCAAAACATATTCCTACAACCTATTCTGGCACTCTGAATGAATGTTTATTTTATAGCAATTTGCTATGGTTCTTTATTTTATTTCATTTTTTTAAGGGAGAGAAAGGAGAGAATTACTAGGAGCTAGACTTTTCCCTGCCCCTGAGCAGGTCTTTCCACCCGAGAGCCTGTGTCAGATGCTCAGCGTCTAGCGTCTAATTAACCGCAGAGCCGTTTGAGGAGAAAGAGGGAAGGACAGGGCATGTGACAAAGAGTTAACAGATGTCATTTTCAGTGGCGGCTGGCCCACTGCTGCTGGGTCATTTGTTGGATGGAAGCCGATTCAACTGCTGTCGTAGACACAGAATAGGAATAATTATATGCAGGCTGCATTAGCCATAACAGATTGACTGTAGAACGTTCTATTAAAAAGCGGCTCCTACGACGCTGTTCTGCAGTCAGTGGAGACGACCCCTACCTCCTGATTTTGAAAGTGCCTCCAAGAAGCCCCACAGACTGTCCCATGAGGAAGTAGGTTAAGTTCTAGCCCCCACCCCCACAAAGGTCTGGGGATGGTCTGGATGCTTTACCTAAAAGTACTTCAGTAAGCCAACCCCATGCCCAGCCACAGCAACTCCACATTTGCTATTTGAAAAATGAAAGAATTAAATTCAAAACAAACAACTTCAATTTAACACCAAACTACAGGATAACCAATCTTAAAAATGTCACATTGTAATGGATCTTAATGCCCATTGAAAATACAAAAAAACACTGTACCATTGTTCCCCAGCCATGCAAAGCAACCTCACAGAATCTCAGTGAAGGAGAAAGAAGGGAAAAACACCTTATTACTTCCAACCCCTGCGAGCCATTTTGGTCTCCAAAGGTTTTAGGCTGCCCGAGGCCGTGTGTCTGCAGTGTTTCGGGAAATGACTTGCCTTCGCACGAATGCTGCTCGGTTCTGCAGCTAGGCTGCCTGCCCTGGAGCAGCGCCGCTCCATTTCTGGTTAACTCTTCCTTCCCGGGCCTGCCTGGCGCTTGCAAGAACAAGGCCCAGGGATGTCAAGGCCACAGAGGCCAGGCCTTCTGCAGGGCGGCAGGGGCTACCGCTCCTAGGACCCAGCAACTTCTCAACAGAGGCAGCTTGGGCAGAATAGGCAGCGCTCTCTCAGAGAATCTATTCTCCAAAGCCACTGTCATCAAAACACACCCTCTGAAGGCAGGGGACAGAAGTGGAAATTTGGGGGCTAGGGATGGGCAATCCCACCTCTAGGGGCATTCAGCAGCGTGCTCCTCTTGTCTCTGCTCTTCCTCCCTTTCAGGTGAAACTCCTGTGGTTCGAACCAAGCAAGGAGGGTCTAGCCTGCTACCAGGATGCACCTTGAGCCTGGCTTTTGCTTTTGCGTGTTTGTCTGGGGGTGTGCTGAGGCTTGAACCCAGGGCCTCGTGCATATTTGGCAATTGCTCTTCGACTACGCCACCTCCAGCCGCTGCTGAGGGGGGTGGGGGTGGGGGTTGGGGGTTCTCTACCCATGTTGTCTTTGACTGAGCCCCGCCCTCAACCCTTCACTGGGCAGTTCTAGGCAGGTGCTCTACCACTGGGTAAATTTCCAGTGTTCTGAGACAGGGTCTCGATGAGTCCAGCAGGCTAGCCTCCAACGTCCTATCTATCCCAGGTTGACCTTAGAATTATAATCCTCTCGCCACAGCCTCAGGCCTGTGGATTTTCATTTCCCGCATGACCCTGGATGAGGAAGGTCCAGGGACAGAATTGCGTCTGAAGAGCCAGGGGAGGACAGAAAACCACTTAGCACTGAAGAGGTTAATATGATTCCTAAGTGTTCGGCAATCAGGGCGATTTAGTGCCATTTCGATTATTACACAATAAACAGACCATGTTGTCTGGAAGCAAATTTTTATGAGTATAGCTGAAGGGCCTGCAACTTATTTAGCTGCTGAAACTCAGGGAGAGATCATTTCGGAACTCGAACACCTCAGATCAGAAATGCAGGTAAACAGGGAAGGGTAAAGCTTGGGTCACCACCCCTGCAGCCCCACACCATGACCTTTAGAACGAGGATGCTGGTAAGTGGGGATTTTTTGTTTTGTTTTGTCTTAACACAGGACCATTTTTAATACAGTATCATTGCATTCCAGAGTGAGGGATTTGGGAATTTCCAAGAACATGTTAAGTTCAGGAAAGAACAGCATGTTTAACACCGGCTAGGGATATGTGAACTGCTTTTGGCTGGCTTGAATATCCACCTGTCTGTCTGTCTGTCTGTCTGTCTGTCTGTCTGTGTGTCTCTCTCTCAGACACACACACAGACATTGATAACTATTGTGTTTTACAGACCTTTCACCTCAACAATCACAAAGCTAAACAAATTCCTAATAAAATGAGAAAATTGGACATTTAAAACTTGACCAGTGTGGGTGGGGAACTGGACAGGAGCTGGCAGTGTCTTCTCTTCCAGAAGACTTGATCTTGATTCCCTGCACCCATGTCAGCTGGCCCACAATGCCTGCAACTCCATCTTCAGGAATCTGACACCCTGGCCTCATCGAACACCTGTATTCATTTGCACATACCCCTCCTACACACATGTGCACATACATAACCCTTCCTACACACATGTGCTCATACATACCCCTCCTACACACATGTGCACATACATAACCCTTCCTACACACATGTGCACACACATACCCCTCCTACACACATGTGTCATGCATACCCCTCCTACACACATGTGCACATACATAACCCTTCCTACACATATGTGCACACACATACTCCTCCTACACACATGTGCACACACATAACCCTTCCTATACATATGTGCACACACATACCCCTCCTACACACATGTGTCATGCATACCCCTCCTACACACATGTGCACACACATACCCTCCTACAACACACCCCTCCTACACACATGTGCACACACATACCCTCCTACACACATGTGCACACACATACCCCTCCTACACACATGTGCGCATACCCCTCCACAAACATACACACAAAATTAAAAGTAAATATATAAAACCTGACAACAAAAATGTGAAGAAACACTGCAACTTTCATATCCCATTTGAGATTTCACCAGTGCCCTAAACTCTGGGAGCCCCCACCCCACCCCACTCCACCCTCCCACACCACCCCACTCCACCCTCCCCATCCCCCACCGCACCCCATCCTACCCCACCCCATCCCACCCACCCCACCCCACCCCACCCCACTCCACCCTCCCCATCCCCCACCCCACCCCACTCCACCCTCCCCACCCCACCCTACCCCACTCTACCCCACCCTACCCCACCCTACCCCACCCCACTCCACCCTCCTCATCCCCCATCCCCCTTCCCCTCCCCCTCCCCCACCGCACCCCATCCCACCCCACCCCTTTGTCTTCCAGATTTGATACCAGTTCAGCCTTAGGAGAATCCGCACCACTCACTCCCCACCCATAAAGGAAGGAAATGACGCTGAGTGAATGTTTAGGGCCCAAGATTAGAATGGGCACGTGCGAGCCTGGCTGTACAAGTTTGTCATCCCAACTACTGAGGAGGCTGAGGCAGGAGAATGGAAAAGTGAGGTCAATGCCAACTGGGCAACTTAGATACTGCTTCAAGCCAAAAAGATATCTTTACAAAGGATAGGGATGTAGTTCATTAGTGCAGTGGGAGACAGCTTGCTTAGCAAGCCCAGGCCCTAAATTTAATCCCTACTACCAAATCGAACGGACATAGAAGCTTCATGCTTGCACGTTAGGGTTTTGTAGAGATCTCTTCCTATCACAAGGCGTCTACATAGCGATACAAACTGCTCATCATTCTCACATTCTCAGCTCCACTTTACAGATGGGACAAACAAGGCTTCCAAGAAGAAACAACATCATACCCCTATGGTGCAGGAGCCGCTTCCAAGAGGAAAGGGATGAATCTGATGCCTAAGCTGCAGGCCAAGGGCAGGGAGAGGAAGAGACAAAGAGGACCTTTACTCTCAAGGGTTCCTGGGACTATACAGCTGGGTTTGGGCAGCATGAGGCCAACACAAAACCCCAAAGGTAGGTCCCACTTCCCGGACTAGGAGAGATTGTGTGTGTGTGTGTGTGTGTGTGTGTGTGTGTGTGTGTGCGTGTGTGTGTGCGTGCGTGCGTGTGTGTGTGTGTGTAAGCCAGGTGGTCTCCTGGTGTCCAGAGCTCAGCTGGGTGTGAGGGCTGAAATGTCTACTGCAGAGAGCAGAAGACAGTTGCTGTGACTAGGTAGGAAGCAGTGCCTTATCAGCAGCCCAGCCTGCCTGACTCTTCAGAGAGCTGTGCTCTCAAACCCTCAAATGCACACAAAGCTTCCAGGGTTGCCTCAAAATAATAAATAAATAAAAATGAAATTCAGCTTGAGTGCCTGGGTAGAACCTCAGGCTTGAACGAACGGAACATTTGGGTGGTTCTCAAAGCAAACAGACAGAAGAGCACACCTTGAAAATCCTACTTTGGGGCCATATTTCTTTGTGTAATGCTTCTTTTTAGGAAAAAATGCTGTGTTCCTTAGGGGGATGCATGCATGTGGGTTATGAGAGTTGGTTAACTATTACCCATCTACCGGTCTTCCAGACTGCCCTTCTCTCGGTCCACCCGCCTACCCTTCCTTCTTTCTATACGTCTACCATACACACACTCTGCCCCTAAGCAGATCTCTCCAGCATACCTGCTTCTCGGAAAGCCTTACTCCAGGTGCCAGAGTGACAATGTCCCAACAGTCACACGATGGCATTGGCATATACCTTATAGAGCCAGTGACACAGAAAGGAAACACCAGTGTGAGAGACGCAGAGATGGGTGAGTTCACCACAATTGGACATCACTCAGCTCATGGCCTTGGCCTCAGGGTTCCAGAAGCCTGGGACACACAGCTGAAGGCACACAGTTTGGGTCCCCAAATCACCATCCATCTCCCTAAGTGGTCACATTCTTCCCTCTCAGAAGGGAACATGCAACTCATGGTCATTGTAGGGCATGACAGAAGAGGACACACGGACCTCAAAGGATCAGGATAAGAAAAGAATGACAAGGACAGCTACAGAGAACATTCTGTACCTGAGGTCCCGATGCAAGCCCAGGTAGGTCCTATTAGGAGCCCAGAAGCCACTGGGCTTAGAGTCTTTCCAAACTGTATTCTGAATTCTCTTTGAAGTGTTTATAATTGGCCACTCAGAATAACCATGGTGCTTATATAGAGACATCACGCATGGGGCTCTGTCTCAGGGCAGGATCACAGATACACATGGTTAATCAGTCTGAAAGTAATGTCCAAGTAAGGCAGGTTCAACCCTGATCATCTTGGAATGCACAGGAAGGACGTAGATGAAAACAGTGCTCCTTAACTCTGCCCTGGACACCGCAGGGACCTGGGGGTCTCCCATAATTGACAATGCTCTTCTCCAGGCCCTGCCCTCTTCGTGTTTGATTGACAAAGTCTCGTTATGTAACCTGGGCTGGCATGGACCTTACTGTACAACTGAGGCTGGTCTCAAACTCACCACCTCCTGCATTCGCCCCTAAGCAGCTGAGATTCAGGCCAACACCACCAAGCTCAGCTCCCTCCCCTCCCTCTCAGCTCTAACTGAACCTCTCCCCTTTCTTTTCTGATCCCGCCGTGGCAGGAGGAGCTCTTGCGGATGCTTTGGGGTCCCTGGTATTCTTAATCTGAAAACCCAAGGCAAAGCTATGATCCTGTGGGTCCTTGGGAAGAGTTCAATGGAATATAAATAAAGCATTTAATAAAATAACGGTTAAGTATTACTTTTCATAGGAAAATCTAAATGTAAGGAGGAAGCACCACAGGTTTTTTTTATCATTTTTCAGGAGGTTTTGTTATTTCATGGGTTGAGGGAGTGGCTTAGTGGGTAACAATGTGCCTAACGTCCTCAGGGCCCTGGGGTCAACCCACAGTACTGCAAACACAAAAAGATGCATTATTTCATATAAACAATTTCAGTTATCAAATGACTCTCTAGGGTGCCCAGAGAAATGGTTCTGTCCTGGGAATTTATATCTCTAGTTCCGGATAATCTGATGCCCCCTTCTGGCCTCTGTGGGCACTGCACTCATGCACACAGACACAATTAATTAAAAATCAAAATAAAACCATTAAAAGGATAAAACAAAACGCAATTCTAAATTTGGGAGTGGTGTTGCAATAATTTATGGCAAGGAGAACTAAAGAGATAAGCTAGCATTAGGCATCGTCTTCCCCTGACAACTCCCAAATTGCTATTCCAAGGGAAACAGGCTCTCCCAAATTCTGCATTTTTATTATGTAGATCTATGTTTGCACTTATGTTCTATTCTGAATTAGCAAACATCAAATGCTAAAAAATTACAAATGCATAAAAACAGAAAGAAGGATATACATCTTTTTAAAAAATCTCAGTGGAGCCCACACAAACCTCTAGCTATAGCAGATATGCCTGGGTTAAAACACGTGGTGGTTCCGAGACAGCCTGAACAGTGCTAAACAGGAAAACCCTGAAAATCAGGCTGATCCCTTCTGATAAATATTATTCTCAATAAAGAATCTCTGGCTTCTTGTTGTCTTTCTTTGTGTGGGAATAGACCTCAAGTCTTTTTTATGGAACACAAACCCACAACAAAATAAAACAGAAAGAAGCCAAAAGAACGAACTTTAAAGCCCCGTATTATTATTGTTGTTACTGCTAGTACTATCATTATATGCTATTCCCTAACTTGTTAAAACTGATCAAATAGAAAGCTGTGAAAAGAGAAAAAAATTAAGCCAACGAGAAAAGTGTGACTTGGTTTTAATATTTTATAATTGCCAAGGGACATACGGAGATCAATGGATTTTTGCCCGAGATGAATGTCAGAAAGAGATGTACTTCAGTCTTTTAGGGAATATCGGGCTATTTAATTCTTGTGTCTGATGCATGTGAAATAGGCCTGCCTCGGCCTTCTTTCTTTGCTGGGGGCATGGCTGGCGGCCGACATTACCAGTTTTAATAGGCCCAGTCTGAGGGGTGGCAAGGGCCCTGATAACCCTCAGCTGTAATGGATCTGCCTGCGTATTCACTTACACCTTTTTTTCCCTCCCTGGCTAATTTTAGTTTTGCATGCTGAGCTGTTTCACTTTGAATTAAATGAATAGAAAGAAAAGGAGAAAGGCTCCATGACTGGTAAACTAGGATTGTGTTCTGGATGGTGTAGTCCAGGTACCAGGTACCGTCATCCCAGGACAGGGGATTTGCTGGGGACACATACACCACTTGTTAGAGGAATTTACATTTTCCCCGTGCTTGAGGTTTTACAGGGGAAAAAATTGAGATGATCCAAATCACTTTGTATATAATGTGCCTCTTGTCTGTAGTAGACGTGAATCACTGGCCTCGGGCCCCAGACGTCCTCATCCTCGGATTTCAGACATTGGTCAGTGATTTTTCCAGCCCCTGGAGGTGCCACCCCAGAGCTCTCTTCAGGGTCACACAAATGCCGGATCGCTTCGCTTTGTCTAATGGAAAATCAGAGGGACACAAGGAGGCTATGCTAGGTGCCCTTACACAAATAGCAAGGATCAGTGATTTTAAAATGGCCCTCTCACCAAATGAGAGCTTGAAGAAAGTTCCAGAAACCTTTTAAGGGGGGGTCAACACGATTATGAGAGAAATAAAGACATCAGATATCGGGGGTGGGGGGCAATTTTTCTTCATTTTCTTTCTTTCAATATTGCATATTGAATTTCCTCATGCTGGGCAAGTGTCCCTACCATTGGTCTATTCCTCCCTGTTTTTGCAGCTTAAAATATTTTTTACAACAGGTTCTCATTAAATCGATTAGTTCAGCTTCGAATTAACTCTGCATTGTGAGCCCTGAATTTGGGATTTTTCCTGCCTCGGCCTCCCCAAGATGCCTGCATCGTCGGGTCTGACCCACCTTTCAGAGCAAGTCCTTTGCCATGGGAGAAGATTGTCCAAGAGACCCACACTACAGATGGGATGGGCAGCCCCACCCATCCCCCCACCAAGTCCACACAGTGCTGCCAAGTTTGAGGGGTTCCCACCTGTAAAGCCAGCTTAGACGCAGAGAGGTGCCCTGGTCTCAACAAATAAAGCAAAATAAAATTCTCCTGGGGTGGCAAGGATAATGGTTCTTCCAAGCAGAAGGTCCCTCCCGGGCTGTTGGCTCTCCCAGGCCTCACTGTGTGTCCTCCTGGCAGAAAGGGAGGTCATACTGTCGCCCAGGCAGCAGTGATGAAAATTCACACCCTAATCTAGAAAACATTGAGGGAATTCAGACGAGCCAGGAGAGAATATGACCTGTCATGGAGCCAAACGAAACTAGGTCTCTGTAAGTTAAACAGGCCGTCCACCGCTCTCAGGATAAAAATCCTTTTAGACAAAACAATAGCCAGATACCTTCCTCCCGCCCTCACATGACTGAAAGATGGGATTCTTTCTTCCTTTCTTTTCTTTTTTTTTTTTTTTTTTTTAGACTATGTCTCGAAGCTATAGTCTGTCACAGCAAGAAGCAAGCCTGAGGCATTGCAGCTGTATCTAGTTTCTTACTACGGATTTTCTTTTTCCTTCGTAATTCTCAATAAAGGCAGGAGACTGTCAGCCTACAGATCCCACAGACATTCTTACACCCAAGCATTCCTCCTCCCTCCTTTCCCTCCCTCCCTGCCTCCCTCCCTCCCTCCCTCCCTCCCTCGACTCCTCTTTTCTTCTTAGGATGAGGTCTGGTTGTATAGTCCAGGCTGGCCGAGTCCAGGCTGGCCGAGTGCTGAGACTCTGAGCTCCAAGCTTGGACTTGAGCTAGTTAGTTTGTTTTCAGCTGTATCATCTTCCCAGCAAAGCCCACAGGACTTAGTGATCTTTCCTTCCGTCAGTAGCATCTTTCTTTCTTAGATTTGTTATTTTTCTTGTGTGGGGGTCTGTGTGTATTGGCGTGTGCTGTGTATGTATGCCCATGTGCTGGGGGGGCTCCTGAACGGGCTAGAGAAGGGTGTCAGAGCCCTTGGGTCTGGACTTCTGGCAGCGGTGGGGCCTCCTGAAGAGGGTGCCGGCATCCGAACCCCGTGCTCTGCTCTTCTTGTGTTTAACTTTTTTTTGCTTACTCTTTGCGTCTTTCACACCATGCATCTCCATCCCGTTTCATCTCCGTGTCATGGAAGCTGCAGTGTGACACAGTGAGTCACAGTTTACCTTTGTCCACACATCTTTCCTCGCAAGTGTTCACTGCAGGGAGTCATTGGCTGCTTCCAGGCCTCTGGCTTCTGCTACACCATCCATGCTGGGCCCTCCCTGGGGCTCCTCTTGGGTGTCCTGTTGTTACCCTGTTGTTACCCTGCGTGGTGGAGAGCCTGTAGCTTTGGGTCTGCAGGACCGGCCCCTTCACGGGCAGATCGTAGATGGAGTGGGAGTTTTGTTTGTTTTTGTTTTGTTTTGTTCCCGCCTGTCCTGGAACTCACTACATAAACCAGGCTGGCCTCAGACTCACAGAACACTCCTGTAAGTGCTAGATTAAAGGCTGTGCCACCACACCTAGCACAGCAAACACGCTTAACTGCTGAGCCATCTCTGCAGCCTCCCGCTGGCATGGCTTGTTAGAGAGATACCCACGACTCCCAACGCTCTGGACTAGATAACTCATCCTTCACAGCGAGCCTACAAGATGCACTGCCACTTGGTAACGAAATGATAAGTTAGCGGGTAAGAGCATCTGCCAGGCAAGGGCAAGAACCTGGGTTTGGATCCCCAGCTCCCACCCAAAAGCTAGGCGGGAGTTACTTTGTAACCCCAGGGCTGAGGGAAGATGGCCTGTGAGCCTAGTTGAAAAACAAACAAAAACAACCCGGCAGAATCCAGGTTCAGTGAAAAATACTGTCTCAAGGTAGAGCATTATAGAGCAGGACACTCAATGCCTTTTCTGTCTGCTGTGTCCACATATGGATCACACCCACACCCACCCACCCACACCCACAGAGAGAGAGAGAGAGAGAGAGAGAGAGAGAGAGAGAGAGGAGACAGAGACAGAGAGACAGAGAGAGGGAGGGAGAGAGGGGAGTTCAATGTTCTACCATGAGCTATCTGGGCTCACACAAACAAAAGAAAATAAAATAAGAAATATAGTATATAGGGCATCCTGCTTACTTCCCTACAGAATGTCATTCATTTCAGTGTCTAATAGGTTCTCTCTCTCTCCCTCTCCTTTCCTCTTCCTCTCTCTCTTCCCTCTTTCCTCCCTCTTTCATCAATAGCGAGTTACAATAGAGTAATGTATAAGCCCACAGAATGACTAACAGCAAGCTTGGAGGCGGTGGCACACGCCTGTAATTCCAACCTCTCGGGAGGCTGAGGCAGGAGGATGGGCAGTATAAAGCCAGCTTGGGCTACATACTGGGGCCAGGGCTTAAAAACACAAAATAGGGCTAGGAGGGATTGCGGCTCAGCAGTAGAGTTGCTTGCCAGGCATCAGTAAGGCCTGGGCTCAAGCTCCAGTACTAGAAACAGAAGAAAGAACTGCCCACAGCATGCTCTCTGCATGCAAAAAAACCCAAAAAACAAAAAAAACCAAGCAGTCCCGGAATCATCCCCCCCCCCCCCACACCACCCCATTTGCATGTGGACCTGGGCACTCACTCACAGACCCAGTGTGCAGAACAGACAGGAACAACAGACTCAAGTTGGAAGTGATTTACTTCATTAGCTGGGATTACAAGTTTAACTCACAAACCAGAGGTCAACATTTCTCATTAACAAGGGGGCCGTGAATCGCTGCGGGCTGTGGTTCAAGAGGAGACCACTCTTATTACTAACTACACATTTCAATCTGCCTTTGATGTTCTCCTTCTCCCTCCTCCCTTCTATTTTTTGGCAGAGGAGCTGATTTTAATTGTGGCACTCCAACAAGGCTCTCTCTCCATCCCAGGGAGCAGCAGCCTCTTGTCTGCTGCTGCCGCCGAGCGCGAGAGAGCCAGGCTGCAAGATTGGGTGCAGTCCATCGCTCAGGGCACATTTTAATGGCTCCCCGTTCCTACAAGGCTCGGATTGTTTTCCACGTGACTCTGGTTAATTTAGCTGCGGGAAAGGGCATCGGTTTTCCTTGTGAGCTTCTGATCCGTCTGCCTCGGCGAGGTGAAATACATTAAAACAGGGAAGGAGGCATCATTGTAAGTTTCCAGATGCCAGGACCAGACCTCGCACGTTCTCCAAAACCAGAACAGAGAAAGGTGTTTGGCAGAGGTCATCGGGCTGTTAAAAAGCACTCTTGTGATAAATCAGCTTTGGTTGTCGACAAAATCCTCAACATCTTCTCGGGCTTCCTCTCCTCAAAACCATTGCCAAGGGTTAAAAGAAGCAAGTTAAATGAAATAAAAGACCTTCTTGGAGGATTCTAGCCTTGGAATCTCAAAACCCAAAACCACAACCTCCCCCCTCCCCCAAAGAACATCAGGAAATGCAGTATCAGCCTCAGTATCTCTCCCTCATTTTCTCGTTCTTCTTTTAAAAATAATAATAATTATTATTGATATAGTCACTATACAGCCCTGGCTGTCCTAAAATTCACTATGAAGACCAAGTTGGCCTTGAACTCACAAAGATTCACTTGCCTCTACCTCCAAGGACTGAGACCAAAGGCATGAGCTTCTTTCTCCTTTTCAAGACAGGGTTTCCTTATGCAGCCCATGCTGCCCTTGAATTCTAGACTAGTCTAGAATTCTCCATCTTCCTGCCTCCGCCTCCTAAGCGCTGGGATTATAGGCACGAACACCCCCCACCCCACCCCCACCCCCACCGTGCTCTGCTCCCTCCCAGCTTGTACTTGTTTCTGAGGCTCAGTGATCATTGCCTAACAGACTGGGGCTTCAAACAGTCACAGAGGTGATGGCCGTATCTACTCATTCAGAAGCATTGGGAATAAGGAAACGGTTATTCTAGTCTAGTCTAGCAAGGTCACATTCAAACTACTTAACCTTATGCTATTTCTTGGTCATCATGGACGAGCCATGGATGCCAGAGATGGGTATCCATGGGAGAGAGTGCAGTCAGCTTTCAGAACCTAGATGAGTCCACGTTGTCACACCAGCTTCCAGACACCATCCAGGACAGGCGGTTTGCTATCTAGGTCCCAGAGCTGGAGGGGGAGGCTGCAGAAGGTGGCCCTCCTAGCTTTTGGTTCCCATCTGGTGCCCTGGGGCCTTCCCATCCTCTGGAGAAGGGGCGCTGTCTTTGTTTTGTTAGCACTCAGGGCGAGGCTCCAGCTTCTTGGAACAGCAATACTGACTAGCACTAGAAGGGCATGGGGCTGGAGCGATGGCTCAGAGGTTAAGGGCACATAGCACTCTTGCGGAGGACCTGAGTTCCCACAACTGCCTATAACTCAAGCTCTGGGAGATCCAAGTCCCCCTTCTGGATTCTGCAGGCTCCAAGGTGCTCATGAGGCGTACACACATCCATGCAGGCAAAACATTCAGACGCAGTTAAGTCAGCATCAGCTTCGATGTGTTAATAAGCACCTTAGTTAACCCGGTGTCCTGGGTTTGAGACCTAACACACACGTAAGTTTGAAAAAAATAAAATATTCAAGGAGCGCGGGAAAGAGCCATTCTGAGCCAGTAGTAACGGCCAGTGGCTCTGGACCAGGAATCCACAGAGGCGGTGACCAGGGGGACTGGAGGCCACGTGGCACAGTCCCAGAGCATTCCCCAGCCAGGCCAGGCAGTCACCTTGACGGAGTCGCTGGGGGAGGGGCACCTCCTCTGGCAACCTTTGGGTTGCTACAGGGAGCTACATCAACACAAGGCATCCCAGAAAGGTTATTATCGCTGTCTAATTTCAAACAAGCTCCACAATGGAGGGTTGTCTTTGTGTGGGATTAATTTTCAAACCCCAGGATTTGATGTCAGTGGGAAAGCAGCTGCATGGGACTCCCTCTGCAGCCTTCTCCCCCCTTCTGGCCAGGGCCGGGGGCTCCTTGGGAGATGAAAACTCTGACAAGCCCTTCAGTCAAGCTGAAAGCAGCAGCGGTCCAGTAACACCCACAGCCCCTGCGGGCATCCCGTGACCCTTCCGAAAAGTCACGTTCACTTTGCTCTTGAGAAAGGAAAAATAATGCCGGAGGCATTTTATTTTAAACCATGTGAAATAAGGAAACATGAAGATGCGAAAATGAAGTGGAAAAAAAAAAGTTCAAATTCATTTCCGTTCTCGCAACGGCTTAGAAGCCAAACTGTTCATTTTGAAGGCGTGGAAAAAGAGGATCTGATCCATTCACCAGTAGGCACAGGCTACAAAATGCTTAAGGTAAAATATGTAAATATAGAAAATTATCTGTTGAAAACCATCTCCTTTTGTACTTGGAAGGATTTTTTTTTTTTTTTTTTGAAGCATCTGTACTTTTATTCTGAATTAATATGCCATTGAGCAGAAAAGTTGCTATTTGGGGCAAAAACAACAGAAACCAAGATGCTGAGAAATTGAAGCATTCTAGGATGAAATCATTGGGTAGGAAGGATTTCTATTGTGCACCTGGGTGGCATTATTTAGTAATAATTTAAAGAATGTTATTAAAGATAATAAATTACAGAATCCATTTTTCCAAAGCGTTCCTTGTATGAAAACCTGACACAAAATTTGATTTCCGGTCTCCACTGTAGTTTCTTTTGGAGACGGTGTTTCTGTCCTCTCTGGATGTCCTCTGTCCCCACCCGGACCCACTACTATCTTTACTAGTAGAACCTGGACCCTCAGTAAGTGAGTTCACACACCCCCCACTAGTAACTGGCTACAGGTAGCTTATCACAGTGCTACCTATGTTCACCGTATTTACTTTTAATATGAGGAAGAGGGGCTGATGAGGTGTCTCGCCAGTGAGGTGCTTGCCACACAAACATAAGGTCCTGAACTTTATCTCCCTGTAAACAATGTTAGGTATGACAGCTGGAGCTTTTAATGTAGTTGGTGGAGGGGTGGGACAGACAGACTCCTGGCCTGGGGCTCCCTGGCCAACCGCTAAGCTTGATTGGTCAGTGCCAGGCCACTGAGAGACCCTGTCTTAAAAAAACAAGGTGGGCGAAGAAGGACTGACCATCGAGGTTGTCCTCTGTCCTCCACTCGCATACACATGCAATGTGCACACACACGCATAGTCATACTAAGAGCCAGATAGAGCGAGGCAAGCCTGTAACCTGAGCATTTGGAAGGCGGAGGCAGGAGATACAAGCTTGATGACAGTTGGAGCTATACACAGAGGCTCTGGAGAAACAATGTGCCGATGAGACAAATGCTCGAGTAAACGTCTGTGGCTATATCATCATTCGTTGCGTTGGACTTAAACATTGTTATGTCTGAATGTGATATGTCCCCTGTGGTCTCATGTGTCTGAACATGTTGTGCCCAAGGTCTGATCAACTAAGCTGCCAAGCCAAGTTCCTGAGACACTCGGCTTTTGGAGAGGCACTGTATGGGCTGGAACCTGCATTGTCCAAGCAGCGGCCGTGTCTACTGTGCAGGAGAGTAAAGGTGCTTCAAGTTAAAACGCTGCTCTTGGTTCTGCAGATCCCGGGGGAGGCTCAGAGAGACTTCATCCAGAATGCCTAGCAGGGCCCACTCAATCTTCGGCTCCCCGTCTTTCCCCTTCCTTCCATGGTTTTAAAGTGGGTTCAAATCTCACATCACCTGAACAGAGCTCTCAAGGAATAAAAACCATTAAAGCACACAGGCACATACATACACCGTCCTCTTTCCTCCCCACCCCCATTTCCAACTTAACGCAAGCTAGAACATCTGGGAAGAGGACCTTGAACCGAGAAAAACCTCCATCAAGATGCCTGTACGTCTGTCTGTGAACATTTTATTGATTAACAATTGGTGTGGGAGGGCCCAGCTCACTGGGGTGGTGTCACCTTGGATGACATAAAAATCTAAGCTAAGCTAGCCAGGGCAGCAAGCTAGTAAATAGCGTTCCTCCGTGGCCTCTGCTGCAGTACCTGCCTCCACGTTCCTACCTTGAGTTCCTGCCCTGACTTCCTTCAGTGATGGGTTACAAAGTGTAAGTTGAAATAAACCCTTTCTTCCCCAAGCTGATCTTGGTTAAGGTGTTTATCATAGCAACAGAAAGCAAACACACACACACACACACACACACACACACACACACACACACACTATCTCTCACACATACACTCACGCACACTCACACACACACACACACACACACTCTCTCTCTCTCTCTCTCCCTCTCTCTCTCACATACACTCACACACACTCTCACACATACACTCACACACACACACACACTCTCTCTCTCTCCATCTCTCTCTCACATACACTCTCTCACACACACACACACTCTCACACATACACTCACACACACTCACACACACTCACACACTCTCACACTCTCACACTCTCACATACATGGTGTGTAGAAAGACTTCCTTGACTCTTGCCATGCTGGTAGAAGGCAGGTCCACGGGGCCTCCTTGCTTCTCCTAGACCTGGGGAAGAGAATGCCAGGAGCTAGAAAAATCTGGACAGGTGGGTACCCGTGGGAGGATGAAGTGTTGCTGGTGAAGTTTTGTTCATCTTAGATTTGGGGTGTGTACGCAAGTTTTTATTTTTATTTTATTTTACATTTATTTAGGTTTTTTGAGGCAGGGTTTCTCTGTGAAACAGTCCTGGCTGTCCTAGAACTCACTCTGTAGACCAGGCTGGCCTCAAACTCATGGAGATCTGCCTGCCTCTGTCCCCCTGCCTGTTTTTTTTTTTTTTTTTTTTTAATATTACATTAAAAATTATTTAGCTGATTGCTGGTTTGAGGGCACCTTCTTAAATGTTGGCCCCTCCTTCCCGGCGAGTGTTTCTCCTACCTCTCCCTGGTCCTGATCTTGCCACAGAGATGTGCACTAGGGCTAAGGAATCAGCAGAATCATGGGGGACCCACTGTCGACTCCCTCAGAGGAGAGGATGCAAACTCTTAACTGTCCCTTCTCAGGCCAAGGTCATTGCTCCCTCCCTAAACTTCATCCTCTGACATGGATTTCTGAAACCAGTAACAGTAAAATTCCAGCTTTAAGACGCCCAGGGATTGGGGTGGGGGTGGGGTGGGGGTGAGGGTGGGGACAGCTGGGTGTGGTGGCGCATGCGCGCCTGTGACGTCAGCACTCCCAGGGGCCAAGCATAAAGGTGGTGGGTGGGAGGCTGTCCTGGGCAATGCGGCCTGATTCTATTTCAAAAAAGAGCAAACAAACAGACACAAACAAATCAGACGGGAAAGAGCCACCGAATTAAACTGCAACTTTTCTTGCTCATCGCACAAAAGGCAAATCGTTCTGTTTAATCACACTCAGAAAGCAAGTTCGCATTATGCAACAGTTCGCCGCTCTGTTAAGATCTTGAAAGAGCTGGAGGAGCTGGGCATGGTGGCACATGCCTACAACCCCAGCACTTGGGAAGTGGAGGCAGGAAGGTCAGGAGTTCAAGGTCTTCATCCTTGGCTAAGTAGCAAGTCTGAAACCAAAATCGGGTTCAGGAAGATGTGTTATCTCCATCGCTGCGGCTTCTCGAGACCCACACATGGAGCTGAGGGTTCTATCCCGTGCGTCATTCTGCATGGGCCTCAGGTACCAAATCTAAGGTTGCAAAAGTTACGCGTGCCAATCACAGGGAGAGGACGGAACGTGAATTTACCATGAGCTCCAAAGGTCCCCACACCAGGGAGACTTGGAGTAATCGGCTTTCACTCTTTGTCCCTCTTGCACAACTCTCTTCCACCCCTGTGTGTGGACGTTGAGTCCTGAGGCTGCCGTCGATCCTCACGGTGAATCTGCAGCTGGGGTTTCCTGACACGGTAGCTGTCTGTTGGTGTAAAGGGCAGACTTGCTGTGCTAGAGGCTTTCTGCAGATGCCTTGCCCAGATCAAGGGGCAGCTTCCTCTGGACCGTGTCTCAGAAGGCTCGGCAGCAGGGGCGGTTCATTGTGTGTGGAAGACAAAAGGGTATCGGGTCTCAGATCTTCTGGGTCTGGAGTTGCACGTGGTTTTAAGTCACCGAACGTGGGTGCTGCAATCCAGTGTGCCGACCCCTAATCACGGAGCCCATCTCTCCAGAACCCAACACACTTTTTAAAAAAACTTTTATGTGCCAAGCCCAAGAACACATCTACCACCTTCCAAACTTTCCTCCCTGTTTCTTTGCTGCTGTTTCAGGTTTTGACTCTTGGGTGGTAAAAAAACAGTTCTCACCAATCTTGGCCTCAGCCCCTTTGATATCGGATGCAGTGTGGTTAGCTCTCGGCATCGTACGGCATCGCTGAGCTGCAGAACCTACTTTGGACTCACGTTGACTTTGAATCCTGACCACCACCTCCCCACTCTTTCCCCTCTCCAGCCCCTGGCATCCCCCATTCGACCTGTGTCTGTGTGTGAGTGAGATCACGCCCTTTGGGCTCTCTGCGTCTGGCTGACTTTAATCAGCACAGTGACCTCCAGGTTCATCTACGCTCATGCGGATACCAGGCCATGAAGGCTCACACAGTCTCTCACACACTCACGAAGCCCCCCCACCGCAGACCCACACCCTCTCTTGTACACTCACACGCCCCCACATTCATCTTGACTGTTGTGAATAATTCTGCATTGAACATAGGACGCAGATATCTCTATGAGATTCCGATTTAAGTTTCTTTAGATATTTGTCCAGATATGGCACTGTCAGATGCCATGGTATCTACCCACTGTTAACCTGTCTTCTGGAACCTCCATACATACTCCATAATGGCTGCACCAACTTCCGTTCCCACCCAAAGCACCCCCACATCCTCACCTCTCTTCATCTCCACTTGTATTTCTTTTATTTCGAAAATTCGTCCGTGTGTGCGCCCGTGAGAATGTTTGTTACGGGTGTGCAGTGCCTGTAGAGGTCAGGACAGGGCATTGGATTCCTCTGAGTTGGAATCAGGGGAGCTTGTGAGCCACCTAATGTGGGCCTTGAGAACCAACCCCTCCCCCACCTCTGGAAGAGAAGCAAGCAGACATCTCCACATGTATCTGCTGGCTGTGTAATGTGTTTTAGTTTTGCTTTTTTAATTAATGTGTGTGTGTGTGTGTGTGTGTGTGTGTGTGTGTGTGTGTGTGTATCACAGCACACATGAGGTCAGAGAATGACTCGAAGGAGTTGGTTCTCTCCCGTGTGGGTCCTGGAATCCACCTCACTCAGACAGTCAGGCTTAGCAGCAGGCACCTTTACTGTCCTATCTCTTCTCCCTGCGAGCCATGAGTCTTCCTTGCTGGGGCGGACAGCATGCCAGAGACACACGTGATGATGGGCATGGCAGCTTTGGCCCACATGGCTCTCACAGGCTCCTTCAGAGAGACAAATAATCACATGTCCCACGAAGCCTTCCCAGTGTCTCCCTGGGGTTTGGGGGTTGGGGAGGCTGGAGCTGGCCCCCATGGGCTGCCATGGACCAGCCTCCCACCTCAGGATCCCATCAGATGTCTTTTCCATATCGTCTGTGCTGCTGTGAGTGTCCGGGCCCATGAGATTTTGTGGGGTTCCAGCAGCGGAAACAGTTTAGTGCCTACCGTTTGCAAGCACAGTCACTATGTCCTTAACCCAGCCACTGTAAGGACACCCTCACCCCAACTTCCCTGTGGAGTTGTGATTTTTTTTTTTTTTTTAAAGACCAGGCTATCCTTGAACTCACAGACGTGGTACTGTTTCACCTCAAAGGTGCTGGAGTTAAAGGTGCGCACCCCTCCCAGCTGTGATGGCTAATCCTGACTGTCAACTTCATGCAATTCAGAACCTCTTAGGAAATCCAAGCCTGGGTGTGTCTCCAGAGAGGTCCAGCTGGAGCGGGAACACCCAGCCTGAAAGTGGGAGCCACCATGCCATGGGCTGGCGTCCCAGATGAATAAAAAGGAGAAAGAGAGCAGGGGGGCAGAATTCACCTCCCTCTGTCTCCTGACTCTGGTCACATTGTGACCAGCTTCTTGGTGCCCCTGCCACAGTGACTTTCCCTGTCAAGATGGACAATAATTTCAACCAAGACCAAAATAAGCTGTTTCCTTCTTAAATTGCTCTTTGCAGGGTGCTTTGCCACAGTAACCAGTAGAGTGGCTAATACGGGGCTTTGGGGGGGAAGGAGGATTTGAACCTATGTCATCCTGCCCTGTCTGAGCCGTGCTCTGAGCTCCCCCGGGCCAGGCTGCTCCAGAAATGCAGGCATATGCAGACCAGGGCCCAGCCATAGTCACCCACGCTCTGCCTATGGTCCTCAGCCTCTCGGACCTCAGAGGATGATGGGTAACAGACCCAGAGGCACAGAATCATCCCTGAGCTTCGAGGTAACACTAGCTGGAAGCTGAAGGATCATTAGCGGGACCAGGGTCCTGAAGGTCAACCATCTCTCAGGGTGACGTGCCTCTGGCATCCGAATTCATTACTTCCTGATTAATCACACCACCTCCATGTGAGGGAGACGGGGCTTCAGTCATCTGTGGCCACTATCTCTGGCCCTGTTGTCTCAACAGGCTGGCCACTGTCGGAGAACCTGGCCGCTGGCCTGGAGCCAGGGCAGGCAGGAAACAGGAGAGACTGGCTAGATGTGCTGGCAGCAGGCAGGAGACCCAAGGTTTGGGGCATTGTCTAGCCATGCGAAGGGGCATCTGGGGAGGTCAAGGAGGGTCAGTGAGCTCAGAAATGAAGGGCAGAGATTTCTTTTTGTCTGTTTGTTTGGATCGGCTTTTCTTGAGACAGGGTTTCTCTGTGTAGCCCTGCCTGTCCTGGAACTCACTCCATAGACCAGACTGGCCTCAAAGTCACAGAGATTCACCTGCCTCTGCCTCCCTAGTGCTGGGCACCACCGTGCCCCGTTTTGCTTATTTTTGAGACTATGTAGCCCAGACTCAAATCCGTGATCTCCAGAGTGCTGGAATCATAGGTGTGCATCACCGGGCCTGCTAACCCACCAGGGTCTTGGTGTATTCTGAAGCCGGTGTTTCCCCTTCAGCAGGAGGCACTGGGCCTCAGCTGACGATGTTTAGAGCAAGCATGTCCCTTGGGACATGTGATTATTTTATCAAGTATGAAGGGTTACTCTTCAGCTATCTAGGCCTGCACAAGAGGCCCTTATTGGCATGTAGTGGAATCTCCGTGGTGTAGGAGAAGGGAAAGCAGGCAGCTGTCGGAAGACAGGCGTGGTGAGAGCCACTGCCTATCAGCTTCAAGCACTCGGGCACGGTGAGGGCCATCGGCCCTCAGCTGTGGGCGCCCGGGCATGGTGAGCGCTCTGCTTTGTTAGTTCCTCAGCCCTCCAGGGCTCCTTGTCCTGTGCATTCTACATTTGACAACTGTCACACTGGCAGAGCTGCAGAGTGACAGCTTATTTCAGAGAAGATAAGACATGATCCTTTTCAATTGTCACTGCTTGGCACTGGATTTGGAGTGCAGACCTGTGATCCTGGCACTTGGGAGGCTGGAGCTGGAGGAGCTAGAGTTCAAGGTCAGACTGGGCTGAGCCTGTTTTAAAAACAAAACAAAACACAAACGTGAAAGGATGGTATGAAACTCAGGATAGAGCACGTGTGTAGCATATAATGCCCTACTCGGGGTCCTACTTCTGGGGATACATACATACACGTTGTGTGTGTGTGTGTGTGTGTGTGTGTGTGTGTGTGTGTATGTATATATGTGTGCAAAAAAACACACACACACACACACACACACACACACACACACCAGTCATTCCTCTGCCCACCATTTGAGCCTGCACAGCACATGTATGAGCACAGCAGAGATGGCACAGGCCAGCTGGAGTGCTCCCATGACCCTGGGCCCCAGGTCTGGTTTTGAACCCTTCTCTGTAACAGCTGAGCTAGGTGACCATGGCCAAAGTGCCCAACCCCTCTAAGTCTTGACTTTCAGAAAGACAGCAGTATGCACCCCTTGGCATGATTATAAGCGTGACTTAGCCACCTGGGTGTCACTGTACTCAGCCTGGAACATGAAAGCAGGACGACCTGCTCTGGGGGGGGTCTCAGGACAACACGCAATTCACAGAGCAGCTGTCCAAACCTTTGTTTCTAGGCCAGCCTGAGCAGTTCAGGTGAGTAGCATTGCTCCTCGGAGGTGTCCTGCCCAGGCGTGACTGCTTATTCCTTAAGCCACTGGGCAGGTGTGAACACGGGGACTCCTCCTCCGGGCAGTGGCATAAAAAGCAGGTTCTAGAAAGGCCCAGGGCTGCCGCTTATATCCCATGGTGTTAAAGGCAGACCTGTTCACAAAGCCACAGTGAGGGTGACTGGAGAGGAAGGGGTCAGTGGTGGCTCTGGCTCAGCTGAGGGCAAAATCTGAGTCCGGACTGTTCAGGAAAAGTCAGTCACCAGAAATCTCTAGTCCATGAGAAGTTCAGGGGCTCGGACACCCCCACTTTGGTCCAGGGTACAGGCCCACCACCACCCTAGGTAGGGTAGGGATGGGGTACCTGAGCCTCCACCTGTACCCATCTCTATTTGCAGCACAAAAGATGAGCTCCTACCAGACGTGGAGTGGCTGGGTCTCAGGAAGAAAGGTCTAGTGTCTGTGGGTCTCTTGGAAGACGGAGGCTCGGGAACTGGGGCAGAGAGAGAAACTGGCCTCGTAGATCGAAGGGAGCATGGCGCTGTGGCCTTGTCTGCGTGGATGTTCGAATGTCTCCCAAAGGCCTATGTGTTAAAGGACTGGTCCTCACAATGGTGCTGTGTGAGCCACGGAGCAACCCTATGGGCAGGCTTTAACCCACTGGGAGTAAGTCCTTTGAAAAGAGGGCAGGAGCCAGGCATGGTAACACACGCCTTTAATCTAGCACTTGGGAGGCAGAGGCGGGTGAGTTCAAGGCCAGCCTGGTCTTCAGAGAGAGTTCCAGGATAGCCAAGGCTATATAGTGAGACTTTGTCTCAGAAAATTAAAAAAGAAAAAAAGAAAGAAAGAAAGAAGGAAGGAAGGAAGGAAGGAAGAAAGGAAGGAAGGAAGGAAGTGGGGGGCGGAAGAGAAGGAATGGGACCTCAAGTTCCTTCCTCATTCTCTTTTGCTTCCTGGCTGTAAGGTGGGTGGTTCTGTTGGGCCATGCATCCCACTGAGGTCTGCTTCCTAGCCACAAGTCCAAAGCAACGGAACTAATCAACCTTGGATTGAGATTTCCCAACTGAGAGCCCAAAACAGCTTTCTATACTTACAAGTCAGTCTCTCTAAAATATTTTGTTACAGTCACAGAAAGCTGACAAACACAGCCTTTGTGAAATCTCCATGTCCAGCGGCTGAACATACTAAGTTCAACTTTTGCAACGTTTAAAAAGAAATTAATTTAGAAGGTTGAAAAGATATAGAGGGCGCTTAATGATGTGAGCTCAGTTGCGCTTGAATTTCTGGATGTCTAGACATTTGCTCAGATGAGGACCCTCCCTCCCCAGCTAAGCTCACATGGGAAACAGTATGGAGTCCAATTGGGGCCATTTTGTTTTCTCAGCAGGGTAGGTGGAGAGCCCCTTGGCTGCAGAGTTCTGAGAGGGATAAGAACTCTGAGACAGACTGCAGAGCAAGGATGGGAAGAGGCAAAGGGACTTGTCTAAACAGGAAAAAGCCAGCTCCTAGGGACAGGAGTGTAGCCCCGCCCCCCATGTGCTGGGGACAGACTGTTGGAAATGGAGCCTTTGGGAGGCAAGCAGGTTTAGAAGAGGTCATGAGGATGGGGCCCTTTCATGGTGCTCTCATAAGAGAAGATGTCAGGATTCGAACCCTCTGCCAAGTGAGCATAAAACAAGTCAAGAAGACAGACCTTACTAGAACCTGAACATATTGGAACATTGACCTTAGCTCTTCTGGCTTCTAGAGTTACACATTTCTGTTGTTTAAACCACTCATCACTCTGTGGAGTTTTCTATCAGCCCAAGCATACCCACCTGGATGCTCCCTTTCTCCCTGCCTGACAGTGACGCTACACTGCTGGCCTGAAGTACCAGGAGAGCATCATGTAACGGACGCCTTCCATAGGCGTGGGTTCCTATTGAGTGTTGAAGTTCCCAGGAGTATCTAAGGAAATGCCAGGACCCTGGCCTGCAAGGGAGCACCGAGTGGTTTCACCTGTCCCCAGCCACAGACGACACGCTGGAGCAAAGTCCCCAGAGATGAGGAGAGGCTAAGCGAGACGCGGGGTGGAGCTGCGGAACTGACTCCTCTGGTCTCCATCTTGCTCTGTAGGTGCAAACTCCAAACCCAAGGGCCCCCGAGTGTGGGAGAGGGTCCCCAAAAACTGTCTGGGGAGCTGAGATCACGGGGTCAAGAGCCCACAGATGTGGGGTCTACAGATCAGCTCTTCGGTCTGTCAGCTGGGGTCTGGGAAAGCTGCTTGGCGTATACCAACGCCCCCACACTGGGTTACTATGGGGACTGACCAGATACCCGCTGCTCAGCTCTGAATTTTGTATGCTTTCCCCATGCACGGATGAAAGTCTGCCCCACCCACTTTGATTTTGGAACAGTGTTTTGAAAACTCTGTGGGTCTTAGGGGAGGAAGGAAGAAGAATCAAACCTGTAGCTGTTGGATAGATAGGTCAGAGGGAGGAAACAAACACGGGAAGGCTCTCACAGTCATCAGCCACTTGGCAGCTTTCATGCTCACCTGACTAGTGGGGAAATGTAGCCTCCCTTGAGATACTCGGAGAGCAAAGTGCGATGATGTTAAGGACCACTCTCCTCTCTTTCCATCTGGTTCTGGGGATGGAGACTTGGCCCTCGTTTGTGGTAGGCAAGTGCTCTACCAGCCACACCCCTATTCCACTGGGGGATTCTAGGAAGTACTCTACCATTGAACAGCCAGCCCTTTCTAACCATGTTTATGTATATATATAGTTTTTTTTTTTTAACAATTTTAAACATGTAACAATGAGCTTTGGTCATTTCATATTCTTCCCATTATCTTCTTTCCTCTCTTCTCCCATTAAAGTCCCTTTTTTCCTACAAGCCCCCTCCTTGGGTGCCATGAGAGCAAATGTGTGTGTGTGTGTTGTGTGTGTGTGTGTTGTAAGTGTGTGTGTGTGAGAGTATGCATGTGAGTAGGCTTGTGTGTGTGAGAGAGTGTGCACGTGTATGTGCATGCCTAAGCATTGTGTGTGAGAGAGAGACACACACACAGAGATTATTAGCATGGGTAACTTATCATTGGCTACACCACTGAAGAAAACAACATCAGATTCTCCCCTCCTCCAGAAACTACTGATTGCCAGCAATCCCCCAGGGAGAGGTGGGGCCTCCTGAGCCTTTCCCTCCATCCATGATGGAATCTTGATAGGCCCAGTCTGCACGCCTTGCATAGGCAGTTACAGCTGCTGAGTTCAGGAGTGCCATGATGATGGGAGATGTCATTCTGTAAATATGTTTCTCTTATTGGTTAATGAATAAAGCACTGTTGGCCTATAGGAAGGCAGGATAGGCGGGACTGGGAGAGAAGGAGGTCTCCGGGAGAGGGAGGAGGAGATTCAACATGTAAGACTTGAGGGAGCAGAATGCCAGCCCTCTCTCCAGTAAGATGAGACCACGTGGAAACACTTAGATTATTAGAAATGGGTTAATATGTAAGACAGAGCTAGCCGATAAGAAACTAGTAACTGGCCAACAGCTTTATATCTAATACAATGTCTGTGTGTGTTATTTGGGGCTGATGTGGCTTTGGGACCAGGCCTGTGGGAAAAATGCTCGTAAAGCAATGATGTCCATTTTATCTCAGTAGACATTGCTTGGAAGTCCCTCCTCCCATCCTCCCCAGCTCCTCCAGTCCTCAGCCTGCTCTTCCACAATAGCTCCCGAGCTCTAGGCAGTGAGCAATATAGATGTCTCCTTTAGCGCTGAGCCAAACAGTCGTTTATTATTGGTACTTTGGCCAGTTGTAAATATCTGTGTTTATCACCATCCCAAACTGGAATAGAAACTTCTCTGACCAAAGTGGAGAGCACCACTAGTCCACAGACACGAACACATGTACCTCAGACAGCAGTTTGACAAGACCTCTAGTTAGCAAAACAACAGTAGCGGGCTCACCTCAGGGCCTATGCTCCGCTAGCCGTGGGCTCTTTACCAGGTGTCCAGTGCCAAGCAAGAGTTCCCCTCCCGCGGTGCAGGCCTCCAATCTAATCTGAAAGTACTTGGGAGCCAGGTATGGTGGCTCACAACTTTAGTTCCAGTGCTTGGAAGACAGAGGCAGGCAGATCTCTGTGAGTTCAAGGCCAGCCTGGTCTTCATAGAGAGCTCAAGCCAGGCAAGATTTCAGTTACACAATGAAATTCTGTCTTGAGGAAAAATCGTGGTTGGTTACTGATGTAACAGTCACACCACTATTGTACCAGTGAACATCCCTCTTGGTCACTTACTAGATTACCATTATTTTCAACGATTAAGCAGTTATTTTGATAGATTTTAGTTTGCAGAGCAAGGATGTAGGAAAGAGGTAAAAAAAAATAGTTCTTGCAAGCAGAATATAGAAAATCACAAAGAATGGACATGGACGTGAGTGGAAAGATCAGGAATTATGAGAACAAGAAAGGTTACTATGGTGATGGGGCTAGTGGTTATATGCTAGGCTGATGTTGTTAAATAGGGCTAGTTACTGAATCATCAAATCTTTGTGGAATAACTGAAGGCTATAAATGTACAGCCAAGAGAAAGCCAGAGTATAAAAGAAGTTTCTCACAGGTCTTGGCCCACAACAAGGAAATAGGCCCCAATCCTGGAACAAAAGGTTCCAGATGAACAGTCCTGTCTGGGTCACTCCTGGGCATTGGACAGTCTGGGGTCTTTCCAAGTCATTCTGTGGTTTTTCCTTTAAAGAAGAACAGGTCACAGCTGGGTGATCTCTCAAACATGAGATCATACTTTGTAATCAATCACCTTGTGCCCCATGCAGTATGCTGATTGTGGTCTTTCTCTTTAAAAAGGACCTGAACCCTTCCCCGAGATTGCTGACACCCGAGTACACTCGTTCAATGAACATCTCTTCCTTGTCCCATCTCCTGGTTTTGGTGTTTGTGTGGAGGGGCTCTCCCATAGGCCCATCAGGACCCCGAAATTAGGGTCTTACAATTTTACAAAACATTCTGTGGTTATAGAGTGACAAACAACTGCCTTACAATTTGGCAAAAAACATGTTTTTCATCTGGGAACAAGAAATTTGCCATCTTGGGAACTTTAATTAGGAAGATGTTTATTGCACGATTTTAGCAGAATCACCTGTTTTCCTTTTCAGTGTGTTCACTCCATTAGCAAGAGTCAGAAGATTCCCTGTTGGGACTCAGAACTTCAAAACCAAAAGCATCCCTCTAGATGAGAAGTCCCATCTGATTATTGTAAGGTACCATGCTGGCTTCTCTCTCAGATCCTTGCTGAGTTTCTGTTACAGTTTTCCCATGGGGACAAAAAACGAGACAGGCCCTTCCCAAAGATTCCTGCCTCAAGAAGAGAGAGCCAGGTGTGGTTATATGGTAGGGGATGCCCTTCTGTGTGTTAGTTTCTCTTATTGGTTGATGAATAAAACACTGTTTAGCCAACAGAGGCAGGAAGATAGGTGGGGCTAGTCGATGAGGACAATTCTGGGAAAGGTAAGCATAGAGAGACCTGGAAGAGACGCCATGTAGCCAAGGAAGGAATAACCCTTCTCTGGTAAGATAAGACCATGTAGAAATACATAGATTTATAGAAATGGGTTAATAATTGAGAGAGAACAAGCCAGAAAGATGCCCTAGCCATCGGCCAACAGTTTTATAATTATTTTAGCCTCCGAGTGTTTATTTGGGGCTGAAAAGCGGTTGTGGGATCTGGTGGGAAAGACCATTCAGCAACAGTTGTACATTCCTGCACCCCAGCACTAGGGACGCTGAGGCAGGGGCATCTCAACTTTGAAGGTACCTCAGGTTCCCTTGAGACTGTCTCAAAAGAGAAAATCAAGGAAGCAAGCAAACAAAGGTCACCAAGGCCCTTCAAACAGATTTTAATCCCAAGCATCCTTTGTTCCACCATTGGAAGCTGTACAAATGCCCATGAGTGATTTTTCTTCTTCAGGTTCATCCCAGCACAGGAGACTGGGACTTGAACATACCATTCAGGGTCTCATAGAGGAGGCCTTGGTAGCTGTAGAAGTGAGGAGACAGAGAGGAGACCCCACTCCTTCGCTTAACACATTCATCCATCATAGACATCGTTACCCCCCAACTCCTGTGCTTGCCTCGGTACCAACTCTGAGCCCCACTGCTCTAGTGATGCCCATGCTCACCCTGCACTCCCGGCTGAGGCTTCTCCCGGGAGTGCCTGTCTCTATGCACCCGCAGCTACCTCTCCATCTAGTTAAGGCTGGCTGAAATGGCACATCCTCTGAGGTGCCTTCCTTCACACCAGAAACCCATCACTTCTTTTACCACACAGACACCACAGTACCCGGCCTAAATTAGGTGTTCAGTAGGCATGTTACCAATGTCTAAAGGAAGGGATAAATGAAGTCTACAGGAAGAACAGGTATCTCTCTTGTTGAGATACTGTGCCTTTTGTTTTGTTTTGTGTAGGCCTGGATGTCCTGGAACTAGCTCTGTAGACCAGGTTGACCTCGAACTCAGAGAGATCCAGCTGCCTTTGCCTCCCGAGTGCTGGGATTACAGGTGTGTGCCACCACCTGTGGTGATATTTGTGATTTATTCAAGCTTGCTTGAGGGTACAGAAAGCAAAGCTAGTCACAAGCCAGAAAGCCAGGCAATAGTAATACACACCTTTAAACCCAGCAGCCATACTAGCTAGCCATAGACCCAGACGGTGGTGGCAGACACCTTTAATCCCAGGACTCAAGAGACTGACAGACAGGTCTCTGTTAGTTCAAGGTCACTCGGAGTTACATGAAACTGATCCAGTCCTAAAGAGAAACAGCTCATACAAAGTGATCTCAGCACCTGGGATCACACGCCTTTAATCCCAGCATTAAGGAGGTGGAGACAGGAGTGACATGGCTGTGTGGAGAGAGGTATAAAAGGAAAAAGCAAAGGGCCTCATATGAAGATTTACTCTTTAGCTACATTGAAGAGGCAGCGGCCTAGGATTTCAATCTGAGGATTCATGGAGTCCTTCAGTCTGAGGTAGAGGTAAGAGCTAGTGGCCAGCTGCTTTGCTTCTCTGATCTTCAGCTTGAATTTCAATAGCTATCTCTGGTTTTTCATTATTCAATTACAACCACCCATCGGGTTCCTGTGCCCTTGTGGTGTTGCACACTCAGTGACTTGCTTTGAGTCTGTCCCTCTGTGGAGCAGAGAAGATGGACGACTCAGGACTACGGCCCTCCCCTCTCCTTCCTTCCCCTTCCCTCCCCTCGCTTCCCCTCTCCTTCCTTCCCCTTCCCTCCCCTCGCCTCCCCTCTCCTCCCTTCCCCTTCCCTCCACTCGCTTCCCCTCTTCTCCCTTCCCCTCTCTCCTCCTCTTCTTTCCTTGAGACAGGATTTCACATTGTCATTCAGGCTTCCTTCAAATGCACAATCCTCCTGCCTCTGCCTCCTGAGTTCTGAGATGACAAGTGTGCGTCTACACACCTGGCTTCTACCTTTCTGCCTAAGGTGTATCTCAACATGTAGTTGGGTTTCATTATTCACCCTCTCTGAAATGGCTTTGTAGCTTGATGGTAATATTTAATCAATTTATATGTAGTATAATTACTTCTATATTTGAGGTCAAGTTTATATTTTTCAATTTGTGTCATTGATTTAATTTCTCTACAGATTTATTTATCTAAAAACATGTCAGTCTTGCTTGAATACACGTATGAGTACTGTGTGTGCCTAGTACCCTCAGAGGCCAGGAGAGGCTGTCAGATCCCCAGAACTGGAGTTTACCATGGTCATGAGCTGCGGCGTGGGTGCTGGGAACCAAACCCAGGTCCTCTGTGAGAGCAGCTGGAGCTCTTAACCACTGAGCCAATCTTCTAGCCTCAGGATGTACACATTTCCTTATTGTAGGTGCATGCCCCATGTTTGTGGATTGGTGGTTGGGAGCTGCCCCGTGAGGCTTGTCTTATGTTCCTTTCCTCCTCCTTGACCTTCAGTTGGAGGAAAATCTTTTTCCACTTCTTCATATGTGTGTATGCGTACCATTCTTTTAGTATTTATACCCTAGAGATCATGTGACAGACTGAGCCATGACCCTCAAAACGCAGAGATTGAAACTCCAGTCCAAAGGGTGACTGCATTTGACATAGTGTTTCTGATAGAAGCAATTCAGGTTAATCAAGGCCGCAAGGTCAAGGTCTTGATCCTATGGGGTTAGTGAATGCACTTGTTAGAAATGACATTACTCAGGAGACAAAATCAGGAGGACCTCAAGTTCAAGGCTAGCCTGGGCCACTTGGACTCTGTCCTAAAATAAAAAGTAAGCAAGAGTTGGGGCTGGAGCACTTGGGGTTGGATGCTCAGGGACGTGTGTGTGTGTGTGTGTGTGTGTGTGTGTGTGTGTGTGTGTGTGTGTGTCTGTCTGTCTGTCTGTCTGTCTGTGGCTGGGGGGAGGAGCCCAGTCTTCCTGCCTCCTCCTCTTCCCTTGGATATAAAGACACAACAAGAAGATGATAAGACAAAAGACAGCCATTACCAAAACCTAGTATCACTATTTATTTGTATTATTTACTATTTATTTTGTAAGACAGAATCTCACTGTGTAACCCTGACTGTCCCAAAACTTGCTACATAAAGCAAGTTGGCATTGAACTCACAGAGATCCACTTGCCTCTGACTCCTAAATGCTGGTAATAAAGGCGTGTGTCACATACCCAGAGCATACCTCTGCTTTTATTTTAAGGTTTTCATTTTTATTTTATGTGTATGAATGTCTTTCCTGCAGGTGTGCATGTGTACCACCTGCATGCCTGGAGTCTGAGGAGGTCAGCAGAGGAATTAGATCCCCTGCAGACAGTTGTGAGCCATCATGTCGGTGCTGGGAATTGAACCCAGGTCTTCTAGAAGAGCAGTCTGTCCTCTTAGCCACTAAGCCATCTCTCCAGTCCTCACTCTACTTTTTTTTTTTTTTTTTTTTTTGTTTCCAGACAGGGTTTCTCTGTGTAGCTTTGGAGCCTGTCCTGTCCTGGCACTTGCTCTGTAGACCATCCTGGCCTCAAACTCACAGAGCTCTGCCTGCCTCTGTCTCGTCAGTGCTGGGATTAAAGGCGTGTGCCACAATTGCCTAGCATCTCACCTGTATTTTTAAGAGTTTATTTTTATCAACCTGAGCGGAACTTTGTTGAAAGTCTCCACTTTCCCCTCCCTTTCCTTAAATACATGACTGCAGCTATCCTGAAGTCTGTCCCTGAACCTGATAACTTCGGCCATTGGGTCCTGTGGGTCTGTTTCTTCTCTTGTTTTTAAGTCATTTGGTCTTCCTTCCTAATATGTTCAGTAATTTTTACTTGAATCATAGAACCACTGTGATGTTGTAAAATAACTTTCCTCCTAGATTTTTCTTTTGCTTTTATCAGTTGCTATGGAACTAGACTGCCTTATTTATTTATTTATTTATTTATTTATTTAGTTTGTTTGTTTATTTAAAGATTTATTACATATACAGTATTCTGCCAGCATGTCTGCCTACATGCCAGAAGAGGGCACCAGATCTCATTATAGATGGCTGTGAGCCACCGTGTATGGAGTTGTTGAGACTTGAACTCAAGACCTCGGGAAGAGCAGCTAGTGCTCTTAACCTCTGAGCTGTCTCTCCAGCCAGAAGCTAGACTGTCTTAATCTGGTTTACATCTAAACTCTTTCTTTGTGAGAGCTGGTGTTTGTTATACTTTAAACCTGAAACACTCCTCACAGGCTCCAGACTGTAGAGTTGGTTGGTTGCAAAGCTGTGCAGCTTTAGGAGATGGCACCTGGCTGGAAATAAAACACTAAGGGTGGGTCTTCGAAGGTGACAGACAGGCTCACCGTGCTTTCTGCCTGGTCTACCTACCACAATGAGCAGCTGCCTCATGTTCCATCATCATGGACAGAGCTACTCTGTTGCCATGCCTTCCCCACAGTTAGGGAATGAAACCCTCCGAACCTGTGAGCCAAACTAAGCCCTCCATTCCTTAAGCTGTTTCTGCCACATGTTTTGATCCGGCAATCGAAAACTACCTGTCATAATGGTTAGTCAGTTGGCTTCACCCTTACTATGCACACATCTTTTCAGAGACCCTATCCAAGAGCCCAGGACATTATCAGGGTCATTCTGAGGCAAAGCTTGGCTCAGCTTCTTGGCCTTGAAGCATCATTCTTAGAGTCAAATGTTGGGAGAGAACACAGCTAAACATGAGGGTCATCTCCCTCGACTGTCTTCTCTCCAGGAATTAGCCCCCTCAGGTTCTCACTATCTGGGCAGTTCTCTGGTATTTTAGAACAGATTTTAAAATCATCATAGCTGTCCTCACTGCTCGAGGTGGGAGGTTTTGTTTGATCCAGCCTGGTGTTCCAGAGCCAAGAGCAGATTTCCCACATACTCCTCTAGCATAATTCTCCACCTATAATGATGGTTAGGGCACAAATTAAAGTTTAGGATATTGGCTTTGGAGTAATAAATTCCATCTGTGTAGGTTAAAAAGAATATAAGTTGGTTACACTGGTTGGAAAAAGTACAAAATTATAGTTTTCTGTTTGAGTAAATGATTCTAATTAAATTAGCATAAGGGACTTTTGAGCAAGCCTTGGAAACACACACTACATCACAGACAGCTTTCCAGTACTTTTCCCACAGTAAAATATATCTTTGGTTTATAACAAGAACAACGGGCTCTCCCAGCTCCCGGCCGGGCTCTGAATCACCTTGCAGAATATTTGCCAGGCTCCTGAGAAGACAAAGTGTTTGACTGAGTCTCATAGCACTTGGAAAATCTGTCAACAAACACGCAGCAACCAACATTAGAGATTTCTGTTTTATTGATTGTTATGGTTTGAATCTGAAATGCCCTCCATAGGCTCATGGATTTAATGTTTGGTTTTCTGCTAGTTGTACTACGTTGGGAAGTTCTGGAAACTTTAGGAGGTAGAGTCTAGTTGGAGGAAGTGGGTCACTGGGGACATGTTGGTGGGGCTTTCTTCCTCCCTCCCTCCCTCTCTCCCTCCTTCCCTCCCTCTCCCCCCTCTTCCTTCCTTCCTTCCTTCCTTCCTTCCTTCCTTCCTTCCTTTCTCTCTTTCTGTTTTTGTTTTGAAACGAGTCTCCCTATGCTGACCATGTCACTGGCCTAGAATTATGCATGTAGCCCAGGCTAGCCTTGAACTCACAGAGATCTGCCTGCCTCTGTCTCCAGAGTGCCGAGATGAAAGGTGTGCCACAACACCAGTTCAAGAGGGCTGGATCTTGTTTGGGACTTCTCCTCCTCCCCTTTTTCTTCTTCTTCCTCCACCCATTTCCTCTTCCTATCCATCATAAGGTAAATAAACAGTCTCTTCCTTCATACACTCCAAAGGCCATGATGTCCTTTCCTCTCCTCCACATCTGGCCAAGTGACTGTGGACTAAATCCTCTGCAACTATGAGCCAAAATAACCGTTTCCTTCCTCAATGTGTATCTGTCAGATATGTTGTCATAGCAATGCCAAGTCTGACTAATACATTAAAAGACTCATAAATCACTCTTTAATATGCAAATGTCCAGGGCTGGAGTGATGGCTCAGTCATTAACAGTGTTCACTGCTCTTGCTTGTAGAGGACCAGGGTTACATTCTCAGCATTCACAGGGTGGCTCACAGCTCTCCTTGACTCCAGTTCAAAGGGCTCTGATGTCCTCTTTTGTCCTACAAAGGCACTGCATGCAATGCTATACATACATATGCAAACACTCACATACATGAAATAAAAATATATAAATCTTTAAAGTGTGAACATCTGTAGAAACTGAGATGATGTCAAGAATAAATAGATTACACAAAAATGTTTGCTCCGCAGAGTGGAGAAGTGAGACAGCCAGCTGCTCACCTACTTCCATTTCAGGCTGTCCTTTTGACAGGTGTGTCACACTCGTGAGCAAAAGGGCCATCAGGGCAAAGTTAGGCCTGTTGTGGTAAAGCTATCCGAGCCATCTGGTCAACCTGAAGGCCATGTTACACCCGTGACCCTGTGTGCCTTAGCAAAAGGGAGCAAAGACTAGGGGACTTGAGGTCATTGACTGCAGGCATGCACATTCCGAGACACAAGTGTGGTCAATTACCAGGGCTGGACAAGAGGACCAGTAAGTGTACAGCTAAAGCCACTTAGTGAAATGGCTGAGGAAACTGGATGCACAGGAAAGAAAAAAAATCTTTAATTCCAAAAGACATCACTCACTTCCTATGAAGGCTGCCAGTTGCACGGTGTGATCATGTCTTGGTCTCCAAATATAACCAAGAGATTCAGACCAACAATTCCAGCCAGGGTGATTTCTCTAACAAAGGAAGGGATGACAGCAGGAAGTCTAGGGTCTCACAGCTCCATGGAGAAGGGGACACAGGAAAACATGCTCTTCAGCAGGCAATTATCAAAGAAGATTGGTATGTCCTCCTTGTAGAGGAGCCTAATCATCTCGCTTCAGAGGACATGAGGTGGCACTGTGCAGGCGATCTTTCTACATGTCAGCACTCATGGCAAGCAATAGCTCTGCAGCTCAGCCACACTTCTATCTAGAAGCTTCCTCCTCTGTCATTTTCTGATCTGATCTCCAAACATCAGCTCGTGATGCCAAGAGGTTAGGTCAAGCAGAGATCCCCTTGGCTGAATGAACAAGCAACGAGGAATGTGTGGAGAGGCTCAGGTGTTTAGGCCTCAGCCACGGGCTCCAGCACAGGTTTACAAATTGAACCCTGAAAAGACTGGGTATGGTACCACAAATCTTTCATCTCAGCCTGGGGTGGTGGGGACAAAGGATTGAGAGTTTGAGGTCAGCATCTCCAAACCAATCAGCCGGGGCTGGAGCGATGGCTCAGAGGTTAGGAGCACGTACTGCACTGAAGAAGAGTTCAGTTCCCACACCACATCAGATGGCTCACAGCCTCAACGCTAGCTCCAGGGGAATCTGACGCCCTCTACTGGCTTCTAAGGGCAACTGCACTCACATAGGGCTATTCTGCAAGCATGAGTGCACGCGCGCGCGCACACACACACTTAAAAATAAAATAAATCTTTAAAAACCCTAATCAACTATGCAAAGTATCTTGAAAAAGAAATAATGACATTGTTATATGGAAAATAACACAACACACCGCCGTATACTGATTACTAATGCCCAGGCTCCAGACTTCTGTGTTTCTGTCTATATACTTCTGTCTCATTTTATCTGTAAATGTTTTTAGCATGATTTCTGAATGATGACTGGAAAATATAACAGTAATGTTTCCACTATTAAAAAAAAAAACAACAACAACTAACAACGTATCATTTAACACTGGGTATCTCATCAATATTCTAATTTACAAGTGGCCTATAAATGTCACCCGTATCTTTTTACCACTTACTCAGTCTTGATTATTTTCCTGTAAATCATTGTTGAGGAAGTCATTTCTACAATAGATTGCTTTAATCTATGTGACATTTAGCATGTTCTGCTTTATTTTGCATTTCCTATAAATGCGGTAATTGATCTAGGTAGACCTAGGTCAGAATCAGGTTTAACATGTGTGTTAGTGGTAGAGCACCTGGGTTCAGACAGAGAAAGGGAGGGAGGAGAAAGAAAAGGAGAGAGAGGAGGGAGGAGGGAGGAGAGAGAGAGAGAGAGAGAGAGAGAGAGAGAGAGAGAGAGAGAGGGAGATTACTTGGGATTCAGAGGGGAAGGCTGGGTATCACAGTTGGTGTTGACTTTTATATTAAAAGACACTGTGCTAGCCAGATGGTGGTAGCACACACCTTTAGTCCCAGCACTCAGGAGGCAGAGGCAGGCAGATCTATGAGTTCTGGGCCAGCCTGGTCTGCATAGTGAGTTCCAGGACAGCCTGGGCTACACAGAGAAACCCTGTCTTGAAGAAACAAAACAACAAAATGAAGAAGAAGACAATGATGACATGGCAAAGATGATGATGATGACAGGGCTGGGGAAACAGCAGAACAGGTAAAGGCACCTGCTGTGAGAGCGTGACGTCTTGAGTTCAAATCCCTGGTGCACATGTGAAAAAAGGCAAGTATGTCACAGGTGGATATGCCTTCATGTAACTCCAGCTTTCTGAGAGACCCTGACAGGAAAATCACCGAAGCTTCCGGCTGCCAGGCTGCTCCCAAATCAGCGAGAGACCCAATTTCAGGAATAAGAGAGTGTGGAGAGATGGCTCGATGGTTAAGAGCATTTGTTCAATTCCCAGAACCCATATGGTGGCTCACAACCATCATAACTACAGTTCCAGGGGGACCCAGGCACCAGGCACACACATGGCTCCCAGAAATACATGCAAGCAAAATAGTCATACACATAACCTAAATCTTTCCAAAACTTTAAGTAAATCTTTGAAAAACAAATAAAACCCACACCACCACCACAAAGAGATCGAGAATAAGACAGCGACAACAGCACAGCATCCTATGTGGGCCTTCTCTGGGTTCTCCAGCGGTCAGTCAGTTGCTGACCACTCCTATCCATTTATCTAGTAGGGATGTCAGGCAGTGCTATTCTGTCTATTGTGCCTCTCACACAGCTAGAATTCTTTTCGGAGAACTCCCCTTAGCCACTGAAGCACCGTTATAGAATAACCAAGACAGTTGCTTCCTCTCCAGTTAGAATCTTCTGGAAAGATGGGTCGCTTTCAGCAGAACTTCATGTATGCTTTCTTTCTTGTCTCTTTTCTTTGCATTTTCTCTCTTTGGTGAGGACAAGTCTCACTATGTAGCCCAGGCTGGATTTGAACTTGTAAATAGTTCAGGCTAGCCTCAAACTCTCCACTCTCCTGCCTCAGTCTCCCAAGCCTGGAGTTACAGACCTGTGCTGAGTCCTTATTTTCTAATCACAAATTAACTGGCAGGGGTGGGCCTGGAGCTACTAGAAGGCATTTGAGCTTGATTCTAGGCTCGCAGCAGTGAGGATGGCCAGCCTGCCCTGAGATTTGCTGAAGGAGGCCTTACCCCAGGGCTCCCTCTAAAAGTCTGGCCTTTCTCTTTGAGGACATTTTCTCCTGCAATTAAAGAGTCTTCTAATTTGAGGAATAGTTAAAAATTCATCAAAATTATATTTTCTAAAAGTCATAAAACTGAAGCTGCTGAGGTCTTTCTGGCTGCAGGGGAACCATGAATGGAAGCAGGGGTGCTATGGAGACAGAATTTAAGAAAATGGTCCATCTTCTCTCGTTCCCGGCAAAGAGAATACCCCAAAGAAATGCCATCGATTTTGCATTTTGAGAAACTGACCAACTTTCTTGATCAAACGTCCATTGCAAGTCAGAGTCAAGGTTAGGCAGGCTCCAGGGTACCTTCCTTTGGGGCCTTCGCTCCCTGTGATTTTGGGGGAAAAAAAAAAGAAAAGAAAAGAAAAGCAGACTTGGGTGATCAGAGATCTTCCCGCTGAGGATTGGAGAGAGGGGCTCCCAATCCTGGCTTCCTTTACTGTGCCTTCTGGGCTGTGTCAGAGCCAGGCTGGGAGGAGGGAGGTCCCGCCCTCAGAACTAGGCGGAATCTGCTCAGTTGTGGAAAGAAAAAGGACCTTGTCTTCCTTATTAATTTTCGAGAGAATGGAGAAACAGCCAGATTTTTCTGTCTTTGACCCCGGTGGTCTGCCCCAGAATATCAGGACCCGGACCCTAGGGAACTCTGTCAGGCCTCTGCGCCAGGGCTTTGTTGTCTGCTAGCTCATGGAATGGCTTTGGGACAGGTTGTGGTGACTTAGTTTCCCCAAGTATGAAACCAAGAAATTGGACTTAAGGTCTTTTCCTCACATCACTGGGGGAGCTTTTCTAACCAGGGTGACCCTGCAGAGCTCAGGGACAGGAATGGGGAGGAGGGAGGAGTAGGAAAATCACGTCCCACCCCACCCCCACCCCCTCGAGTCCAGCCTTGTGCCTGACCTCAGAGCTCGCCTTCGGCCTGGGCGGGGTGCAGCACGTCTCCCGGCCGGTAGGAGAGGCTGGGGCGGGGCAGATCAGGCTGGGCAGCCCCACCGGAAAGACTCGTTTGAACTGGAGCTGGCAGAGCCGGGGCGGAAGCCGACTTGTCGTCTCCGCCTGGGGCCCTCCTGGTCCCTAAGTCACATGCAGATAAGGCAGCCACTTCTACACCTGAGCGGCCCCTAATCTCTACACCAGTTCCCCCTGGGCCACTCCCTCGGCTCTGGAGCAAGAGCTGGGTTGAGCCTCGATGGGGGAAGGGGACAGGAGTCGGGAGGGCAGAGGCCCAGACGGGGTCCCGTTGCTAAGCAACACGACCCAGGCCCTGGGCTCCAGCCTGAAGCAGCCAGAAGCAGCCGGCTCACAGCTGCCTCCCTGCAGCCTCTAGCTCGCCCAGCCACACCTTCTGGAACTACAGTGCTCAGGAGACCTCAGGCGACGAGCTCCTTGGTGGGCGGCGATTCGTCCTCTTGGGTCCCAGGTCAGGGTCTAGATGAGGTGGCTTTGTTACCACCCGGCAGCTGGGCACCCTAGGTCAAGCTTCTTCACTCCTGGAGGCCAAAGGATGGGGACTTGGAGTGAGATTCCTGTGCTGGGTGGTGTCGGTCCCCAGATGAAGTCGATCAGGACTAGATAGGGGTCAGCCAGCCCTGGTATGTGTGTGTCCGTGGGTTGTAATAACCAGCTCCAACATTTGAGGTTAGTGGCTGGGCCGGCGAGGCAGCCACTGCCTGGAGGGAACCAGGCACTTATAAGGCTGATTAGGCCAGGCTGCTTGCAGCTCGGCCTGCAGCAGGTACCAGATCCAGGGCACAAAGCTACTGGGAAGATAAACTCTGAATACCCCGCGAGCTGCCAGGAATGTGGCCGGCACCTCACAGCCCTATGGTGAAAGCTAAAACCTGGATAAAAAACAAGGAGGCGTGCGGGTTGCCCTCTTCCTGAAAGGGCTCTGGAAGCTCTTGCTGGAAAGCTGGGGAAAGCCACAGGCACCTGTGAGCGTGTGCGCCTTCACCTCAGTTCTAGAGATCAGTTAATAGAAATGTCGCGAAATACACCGGACATGACCTCAGAAGGCTTGGGTGACCTGTGTGGGAGCTATGCCCTGTCCCTTGATCCTTTTTGGACTTGAGCAACTTTATGTTAAGTCTCCAAGCCTCACAATATTCTCTCATGTAAAAACCCAGGGTGGTGGTGGCGCTCGACTTTAATCCCAGCACTCGGAAGGCAGAGGCAGGCGGATCTGTGAGTTCGAGACCAGCCAGGTCTACAGAGCGAGTTCCAGGACAGGCTCCAAAGCAATGCAGAGAAACCCTGTCTCAACAACAAAATAAAATAAAATAAAATAAAAACAACAAAATGCCCTATTTTCAGAACAGCAAAGAGAGGTCTACAATTAGGAGATTTTAGACAGGAGATCCACCACTGAGCCACACCCCAGCCCCTCACTGGGGGATTCTAGGCAGGGGCTTCTACCACTGAGCCCCTCACTGGGGGATTCTAGGCAGGGGCTCTACCACTGAGCCACACCCCAGCCCCTCACTGGGGGATTCTAGGCAGGGGCTCCACCACTGAGCCACACCCCAGCCTCCTCACTGGGGGATTCTAGGCAGGGGCTCTACCACTGAGCCACACCCCAGCCCCTCACTGGGGGATTCTAGGCAGGGGCTCTACCACTGAGCCACACCCCCCACCCTCAAAGGCTGACAACATTGTGAAGGAAAGAATGCCATCCTAGAAGGAAACCAAGAACTTTATGTCTCATTCTGGGAAAGCTTAACCCTTTATTGGAGAGCTATAAAAACTAAGGAGTTATCAGAAATCCTCTGTTGTTTTTACGTTTTTATCAAAGCAATGGAGAGAGGTGTCTGGGAACACCGTTTGCGGGCTCAGGGAGTATCTGTTCCAGGGTCCCCAGGGTTGACTTGGAGACTCCTGTCGACTCCATTAGGATTGTTACTGTAGTAACTGACTTGACCTCCCTTTTGTCTTGGTTCTCCTTCCCTGTAAATGGAGAGGAATACAACAGCAGCCTGTGCAACTGTTGAGAGCGTTAAGTTCAGGGGTGCTTGACATGAGCCCCAGCGTGTTGTAATGCCTAATAAATACTAACCAGTGCCAGCTAGCATCCCATCTTTCTCTCTCAGCAGTTTCGTCATACAAATATTCAAGTATGCAGAGAAGTTGAAGGAAGTGTGTAACGAACTCTCACCCAGCCTTGCAAGAGACTTTAGGCGACATTTGTTTTACCACTCATCGGCTCACCCATCTCTGTTCCTAGCTCTCAGTCCATTTCCAGTGTGCATAGCAAGGCCCTGAGATGTAGAGGCTTAGGACAGCAGCTGTTCCGTGGGTTCAAAGTTGTAGGGGTTACAAATTCAGACAGAGTATGGTGAGGCTGGCTGTTCTTTGTTCTAGAACTGTGGATCTCAACCTGCGGGTCCCAATCCCTTCGGGGTCTCCTATCAGATATTTACACAATAATTCATAATGGTAACAAAATTACAGTTATGACGTAGCAATGAGATAATTTTATGGTTGGGGGTCACCACAACATGGGGAACTGTATTGGGGGGCAGCATTAGGAAGGCTGAGAACCACTGAGCTAGAATGTTTGAAGCCTCTTCTTGGAAGGCGTTAGGTCAAGGGAGAGTGGTGACTAGAATCGACTAGAGACACCATGACTTGCTTGGGTTTGAGTTGCCAACAGCAGGTGTGGGCCCTCCGGTACGATCGCCTCAAAGAGCCCAGACTTCTTGTGCTGTGTGGCTCAGAGCTTCAAGTCTGGGCTCCGGCACTTGAGGCAGAAGTGACATCGTCCTTGTTATGAACTGGGAAGGCCTTGGTTCCTGCTGGACACAGACTCAAACAGAGACTTACACCCCTTCTCTTGATGATGACGACAGGACAAGGTCATTTTGTAGAAGACCCATAGGATGGGTCTTGGTGGTCTTTGGAGAGATTGGGCTTGCTCTTTGATTATAAGAATTCTTGTTAAGTTTTTTTTTTTATTACATATATTCTATTACATTTGTTTATGTGTGTGTGTGTGTGTGTGTGTGTGTGTGTGTGTGTGTGTGTAGGTCAAAGGACAACTTTCAGAAGTCAATTCTCTTCTTCCACCATGTGGGGACCCAGGAACTTAACTCAGGTCATCAGGCTTGGCAGAAAGCATGTTTACCCGAGGAGCCCATCTGATGAACCAATAATTCCTTTAAAAGTATTATTAGCAAGGCCATGCCAGCCAGAAAAACAGGTAAGCTGCCACAGCCATTTTCTTCTCTCTACAATCCCCCGGACACTAAGTCTTGTCCCTAGCGCTGCAACAGATCACCAGTTACACCTCTTCTGTAGATCCCACAGATCATCCTCCCCCCACCCCATCCCTGTTTTGCGGTATCCCAGCCCCTAACACCAACAGTATTCCCTGTGAACACACCAGTTGAGCAGGCCAGTAAATCAAGCAACACACAGCCATCACACTCTGAAACTCCAGAGAGGAAACAGAAACCAAGGAACATAACACCCCCCAACAAAGACAATCCCAGAAATCAGCACCTAGACCTATAATCATCCCAAACCCAGATGTCAGTGGAAGTACACAATCAAAAGAGTTAGGGCAATATGTCTGCACCAGAGCCCAGCCATCCCACCACAGGAGGTCCTGCATACTCCAACACAGACAAAGCACAAGAAAAAAGACCTGAGACAAATTTTATGAGGATGAAAGAGATCCTTAAAGAGGAAATGAATACATCCCTTAAAGAAGTCCAGGGAAACACAAACAGTTGCAGGAAAGAAATAAAACTGTTCAAGACCTGAAAATGGAAACAGAAGCAACAAAGAAAACACACGAGGGAATCCAGGAAATGAAAAACATAGGAATCTGAGCAGGAACTACAGAAGGAAGCATCACAAACAGAACACAAGAGATGGAAGAGAGAATCTCAGGCACTGAAGATAAAATAGAGGAAATGGATACATCAGTCAAAGAAACGTTAGATATAAAACATCTCTGACACAAATAGAGGAAATGGATACATCAGTCAAAGAAACGTTAGATATAAAACATCTCTGACACAAATCATCCAGGATATCTGGGACACTATGGAAAGACTAAACTTAAGAATAATAGGAACAAAAGAAGGAGAAGAATCCCAGGTAAAATATTTTTAATGAAATCATAAAAGAAAAATTTCCTAACCTTAAGAAAGAGATGCCTATAAAGGTACAAGAAGCTTGCAGAACTCCTAAAAAAAAAAAAAAAAAAATGCCCCTTGCCACATAATAATCAAAACACTAAACAAGTAGAACAGTTAAAGAATATTAAACACTGCAAGAAAAAAGAGCAAGCAGCATATAAAGGCAGACCTATTAGAATTACATCTAACTTCAGTGGAGATTCTAAAAGCCAGAAGGTCGTGGACAGACATCCTGTATACTCAAAAAGACCACAGATGCCAGCTCAGATTACTATAAGCAGAAAAACTTTCAATCAACATAGTTGAAGAAAACAAGATATTCCATGATGAAGCCAAACTTAAACAATATATATCTACAAGTCCAGTCCTACAGAAAGTGCTAGAAAACTCCAAAGTAAGGAGGCTAACTATACCCATGAAAACACAAGCAATAAATAATCTCACACCAGTATACCCAAAAGAAGGGAAACACACACACACACACACACACACACACACACACACACACACACACACAGCACACACACGCACACACACGCGCACATGCACATGCACACGCACGCACACACTAACACACCCTTGCCACCATCAACAACAACAAAATCACAGGAATTGACAATCATTGATTACTGATACCTCTCAGTCTTGATGGACTCAATTCCAATAAAAATACTCAGACTAACAGAATGGATGTGAAAACAGGACCCACCCTACTGCTGCATCCAAGAAACACCTCAACATCAGGATAGATGCCACCTCAGAGGAAAAGGAGGTAAAAAGATATTCCAAGCAAAATGGACAGAAGAAAAAAGCTGGTGTAGCTATTTAAAAATCTGATAAAATCAACTTTAAACTTAATCAGAAGAGATGGGAAGGACAGTACATACTCATCAAAGGAGAAATCCACCACATAACATTACAATTCCTAACATCTATAACCCAGACAAAAAGGCACAAAAAGAAACACTACTATGGCTTAAATAACATATTGACCCTCACACATTGAGGGGGAGACTTCCGTACTCCACTCTTACCAAAGAACAGGTCATGCAGACAAAAACTAACAGAAAAATGCTGGCACTAACTGATGTCATAGACCAAATGGACCTGACAGATATTTACAGAACATTCACCCAAACACAAAAGAATATACCTTCTTCTCTAAACCTCATGGAATATTTTCCAAGATTGACTCCATACTCAGACACAAAGAAAGTCTCAATAGATACAGAAAGATTTATAACTCCCTGCATCCTATCAGACCACCATGGATTAAAGCTGGATATCAACAACAAAAACAACAGAAAACACACAAACTCATGGAAACTGAACAACTCTCTAGTGAATGAAAACTGGGTCAAGACAGAAATAAAGAAATTAAAGACTTTTTAGAATTCAATGAAGACGAAGACACAGCATCCCCAAACTTACGGTACATAATGAAATCAGTGCTAAGTTCACAGCACTAAGTGCTTACATTAAAAAAAAAAAAAAGGCAGATCTCACACTAGCAACTTAACAGCACACTTGAAAGCTCTACCCCCAAGAGGAGTAGAGGGCAGGAAATAATCAAACTGAGGGCTGAAATCAATAAACTAGAACAAAGAGTTGGTTCTTTGAGAAAATCAACAAGATAGACAAACCCTTATCCAAACTAACTAAAAGGCAGAGAGAGAACATGCAAATTAACAAAATCAGAAATGAAAAGGGGGACATAAGAAAAGACACTGAGGAAATCCAGAGAATCATGACACACTAAAAACCTGTATCCATCAAACTGAAAAATCTAAAAGAAGTAGATAATTTTCTAGATAGGTACTATTTACCAAAGTTAAACCAAGATCAGAAAAACAATTTAAATAGAACAATAACTCCTAAGGAAATAGAAGTAGTCATTAAAGAAATAAATAAATAAAACACAGAGCCAGATGATTTTAGCACGGAATACTACCACACTTTCAAAGAAGCATTTATGCCAATTCTCCTCAAATTATTCCATAAAATAGAAACAGAAGAAACATTGCTCAACTCATTTTATGACATCATAGTTACCCTGATATCCAAACCATATAAAGATTCAACAAAGAAAGGAAATCACAGACCAATTTCCTTTATGAACATAGATGCAAAAATACTCAAACTGAATACAAGAACATATCAAAAAGATCATTCACCGTGATCAAGTAAGCTTCATCCCACAGATGCAGGGATAGTTCAACATGCGAAAATCCATTGATGTAATCCACCATATAAAAAAGATAGAAGAAAAAAAAAAGGCATATGATCATCTCATTAGATGCAGAAAGAGCCTTAGACAAAATCCAACACCTCTTCATGATAAAAGTCCTGGAGAAATTAGGGATACAAGGGACACTCCTCAACATGATAGAAGCAATATACAGCAAGCTAACAGCCAACATCAAATTAAATGGAGAGAAACTGAAAGCAATTCCACTAAGCTGAAGAACAAGACAAGGCTGTCCACTCTCTCCTTATCTACTCAATATAGTACTTGAAGGTTTAGCTAGAGCAATAAGACAACAAAAGGAGTTCAAGGGGATATGAATTGGAAAGGAAGAAGTCAAAGTATCATTATTTGCAGATTATATAATAGTGTACATAACTGACTCTAAAAATTCCACCAGGGAACTCCTTCAGCTGATAAACATCTTCAGCAAAGTGTCTGGATAGCTGGATACAAGATTAACTTAAAAGAAAAAATCAGTAGCCCTCCTATATACAAATGACTAACAGACAGAGAGAGAAATTAGGGAAAGAACACCCTTTACAGTAGCCACAAATAACATAGACTATATAACCAAGCAGGTGAAAGACTTGTATGGCAAAAAATGTTAAGTCTTTGAAGAAAGAAACTGAAAAAGATATCTGAAGATGGAAAGATTCCCCCACACTCATGGATTGGTAGGATTAATATGATAAAAATGACAACCTTGCCAGGCAGTGATGGTGCATGCCTTTAATCCCAGCACTCAGGAGGCAGAGGCAGGCAGATCTCTGTGAGTTCAAGACCATCCTGGTCTACAAGAACTAAGTTCCAGGACAGCCACCAAAGCCACAGAAAAACCCTGTCTTGAAAAACAAAACAAAAAAATGGCAACCTTACCAAAAGCTATCTACAGCAATCCCCATCAAAATCCCAGCATAATTCTTTACAGACTTTGAAAGGAAACCCAGGATAGCCAAAAAATCCTGAGCAACAAGGGAACTGCTGGAGGTATCACCATCACCATCCCTGATTTCAAGCTGTACTTCTGAGCTATGGCAATAAAAACCTCATGGTATTGGCATAAACACACACACACACACACACACACACACACACACACACACACACACACACACACACGATGATCAATGGAATGGAACTGGAGACCCAGACATAAATCCAAACACATATGGACACCTGATTTTTGACAACAGCCAGAAATACACACTCGGATAAAAAACAGCATCTTCAACAAATGGTACTGCTCAAACTGGATGTAGAAGAAAGCAAATAGATCCATATTTATTACCATGTACAAATGTCCTAGTGGACCAAAAAAACCTCAACTTAAAACCAGATACACTGAACATAATAGAGGAGGGGGTAGGGAACAGTCTTGAACACGTTGGCACAGGGGACCACTTCCTGAAAGCAATAGCACAGGCAACGAGATCAACAATTAATAAAAGGGACCTCATAAAACTGAAGGAGAAAGGACACCGTCAGTGGGACAGCTGAGCCATCTCTCTGGCTCTCCAAAGAGAAGTTAATTAGCATAACTTTATCGTACAAATTATGCATTTAAAAGCCATTTATTTATTACTACTGTTTGTGTATGGCGTGTGTATACAGGTTCTTGCGCGCTACAAAACACATATGCAGTTCAGAGCACAACTTCGAAGGGTCTCTTCTGTGTTTCTGTCGTTATGTGGGTTCCAGGGATTGAACTCCGGTTTTCAGGCTAGTGCTGCAACTGTTTTAACCTGCTGAGCCATCGCTCTGGTTCAAGTGATTTTCTTACATGGTTTTCATGTTGGTGTAAATTCACTCACCCTCTTCCGTCACTCCCTCTCCTATTGAATACTTTTCCTTTTCCAAATATTATTCGCCTTCTACGTTCTTGGTTTTGTTTGTTTTTTGAGACAAGGTCTCTCTTCTGTGTAGACCGTGCTGTCCTTGAACTCAGTCCCGCCTCCGCCTCTAGAGTGCGGAGATTAAAGACGTGTGCCACCACGCCTTGTTCATATTTTCATAGCTGTGTGTGCTAGCACTTCTCGGCACCACCGGGAGGCTGCATGCTCGCACCTGGCAGGTGAGGAAGCAGAGGAAGGGTAGCGTTGGGGTTCGGCTGACCTCCCAGACTCCCCTCTTTCATCAGCGGAGGACCCTGACCCACATTCAGGGCAGGTCTTTCCCTCCCAAGTAATCCTCTCTGGAAACAACCTACAGACAGACCCAAAGGTGGGCTTCACTAACGCCCTCAGTGTCTCCTAATGCAATCAAGCCATCGCGCCAGAGCTTTGCGCTCCCATCCATTTTCATGAAAATGGCAGCCCTTTTTCTTTGTGTCTCATCAATGCTCGGGTGAGTATATCAGATTTTAGTGATCCAGTCGTCTGTCAGTAGCAGCATCTCTGCCGCTTCTGTCCCTTGACTGTTGCAAAGAGTAAAGTGGATGTACAAGCATCTCTGTGGCATGCAGGCTTCGGTTCCCGGAAGTAATCTTGTGAGAAGTACCCACTTTTTTTTTTTTTTTTTTTTTTAAAGAGCCAACGCTCCCCCAGTTTCATTCTATTACATCATCAGACCTGGGCTTAGAGTCCCAGGGTTTTCCATGCTGTGAAACCAGGCGAGGATAAGGCACTGTCCTCTGCGAACTCCTCTAGACGGAGACGTGGGACCTAAACAGACAACGCTGTCTGTGTGCCCACCACTACCAACCCTGTGCCTTTTGGAAAGGGAGTAGTAGAGGAACGCGGGAGACACCAGGCCATCACAGTTCTGAAATGTGGTCAGGCACATGCTGTAGCTCCTCCGGGCTGTTTTACTCTGTGGGAATTGCTTCTCATAGCTCTTGGTTTTGCCCTCTGGGATCTTAACTGTGCCCTTCGTGTCATCCTTCCTTTTCCAGGAGAAATGGCCCGGTAACCAGGCAGAACTTGAGCCCATTTCCTGCCCATAAAGTTAATATAGTAATTCAAAGACATGTTTATTTTTGATGGTCATAATAAATAAACATTTTAAAATCAGATCATAAGAAAATCTTCTCTTGGGAATAGGGTGTGGCTCAGTGGTAGAGCTCCTGCCTAGAATCCCCAGTGAGGGGCTGGGGTGTGGCTCAGTGGTAGAGCCCCTGCCTAGAATCCCCCAGTGAGGGGCTGGGGCGTGGCTCAGGGGTAGAGCCCCTGCCTAGAATCCCCCAGTGAGGGGCTGGGGTGTGGCTCAGTGGTAGAGCCCCTGCCTAGCATCCCCCAGTGAGGGGCTGGGGCGTGGCTCAGGGGTAGAGCCCCTGCCTAGAATCCCCCAGTGAGGGGCTGGGGTGTGGCTCAGGGGTAGAGCCCTGCCTGGAATCCCCCAGCGAGGGGCTTGAGGCATTGCTCAATAGAGCACTTGCCTGGCATGCAGAGGGCTCTAGGTTCAATTCCAAGTACCACATACACATACAAACTCTTACTAGACAACTCAGACCTCCAAGCATAAGGAGATCTGAACAAAACGGAAACACCACGAACTTGTAGGTCACATCATATCATTAATTCCATTCAGTGGCATTAGTAGCAGCGGTCACAGCTCACAGACTCCAGGAGAGGGAAAGCAGGCTCCGTGTCTAGAAAGCAGACAGTTGGGATGTCATTGTACCAGTTCCAGTGGGAAGGGACATTATAGTTCATTTGCGGAAAACACAATCTGCTTTCTGGCCCATATTCTGATGGATTGCAAAGTTACAGTCCTTGTTAGACTTGCCCACTCACACGCATACGAGAAGCCTTGCTGCCTCCATACTCACCAGCATACGGAGTTGACAAGTCCGTTGCATTTTAATTATTCTGGTTGGTGTGTCATGGTGTCTCCTTGGGAATTTGATCTGCATTCTCAGTACTGGCCCTGAGTGTTTTTTGCTGTGCTTTCTGTTCATCTATATTTTACTATGTGATACATTTCTTAAAAATCTTTTCCCCACTAAATTCTGCATTATAGTGTGTGTGTGTGTGTGTGTGTGTGTGTGTGTGTGTGTGTGTGTGATGGCATGCATGTGTGCCGGAGCATGTGGAAGCCAGAGGTTGACATTGCATGTCTCTCTCCGTTGTTTTCCCCCTTATATACTGAGACAAGGTCTCACACTTGAACCCAGGACTCACGAGAATTGGCTGAGCTCACTTGACAGCTTGCTCTGGGAATCCCCAGTCTTCAGCTCCAGAGTATTGGGATTATAAATGGGTCACCACATCTACCCATGTACATGGGATCTGGGAAGCCTGACTATGGTCCTCACACTTACGTAGCAAACACTTTACCCAACTGAGCCACCTCTTAGCCACATTAGTAACAACTTGCGCAAGTTGGTTTGAATGCCTGCCCTATGTCACCCATGGTAGCTCTGTTTTTCTGATTAAACCCTAATTGATCCAGGGGTTAAAGTTCATTTCTTGTTCTCTATATGAATTCAATTGTCCTGGCATCTTTGCTCATCATTTTCAGATGGCTTAGCATTTTGGTCAAAAATCAAATAACTGCACTTATGAGTATCTATTTCCTTTTCCCCAACATAATATTTTTATTGATCGTTTGGGAATTTTACATAATGCATGTTCTTCACACTCATTACCAGTCCTCTCAGGTCCACCCCATCACCCTTGTGACAGCCCCCAAAGGAAGAAGAAGGAGGGGAAGGAGGAGGAAGAAGAGGAAGAAGGGAGAAGGAGGAGGAGGAGGAGGAGGAGAAGGGGAAGGAGGAGGAGGAGAAGGAGAAGGAGGAGGAGAAGAAGAGAAGAAGAAGAAGAAGAAGAAGAAGAAGAAGAAGAAGAAGAAGAAGAAGAAGAAGAAGAAGAAGAAGAAGAAGAAATATACTACATCCAAGTTTGTTGACTATATACTTACTGGAGCATGGGCAAACTCTTAGTGGCCATCTCCTTAAAGAAAATTGATTCCTTCCCCACCCTGCCAGAAGCCATCAGATGTGGAGAGCTATACCTCATCACAATTTTTAATAGTTCTCGTCAATGCCTTCCTGTCTATACTGTTTCTTTGGGGGGGGGCTGTCAAAGGAGCCTTTTATTTGTCTCTCTTTCTCAACTGTGACTCTGCAGTCACCAATACCACTGTTGAAGAAGCTTCCTTGCCCGTTACAGTCAGTGGCAGCATGGATCATGGATTTTCATGTGGTTTCTGACAGCAGCAGAGACCACTGACAAACCACGAATCTCAGCATGGTCTCTGATGGCAGCACCATCCTTGGACATCAACACAACCCTCACCCTCAGCATGGACCATGGACGCCATCATGGACCATGACGCCATCATGACACAGGCCATGGCCATCAACATGGCCTCCAGTAGCAGCACAGACCACAGACATCCATTTGTACTCTGGAAGTAAAATGGACCAGGAATATCAACATCAACATGGTCTCAGGAGGCAGCACAGACCACAGACACCAACATGCCTCCAGCAGTAGCATGGACCACACACATCACCATGGACTACAGACATCAACATGGGTGAGTATCTGTTTCTAAGTTCTCTCTCTCTCTCTCTCTCTCTCTCTCTCTCTCTCTCTCTCTCTCTCTCTCTCTCTCTCTCTCCCATTTGTCAATCTTTTTCCAGGACCACTTTACCTTGATTACTTTAATTTTACAGCAAAGCTTAAACTTCTCAGTCCCGTTTCATTAAGATGATGTTTTCAACATGCAAAATAGAGACTCCTGCAGGAGCTGGTTAAGATTCTAGTGTGTGTTGGCTTAACAAATTAAAAAAACACGGAGGAATATATGAATACCTTAAGATGCCCTTGGATGTATGGATCGCAAGGACACATAAATCATCTGGAACTCAGTCACCCAAGCACAGGTGACATCACCAGGGGATGCATGATGCTCCGAGACAGCAGTGTGCCCCCCAGCCCCCAGAGGAGAAGGAGGGGTCATCTGCTCTTGGATTTTTCCACTCCTGGAAGTCCTAGTGGCTGAGATCTCCATAGGAGTGGATTTCTGTTCAACAGTGACATCATCACTTGACCTTATTATTATTATTATTTTTTTTACAAGGCCACAGTGAAGTTTCTTCTAGAATGAAACAGGATTTCCTGGGTGGGAAAGGGTGTTACATCACAGTTAGTCATTCCAGAGAATTCTTGGATGTCCCACGACAGTCATGGTGGGCTTCACTCCAAGTGTACATATGCTTTAGTCCTAACCCCTAGGACCCCATAATCCAAACTTTATGGAAATCAGGGCTTTGCATTGGTAACTAGTTAAAGTCATACAAGGTGGGCCTTGATCTGATATAACCGTATCTTTAGGAAAAGGAGAAACATGGGCACAGACAATCATGCTAGAAGAAAGATTGTGTGAAGATGAGAGGATACGATAGAAACCAAAGAGAAAGACCTGGGGGAGCCCTTCATGGGGTTTTGAGTGAGGACGGGCTCCATACGTGTGGGGCATTTGAGTATTTGGTGCCCAGTTGGTGGACTGTTTGGGAAGGATTTGGAATTATGGCCTTGTTGGAGAAAGTGTGTCACTGGGGGTGGACTTTGAGATTTCTAAACACCTGTGCCATTTCCCCACCGCTGTGGGCCTCCTTGTTTCCTAGTCATGGTTGAAATGCAGGCTCATCTGCTGCTCCAGCCAACACACCTGCTCATAGCTGCCCAGCTCCCTGCAGTGATGGACGTCTCAGCCCAGTTGAATACTTTCTTTTCTGACTTCAGCCTCCAGACCTGTGGGGAAACACACTTCTTCTGTTTAAGCCACTCTGTGGTTTTCTTTGGTCCCCAGTGATGGGAGATGTCATTCTGTAAATATGTTTCTCGTAATGGTTAATGAATAAAACACTGTTGGCCAATAGGAAAGCAAGATAGGTGGGACTAGGAGACTAGGAGGAAAGAGGAAGTAGTTGGGAGGAGTCAATATGGAGAGACTGGAGAGAGCAGAATGCCAGCCCCTCCAGTAAGATGAGATCATGTGGAAGTACTTAGATTAATAGAAATGGGTTAATATTTACGACAGAGCTAGCTGGTAAGAAACAAGTAACCGGCCAACAGCATTGTATCAAATACAGAGTCTCTGTGTGTTGTTGGGGGCTGGCGTGGCTGTGGGACAAGACTGGCAGCGAAAAATCTGCTCGTAACACCCAGAACCCATGTACAGATGGAAGGAGAGAGTAGACACCATGAAGTTGTCCCAGGCCTCTACACGCATGCCGTGGGGGCACAGGTACCTCCCGTCACACATCTTACATACAAACAACAATAACAAAACAATAAGTAGTTCTTTAAAATCTACCCATACCTGTATGAAATAACCTCACCGAAGGTATATATGAGATGATGCTAACCCAAGTCACTATGGAAATGACTGGGAACTTAACTAAGTATGGAAACTCTAAGCACTTGTGGGTAATTTTCCAGAGTTCCCTTGTTAAATCACTCTACTCATAAGCTGGGATTGCACTAATAAATTAAGGGATGGAGGTGTTTGAGGTCAGGGTTCCGTCCTGTGATAGCTCACAGGAAAACAAGGAGACAAGGCTAGAGTTGTTTATGTAGTCTGTCTAAATATAATGTCAATGACCTTTCTGTCATCTGTTTATAAATGTATCTATCTATCAACTGTATCTATCATCTATCTGCCTATTTATCTACCGTGCATAACTTCTCATTCATCTATCTTATTCATCATCTATCTATCTACCATGTGTCCACCTTCCTATCTGCCATCTGTCTGTCTCTGTACCAGCTGCCAATCTGTCTACCTCATACCTACCTATCTGTTTTCATCTATGCATCTGTCTGTTCACCTATCCGCTTACCAATCAACTATCTCCTCTTCTTTTCTTCACCTCTGGAGACTCCACACTAACACACAAAGGCCTTTGGGGAGATCACTGGTTCTAAGGCTTACATTGCTCGAAATGTCACCCAAAAGTACAATTATTGAGATATGGCAAAGAGGCCCAAACACCCACTAAAAGAGCTTCCAGCGGCACAGAAGCAACAATCCCAGCACCCACCTGGTGGCGCACAACCATCCCTAGTGAGATCTGATGCCATCTTCTGGCATAAAGGTATACATGCAGATACACACGCAGATACACAGGCATGCACATGCATGCGCGCACACATAGCTATAGATATTGAGGTTAATGTACAAGATGGAGGCCTGGCTTGTGAAGTCTCAAATGGGAAGTTTAAAGACTACCAGGGCAATTCCTTATTTTGAATTAAGATTCCATGGTTCTGGTTAGCTGGGGCTGAAGAATCAGCTGTGATTAACAAGATACCAGAGCAGCTAAAGTGAAACCTTCGCTGGGCTGGGACACTTGACGCTGGCCAGCTGGAGCTGAGAAATCAGTGATGACTAAGAAGAGACCAGCATCACTGAGGTGAGATCTTCTGCTCTTCCCTGAGAGCAGAGAGACGCTGTGTTCCAGAGGTGGCGAAGGTTGTTCTTTACTCCGGAAGGTGATGTGTACGAGTCCCTTGGTAATGTTTAAGTCACACAGGTGGTACTGGGGTTAAAGGCATGAAGACACCATGGGGAGCAGCAGAGGCTCGGCACTGCGAGAGGCCAGGAGAGCCCATTGGTGAAGTCCCAGTGGCAGTTGAAGGCCCAGGACTGAAGGGGTCATGCAGAGAAGCTGAGGCTTGGCACCTGAAGAGAGCCTTTGAGAGGCTGTGCATAGAGGTGTAGTGTAGTTGCAGCAAAAGAACCTAGCATTTCGGAGATGCCAGTACCATGGGGTGACCACTAAGGGAGGCAGCAGCTGTGGGGTGGGGCAGCCTGAGCCCAGAAGACAGCTGTGTGTGCCACCGAGGGCAGAGCTGGAGAAGTGATCCCAGCCCTTGGAGGAGCTCAGAAGGTCATGAGTGGACCCAGACATTAGACATTGAGTTATTCACACTGTTGGAGTTTGGTTTTGCTTTGTTCAGATTGTGGCTGTGCCCTGGTCCTTCCCTCTTGAAGTAAGAAAGTGCTTAATTTATTTTTGATTTTACAAGAGCCCACAGTTGAGAAACTTTAAACTTGAGAGAGAGAGAGAGAGAGAGAGAGAGAGAGAGAGAGAGAGAGAGAGAGAGATTTGAGGATTTTACAGAGAATTTGGATTTTGAAGGAGACTGGAGTTTTCTTTTTTCCAGTTCAGATCTTTTGGGCTATAGATGAAAATTAATGTTTTTTGACTTTCTTTTATTTATCCTTTGTGGATTTCACATCATACATCCCGATCCTACCCATCCCATGTCCCCTCACATCTGCCCGCTGCCCCTGCAACCTCCCTCCCCTAATAAAACAAAATAAAATTTAAGAGGGAAAAAAAGGAAAGGAAGAAAGGGGAAAATCTCAACATGGACGTTGTAGTGTGACACTGGGAGTCACACAGTAAACCCCTTTATCCATATATGTGGGCCTTCAGTTCATCACAGAGTCATTGGTCAGTTTGTGGGGCCCGGTCTGTGTAATAGCACCGATGCTGGACCCCGGTCTGTGTAGTAGCACCGATGCTGGACCCCGGTCTGTGTAATAGCACCGATGCTGGACCCCGGTCTGTGTAACAGCATCGATGCTGGACCCCGGTCTGGGTAATCGCATCGATGCTGGACCTGGTCTGTGTAATAGCATCGATGCTGGACCCCGGTCTGTGTAGTAGCACCGATGCTGGACCCCAGTCTGGGTAATAGCATCGATGCTGGACCCCAGTGTGTAATAGCATCGGTGCTGGACCCCGGTCTGTGTAATAGCACCGATGCTGGACCCCAGTCTGGGTAATAGCATCGATGCTGGACCCCAGTGTGTAATAGCATCGGTGCTGGACCCCGGTCTGGGTAATAGCATCGGTGCTGGACCCCGGTCTGTGTAATAGCACCGATGCTGGACCCCGGTCTGTGTAGTAGCATCGATGCTGGACCCCTGTCTGTGTAGTAGCACCGATGCTGGACCCCGGTCTGGGTAATAGCATCGATGCTGGGCCCTCACTAGGACTCCTGTTGGACATCCTGTTGCTGCGCTGTGTTGTACAGATCCTGCAGCCGCGAGTCTGCAGGACACCTCCCACCCCCGCCCCATGCTCCAGCAGATCACAGATGGGTGGATGTTGGAGTGGGCCAGCACTTCACCCTGGTTCTGGTCCTGGGTAGCTAGCTGCAGGGTTGGTCAGCCGCCAGCTCTCCCCGTCTTCACCAGCAGGGTGCGCTCTCCATCGTTGCCCTGGCTAGTTCACCTCTTTCAGTGATGAGCAAGGGTGGCGCCACTTCTTCAGGATCGTGATCAGGGCCCGTTCCCTCACACCCACACCTTCAGGGCCAGCTCTATTGTGTTGCCCAGGCGAGGGGCAGAGTCCTCACCCCTCAGTGCTGCAGCTGTGGAGGGGCAGGGACAGCTCTCCCACCTGCCACAGGCATTGATGGGGTGGGTGCGGGTGCATCTCTCCCCTGCCCACGCCACCACGTGACAGATGAGTAATGGGGACAGCCCTCCCGTGCTCACAACTTTGGGACTGGCTCAGCCACACCTCTGCCAACAGGGTCAGCTCTATTTTGCTGGGCAGGAGGACTGCAGGGTCTAATTTCCCCAGAGCTGCAGCTGGTAAGAAGGTGGGCCACCACAGGGAGCAGGGGGAATGGAGTGCATGCATATTTTTATTTTTGGTTGTGAGCCTACCCTTTAACGGCTGAGCCAGCTCTCCAGCCCATGATGGCTATTTTTAAAGAGACAACTTTTAAAGTGTTTGAAAATTTAAGGCTGTGGGACTTTTTAAGTCTGCAAAATGTTTTAGACTGTGATGTCTTTATTGATGTATAATCTTGTGGATAAACAACAAAAGAAATGTTGTGGCTTAACAATGATGTGTTTCTGTGTCAAGTTGACAGGGGGTCAGTTGTGCTGGGTAGTTTTCTGTCAGCTTGACATAAGCCAGAGTTATCTGAAAGGAGGGAATCTCAGTTGAGAAAATATCTCCATAAGATCCAGCTATAGGGTGTTTTCTTAATTAGTGATTGACGGGGGAGGACCCAGTCCATTGTGGGTGGTGCCATCCCTAGGCCTGGTGGCCTTGTGTCTGAGAAAGCAGGCTGAGCAAGTCATGAAGAACAATCCAGTAAGTAGCACCGTCCGTGGGCTCTGCATCGGCTCCTGCCTCCAGGATCCTGCCCCGTCTGAGCTCCTGCTCCAGCTTCCTTTGATGATAAGCAGTGGTATGGAAGGGTAAGCCAAATCACCCCTGTCCCCCCAAGTCATTTTGGCCATGTGTTTCTGACGGCAGTGGGGACCCTAACTATTGCACACACTGAGGGGGCATTTCATTAGTACGGTCTTCTTCAAAACCTATAGTGCGAGTTTGAGGGTAACAAAGGCATCAGACAGATTTTAGTTGAGGGACATTCTTCAGCACACCTGACCTCAAATCTGAGAAGGTCATCAAAACTAGGGAAAGTGTGAGATACTGTCATAGCCTGGAGGAACCCAGGGTGACCGGTGACTAGTGGGAAGACAAGAGTCAGGTAACAGCTTAAGAAAATCTGGGGGCTGGGGTGTGGCTCAGAGGTAGAGCCCTGCCTAGAATCCCCCAGTGAGGATCAGAGGGTGTGGTTCTGCAGTTAAGTACTTGCCTAGAATGTGCAAGGTGCACATGCGCGTGCGTGCGCACACGCGCACACACACACACACACACACACATATTCTAAAAACACCAGAATACAAGTCTATAAGGAAATCAATACTTTATCAGTATGGGCTTGTTATTTCTTTATTATTGTGTGCACACATGCACACACAATGTCCATGTGTGTTTGACAGGGAGAGGTCAGCTTTTGGGAGTTGGCTCTTGGTTTCCAGTGCTGAGTAGGGCCTCGCTTGTGTCTGCTGTCATGCAGTGTACTCAGGCTAGCCAGCGTGAGAACTTCCCAAGATTCTCCTGTCTGAGTCTTCCATCTCAGCTTAGGGGTGCTTGCATTACAGATATGTACCGTCACACCCGGCTCTCTACACGCATCCTGAAGATGCAGCTCAGGTCCTCAAGCTTGGGACTTAACAGGTCCAGGAGATACAAGTTCATTGCCACCATAGAGGGACCCCTAGCAGCCCTGGAGACTGGAGCAGGAAGTGAAGAGCTGAGAGCTCACACTCAACCCACAGACAGGAAGCAGAGAGCATGCTGGGAATGGTATAGAGCTTCAGAAGCCTCAGACCCCACCCTCGGTGACACACTTCTTCCAGCAAGGCCACACTTTCTCATCTTATGTGAACAGTGCCACCATCTGGTGACCAAGTTCTCAAATGCCTGAGACTATGGGGACATTTCTCCTTCAAACCACTACACAACCTTTGTAACTTTTCCAGTGCTGTCCTACATGAAACTGTCCTTAAAAACATATCTATAAGTCAGCCATGGCTCCTGGAGCCCAGTGCTAGAGAGCATGAGGCGGTGTGGCTGAACACGGCCTTGGCTACATAATGGGTCCATCTCAAAACAGAAAACAGAAACAAACAAAAAGCACCAAACATAACAAAGTGTGTGTGTGTGTGTGTGTGTGTGTGTGTGTGCGTGCGTGTGCGCGTGCGCGTGCGCGTGCGCGTGCGTGTAGGAAAGTTTAAGTGCCAGTTATGGTGGCACACACCTTTAATCCCAGCACTTAGGAGTCAGAAGCAGGTGGATCTCTGTAAGTTTGAGGTCAACCTGGTCTACAAAGCAAGTTCCACGACAGGCCAGGCTACTAAAACAAACAAACAAACAAAAAAGTTTAAGAATCTTTTTATATTGCACATCTGTAAGATGAACACATGCTCTGAACAGAGCTTCTTCCAATCCTTTTTCGTTTTTATCCCTCCCTCCTCCTTGGATGCAGGTGGGGGATGGAGACACCTTCAGGGGAGCTTTGCTGGTCAGGGTAATGCTGCCCTGGCCACATCATTAAGCCCCCTTCCCTCCCAATGTGGTTCAAGTGTATCCCCCGAGGTCCTCATGTTGGAAACGTAACCCCAGTGCAGCCGAGGGAGAAGTGGGGCTTCGTGAGTCTTCATTGCTCATCAGGAGGGGCAGGGTCACGCTGTGCACTGTGAATGGATGATCAAGCGGTCATGAATGGAATCGTGTCACTATTCCGGCAGTGGTTTAGTTACTGGGCAGCGACAAGCTGGCCCCTCTGGTTCTGTTGATCTTGAGTCCACTCCCAGCTTTCACCATGGATGGCATAGCAAGAAGGATGCTTGGGTGCTGGAAGCCTGATCTTGGACTTCCCAGCCTCCAAAAGTATGCTAATTATATTTCTTTTCTTTATAAATAACCCCCCCCCCCCGGCCATGTTGTTCTGCTATAACGGCCTGTGATGCTTCCTGACGATGGTAACACTCAGCTATGGCTGGGCTCTAATGAGAACCTTAGACCAGGAGTTTTAGTCATCTCTAAGATGTACCTTTACTGATGAGTCCCTCTAACCCCTCATGGTGACAGGAACTCTGACTGCCACAGACCTGGGCTTTAATGTTATTGGTCTCTTTTTTCCTATCATTTTTGCATCCTCTGACCATTTTGTCCCATAACCTTAGGTCTACAAATAGGCAGGGAGCAGGGGATGGAGGATGGCTCGGTGACTAAAGCACTTGCTACACAAGTGGACCAAAATTTGACTCCCAGAACCCAGGGTGGTCAGTGAGGTGGCACAATTACAATTCCAGTACTGGGAGGCAGAGACAGGGGACCCTTGGAGGAAGATGGCTAGCCAGGTAGTTGAGCTGAAGAGCTTTGGGCTCGATAGGAAAGACTCTGCCTCAACGAAAACGCTAAGAAAGAGAGAGAGAGAGGGAGGGAGGGAGGGAGGAGGGAGAGAGAGAAGCAAAGGAAGGAAGGAAGGAAGAAAGGAAGGAAGGAAAGAAGGAAAGAAGGAAGGAAGGGAAAAACAGACACAGAGAGAATAATTCCCAGCATCAACCCTGAGCCTGCACACATACATACACATTCATATACATATGCACACACACACATGCAATGCACTTGTGTACACATATGAACTCACCTGCACACGTTCTGCATACATGCACACACTAAAAAGGGGGGCAATGAAAACATGCGGCAATCATCTCTGCATTCAAGAACAAACACATCGAATGCAGGCTTACTGCAGTTTTCCCGAGTGAGGCAGACACCAGTGCTGGTCCCACCTGAGCCCCACCTGGCCCCACCTGAGCCCCCACCTGAGCCCCCACCTGAGCCCCCACCTGAGCCCCCACCTGAGCCCCCACCTGACCCCACCTGAGCCCCCACCTGAGCCCCCACCTGGCCCCACCTGAGCCCCCACCTGAGCCCCCACCTGGCCCCACCTGAGCCCCCACCTGAGCCCCCACCTGAGCCCCACCTGAGCCCCCACCTGATCCCACCTGAGCCCCCACCTGAGCCCCCCACCTGGCCCCACCTGAGCCCCCACCTGAGCCCCCACCTGGCCCCACCTGAGCCCCCACCTGAGCCCCCACCTGAGCCCCACCTGTGCCCCACCTGAGCCCCCACCTGAGCCCCACCTGAGCCCCACCTGAGCCCCCACCTGAGCCTCACCTGAGCCCCCATCTGAGCCCCCACCTGGCCCTGGTTGACTTGGTACCAAGCTTTATCATGGGAGAAGGGGCTAGATAAAAATAAGAAGGAGAGAGAGAAGGAGGAAGGGAGAGAAGAAGGGAGGGACGGGGAGAGGAGGGGGAAGGAAGAAGGACAGGGAAAAGAGTGGGAAAGGAAATGGCCCCCAAGTTCCTACCCTCAGAAGGCAGACAAGCCTACAGAGGGAGATTTATTATGTCCATCTCTGGGCATTAGCCAAGGCTTGCTCATTCTAGACAGTCACTTGACTGTCACAGCATTACTCCTGGGAATTGCTGGTGGCTGCCATCACTCTTTACAGAGAGAGTGAATCCGGAAGGATAACAGACAACCTAATTGCTGTCACAGGACCATTTGCTCTGCGTTCAGTATCTGGGTGACGGACATGGGTTTTGCTGTGCCGCTGTTGCTATTAATGCATGGCTACTGAAGCTGCAGTGACTGCTACTATTGCGGCGGTGAGGGTACCGCAATAACTGTGATCTCAGACACTACTCTATGGATACTGTTACTATTGCTGCTACCGCTGTTACTGCGGACATGAGCAAAGCCACGGCAAGGAAAACAATGCCTCATCCCATGGAATGGCAAGGCCTTCCCCAGCTTAGGCTTAAATGAATGACAAGGCCTTTCCCTGGCCTGCATGTCCAAAGGCACTTGACCTTTAAAACCATTATTTGCAGAAATGACCCAGTGCACTCTTCTGGTCTCTGTGGGCACACATACATGTAGCATATACCAACACAGATGCACACACAGGAATGAAAATAGAATTTGAAAAACAGAAATAAAGGCGCCTGGACTGTCTTCCTGGCAGACACATTACTTTTGCTTGTTTCAGTGAGTTCTTTCCACCGTGTAGGGAGTTGGTCTTATTAGTGAAATGGCAGGGACAGAAATATTCTCCCTGGAGAGGCGAGGGCCACTTCTGTCACCTGCTGAGAGCCACCCCTACCCCCAGGATAGGAGTAAGTGAAGGAAAGGCTATCTATTCTCCTACTCAAGTTATGTGGATCCAAGGAGATTGTTTATTTTGATTTGTGTGCCAGGGATACACGAATAGAGGACAGCTTGCAGGAGTCAGTCTCTCTTCCATACATGGCTACCAGGAGTGGGTATCGAGTCTCGAGACTTGGCGACAAACACCTTTCCAGGTGCAGCCTCTCGCTGGCCTGATCCGTCACATTTCTGCATCCCTCACTGCAAATCTGATTTTCTCAGAGGTGGGGACTAGGAAAGGAATGGCGTTCAGCCTGACTCTCCACTAGGAAAAGTTTCCTTGAGCCTTGACCTACCGGAAGCTGCTGCGTCTGCACGTCACCAAGTCAATCCCAAGTGATGCAGCGAAAACTCCACGGTCCACTCGGGAGCTGACAGCACAGCTTGGGTGATTGGCAGAAGGATGAAGGAGAGGCGGAGCCTGCAGAGAGCCTCTGGCTTGAGCCACCCCTCCCTGGCAAGGGAGAGGAGCCAGAGAGCTCTGTTTAATCATACTTAGTCTGAAATGAAATGCACGGCCATCAATGAGAGCCCCAGCTTCTGTTTCACACGAGTGCCCTGGGTTCTAGCTGGAAAGAGGTAATCAAGGAGATAAGTGGCCAGCAAGGACCCTCTCCCTTTTCAACCTTAGTATTAAATCCCTTTGATGGTCCCATTGGGCCTTAGGCCAAAGGAAGGAAGGAGTTCATGAACACCATTAAAGAACTAAAAATAACTGACTTATTTCTCAGCTACACTGGCTTTGCCTAAGTCTGGGGAAAAGCAAAGGGTTGGGGGTGCGGTGAAACTTGAGAGCAAAAATCCACGGTAACAAGTGACTTCTATTTATGGATTACGTTCCATGATCAACGGTCATGTAGCTGCGGAATAGGAGTGAAGGTGAAGTCGCACGTAGCCATTTAATTTTCTCTAATTAGGTGAACCGTCCAGGGTTTTTGTTTTGTTTTGTTTGTACTTTTGACTGGCAAAACATTGGCTCTATTGTTTTAAGCGGTTTTGAAATTTTGTTTCGAGTTTTGAAAATTGTGTACATACCTGTGGGTCTGTGTGTGGGTATGTGCACATGTGAGTGCAGTGCCTGAAGAGGCCAGAAGAGGGCATCAGATCTCCTGGAGCTGAAGTGACAGTGGTTGTGAAAAGCCCAGTGTGAGAGCTGGGGACAGAACTTAGGTCCTCCAGAGGAGCAGCACGTGCTCTTAAACACTGAGCCGTGTCTCCAGCCCTGTGTGTAGTTTTTAAGTCACTTTCCGCTGGCACACGGGACTCTGGGACCTTGCACTTTCCATGTCTTCTGATTCCTCCCACCAGAGCTTTCAGCCTGTCATCATTTTCATCTCTTAGTGTTCTTCAGGAGGTAAAGAAATGGCTTGCAGCACGGAGACAAGGGGTCTTCACGGATTTGTGGGTGCTGACCACAGTCCCATTTCACAGCTGAGTGGGTGGAGAAATTTAGAAACCGAGATTACTAATGATGTGACTTGAAGGGGATGTCCCCACTATGCTGACTCATCCTCTGCGGACTCCAAGGATCACTGACACAGCCACCACATGCCACTTTCTTAGGCTCAGCTAAGTGAAGCCGAAGGCATGGAGGGTCTGACACAGAGGGAAGGAAGGTCCTCTGAAGCCTCAGAATTTGGTGTGGGAGACAGGATGCCAGGAGGAGGGCAAGAACAGCCATCCCTGATTAGGACATAGTGAGTGACCTCAGGGGTCCAGTAGAAGAAGGCACTAGGCTGGAGGATGGGAGGAAGGGGTGGCACAAAGCTGTGGGTGGGTGTGCAAATATACAGGTGTGTAAGTGTGTTCACATGCATCTAAGTGTCCATGCTTTACGTCTGCGTGTTTACAGGTATGCGGGCGTGTAAGTGCAGGGGTGTGTATGCTATAAGCACTTTTACAGGTGCGTGGGGGAGATGGTTTGACTGAGATGTCCCCACATCCTAGGCAATTAAATACTCAGTTCCCAGTTGGCACTGTTTGGGGACTCAGGAGATGTGGCCTTGATAGAGGAAATATGTCACCAGGGGTGGGCTCTGAGAGTTTAAGGACTCCTGTCATCTCAAGTTTGCTCTCTCTGTTTCCTGTTTGAGGTTCCAGATGTGATCCCTTCACCGCTGCCCCAGCTACCACACCTTCCTGCTGATGCTCTTCCCCACTGTGGGGACGATGGAACTGTAAACAGGAAATAAACCCTTCCTTCCATAAGCTGCCTGGGTCATGGTGTTTTACCACAGCAATAGAAAAGCAAAAAAAGACAGTGCAAAAGTTTGCAGGCGCCCAAGTATTTCGGTTCAAAGGTATCAGGTGTGCCTTTGGGCAGGTTTTCAGGGTTGTCGGTACATTTAAGAGTGAATACACAGGTATATAGGCAGGCATGAGGTAGATATCGAGTGTGCAAGTGTGCAGGGATGTTGCGGGATATTTGATCACACTGTGTGACAATGTCTCTGCTTTACCTCACTTATCTAAGGCATCTTCTGATTGGTTTAATAAAGAGCTGATGGGCCAATAGCTAGGCAGGAGAGGATAGGTGGGAATTCCTGAGAGAGAGCAGAACTCAGGGGAAGAATCTGAGAGACAAGGGATTCATCAGCCAGATGCAGAAGAAACTGGACTTACAATATGGAGGAGAGGATATCAGGCCACGTGGCAGAACGTAAACGGGTTAATTTAAGTTTTAAGAGCTAGTTGGGAATAACCCCAAGCTAAGGCCAAGCTTTCATAATTAATAAAAAGTCTCCATGTCATTATTTGTCATTCAGAAGCCAGTGGTCAAAAGAAACTCAAGCATAGAAGTGTGCCAGTGTGAGTACACAGCTATAGGGCAACACAGGTGTGCAGGTCTGCAGAGGAGCCAGGCTGGTACCCTCTGGATGCAGAGACGAGCTGATGCCTCGGAGGCCCTGGTGTGGGACAAGCCAGGGCCCCAGTGCTGGACAGAGGGGAGTTATTGTGTCTGCCTGCTTCACAGGAGACAGGCCAACACTGTGGTCCCGCTGTTACCAGTCCCATCAGCCCTAGTGACAAAAGCCACTGGCTGGAGTGGAAGCCTTGAACTTGAAGGCATTTCCAGGCTGGGTGACACCGAAGCCTCCGAAAGCTCACAGTCAGGGAGAACAGAGTGACAAGATAGGGTCCCTGCGCCACCTCTACTCAGCAAATACTTGTGTCCCTGGACCTCTTCAGTCACTTAAATGAGAGCTCCCATTTACAGAGGTCAAGCCAGAAAAGGGAAGCAGGCAAGATTGCAGAGACAGGAGCAGGGGTGTCACACAGCCCTGGGAGGCCCATCACCCAACAAGGGTCCCTCTGTAATGAGTGGGTACCCATAAATGGGGCCAGGTCTCCAGTGTGCATCTGAGATGCAAGCTGCCCCCGAGACCCTAGCTGGTGACTCGAGGCAGACCTTCACAAAGCCTATGAGGTGTGAGCCCCTCCAATCCTAACCCATTGTCCACGGACTGAGCTTGCTGGTGGCAGACCAAGGGCTACACAGGCTAAATGCCTATCTTATGGTTGTCACTTAAACTCCAAGTGGCAGGCATGGGGTCAATGTCAGAGGTCAGGGTGGATAAGTCAGTCCAGGACATGGATCTGTCCCAGGAGATTCACATTCAGGCAGGGGGGACAATAAAGTCATTTCAGACAGCATTCTGAGCACGCTAAGTGTCAATGGTGCGGGGAGGGACAGGAGGGACAGGTGGCATGAGTCTGTGAACAAGGAAGGACTTTCCCACCAGGTGCTCTGAGCTGTAGCTGCGGGCTGAATGACCCGGAGAAGGCAGCCACAAAGGTGGGCAGGAAACCCTTTCCAAGCAGAGCAACAGCAGGCATGGCTTGAGCAGCCACTAAGCCCGGCAGAGCGCAGGATGCGGAAAGCTTCAGGAAAGAAGGGGGTGGGTGGGGAGAGGCTCCACAGAGAGGGAGAAGTAAAGGGGCAGGCAAGGGGCTGGGACTAGAGATGAAAGTCTGTTAACCCAAGTGGAAGAAACGCCTCAGCAGTTAAAAGGCCTGGCCGCTCTTCCCGAGGGCCAGGGTTCTATTCCCAGCACCTACATTATGCTCCATTTCCAGGTACTCTGGTGTCATTTTTTGTGGTCTCCTCGGGTACCAGGGATGCACTTGGTGCCCAGACATGTGCAGACAGGATATCCCACACACAGAAATAAACGAAAAAAGAAACAATACTTGAGGCATCATCTTAGAAAAGACCTACTTCCCTTCGTGCGTGTTTGTGTGGATGCCGCCGATACCAGGTGGCTGCCAGGTGAGAAGACAGCATTGATGGCTTGGAACCTGGCCTGGACTAGAGATAAACTACCGTAATGACTTTATAACAGAAGCGGGTTATTCTGGGATCTCGGAATACCTGCAAAGCCACCTTTTCCTTACTGAATGCTTTCATTTACAGACGTGATTCCTGATTTAAATGCCCCAGGGGCGGTTAAGGCTGGGGCAAGGCTCTGCTGGGAGCAGACACTGTTTCCTTGCTTTGGTATTGCTCTGCGTCCATGAGCAGCCTCTTTCCTCAACAGTGCAAGCTTGTGGTTTCTGCTGTGTTTTGTTTTTGAGGCGTTGGAGACCAGACCCATGTAGAGTCTTGCAAATACAAGGTAAGCCCTTGACCACTGAGAAGTTGCTCAGGCTGGCCTTGAGCTCTCTGTTGCCCAAGCTTACTTGGAAACTGTGAACCCTCTGCTTTAGCCCCCTGAGTAGCTGTGATTATCAGGCCCTACTGGTATCTGTCTATGTATATATATTTTTACTTGTATATCTTTATATGCATGTATATGTGTATATGTATGTGTTTATGAATGGAATCGGATATGTGAATATGTATACATATATGTAGATATAAATGTGTATATGTATGTATTTGTATCTGTATGTGGATATGAATATGTATACATGTGTAATATGTGTATGTCTATATGCATATGTATATATCTCAATAGGATTAGCAGGACTCTGCAAAGGAGGCACTGCCTTGAAGGCTCCCTGGTGACTTTGGAGCAAATGTGAACACAGGCCGTTGTTCTACTCTGAGTAACCACTAACCCTCCAGGTGCCGAGGCAGAGGTGAACTGTAAGGGGTGAGCCCTCCTGGAACTCAGTGTGCTTCCCCTCTCCTCAGGAGCGGAAGATTTTGCATCGCAGATTCTCACCTAAGCCCTGCTGTTCTGTGTCAGCTGCAAAACACAACACTAATGTAAGCATCTTGGAAAACACTTGCATGCACACATGTAAACAGTGCAATCAGCAAAGTCGCTGCTCTTCGGGGCGTGAACACAGGTAATCACAAACAAAGGCATTCGGGCATCTTCACCCGTCGGGATGGCTCACATCCCCAGATGTGGCGAGTGTGCAGTGCGTGGCGATGTCACAGGGCTCTGGGACGGCAGTTTCCGACGCTGGCTCCAGGCTCAGATCAGCTGCTGTACCCAGGGATGCATTAAGGGGCCCATCCTGAGAGCACACAAAATATATCTCATGCTTCCAGATTGACAAGATATTTGGGGATTAAGCCGGCTGCTTCACACTGTAATCCTTCGATACAGCATAATTGAAATAGGCTGTGGCTGAAAGACTAGCTCCTGCCAGCATTTCTACATTAAAGCTGAATGACAGTAGGGGTGGGGATGGGAGGGTAAGACGGCTCACTTGGTAAGTGCCTGCCCTGCAAAGCTGTTTACCTGAGTTTGGACCTCATTAAACAGCTATGCACAATGGCAAGCATTGGTAACCCTAGCGCTTGGGAGGACGGAGACAGGAGGACCCCCCGGAGGTCACTGGCCAGACAGCCTAGGCAGATTCAGTGAGCTCTAGGTTTAGCGAGAGACCCTGTCCCAAAAAATAAGGTGGAGGCAATCAAGGAAGACAGCTGACAGCGGCCTCGGACCTACGCACACCCAATGGGATCAACTAGAAAGACCCAACCAATGGGATGCGTTCATTTAGGAAATAAAGGGAGGTGACATAGAGCTCGGATCCCACTGCCTTTCATGACCAACCTGGAAATGGCATTTAAGGCCACCCTGCACTACTCTGTCTATCCATCCGCGCATGGCCCTCCTCCGCCATTAAACAGACCAAGTGATGGTTGTTTTTTGAAACAGAGACTTTCTCTTTAGTCCTGGCTGCCCTGGAACTCACTCTATAGACCAGGCTGGCCTCAAACTCACAGAGATCCTCTTGCCTCTGCCTCCCTAATTCTGGAATTAAAGGCGTGCGCCACCATGATCAGCCTTCATGATGTTGAGAAGGCAGGGAGAGGTTTTACCACTGTTCACTGTTCACCTCTAATGAGGGGCCTGAGGTCAAGGCAGTCCTGAGATGAGGCTCAAGACGCAATATGGGCATTGAACGTTTCAAACACACCATTCTACCCCATGTTAAAGGGCTGTCCCTGGGAACATCCTGGACAGTTAATAGGAGTTGAGGCAGGGTCCTGGCCTCAGATTTTTCCAGGAAGGTGTTTACCCTGAAGGTGGGCTTGGCTTCCTTCGCTACCATTTGGGATGTCAAGCTAAAACCATCAAACTTCTCTCTGCCAGGCAAGTTTTTCCACCCAGCGATACAGTTTCCAGGGACATTCTGAATTCATCCTCCCACTCACCCAGGGACCAGCCCAGCTGAGCCAGGTCTTGTTCTGTGATGTAGGAAAAAAAAAAAAAACACCCACAGAACTCAGGAAAGAGACGCAGCGAACAGGCTGCTGGGATGCACGGGCAGCGTCCATAGGCCTGAGAGAAACCTCCACAAGCTCTCTCTCCACGATGCTCATCGGCCGTGTGCACCTGGAATGTCTTTGGCTCACATCCAGATCAAATGCCGCTCGCCTACTCTGGGCAGATAGCAACAGTGGTGAGCTGCGATCATTTACAAAGGTCACGATCGGGAGCGGGCCCCGCAGCAGTCGTTTAAAATTCGATTGATCCCTATTTGTAGTCAGGGAAGGAAAATGGGCACTTGGACCATATTGTAATTATGAGGCTTCCAGGCAGCCGTAAATAGATGTGCAATCTCTATACCGGCAAATTCCTGCGAGAAGACAAGATTGCCCTGGCATAGCACGTTGCTGGGAAAAGGTTGAAGATAAAACTGCATTAAAAAAGAAAATCAATCATCTTCCAGCTAATTTGCCCCACTCGCCGCCCATCAGGGTTATCACAATGGTCAGATGTCTGTTGAATGTATTCACAGGAGGGACCGACTTGATGAAAATGAAATCTGAAGTCTCAAAGCCTCAAACTCAACGGGGTGCCCGGGGAGGCGAGTTTTAGGGATGGGCAGGTTCCAGAAGCCACAGCACAGAAGAATTTTGGAGTGGCTCTCTCTGAGTCTTGCCGAGACTCAGGGTCCCACCCCACCCCACCCCTCTACCCCCGCCCCGGAATTTCCAAGAACAGCAGCTCCCTTTGGGCGCTGCCCACTAACAGCCAGCGATACCCACACACCAAACCTCGATTCGGCCACACCATGCGGAATGTCTCTGTCCCTTTGCCGGAGGCCCACGTTCCCCCATGGGAGGCTCAGGGCTTCCGAATCTACTCGGGAGCCTGGTACTGGACGCACGCTTCACCTTGGTTCCCTCTGTTTGGGTCAACTCTCTTTCCACGCCTACAGCCTCGGGTATTAACAGTGCCCTTCTCTAAGGGGCGGTTGTTAAATCACGATTCCTTTCTCTGTGTGGAGGCGGCCATCATGTACCAGCAGAGCCAGGATCTAAGAGGAGGATTTCGTAAACCTGGGAGCCTGGGATGGTGGTGCGCACCAGTAATCCCAGCGCTGGGGAAGCCGAGGCAAGAGGGTCTCCAGTTTGAGGTCAGTGAGAACAAACGTCAAAAATGGTTAAAATAGCAAATTTTATATTATACCTATTTTATCAAAATAAAAACAGGAGGCTAGCAAGATGTCTCAATGGGTAAGGGTACTTGCTGCCAAACCTGATGGCATTAGTTCACATCTCCATGACCGCATAGTGGAAGGAGAGAACTGTTTCCTGCACTGTCCTGTGACCTACACACACACACACACACACACACATACACACACACACACACACTCATGCACACAGACATACACACACATACACACATACACACACATACACACACACACACTCACGCACACAGACATACACACACACACACATACACACACATACACACACACACACTCATGCACATAGACATACACACACATACACACAAACACATACACACACACACACACACCCATACACATACCACACACACATACATACACACACCAATTACACACATACACATACACACACACACCACACACACCACACACATACACATACCACATACATACACACACACTCACACACACAGACACACACTCACACACACATACACATACACACACATATACACACACACATACACATACCACACACATACACATATACACATACCACACACACACATACACACACACATACACACACACACACACACACACATACACACACACACACCACACACACACTTACTCACACATACACACACACACACACACAATATGTATTATAAATGTAAAGGGTAAGGCAATACTTGGTAATCCAAATTAGTATTTCTGAGCCTCGTGTGAAGGGACCCAGGATGCCTGATGGCGAGCCATCATGGCATGACTGAAAGAGGCCAGTTGCTGAGAAACTCTGGGCCAGTTTTGAAAGAACTAACGGACATGAAGGCAGAGACCCCTCCACACACACATTTTCTGCACACAGCTTTATCGAATACTAAACTTGATTTTTGTTGTATTATTTAGTATTATTGTGTGGCTTTAGAAGGCACACAAAACGCTGTGGAACTGGCAGTGATAGCGCACACCTGTAATCCCCGCTGAGGCAGGAAGATTTCAAGCCCAGGTCTAGCTCATGCGGCATACTGAGACCATTTCTCAAAAACAAAACAACAAAACTTGATAAAGTCATTGTGGTTGCTGTATAATATCCCATGACATTCACATGGCACAATCCACACTGGATTAGGTGTCTTCTAAATTTTTACAACGCAAACACCTCAGTTGGCATCCCAGCGCATAATTTCTATTGACACCATTGGCTCTCTGGACACCTGTGGAGGGTGCAGGGAGGCCTGGCTAGCATCCCCTGCACAGTGAGGGTCAGGCTACAAGCCCAGGCCACGTGACAGCCACCTTTGCCTGAGGTTACCGTGACTCTGTGCCTGGCCATTGTAGCCGGCAGAAGAACCATAAACCAGGAGCCACCTTACCCTCTCCCTCCAAACCAGCCCTCTAGACAGGCTTTGTGAGAACCAGAGGAACATACCCTCCAACTCTTACACATGCTTGGGAAGCATGCACACTTGTACACAGTACACATGCACCCCCCACACACACACACATATGCACACACACACACACACACACATACATGCCAAAATCCCAGTTAAAGTGAAGAGATGGTTTGTGAATAAGCCTACCCATTAGAAGTATATTTCCACGGCCCAATGAAAACAGCTAATTGAGTGATAGAGTCCTACAGCACACATAGAATACCTGCCAACTACACACTGAATAGAACACGTCACCTGTGACCAGACACTAGGTGATTACCCAGTTTCCTGCCTATTTAATAAACACCTTGCATCACCACTGGGGTGCAGCAGCCCCGGAACTTGACCCTACAGTGGTTATCACTGCAGATCCCCACCAGCCATGTCCCTGCAATGCTTGTCCTTGCTTCCGTCTGTCCCCCCATCCCCAGCCAGGCAACCAGGGAGCGTCGTCACCAGGCCTTGCTCCTGTCCCCTTGGAGTCTACTCACCTACAAAAGCCACAGTGACCTTTGAAAACACTATTCACGTCAGAATGTCAATGTCATCATGAGGCGACTGGACTCACGTGACCCTCTCCAGGACTCACGCAGTGCCCTCCATGGCACCACCCAGCAGCCTCTGACATCACACCCAACTCACTTCTCTGTTTGTGTCAGGTACGCAGCTGCCTCCTCTGCTCCGAACACCTGCCTGGGGCCTTTGCACAGACACGCCGACCCCCATTTCTTCTCAGCTGGGTCCTTTCAAACATCCCCACAAGTCACTACAGCTGTTCCCTCAAGGCCGTTTCCAACCAGCCCTCTATGACATCATCCTCATTTATTTTAACTTCAGAAAGCACTACTTTTTATTAACATACTTACAATATCAAAAGTTGACTTTGCTTTGTAACATTTATTTTCCGGAGATGGACACTTGTTGTGTGCTAAGAATGGCTGTCTCCTCAAAGGCTATTTCTGATTAGGTGTTTATAGTATTTGTTGGCTGACTAACAATGTCTTTAAGGACAGGCCTTACTATGTAGGTCAGCTGAGATGCAAAGTCAGCTTCCCGAGGGCTGTGAGTGCAGGTGTGACTGGCTTTTCAGAGCTGTCTTAAAATACATACATGCATGCACGCACAGGCACACACACACAGAGATACACACATATGTACTTGCCCATAGACACACATAGAAACATATATACACACACAGACACACAAACACATAGCACACAGATACACAGATACAAACACACAGACACACACATACACACACACACACACACACAGGCATACACACATACACACACACACACACACACACACACACACACACACACACACACACACACACACGGGGTTCTGGAGCGATGACTGAGCAGTTCAGAGTACCCAGGTTTAGTTCCCAGCACCCACATGGCTGCTATGTTACATTGTGTTTATTTACCGTGTGTCTCGGGTCTCCAGCACACACAGCAAGCGCTTTACCCACTGAGACATCTGCCTTGCTGTTTCATTACTGGTTCAGTCTTGAGTGTGTTCCGTAGTGGCTTTCTTCCTCGTATTCATTTTTTAAGATTATTTTTGGAAGTAACTTCATTTTTTGTTACTGAAGCAAATTGTCTGGCAAAGGAGCAAAGTGTAGCAGAGAGGCCTCTTTAAAGGCGGGGAGGCCTAGGGTGTGGCTTGAGCAACCGACACCCAGTAACGAGTCCCACTCCATGACCTTCTCTGAAACTTCTCCGCTGTACCAGGGCCCTGAGCAGCTGTGTCAGTGCCCAGTGCAGCACCTGGAAAGGACAACCCATGACAGCTGAAGGGCTCCAGAGGGAGTGAGAGTCAAACACAAGCATATACTTTAGCCCCAAGAGTGGCAGTGACCGGTGGCTGTTTTGACCCACCTTCACGGAGGTCAGTTAGCATCGTCGCTCCTTTGGTCTTTCCCAGAGAGGGAGGACAAAGTTGCTGGACCCCACAGTCATCTGGAATGATCATGCCAAAGACAGGACTTGATTTGTTTGAGCAGAGGATGGTGGTTCCCTTTCTACAGTTGATCCTGGGATTCCTGTATCGGAAAGTACCCAGCTTCAAATGCCCTGAGGACGGGATTCTACTTCACCAACAAAATAATAGTAATAGTAATAATAATAATAGTGATGCAGAAAGGTCACACCGTGTAGTTGATGGAGACGTCACAGCCTGTGTGGGCAGCTCACAATCTACGGAAAAGCAGTAGTGCGAGCCGGAGGGGGTGACTTTATTGTAGGACCAAGCACCCTTCGGTGGTGAGAGGGACAATAGATGAATTCTCTCTTCTCCACAGCTGTAAAGCCGGCGGCTTCGAAGCAGGAAGTCTCACGGCTCACGTGAAGCAGGATGCCATGCTCCGGCTTCGTTCTCCCTACCCCTCTGTTTCCATGTCTGGAACCCACCTCCCACCGCTTCCACATCCGCAGACTCCTCCCAGGCGCCTCCCACTCCTGCTGCTCCAACCCTGGTTGATCCCCTCACCTCTCGGTCTTCTGCCAGTCTGGGCTGGTTCCGGGACAGCTCTTGCCTAGATGATAAAATGGCCCCACCTTTGCTGTCCTGATAGCTTGGAAAATCACAGCAGCCTGGGGCAGGAGCCTCTATCATGACTTCAGATTTGATCTTGTTTATGCTCTGTCCTGAATACTCCAGTCCTCTGGGTCCTACTGCCAATGTCCCTGGCTCCTTCCCCGAATCAGAAGCTCAGGAGTCCTGGCAGCCTCCAGCCAGGAGGTGCACAGGCCCCCACTCTTACCATTACCAGCTGTCACTTGTCTGGAAAACCTTCCCCATTTCCCCAATCACTGCAAACCCATTTCCCCTTCATTCTGAAAGGCTCAATGCCAGAGCGCCTCCCTGGTGACATCCCATCTCACAGCTATGGTTTTTATCCTTAGAGCATCCTTGTCTTAGTCACGGGTACTGTTGCTGTGGTGAAACACAGTGAATGACTAAAACCAAGCTGAGGACGAAAGGGCTCATTTGGCCTATACTGCCATATCAGTAGTCCTTCCCTGAAGGAAGTCAGGGCAGGAGCTGAGGCAGAAGCCTTGGAGGGGTGCTGCTAACTAGCTTGCTCCTTGTGGCTTGCTCAACCTCTTTCCTTACAGAATGCAGGACCGCAGCCCAGGGATGGTACCACTCACAATGGGCTGGACCCTTCCCATCAGTGGCTAATGAAGACAGTACCTACAGGTGTGCCTGCATTCCAAACTTACGGAGGCATTTTCTCAGCGGAGGTTCCCGCTCTCTGTTGACTTTAGTCAAGTTGGCATAAGACGACTATCCAGCACACTGTCTAAAGACTATCCAGCACACCGTCTATTATTTTATGTATACCGACATTTGTGGCATGAATGGCTGCGCAACATGTGTGTGCAGCGCTCTCAGAGGCCAGAAGAGGGCATCAGATTCCCCTGGAACTGGTTACAGATGATTGTGAGTCACCATGTAGGTGCCAGGAACTGAACCCAGGTTCTTAATCACTGAGCCATCTGTCCAGCCCTAATGGGTGTTTTATTAGCGCCAAGCTCTAACCAACTAAGCTAACCAGCCCACCCCTAGTGTGTATTTTAATTTGACTCTAAGAGAGGATTTTGAACATGTCCCCCAAATGACAAATATTTGAAAGGATATGCTAATGACCCTGATCTGATCATTATGTAGCATCACATGGCATCTCATGGGATGTACCACCTGTCAGTTAAAATGGCATTAAGTTGGGAGTGGCACCACGTGTCTAAAAACCCAGCACTCAGAAGGCATATAATAATTAAACTTGAAATTCAGACAAGTTGTGGCTGTAGCAGAAATGGTTATTTTTGCTTGCTAGACTTAACTTTCCTCATTCACTCTATTCCATGGTTCCAGCGCACTGGGCTGGCGCTATGCAGAGAAAAAAGAAATGTGTCAAAGAACCCACCTACAGGGCTACACACTCCCAAACGCTCTGCAGACCTGCCTGGGCTTCTGCTGAGCCACGACTCTGCCTTCCCCAGGCTGGAGGCTCGAAGCAGGCACACCCTAAGTAGAATACACGAGAAACACGCCCACCAGGCTCATCTTTCAAAGCCATAGAAGTCCCCTCCACCCTCACCCCTACCCTCCGCTCTCTACACCTTGGCTGCCTCCCTCTTGCCCCATCCCTAGCCTTCCCTAGATGCTCTCAGCCCAAGACGGGTTTGATATTTCTATGGCTTCCTATAAACTGATGGAAATATTCTCTCCCAAGCAGTCCTACCCCTCACATCCCCCCTACCGCAAACCCTCACAAACATTGCTTCTCCTGAGACTGCACCCCCTTGTCCAGTGAAGCTGCCACGGCCCCAGAGCACTGGCTACCTTGTGTACCGATGACCAGCTCCCTCTATCGGCAGTGGGCCTCAAGGCCAGCGATGCTTCTTGGTGCTCTCCCTTGAGGTAGGGCTGTGTTGTGGATGAAATAAACGTACACAGAAGGCAAGACCATGGGCACCAAATCAGACTTGCCCAAGGATGCAAAGAACATTCTATAAAACAGCCTCAGCATTTTCCCCCAGGATAGAGATGATAGGTAGATAGATAGGTAGATAGATAGATAGGTGGATAGATGCATATGTATGTATATGTATGCATATACACACATACACACATATATGTATACATACGGTGTGTGTGTGTGTGTGTGTGTGTGTGTGTGTGTGTGTGTGCAGATATAAAGTTCCTTCCTTTCTCTAAAGAGATAATTTTGCAAGCCGTTCACCAAACTCAGCCAGGAAGTCTAAGGGCTCTCCTCCAAGACTGACAGTGGGCTTATCAAACTACTCTGTTTAGCAGGAACCGTCTGGCTTTTTAGAAAGGGGAGACCACTCTTGTGCTCTGTTTTTCCACCTGTGAAGAGTCCATCCTCCTTCTCCGTAATGTTTCCTTTTGACGGACAAAGCCATTGGAAGGGTCATTCATGGTGCCCTCCCTCTGCAGGAGCAAGGGAAGAAAAGAGAGTTTACAGGCACGCCCACTTCTGTGATGGGCTTTATAGTCTGATCAGGCCCAAGTAGATGCTTTCTTCTTAAATTAATTGTGTTTTTAAAGTATTTTTTAAAAAATGTATGTGTATGTGTGTGCATATCTGTATGTGCATATGTGTGTAGTTCCCACAGAGGCCAGTAGGGGGCATAGGATCCGCTTGAAGCTGGCATTACAAGCAGTTCTGAGACACCTGGGAACCAAGTGTAGGTTCTCCGGAAAAGCAGCAAGTGCTGCTCTTAACCACCTCACCGGCTCTTCAACCTCCTAGTTTTTCTTTCCTTTCAAATGCTGTGTATGGGGGGGGGTATGCGCATGGGAGAGCAGTTCAGAGGCCCATGAGCTATAGCTAACACTTCAGTTTCAACCAGGGAATATTTCTAGGGGTGTCTCACCCAGGTGAGGTAGTGCATGCCTTAACACTCCAGAGGATCACAAGTTCAAGGTCAGCCTGGGCCCTATAGTGAATGAAAGGATGCCCTGGGCTACATAGGGAGACTTTGGCGTGGGGGGTGTCTAGATGGAAACTACCTAAAGCCTTTGTTTTCTTTATGAGTCGTTAGGGCCCAAACATCTGCTTTGCTTTGTTTTGGTTGCTTTTTGAGACAGGGTCTCTCTGTGTGTCCCTGGCTGTCCTGGGACTCACTATGTGGACCAGGCTGACCTTGAACTCACAGAGATCCGCCTGCCTCTGCCTCCCCAGCGCTGGCATTACAGGTGTGCTCCGCCTTCTCCCCTCCCCCCAGGCACAAGTGAATTTGGAACCACTGGACCAGTTTCCGATGGCTTCCTCGCCTGGCACCCCTCTCAGCAGGCGCCGGGCATGGGTTCCCGGAGAAGGGACACACATTCCAGGCCATCTTCCACACACCAACAAGGAGGGGATTAGAAAGAGCACGCGAGTGCCACATGCGCAAAAGCCTGCCCTATTGATCACATGTAATTTACATCTTACAAAGATGTGAATTCCTGCGTTCTCACTCCACAAGGAAAATCTCAATGATTTATTCATTTCAAATGAAAAATAGAAGGTAGATGAGAAGAATGAGTTCACAGACTGCCTCCTTCTCGGGGCACTGGTGCGAGGCTCTCTCGCATACTGCCCGGAGGCCTCGTGTTCAAGTCCCTCTAATTAACAAGGTGAATCAGGCGGCGGCAGCGCTCTAATTAGTGAGCAAGACAAGCCGACGGAGGCAGGCAGGCTGAGTGTGCCGCACCGTGCCGGCCCACAAAGGCGCAGCTCACTCCAAGCAGGGGGAAAACACAGATCTCTCTCAAATAACAAAGGTGTGTGGGTGGAAGGGGAGGCCACCTCACTTTTATTCTCCACGTTCGTGGGGAATGTCTCACGCATTCCCTGGCATAACTAACTCCTTGCTGTGACGAGGTTGGCCTCAGCCAGCTGTGCTATCTTTCAGGCACGCTGTCACTTACAACGAGGGCATCTAAAGAAATTATCTTAGTGCCGGGTATTCAGCTGGCATGCACAGAGTCCTGAGTTTAGTCCCCAGTATTTGTGGGGACACACACCTATAACCCCAGCATTCAGGAGGTGGGGGCAGAGGAATGGGGAGTTCAAGGTCATCCTGGGCCAACCTAGCATGCTCGAGGTTAGCCTGGGCTATGTGAGACCCTGCCTCAAAAATAAATAAAATATAATACATTTTTGTGATCGGGATGGTTGCACTCCCTTGTGGAATGTTCTCGCTTATCAGCTGTCAGTATAACGGTAGCCGGAAGATCTCTTTAGAGTTTAGTCATCATGTTAGGCTAGGGCTCTGTGGGGTTGGTAACTGTCCAGTTCATCCTTGTCCCCTGACCCCCCCCAATACCATACTATCCCATGATTTCATGGAGTTAGCTGCTTCATGGAAGTAGATTCATACCTCATATGTCTTTCTAGAAGTTTAGGGTTCAAGGAAAAATCAACATCTCATTTTGTGATTTATGGTGGGTTTGTATATATTTCAGACCACGAAACATTTATCCTATTTCCTAATCTCTCTCATCTATCTGTCTGTCTGTTTATCTCTCTCCTCCTCCCACACTTTAAAAGATGATTTATTATTTTATGTGTATGGCTGTTTTGTCTGAATGTACATCTGTGCACCACATGCGTGCCCTGTGCCCACAGAGGTCAGAAGAGGGTGTGAGGCCCCTGGAGCTGGAGATACAGATGGTTGTGAGCCACCGTGAGGATGCTGGGAAGCAGACACAGGTTTTTTTCTGGAGCAGCTACATCCATCCAGCTCCTTACATAGGCTGGCCTCACACTCACTCTGTAGCCCAGGCTATCCTGATTCCCAACCTTTCTGCTTTAGCCTCCTGAGTGCCAAGACGACAGGTTCCCATCACAACACCTGGCTTTGTTCTTCATTTTCCCTGAAACTAGCATGTCTGGAGTGGACCCTTCTTTAATGACTCAACTCAGTGCCCCCTGCCCCACAGGGACATCAGAAGGAGTCAGGAAGAACCAGTGCAAACACTTAGTCCCCAAGGAGGGGCTGTGCCACAGCTGGGTAACCAGCCTGACCCCAAATGAGCTGGGCTCCAGCTAGAAATGTCCGCTGCTCGCGAGCTTTGGCCTTGCCTTCACTTGTGGTTGCTTATTCGCTGACACAGGTTTTCCTCCCTCAGCCTCTCTAAGTGTGTCCAGCCCCTGAGCGTCCCCACGGAACCACTGATGGGTGGCAGCGTCTGGTAACCCGGCAGGTGTGCCTTAACCAAGGGCTGTGAGTGACCTCCGTGTCCTGTGAGATCCAGCAGCCTTCAGTGGAGCTCAAAGGGCATTTTCTTTTAGTACCGGGGACCAGTCGGCAGGTGGATGCTAGGATCCGTCTTGTGGATAGCAAACAGTAACTCAGGTCAGATACAGCAAAAGCCACCTGCAGGACACCATCTCAGTAACAAACGCCGCAGCGGCACCTCCTCAGAGGAACAGTGACATCGCTACCTTGTCATAGTCTGAGGAACCGGGTACCAGAATTGTTGAAAGTCTGTCTAGGGCCTCTCACCTAGACAATACCATGGATGTAGACCTGAAACCTGGCTTTCTAACCCGACCCACACTTGTGCCAGCCTCCTGTTATCTGAGTCTGGATTTACAGACGGTATTGCTTTTCTTATTGATGTGACCAAATGTCTGGCAAACAGCTGGAGGAAGGAAGGGCTTCTTTGAGGGGATACAGTCTGTCACAGTGGGTAGGCATGGCAGCCACAGTGGAAGGTAGAGAGAGGGAGGGAGGGGGAGGGGGGGAGGGAGGGAGGGAGGGAGGAGGGAGGGATAGAGGGAGGGAGGGAGGGAGGAAAGGAGGAGGGAGGGAGGGAGGGAAGGAGGGAGGGGGGGAGGGAGGGAGGGAGGGAGGGAGGGGGAGGGAGGGAGGGAGGAAGGGAGGAAGGGGGAGGGAGGGAGGGAGGGGGGAGGGAGAGAGGGAGGAGGGAGGGGGAGGGAGGGAGGGGGAAGGGAGGAAGGGGGAGGGGGGAGGGAGGGAGGGGGAGGGAGGGAGGGAGGGGGAAGGGAGGAAGGTGGGAGGTGGGAGGGAGGGAGGGAGGGATAGAGGGAGGGGAGGGAGGAAGGGAGGAGGGAGGGAGAGAGGGAGGAGGGAGGGAGGGAGGGGGAGGGGGAGGGAGGTGGGAGGGGGAGGGAGGGAGGGAGGGAGGGATGGAGGGAGGGAGGGAGGAAAGGAGGGAGGGAGGGAGAGAGGGAGGAGGGAGGGGGAGGGAGGGGGGGAGGGGGAGGGGGAGGGAGGGAGGGAGGGGGAGGGAGAGAGGGAGGAAGGGAGGAAGGTGGGAGGTGGGAGGGAGGGAGGGAGGGATAGAGGGAGGGAGGGAGGAAAGGAGGAGGGAGGGAGGTGGGAGGGAGGGGGAGGGAAGGAGGGAGGAGAGAGGGAGGGGGAGGGGGAGGGAGAGCATCCGATGCTGCAAGGCTCATGTGCTGAAGTTTGCATCCCAAGCTGGCAGATCCAAGAATGGAGAGCCAACTGGTCCAAGAGGCCTCTGAGACAATGAATTATCCCTCTGGCAGATTCATAATTTGACAGCACCGTCAGAAGGGGCCGGAAGTGGGGCCTGCGGGGAGGATGTATCACGTCCCCTGCCCGATCCTGTTTCTGTGTTTCCTGTCTCCCGCGAGTGAGCGAGAAAGCTTTCTCCACCATGACGCTCTGCTTCCTTGTGGGCCCACAGCGATGGAACCAGAATGTCTACAGCTGTGAGCCAAGGTGAATTCTTTCTCTTTTCAAATGGCATCGTCTGGTGATGGAAAGCTAACACAGTCTCAGCCTAGGCAGCCCTCGGTGGCAGACTCTAACTCCAGGGAGGACTGAGCAATTATTAAAAAAAAAATTCTCGTCTTCCCTCTCTGGGGAGAAATGAGTGACAAGGCCGGTGTGGGCTCTTTAACAAACAGGATTACCTCTGCTCCTGCTACTCACCCTGTAACACATAGTTTCAGAGATCTAAGGAGCCACCAAGGAGGACGCCGGTCTAGAGAAGCTCAAGAGCACTGTGGCCACTGGGAAGCCACTCTGATGACCCCAGGGGCTCTGCCCTCCGTGGCAACTTCTAGGCTGGGTATTCTCTACACCCACGTGGCTCAAGGTGGAGTTTAATCGCCGCAGTGAGAGCATTAAGAGGCCGACCTAAAGAGATGCTTGACCACTCGGGCGCTGCACTGTGGGATGATATGGTCATCGCAGGAGTGGGTTAGCTGTGGTGACAGTGGGATTGAGCCCACCCCCTGCTTGGCGCCTCTCTCTTGTTTGCCTTCCGTCATGTTATGAGGAAGCAAGCAGGCCCTCAGCGGATGCCAACGCATGCTGGCACATGGCGGTGGAACTTCCGGGCTTCCAGAACCATGGCTACACAAACTTCTCTCTTTATAAAAATTCTAGTGCCTGGTGTTCCACAATAGCAACAGAAAAAAAGATCAAGACGGTGGTTTTGTGACATATTGGACTCCAAAGAACTTAGCAAGGAGGCATCCAACCATTAGATGCAAAGATTTGGTCTCTTTGGTATGTGTGGATCTGTGCCTGACAACCAAGCTAATCTCAATGTGTGCGTATTGCAAAGTGGTGAGAAGAGAAAAGAAAAAATATTATGTTTCTTTCATAATTTGTATTCTTTATGCCTTTATTTATGCCATAATTTGTATTCTTTATGCCTTTGGACAGCCTTTTGCCCTTCCATGAGATGAGCTTACAAAATAACAGAAAACTGTGCTACTGTGGTTGGATTACTTTCAGAATTAATGCAGACAAAATGAGAGTCTAGAAAAAAGCACATCAGACCAGAAAGCGCCTGTGACTACAGGGATAGCCCAGGGGTCAAGAGCGCGTCCTGACCGCAGTCCTGTTCCTGGCACCTGACCGCAGTCCTGTTCCTGGCACCGGCTTGAGGCAAATCACAGCCGCCTGTAATTCTAGCTTCAGAGGGTCTGACACCCCCTTCTGGCCTCTGTGTGCACTGCACTCACATGTAATACCTCTCACAGACATCCATACGCATAACTAATAAAATGAATCTTTTAAGAAATACAAATAGTTAAAAATGCCTGAACTCTCTTACAGGAAAGTTAGTACATGGTTAAAAATTTTTAAAGGAACAATTTTGTAGAGATCTTCAAAGCACTGAAGTAAACAGAGTTAAATTTATTTCTGCTTGGGGCAAAATGGTAAACAACCATTTAAGTAAATTATAATTTGTCTTTAGGAATATCTTTTGGTGCTTATGCCTTCTGTATACATATTCTGAGATGCTTACTTTATTCAAAAAGGCCTCTTAAAACACTTTTGAACATTTTATTTATTTATTATTATTTTCATGTGTGTGGGTGTTTTGCCTGCTTGCATGTCTGTGTATCATATGCGTGTAGTGCCAACAGAGGCCAGAAGAGGGCGTCAGATCTTGTGGTCTGCAATGTAGGCTCTGGATCGTCTGAAAGAGCAGCCAATGCTCTTAACCATTGAGCCACCTCTCCATCTACCACTCCCCACTTGGGAAGGACCAACTTTTAAAAACAAGCCCTAGATGAAACTTATCCAGCCTGCAACATGTTTGTCCTCGACGATAAGAAAAAATTCTTCACAGCCAGACAGTCACATAGACCCACACCAGCTTTGCCCAAAAATAAGTTACATTTTTAGGACACTTCTTCATCATCAAGATTGGGAAACGGGTCAAGTCATAATTGATAGGTTTGACTCAGAGTTCTCCTGGCCCAGAGCGCATTTGTTCTCTAGTGTGGTGTGATGGGAGATGTTATTCTGTAAATACGTTTCTCATACTGGTTAATTAATAAAGCCCTGTTGGCCAATAGGAAACTAGGTAGGCGGGGCTAGGACTAGGAGGAGGAAAGAGGAAGTAGTTGGGAGGGGTCAGCATGGAGAGCCGTGAGAGATCAGATGCAGCCCTCCGCTCTCCCGTAAGATGAGCCACGTGGAAATACTTAGATAAGTAGAAATGGGTTAATAATCAAGACAGAGCTAGCCCATAAACAATTATGGTAATTGACCAACTGGATTGTATCAAATACAGAGTCTCTGCATGTTATTTGTGGCTGGAACGCCAGACCGGCAGCGGGCGGGCTGGCGGAAAACATACATGCTACAGTGGTGTGTTAGGGCTCCCTAGAGGAACGGAATAGAGAGAATGCACACATATTAAAGAGGGATTTGTTAGCTTGCTTTACGCAATGTGGTATAGAGAGTGCAACACGGGCTGTCTCACAATGAGACTTAAAACGGTAGATGCTCAGTCCACAAGGCTACATCCCCCAGCAGTCCCAATCCAGTGCCGAAGGCCTGGAGGATGCTGGGAGAGAGCCCAAAGAGCCTGGATTCTGATGTCAGTGAACAAATGTAGCGGTAACAGCGGCAGCAACAGAGTAGACGAGCTTGCTGGCAAGTGTGGAGGCTAACAGGCAAAAGCAAAGCTTCCCAAGCCTTCTTTCACCTCCTTTTATCTGGGTGGACACCAGAAGGAACCACCCACATCCAGGTGAACCTTCTTGATTTGAATAGCCTGATCAGGAAAACCCCCACACGTGTGCCCAGTGGCTTGCCCTGGAGTTGACCCTAGAAGCACTCAAGTTGAAAACCAAGTTAGACCAACACAAGTGGGCGCTGTGATGGCTTAAAGTCTGAAGCATCTCCCATAGGCAGTTAGTTGTTGGTGCTGTTTGGGAGACTGGGGAAACCATGAGATACGGCGCTTAACTGGCAGGGGCGGATCACCGGCGGCAGAATTTGAAGGTTGTAATTGCTTCTACTGTGGTCTAGTCCTCTCTGCTTCCTGGTCAGCCACTGTGAAGTGACCAGCCGCCTCCTGCTCCTGCCACCATGGACCAAGCCACTCCCACTACAGTGCCTGCTCTGCAGAGAAGCTGTGAGCCAAAAGGACCTCTCATTTTGTAAATTCCTTCTGTATATTTTATCACAGCAACGATAAAAACAGCTGACAAAGATTCTTTAGAGCTTTTAATGTTAATTATGTGTATATATGTGCATATATATGGGTGTGTGAGTATGGGTAGATACACATGGGTGCAGTGCCCTGGGAGGCCAGAAGGTGGCGTCAAGTCCCCTGGAACTGGAGTTTCGGGCGGTTGTTAGCCGCCTGCAGTGGGTGCTAAGAACTGAACTCAGGTCCTCTGAAGATCAGCACACACTTTTAACCACTGAGCCACCTCTCTAGCCCCTTAATACAGATTTTCATAAAAATGTATGGTCTCACAGGTTGGAGAATAGAAATCCAAGACCCAGGCTGACAAGGGTTGGTTCTTTCTGGGAGTGAGGTAGAACTCGTCCATCTCTCTTACAGCTTCTGGCAGCCTTTCTCAACCCTTGTCTTACTACAAGATCAGTCAGCTGAATATTTCCCTATTAAAATAAAGCAAGTTGTGGAGGTATGCTTGGGAGGCTGAGGCAGGAGGATTACAGGTTTGGGGACACCCTGGGCTTTTTAGTAAGATCCTGTCAAAAACTGTGTGTGTGCAGTATATAGCGCCCACACAAACACATGCACATACAATATTGCATACATACATATTGTACATACATACATACACCGTTGTTCCAAGGTAAGTGTGGTGATTTCAATGAGAATGACCCTCATATGCTCATATTTGAATGCTTAGTCACCACAGAATGGAACCATTTGAAAGGATTAGAAAGACTGAGGATTAGCTGTGGCCTTGTTGGAGGAGGAGGTGTGTCACTGGGGTTGGGCATTGGGACTTTTAAAGCCCAAGCCAGACCCAGAGTCTCTCTCTCTCTCTCTCTCTCTCTCTCTCTCCTCTCTCTCTCCTCCCTCCCTCCCTCCCTCCCTCCCTCCCTCCCTCCTCCCTCCCTCCCTCCATTTGAGGATCAGGATAGAACTCGCTATCACCATGCTTGCCTGCAGGCTGCCATGCTCCCTGCCATGGTGACAATGGGCTGAGCCTCTGAAACTGTCAGCAAGCCTCAACTAAATGCTTTCTTTCGTAAGAGTTGCTGTGGTCATGGTGTCTCTTCACAGCAATAGTAACCTTAACTAAGTAAGTGTTCACGACAGGGATCAAGCTCCAAGTTAAACCTCTGCTTTTAAATCACTGTTAAAAATAAGGAGGTGTGCCAGGTGTGGTATTACATCTTTAATTCCAGCTCTGGGGAGGGAGGCAGAGGTAAGTAGATTTTTGTGAGTTCAAGGTCAACCCGGTCTATACAGTGAGTTCCAAGATGGCCAGACCCTGTCTCAAATAATAATAAAGTAAGAAGATGAAGGCTGGAGAGATGTCTCAGCAGTTAAGAGCACTGGTTGCTCTTCCATAGGACCTGAGTTCAATTTCCAGCTGAATCCAATTAACACCTAGTTCCCTGCCTTTAAGCTCAGGATGGCTTCTAGCAATGACTCCTCCCACCCTGTCTGCCACCTTGGCAAGCTAGGCAGAGGACCCTGCAGTAGAAACAGGTTTTCATGAGGCTTACCATGGGGGCAGACTCTTTGGCAAAGTAGAGTTGCTACTACTTTCAAAAGGTAAGTGTGTCAGCTGGGTGGTGATGGTGGTGCACGCCTTTAATCCCAGCACTTGGGAGGCAGAGGCAGGCAGATCTCTGTGAGTTCAAGGCCAGCCTGGTCTACAAAGCAACACAGAGAAACCCTGTCTTGAAAAACAAAAACAAAAGAAGGTAAGACCTCATGGGCTGCTTTTATAGTCTTTAGGTTTTATAGACTAAGCCAAGCACTTTGGGGCACAGCTATAATGCTGGCACTTATTAGGCAGGAACAGGAGAATTTGCAAGATCTAGGACAGCCTGGGCTAGACAACCAAGAAAAGAAAGGAGAGGAGGAAGAGAGAAGACAGTAGAGGAGAGAGGGGAGGGAGGAAGAGAGAGGAGAGGAGAAGAGAGGAGAGGAGGGGGGATCATATCTAAAGTTTTTTAGCCTTTTTAAATTTATTTATCACATAGCTGTAAACCTGTACTCAGAAGGCTGAGGCAGGAGGATCATGGGTTTAAGGCCAGCAAATCGGCCCAAAGACAAGGATTTTCTTCAGTTTCATCCAAATGGCCAATGCCATGACCAAGAGAAGCCACAGCTACAGAGCCAGAATGGCCACAACCACCCAGACGGAAAGCCAGCAAAGCTGTGAAAGGACCAGCCCAGAGGCTCGGGACCTAAGGGCTTCATCCTGCCCAGACCTGAACACAGGCTTCCCTGCCATTGGCTCTCCCAAGTCACTGCAAAGTAGCATCAGTAACGGTGCTATGTGGGTTCCCTTTGGGGTACAGGGTCTCACTGGGTAGCAAGGGTGGCCTTGAACTTATGCCTCAGGCTCCACAGTGCTGGGATTACAGCTGTGCACCACTGGGAAGGGGGAGGGGAGCACCATTTGTTTGTTTTGTAGTTCCGTGGATCAAACCTAGGGCCTCGGGTATACCAGGCATGCATTCTATCACCAAGCTACATTCCCAGCCTAGTGCCAAAAAACATTACATGAACCAGTGTGGTGGTAGTGTATGCTTTTAATCCAAGCACTTGAGGCAAAGGCAAAGGCAAAGGCAAAGGCAGATGGATCTCTGTGAGTTTGAGGCCAGCTAGGGCTAGTGAGACCCTTTCTCAAAATAAATAAGTAATACAATAAAGTAAATGAAGCAATATTCTTCCCCCGGTCTTTAGTATCTCCCGTGGCACAATGTAAATGTTTAAAATTATTAGCCATCTTTATTTTTCATCACCCGAGAGAAGATGGCTTAAAGGGCGGGGCAGCGGTGCTGCACACCATTAATCCCAGTACTCAGGAGGCAGACAGGTGGACCTTTGTGAGTTCGAGGCCAGCCTAGTCTACAGATCGAGTTCCTGGACAGCTAGGGTTACACAGAGAAATCCTGTCTCAGGGGAAAAAAAGGAAAAAAAAAGTGAAAGGCTTAAAGGAAGAGGGTCCATTGTAGCTTAGCTATAACAGAAATGCTTGTCTAAGACACACCTTCCAAGGACACCATCATGCCAGGCCGCCATCGAGGGAATCAGTCCACCAATGAGGTCAGATCCCAAGGGATCCAATCCCCAAGGCCCCAGTACATGACCTAAGAGGGCACTTCGTGTTCACACACAAGCATCCATCAGCAGCTGCATAAAAGATAACCTGGATTTGTCTGTGGCGTCCAAAGCGGCCATGACGCTGAACTCCAGGAATTGGCTTTGCTTCTACAGTCTGTCCTTGGGGCCTGGGTCACATCCGGAAGGAAGCTGTCTCCGAGAGAGCTTTGAAAATCTTCAGTTTTCCTTTCTTCACATTCCTGCCTACCCCAATTTCTCCATTATTTATTTTGTTTTTTTATTATGTGTATGTGCACGTATGTACACACATGAGTGTAGGAGCTTGCGGAGACCGGAAGAGGCGATGGATCCCCTGAAGCTGGAGTGACAGGTGTTTGTGAACCACACAATGCCAGTGCTGAACTCAAGAGCTGCAAGCTTTTGTTCTTCCTTTCTGGTGTTTTGTTTTGTTTTCGAGGGTGAGGTAGAGCGTCAGGAAAAGGTGTCTGCCACCAAGCCTGATGACTTGAGTTTGCTCGCTGGCCCCACGGTAGAAGCAAAGAACTGACTTCCACAAGTTGTTGTCTGCTTCCCACATGCGCACTGCAGCATGGATGCGTCTGCTCCCACATGCGCACTGCAGCATGGATGCGTCTGCTTCCCACATGCGCACTGAGGCATGGATGCATCTGCTTCCCACATGCACACTGAGGCATGGATGCCTCTGCTTCCCACATGCGCACTGCGGCATGGATGCGTCTGCTTCCCACATGCGCACTGCGGCATGGATGTGTGCGCACACCGCATCCACTTAAGCAGATGACCGTGCTGTGAGATCGTCTCCTAGTAACATCAGAAACCACACCCTCAACATCTCACCAACACGACTGCCTAAACATGAGCTCAACAAGGAGGGGCACCAACAAGCATGCCAACGGGGTGAAGGGGGTGAACCTATGGGACCTCGACCCTACACAAAGAACTATAGACGGCCGAGGAAAGCTGAGTGGGAGAGGGGTCCTTCTCGGAGAAGAACACACCAATTGCTGCCAAAGGATCAGCTCTGAAAACACACATACTCAACAGGTTATATTTAGAAATATGTATGTGTCTACAAATCCATACATGCAGTAATTGTTGAGAAAGGAGGGGTGAGTTTGAAGGAGTCGGGAGGTGTATATGGAAAGGTTTGGAGGGAGTAGAAAAGAGAAATGCTTTAATTAAGATACAATATCAAAAACAAAAACTTAAATTTAACTAAAATAACCCACAAGCATGGTGATTTGAAGGAGCCCCATAGGCTTGTATATTTGAGTACTTGTCCCCGGGGGTGGGGGTGAACCCTTTGAGAAGGATTAGGGGGTATGGTCTTACTGGAGGAGGTGCGCCTTTGGGGCTAGCTTTGGCCTTCCCCAGCCTCTCTCCCTCACTTTCTCTGCCTCATGGTTGCGTCTCTAGAGGGAATCTAAGCTGCTGCTCCAGAACCACGCCTGCTGCCATGCTCCCTGCCACGGTGGTCATGGGTGCCTAGACCTCTGGAATCAAGGGCACCCAATAAACCCTCCCTTCTATGAGTTGCCTTAGTCATGGTATTTTGTCACAGCGATACAAAAGGAACCACGATAACAAAGTTAGGAGTATACATCTCTCACAATTATCTCACCTTCAAAATGAGAGAACAAATAAATACAATTAATGTTTGTACAAGAAAAATAGAAAGGAGTGAAAGACCTTAACACCACTTATGTTTAAAGGGGAAAGTGGAATGTTTTGTGACTGAATAGAAAACAGGCCCAATTGGAATTTTAGAAAGCCACAAACATGCTAAGCGTTGATGGAGCACGCCTTTAGTCCCGGCTCTCGGGAGGCAGAGGCAGGCGGATCTCTGTGAGTTTGAATCCAGTCCGGTCTACAGAGTGAGTTCCAGGACAGGCTCCAAAGCTACAAAGAAACCCTGTCTTGAAAAACAAAAACAAAAACAAACAAAAAAGCCACAAACAGTTGGGATAAATTAAAATTAATATATTAAATACAATGACAACACATTGTGGGGAGTGTCTTATTCACAGAAGTAAAATAACAACCAACTAAGAGTCAGTAAGGGAGTGTCTAAAGTACTGTTCTATTGCTGGGAAGAGACACCACGACCAAGGCAACTTATAAAAGAAAGCACTTAATTGGGGGTGGCGCACAGTTGCAGGACATCAGTCAGTTACCGTCACGGTGAGCAGCGTGGTGGCAGGCAGGCGTCAGGACACTGGAGCAGTAGCTGAGAGCTTACATCCTGACCCACAAGCAGAGGCGAAGAGAGCTGACTGGGAAACCCCACAGCCCACCCCCAAAGGCACGCCTCCTCCAACAAAGGCCACGCCTCCGAACCCTTAAACAGTTCCACCAATTGAAGGATAAGCATTCAAATACGTGAGCCTATGGGGGCCATTGTCATTCAAACCACCAAAGAGAACAATAATGTGTAAAGCTCCACATTCTAGGAGGAGATGAAGGTAATGATTAATGCCACAATTATAAGTCAGTTATTATATGTCGTAAGCAATAAGAATAATCATTGATACCATGCTTTAGAGGATAGTAAACATACAGGTTCACCGAATAGGAAGCTTTCCGTTACATACAAAAATAGGTAACAGAAAATTCCAGAAATAAGCAATTTATAAGTTTAAAAGTGTATGTCACCGAGAAAACTTGTTATATCCTCCCGTGGTTAGGAATCATCCCTTTGCCAAGTGTATCCACACTGTATATGCTACCTGCCCACTAGTTACTTAGTAGCCATTGCTTGTCAAGTCAACTCCAGTGATATACTGGCAGGGGTACTCAAATAACCTTTATTTCATTTAATAGTGGCCCCAAAGAGTATGAGGAGTGATTCTGGAATTTTTATTATAATTAATTATTATGGTTGTTATGTCTTATCATTAGCTATTATTGCTATATTCTTACTGTGCCTAATTTAGCAATTAAGCCTTGTTATAGGTGCAAATATATAGGATAAAATCCCGTCTGGGGAGTATTCAGTACTATGTGTAGGTTCAGACATGTTCCAGAGGATCTTGGAATATGTCCTCTGCAGATAAAGGAGGGGAGACAACCTTATTTGAACGTAGAAAAGGTTTAGATTGCTTTAATCTGATACAAATTTCCTTAAAAGCCTCACTGTTTCCAGAGCTTTCACAAGCCGTGCATTTAGAGACTTTTCTGCAGAAACTCCCCAGACAGTTCCACTGAAGCAGCGTGGCCTTCAGAGGCCTGCCCTGCAACTTCCGCACACAATTCCCAGCGGCCCAAGCTCTTCTTTTCCAAAGTGCATTTAAACAAAGCAAAGCAAAACACTGGACACCAGGTCTCACTAGGTAAAGCAGAATGGCTCAAACACTGCTTTTGAAGGAGCTCAGTAAAGCGCCGGCCACATGTTCAAAGCGACCTAGTTCCGATCCCCTATAGAAAAGCCAGATGCAGAAGCATATCTGTAAGCCAGCATTAGGATCAGGCGGAGGCAGGGGTAGGGCTAGGAGTAGGCATAGGAACAGAGCCCTGGAGCTCATTGGCCAGTAAGCTCACCCAATCAGTGAGCTCCATGTTCAATAGAAGGCCCTGTCTCAAAAAAATCAGGCAGACAGCAACTGAGGAAGACACACAGACACACATACATGCATGTATACATACATATACACACATACACAGGCACACATACTCACACATATACACACATACACATATGCACACATGCATACACACATACATGCATGCATACACACATATTCACACATACATAGGCACACATACTCATACATATACACATACACATAGGCACACATGCATACATGCATACATGTGTGCATACACACAGGCACACATGCTCACACATGTACACACATACACACATGCATACATACACACTATGCACACATGCTCACACATATACACATACACATATGCACACATGCATACACACATACATGCATGTATACACACACGTTCACACATAAACACACACATACGCACAGGAATTACTGTTGAGGTAGAGCTGGGTGAAACTCTTCTGAATATACTTCTGAATATACTACATGTATGCATGAATTCACAGGAACTGCAGTTGCCTGCACAAGATCAAGCCAACCAACATGCCGGCACGGACAGGGGAAAGTCTCTTGAGTGCCACTGCTAGACAGGCACTAGCTAGATTGGCAGTTGGTAGCTGCTAAAGGAACAGGGTCAATTTACTTTAGCGGTTGTGTCCCTGGTAGGTTGACCATGTACAGGAGATGGCCCCACACATGTATGTGGGCAGCACTAATTGGACTCTGCAGGTTATTTTAAAAATAAATGAGGACATAGAGTCTAGAAGAGGGGGCACTGGTGGGGTGGAGCCGGGAGGAGCTGGGAGGAGAAGTGGGTGACTATGGTCACCAGGGTACAACTGTAAGTATGGGGGATCCGACACTTGTTTACAAACACGCTAATCTGTGCTGCTTTATGTGAACACAACCCAGTTACGGCACTAATCATCAAACGTCTTACCTTCAGACACCTGTCCCTGCTCTTCCCCCGACAGAATTGCCCACCTGCTGCATGTCTGTCCTCTGCCATCGCCAGGGAAGTCCCTTCTGAAGTACAAACCCAAGAGACGCAAAACCTCCAACTGGGACCAAAAAAAAAATCACATGCAAAAACATTCATTTGCACTTTTATTGTTCCAGCTGTTACACTGTTAATTGATACAACCTATTTATTCATAAATAAATGTATTCATAGCAAAAATATGGATAATCAAACCTGAAGTGCCGTCTGTCTGGAGATTTTAATTTCTGCCACCTTGGAAAATTCTTAAATGCTGCTATTATTATTCAGCAGCTGGATTTTTCCTAGCTCCAAGTACATTAGGCAGCTTAGGGAAGACAAGATTTCTTTTAATTTGGTAGCCTGGGATGGATTGGTCTGTTTTTGAGGTGCTGAGCTGAGGACTCAAAACTACAAGTACGTGGGAACATATATTATATTATTACATCAATGCAAACATCTGGTGGCTCCAATAACACTCCCATCAAAAAAGTCCCATCTAGTACGTGGCATTGAAAATTTTATATATCACCCAGGCATAGTGGCCCACACCTTTAATTCCTCCACTTGGGAGGCAAAGGCAAGTGGATCTCTGTGAGTTTGAGGCCAGCCTGGTCCTCACAGTGAGTAAGAAATCCTGTCTCAACCCCTACCCCCACCCCCAAAAAAGTCCACGTCAGCCGGGCATGGTGTTCAACACTTTGAATCCCACCATTCTGTAGGCAGAGGCAGGCACATCTCTGTGAGTTTGAGGCCAGCCTGGTCTACAGAATGAGTTCCAGGACTGCCAGGGCTGTATAATGAGAGTCTGTCTTAAAAACAAACAAACAAAAAAAGAAAGAAAATATATATATATATATATATATATATATATATATATATATATATCAAAATGTATGGTTTCTTGCAAGACATGGTGGTATAATCCCAGCACTCGGCAGGAGGGTTGCAAGTTCAAGGCTCATCTCAGTTACATAGCAAGACTCTCAAAGACCAGACAGGACCTGAGAGATGACTCAATGAATAAAGGCACTTGCCATGTGTGTCTGATGTGTTCAATCCCCAGAACCCACAGGTGAAATACAGAACTGACTATAGAAAGTTGTCCTTGGACCTCTATGCATGCAGTGCCACACATTCAGCTGCACGGACATGTACATCCATACATGTACACATACATGTATATGCATGCATGCACGCGCACACACACACACACACACACACACACACACACACACACACACACACACACACACACACAAATAAATTATGAAGCTCTGGAGAGGGTTAGTGACTAAGAGCCTTCATGGTGCCTAAGAGCGCTCTTGTAGAGGATTAGAGCTCGATTTCCAGGATCCAGGTCAGATAGTTCACAACCACCTGTGTCTCCATCTCCAGAGGATCTGGTATCTTCTTCTGGCTTTTGGGCATGCTCATACACTCATGTACACATTGGGGGAGTGGTAAAAATAAATGTGAAGACTTCTAAATTGTCGTTTTAGGTAGCACTGTTTACTTAAAACCAGCAGTAAATAAAGCAGTCAAAAATATTAGGAGATGCACGCGCTAACGTGTGATTAGAAGCAGATGCTGCAGAATGGGGGTGTGAGCGTCCCCCAAAGAGCTGACTGTCCAGGCCCTGCCAGTTGCCAAGGCTGCTTCTTTAAATGGGATTTCTCAATCACATGGCTGTACATGATACCTAAGGAAGATATGTCAGGAGGTGTTTGACCCATGAAGTCAAAGATAAGAGCTCCGTCCCCCAGAAAGCATCTTAAGATGCAGAAGGGGCCTGGGATCCTCATTTCTGGCCAAACACGTCCACTTTGCTGTCATCTTGGATCTTGCTGCATCTGAATGGAGAGTTGGGCTGTCTCATTTTCCATCTCCCACATCTAAAAATGAATGAGACTCAACGTGTTTCTGGCAACCAAAATTCCATCAGCTGTTGAACAGCTTGAACGTGACCCTAATCTCTTCGAGTCTTAGTTCCCTCTGCTGGAAAACGGACTCTATCTCATTAGCTTCATAGAGCGGGCATAGACAGCTTGTGAAGGGTTTCTCACAAGGCAGTCCCCTCCTATGTCTTGCACAGTGACTCCCACAGGCCTCAGCCCATCAGCCCATAGTTAGAAACTGGTGAGTCCCCAAACTAGGGACTTAGACGAACACGGCTATGAGGATCAGAATTCTAGGTGTAGTTCAGCTGAGTGGTTCTAGCTCTGGGTCTCTGCTGGGTGCGTATTCAAGTGTTTCTTGGGATTCAAACCCCAGGGCTCGACTATGGACATTTGACCCATGAAAGCAAAAATCCACCCTCAACTCAAATCCCCACTGGATATTTGTTGATGCTTCTGTTCCTCCTGTATAATGGCCATCTCAAGACCACCACAAACATGGCTACCAGCTTCCCTCAGAATGAACAACGAAGAGGAAGAGAATGAGAGAATAGCCCTGTGTTGGACTGTTTGCTTTTGATGATCTTATCTTGAAGGTAATATACCATCACATCTACCATATGTAGTTGGTCCCCCAAGACAGTTCCCGGTTCAATGGCTTAAATGTAAAATGCCCCCTCCTCATCGGGCTCATGTTCTGAGAACTTGGTCCCCAGGGTGAGGCTATATTGGGAGGTTGTGAACCTTTGGGATGGAGTACCTAGCAGGTGGACAAACAGGACCTTTGATGGTTATACCCACCTTCTGTTTCAGCAGAGTATCCTGAATGGCCACAGTATAAGCAATGGCAGCCACAAGCTCCCATCACTCTGAATGAAAAATATGCCAGCCTCCACGCTGTCCCTACCACAGGGGACTGTACCCTTAGGAAGCCTGTGCAAGAGCAAACCTCTTCTCCTTTAAGTTGCTTCTGGCGGGTATGTTGCCACAGCAACGACAAAAGTAGTGCGAGGTCATTGAGGCCTGGCCTGGAGCCTGCCTGCTTCCTTAAAGAAGTAAACACATTCTGGGGCTAGAGAGACGGCTTCCTGGTTAAGAGCATTTATAGCTTTCCTGGAGGATCTGACTGAGTTCAGTCAGTAGCCTATAACTCCAGCTCCAGAGTTCCAACCTCCCCCTCCACCCTCCACTTGCAACCATGCATGAGTGCATAACATACATTCATATAAAAATGTAATCCTTATAAAAGTTTAAAAATGCATCCATCAACAGGCACATGCCTTTAATCTCAGCACTCGGGAAACAGAGGCAGCAGATTTCTGAATTTGAGACCAGCCTGGTCTACAGAGCAGATTCTAGGATATCCAGGGCACATAGGGAAACACTGTCTCCAAAAAAAAAAAAAAAAAAAAAAAAGCCAAAATGCAAAATAAAAATGCATCCATCAGATATCTTGCATTTCCTATGTATTTGAGTCTCATAGTGAATTTCCTTTCTAAAAGCCTGTAGTCTTTGTTCTATTTACCCCAGCCATGGGCCTGATGCCAAATGGCAGATCAGAGGCATTGGTACCTACTTTGTGACTGACTGGAAACAGCCTATCTGTATTTACCCTCTGGGCCAGTTCACAGCAGGAATTCTGCATTAAGAATCTGGTACACACTTGCCCTCCAGTTATAGCCAAGGACTACACGGCTTCAAGGAGTCAGTGAAGCCTTGTAGCCAGGACGTCTGCCCATTCCTGTCAATCAATCACGACAGTAATGGAAGAGCCCACCTCCATGCATCTCATTCCTGTGTTACTTCCATTGCTTCTGAACCCAAGCAGGGGACAAAGACATCCTTTAGAAGCCACTCAAGCCCCAAAGAAGTAATGGCAAAAACAGAAAGGGGAGATGCTACCCAAGGGCACTTGATATTTCTGTAATTATAGTTTAGATTCCCATCTTCTGTTTAAAAACTTTATTCATGGAGTGTCCTCATTGAAATCAGGGAAATCTTAATATATCGACTAGGTGACACCCCCCACTGAGTCCTGTCCTTTAAAGTGGTTATCATCGTAAGGGCTCTCACTCCCTCCAGACGCAGAGTTGGAAATTCAGGCGCATCACTGTACCGCACACAGCCTGGTTGTTTGGACTCTGGTCACAACGGAATAGCCAAACGAGGCTCAAGCGTCGTTATTCTACAGAGGCCTCACACAGTCACTTCGATTTTGCATCCCTCTGGACCCCAGCTGTGCCCACTGTTGTGATCCGGGCCCCGGGGTGCGGGACGATATTAATGCAATGCTTCAATTTGAGCATAAGCTGGTCCCATCTTTTCATGTCGTCTGGATCAAGATGTAAAAGGAAACTTGCCGAGCTTTCTTCCCTTGCAGAAGGACATGCAAAAGGGGTGTAAATGGGTGGCAGCGGGTTTCTGGGAGTCTCCCTGTCTGGTGAAGGCTGCCCACCTGCAACAGGCGTTATGCTTTTCTTCAGGGGTCTTCATACGTCGTTCGTATATCCTGGGAGACCTGGCTGGCTTTTACTTCTTGGAAGACTGACTAAATATTATATCAAGGACCTGTGGCCACTGTCAAGGCATGTCTGGGAAATTCTTGTGGGAAGGCACATGATGAAATCCTTAAAAAAAAAAAAAAATCAAGTGAGAAAAATACAGTCCAGACAAGAAACTATTGAAAAGAGTCCTTAAAAACTATAGGAAAGGGGCTGGAGAGACGGCTCAGTGGTTAAGAGCACTGGCTGCTCTTCCAGAAGACCCGGGTTCAATTCTTAGCACCCACATAGCAGCTCATAACTGCCTATAATTCCTGTTTCAGGGGATCCAACAACTTCACACAGACATACATGCAGGAAAAACATGAATGCGCATGAAATAAAAATAAATAAATAGAAGCTGGGTGGTGGTGGCACACACCTTTAATCCCAGCCCTCAGGAGGCAGAGGCAGGCCGATCTCTGTGAGTTTGAGGCCAGCCTGGTCTACAAAGCTATACAGAGAAACCCTGTCTCAAAAAAAAAAAAAAAAAAAAAAAAAATCAAATCTAAATAAATAAAAATCATTTTTTAAAAAGTGTGATAAACCCAGCACCTCACTGGGTCAGCATAAAAGAGCCAACTCTGTTGGCAGAGGTTTGAGTGAGCCTCCCCTCCTACTCATCTACCGTGCAATGGTATGGGTGGGGGAGAGATGTCCCCTTAACCCCAACCCTTACTGTCTGCAACAGAGAGAGGTGACCCTCCCCCCTTACCAGCTGCAGCTCTCAAGACAGCAGGCCCTGCCCCTCACCTGGGCAGCACAGCAGGGTGTGTGGGTAACCCAGCTCCAATGTTGTGAGCAGGGAGTGGTGGCTGTTCCCATTACTCATCTGACATGTGGTGGCATGGGTGGAGGGATGCCCTCTTCCCCCCACCCCATCTATCAATGCCAGGGACAGGTGGAGAAGCTGGCCTGAGGTCATGGGGTCAGGAGGGCTGTCCCTGCCCCTCACCAGCTGAAGCATTCAGGAGCGTGGTCCCCGTACCTTGCCTGAGCAACACAATGGAGCTGGCGTAGGTGTGGGAGAGCCAACCCTGAGGGCCTGAGGGCTCATTGCTGCAAAGGGTGAATTAGCCAGGACATTGCTAGAGCTGTCACCCTGGCAATGAGGCTAGGGGGAAACCGGCTGGATGACCAACCCTGCAGCTGCCCAGAACCAGGGCTGTGAGATGGCCCTTCCCACCATCTAACCCATCTATGATCTGCTGGAGACCTGAAGGGGTTGGTCCTGCAGACCCGAAGCTGCAGCATCTCCATGACACAGGGCACCAACAGGATATCAAAGAGGAGTCCCCGTGAGGGCCCAGCAGCGACAGTGTAGCAGAAACCAGAGGCCTGGAACCAGACCAAGGATGTCTTTGCCATGAGCACTTGCAAGATGTCTGGATAAAGGGTTTTCTGAGTGACTGTGTCACACTGCAGCCTCCATGACGAGATTTTTTATTTTTTCCTTTTCCTCTTTTTTCTCTTAAAGTTTGTTTCATTTGGCGGTGGCGGTGGCGGTGGGGAGGTGGGGTAGCATAGCAGGGGCAGAGGACATATGTATAGGGATGGGGAAATGAATGGGATGGAGATGCATTTTGTGAAAAAGACACGCAGGATAAATAATAAGAAAGTTTAAAAACTGTGATAAATATCCTAAAGTGTAGCTCTTTACAGCTGATGGTTTCCGGTGGGGAGGTGGGAAAGGACTCCGTTTTCTTGCTTGCTTCCTTCCTTCCTTCTTTCCTCTCTTCTTCTCCTCCTCCTCCTCCTCCTTCCCTCTCTTCTCTCTCTCTCTCTCTCTCTCTCTCTCTCTCTCTCTCTCTCTCTCTCTCTCTCTCTCTCTCTCTCCCTCCCTCCCTCCCTTCCTTCCTTTTTCTTTTTTGTTTTGTTTTGTTTTGTTTTTTGAGACAGGTTTTCTCTGTATTGCTTTGGAGCCTGTCCTGGAACTCACTCTATAGACCAGGCTGGCCTCGAACTCAGAGATCCGCCTTCCTCTGCCTCCCAAGTGCTGGGATTAAGGAAACGTGTGCCACCACCCCTGTCAGACTCAGATTTCTTTAAGGGGCTGGCCACTGGGAGTTTGACCATGCTCCAATGAATATATGAGCAACACAAATTGTTTGTTTTTTGATGGGTACAAGGGTAGGAGAGTGGGCCTGGACAGAATGGGAAGTTGATCAGGGTGCATTGTACAAAATTCTCCAATAATTAATAACAATATTATGGTGCGGAGAATTTAGGCAGTGAAGGAAATTATCAACAACAGAAAGCTGATGAAAGTGTATTTGGGTGGGCGCCATGTTCCAGCCCCAGAAAACAGGGCGGTCACATGGTCCTGGCTTTAGAGTAAAGGGTAGAGAAAAGGAGTTGTGGAATCTCCCTCTCATACTAAGGAAAGCTGCTGAGGCCAGGCATGTGTCAGGGTGTCCTGCATGGAGGCCTAGAGAGGCCATTGTGTGAAGCTGCTTTGTGGATCCCGATATGTTAGGGATGCCAGAGCCATGGGTACCTGCCAAGGAGAGCCGCTAACAGGCAGTGGACCCGGCCTAAAGGAAAGAAGCCGTTGCAGTCAACAGAACCAAAAGGAGTTGGAGATCTGAAGAGAGCTTTGACATCAGACACGAAGATGCAGAGTTTGGGGTTTGCCCTGCTTGGTTTCCAGTCTTACTGTGGTCCAGCATGTTCCCTCCCCTATGTTATGGAATGGTAATGTATATCCTGGAATGGTGATGTATATTATATGTTGGAGTATGTGATCTGCCTTTTACTTTCTATTTAATAGGACATAAGAGACTGCATGAATCTCAGAAGGGACTCTGAACTTTAGACTTTTAAATAAGTTTGAGACTGTCATAGACCTTGGAGACATTTGAAGTTGAACTGAATGCATTTTTGTATTATGACATGATTACAACGGTATGGAATGCGGTGATTTGAGTAAGAGTCGCTCCCATAGGCTCATATATCCGAATGCTTGGTTATCAGAGAGTGGCACTACATGCAGAGGGTTAGGAGGTGTGGTCTTGCTGGAGTGGGCGTGGTCTTTTAGGAGGAAATGTGTCATTGGATGTAAGCTTGAGGTTTCAGAAGCTCAAGCCAAGCCCCGTGTCTGTCTCTTCCTGCTGCCTTCAGGTTCAGATGAAGGACTCTCAGCTAACATGTTTGCCTGTGTGCTGCCATGTTCCCTGCCATGAGGACAAAGGACTAAATCTCTGAAACTGTAAGCAGGCCCCAGTTAAATGCTTTCTTTTATAAGAGTTTCCACGGTCATGGCGTCTCTTCACAGCAGGAGAACTCTAAGACAATCCCTTTCTGAAGAAGGTGAGTCAGCAATGCTACAGGCACTAAAGACAGTGAGGCCCCTTGGGAAGACGCTTGTTTCTTGTGGTTTTTTTATTCTCTGGCTCTTGTTGGAGGGCCCGCCTCTTTGCTCCCAAGTGAATCACACACACACACACACACACACACACACACACACACACACACACACACAAACACACGGAGGCTTATTTTTAGTTATGAGTGTGCCCAGCCTTAGCTTGGTTTGTTTCTAGCCAGCTTTTCTTATCTTGAATTAACCCAGCTATCTTTTCCCTCTGGGCTTTTATCTTTCTTAATTCTGTATATCTACCTTTCCTTCTTACTCTGTGGCTGGCTGGGTGGCTGAGTAGCTGGGTGGCTGGGTGGCTGAGTAGCTGGGTAGCTGGGTGGCCGGGTGGCTGAGTAGCTGGGTAGCTGGGTGACTGGGTGGCTGGGTGGCTGAGTAGCTGGGTAGCTGGGTAGCTGGGTGGCTTAGTGGCTTAGTGGCTGGGTATCTGAGTGGCTCAGTGGCTCGGTGGCTGGCCCCTGATGTCCTCCTCTCCTTGTTCTCCTTCTCCTTCTCCCTCATTTCTCCTTCTATCTATCCTCTCTGCCTGCCAGCCCTGCCTGTCCTTGCTCCTGCCTCGCTATTGGCCATTTGGCTTTTTATTAGACCATCAGGTGTTTTAGACAAACAAAGAATCACAGCTTCACCAAGTTAAACAAATGCAACATAAGCAGAAGTCACACACCTTAAAATAATGTTCTACCACACGGGTTTTGTGGACCCTAAGAAGCCAGAGCCACCATTCTTCCTCCTGGTATTGGGAGAGAGCCCAGGCCAAGCTGATGACAAGCCATCATGGCTGACTTGGTCGACGCAGTCAGGATGGCGTGCATGGGTCTCTTCTCTCATTGTTCAGACACCTGAGAGATGCTCCATCCTTACTCCCCAAGAAGGCTGGGATCCCGTTTCCACCAACCCGGCCGCATGAGAATTCAGAATCCAATTTATTTTGATTTAAAGGAAATAATGGGAAGCTCCATTTCTCCTGTGAGGGGGTCTTCAGACTAAGATGAATCGCCTTCCCTGAAGATCCAGAGCCCCCTAGTCATTAATTTATGGAGCAAAACTGGGCAGAGAGAATGGAGGAGAGGATGTTCAGTCAGAGCTGTGGTTTTATAGCTGTCTAAGGACAGTTTCCACTGTTACACAAATATCTTTTCAGTCTTGCTATAGGCAGCCTCCAGACTGGCTGCTGGCAGCACAGACCTAACGAGGACACAGGTGCTGCCTGTAGGGACATCAGTCTAGAGGAAGAGGCAGGTGTGCCCATGAACCTGAACTCCTGTGGCTGTAAGAAAAATTATCCAAAGGTGGTGCTTTCCTCTGCTCAGCCCAGACCTCTCCTGTTTGGCCAGTGGTCAGAAAGGAATTGTCCCCACCCAGAAACAGGCTTTGAATTTTAAAGCTTTATGGACGGAAACATTCAGGGCTAGGCCCAGAAATGCCATCTATTCCAGCTCCTTAGGGTAGGAGCCCCACTCTGTAAGGTTCTCTGTGACCAACAGGTACTAGCAAAGTGTAGGAGAGTTTCAAGACTCCCTAAAAATCAGCAAGCCAAAACGGACAGTGTATTTAGTCTGGGGTCTCCAAAGGAGTAGGAGTGATAGAATGGATACACGCAGTGCATGCACGCGCACATGCATGCACACACACACACACACACACACACACACACACACATGCTTGTGTACGTGCACACACACAGACATACTCACACATGTTTGTACACACGCTCACACACACATGAACACAATCATGCAGTTACTCCCATGCACAGTCATGAATGTACTCATATGCACGCATGCAATGCACATGAAGGGTATTTATTTGAGAATTTTACAGGCTGTGGTCTTGGTGGACCAATAATGGCTGTCTCCCAGTGAGAACGCCAAGTTTCCTGTAGTTGATCAGTCCAGGCTGGATGTCTCAGCATCTAGTCTGGTGCCGGGGCTCTGGAGGATTCCTAGCAGCTGCCGGTCTTCAGTCTGCATCAGGATCCTTAAGAGGTAGTTTCTAATACCAGCAAAGGAACGCCTCAGCACCAGGGTCTGTGAACTTGCCCGAGAGCAGGACAAGCCGACATAAAGCAAAAGCTTCCTTCTTCTGTATCCGTTTATGTGGGCTGCCGCCACATTCGGGGTAGGTCTTCCTTCCCATTCCAAAGAAATCAGTCAAGAAAACCTCTCACAGGTGTGCCCAGCTGCCCGGGTGTTAGCTGCTCCCAGCTGGACTCAGGTTGACATGCAAGATGAGCGTCAAATCGATAAAGTACTATGATGCCGACCTGTTTGCACCCAGGAGTAGTATTCTAACTGGGACCCTTTGTCTTTCATATCTGGAACAGGCAATCAGGATGCACATTGCATTAGCACCAGCCAGTCTCTGGAAATAAAGTCAATCTTCACTTGGGTCCATTGAGGAAAGTTTAACAGATGGTTCAAAGGTGTGTGTGGCATGATGTCACCACAACCTTGGTCACGCAGGAGATCAAACCCACAAGATAGGCAAACATCTCAGCAGGAAGCACTAACGAGACTCCCGACTCTGATGCAAAACAAACAAGGAGAGAACCGGAAGATGGGAAGGGATTGCTGGGGGCGTGCTCTGGGGAAGTGGGAAAGTTAATAGGGCCAAGCTACATTGTATACACATATAACATTGTCAAAGAACAAACAGAAGTTATTACTAGAGGGAGGGAGGGAGGGAGGGAGGGAGGGAGGGAGGGAGGGAGGGAGAGAGAGAGAGAGAGAGAGAGAGAGAGAGGTTATTTACCAGTAAATCACAAAGGCATGGTTAGAAAGAGAAGGGGGTCTTTGCCATGATTGGCATGAAAAGATGGGGCTCCTGCCAGTCAAGCCAGAGGCCACCTGGCAAGAGATGGGTCTTTAGGAATAGACTCGGATACCAAACTCACTCACCGGGAACGAGAATACCCTAGTGTCACTCTTCCACACGCTGGCCTTCTGCTGGAGCTTCCTCACGATGGGATACAGCCAGAAAGCAGATGACAGAGGCTGGTCCACTACGACCACACTGACAGAGAGATAAAAGTGGGAAAGGATGGAGGGGATGGAAAATGTGACAAGCAGGACGTGCCAGGTACCCCTTTCCTCCCCAGACCCCAGGAAAACAATAAGAACATAGAAAAGACCAAAGCCGGCTTGCAGAGAGCAGGGGAGGATCGCTGGGTGAGCAGAGAAGTCCAGAGGTTTAGCAAAAGGAAGGACTGTGCACAGCTGAGACACGAACCTGGACAGAAGGTCTGCCGCTGTCACGGGCCGTCTGGATCTGCACGGGCCGTCTGGATCTGGGTCACGTTTGTCTAGGTTCCTGGCCTCTAGCTCAAGAACGAAATAAGAGCATGCTCAGGTCTCAAAGTAGGAAGTGAACTTTTTTGAAAGCAAGAGAATAGGTTAGATAGATACACTGTGCAATTGACAGTGCCCGCCTGGGTGGAGACAGTCAACAGCCCTGGTGGTCTAGGGCTTTCTTTTATAGAGTTCAAGAGAAGGAGGGTGGTTGCTAAAGGGGTGTGGCTTAGGTGTGCTCTATTTTGATTGACAGATTAAATTATGTGACCTGTTTTCCACTCTGTGGCTCGTCCGTTTCCATAATGTGGGTGATTTTAATCATTGCATTGCTCGATCATGTGTAGGCATAAGATGGTAAATAGGAAACTTTTTTCTCCAAAAGTTCACTTTGAAGACCTAGTTTGCCTTACTTAGCGTGGACCTGGAGCCTGTCTAGGCCAGCTCAGGCAGTAAGGATGTGTTTATATAGAAACAATGTTACCAAAGGGTTGCGGTGTCAGTCACTGCGCATGTCAACTTGACACAATCTGAGAGAAAGGCGCGTTGACTGGGAAAAATCTTCCGCGAGTTCTAGCTGTAAGGCATTTCCTTTTCCTTTTTGTTCTTTGTTTGTTTGCTTGTTTGTTTGTCTTGGGGGGGTTGTTTTGTTTTGTTTTTCAAGACAGGCTTTCACTGTGTAGCCCTGGCTATCCCAGAACTCACACTTTAGACCAGGCTGGTCTTGAACTGTAAGGCATTTTCTTAATTAGTGATTGATGGAGGAGGTCCCAGGGTATTGTGGGTGGTGCCATCACTGGGCTAATAATTTGGGGTTCTGTAAGAAAGCAGGCTGAGCAAGCCATGGGGAGCAAGCCAGTAAGCAGCGCCCCTCCATGGCCTCTGCATCAGCTCCTGCCTCCAGGTTCCTGCCCTGCTTGAGATCCTGTCCTGACTTCCGTCAGTGAGGAACTCCAAAGTAAAAGCATAAGTCAAATGAACCCTTTCCTCCCCAACTTGTTTTCGGTCGCGGTGTCTCATCACAGCAATAGTGACCCTGACTAAGACAGCCATTTTACTGTTGTTGTGACAAAACACCACCACCACCAAGGCAACTTATAAAAGAAAGCACTCGATTTGGTGGCTTCTGGTTCCAGAAGGCTAGAGCTCATAACTCTCATGGGAGCATGGCAGCAAGAAGGCATGGCACTGGAGAAGTAACTGAGGGTTCACGTGACCCAAAAACATGAGGCAGAGAGAATGGCGGGAATCTTCTACAACCTCAAAGTGCCCCCCACCCCGTGACACACCTCCTCCAGCACAGACACGCCTCCTAATTCTTCCCAAACAGTCTACCAACTGGAGAACAAGCATTAAAATATAGGCGCTTATGGGGGCCGTTCTCGTCCAATCCACCACAGCTGCTGCCAAGGGAAGGGACTTATTCCCAGTGTTTAAAGCGGGTGTGGCCCTGCTCAAGGCAGATAGGGGGCCTAGATTGCTAACGGCTTGCTAGGTGAATTGCTGAGAAGGGGTGTGTGGGCGTAGTACATTCAGGTGAGGGTCCTGTGTCTCCAGGTCATCGGTAAAGCAGGGGTGTGGGTGCAGCCCTAAAGATGTGGAGCCCTAGGTGGCTAAACCATTCCCTATGTTTGTCTGCCTTAAGGCGGAGAGTAGAAAACCAGTTCTGGAAGGTCCTAGACTCAGAAGTGTGAAGCTTGACATTAGCCAATAAAGCACCAAGGCTGAAAACGGGAGAAGCCATTAAAGGGTCTGTACAGAGAATACTCGGTCTTTCCGTGGCCTCCTCAGTTCCAAGTGCAATAGCAGGATGTCAAAGCTGCCTTTGGCAGATGGGCTCAATGTCTGCTTTCAAGGTAAGAGCCTGAACAACCTGAACGTAAAAGGTCAAACCTAAATATACTGGTGCGAAATGTCATATTAGCCAGAAAATGCTCCTGAAAGAGAAATAAAAATAGGAAAAAAAAAAAAAAAAAAAGGTGGTGGCGGTGGAGATGGTTCAGCAGCTAAGAGCACTGGCTGCTCTTCCAGAGGACCAGGTTCGATTCCCAGTACCCACATGACAGCTCACAACTGTCTGTAACTCAGTTCCAAGGGATCCAACTCCCTCACACAGGCAACCAATGTATGTAAAATAAAAATAAGTACATCGTTTTAAAAAATATATGTTTCCTGTAGAGAGCCACATAGTGCCACGCCTTAAAGTGGCGCTGGCTTCTGCCTTACACCTTCCCGCTGGTGAAGGCTCTCTGGCTAAACAAGCCCTTAATTGGTTAAGTCTGTTCAGCCTGTCTGCTTCCGCATTAGAGTAGCCTATCTGCAGGGTCCACGTGGCTCACTGGGGTTGGTTAGCTCAAGGGTATTTAAGCCTGTGCAGGGGTTCCCCCCTCTTTCTCTCTCTCTCTCTCTCTCTCTCTCTCTCTCTCTCTCTCTCTCTCTCTCTCTCTCTCTCTCTCTCTCTCTCTCTCTCTCTCTCTCTCTCTCTCTCTCTCTCTCTTTTGCGGGCCAGAAGAAACAAGTTTAAAGGATCCTGATTAAAACTGCATAAAGATCTACCCGGAGTCGCGTCTTCCTTGCTGGCGAGGGCAGGCGCGTACAGTTTCCCCATAACCAACATTAAGCTAGAGGGTAAATGGAGATTTCTGATGCAAATTTAGAAACTTATACCCAGAATTCTATACCCAGCCAAAGTATCGAACAGGTTTGAGGAAGAATGTCTCAGTCCACTTTCTGCTGCTATAACAGAACACCTAAAGGGAATTTATAAAGAAAAGAGGTTTGGTTAACTTACAACTCTGGACCAAAGTGAGAGATCAGGAGATGGAATAAGTCCTGATGGGGGCCCCAGAGTGCTTCAAATCACAGCTCAAAGACAGGCGAGGCGGCATGCTTGAAGAGGTCACCCCCATAGCAAAGGGGAAAGGAGAGGACATTTGCTCTATAAAAGCCTCTGGGTAGCTGATCCAGGATGTTAACAACCAGAAATGGACCCCGAGAGGCAACATTGGTTTATATAAACAATTTATGTAAACAAGCTCTCACGAGAGAGCTCCACCGTAACCCAGATTCCTTGCACAGGGCCCCACCCCTGCCACTTTGAGTAATTAGGCCACAGTGTGAATTTTGGTGGTTGTTGGGGTGAGGGGCAAATCATGTTCAAACCACGGCACAAAATAGAGTTAGTTTTCAGAACTGCAAACATTCACAAAGTTTGCCTTTAAGTGTTTTGTTTGTTTGTTTGTTGAGACTGCCGGCTCCCTAATGAACGCACAGAGACATAGTATTAATTTTAAATGCCCAGCAGATAGCTAACTATCTACTAACTAGTGCTTACATCTTGTATTAGCCCATATTTCTTATCTACACGCTACCACATGGCAGTACCCTTTTCAGCACAGCATGCTCGTCTCCTGCTTCCTCTGCCTCTGACTGATGACTCGCCATCCTCCACCCTCCTTCTTCCCAGGGTCCTCTCAGTTTGGCTCTCCTGCCTAACCTCTTCTTGCCTAGCCATTTGCCATTTAGCCTTTTACTGAACCGATCAGAAGGCGCCTTGGCAAAGACACACGTCTTTACAGTGTATAAAAAGATTATCCCATAACATTTCATTCCCCTGACCTCACTGTAAAAGGGTTACTTAGAGTTGAAGCCTTTTTCTAGTTTGCTTTTCTGTTGCTGTGGTAAAAACACTACTCAAAATCAGCTGAGGAGGATGAAAGGGCTTACGTGGCTTGCAGGTCACCGTCTATACCATCCGTCCCGTGAAGCCGAGGCAGGAACTGCAGCAGACTACGAATCAACACTGCATGATGCTTGCCTCCTCTGGTTGGCTCAGCTACCTTTGTGACACACCTGCCCAGGATGGCACCTCCCACAGTAAACTGGGTCTTCCTTCATCAACTAGCAATTAAGAAAATGCCCATAGATCTGTTCCCAGGTCATTCCGATGGAGGCAGTTCCTTGCTTGAGATTCTGAGGTACATCTCAGCTTGTGTCAAGTTGACAGGAGCTAAAGAGCTATGACAGCCTGGCATTACAGGGTGTTAGCTGTAAGAAGATGGGGGGACTTAGAGAGGAGAAAGGCTCCAGAACGTTAGCTGACCAGCACCCACAGGAGCCACCAGCCCTGGACGAAGCAGGAAGATTGCAGGCCTCAGGAGGGAGGTTACCAAAGGGGGGAGGGGGTTTCTATAGAAAGTAGGACTGTAGCCAGGCATGGTGATGCACACCTTTAACCCAAGTACTCTGGAGGCAGAGGCAGGTGGGTCTCTGAGTTCCAAGCTATCCTGGTCTACATAGTAAGTTCTGGAACCGCCAGGCCTTACCCATCCCCCAAAAGTATGACTGTTCTCCTATCCTGGATATGTGAGAACTTCACAGATTACGGAGCAAAAAGAAAGCAGAAAGGCGACTAAAAACTCAAGAAAAAACTAACGGCAGCAAAGTTGTGGTGATATATTATTTGTGATTTATTAAAGCTTGCCTGAGGGCACAGAAAGCAAAGCCAGCCACACTAGTTAGCTATAGAGGCCAGGTGGTGGTGGTGCACACCTTTACTCCCGGGACCCAGGAGAAAGGCAGATGGATCTCTGAGTCCAAGACCACCCGGGGCTACTGAAGAGTGAATCAGAGCTCACACCTTTGATCCCAGGATTCAAGAGGTATAAAAGGTAGAGGCATTCAGCGTGAGAACGAGTCTCCAGCCATGTTCCGGAGAGCACAGCAGTCTGAGTGAATCTGAGGAGCGGTGAAGTCGGGAGCAGTCTGAGGATCGCTCCTTTGGTCTGAGCTGAGGTAGAGGGAGAGCTTGTGGCCGGCTGCTATGCTTTTCTGATGTTCAGCTTGAAGTGTGAACCCCAATACCACTCTCTGGATCATTTATTTATTGTGCTACACACAGTCAGGTTTTAGCAAAATATTGTGAAACCAGGGCCAGCTGATGGAAGTTCTTGAAAGGATGGTGGGGTGAATTCTAAGTAATGGAGGTTTGGAGGCTGAAAGGAAGGAATACAAGAAGGAATCCTGCGTCTTCTTTCACCAAGTACAAAAGGAGAATGCAAACAAAGGTAACAAACGAATTTACAGAGAAAGATCAGACCCAACTGCAATGCAGAAAGGCTGATGGACTGAGCAGTTCTAGTCTGAACAATTACATGAAGGTGAGGACGTTCGAGAACAGGACAGGGACACCATCTCCTCTTCAGACCAAGATCCAGACAAATATAGGACACACAGAACTGGGGTTATTTTTAAATTTTCAATTGTATGTATGTGTGGGGTATGGGTGCATGTGCGTGCAGTGCCCATGAAGGCCAGGAGAGGGCATCAGAGTCCCAGAAGCTGGATTTACAGGCAGGCTGTTGTGAGTTGCCCAGTGTTGATGCTAGGAACTGAATTCAGGTCTTCTGCAAGTGCCACATACATACTTTTAACCAATGAGCCATTTACTCAGCTCCAATATGTGAAGTCTAGCCAGAGGAATTAGATGAGAAAAAGAAGGAAAAGGCACAGAGACTGGAAAGGCAAAATTTAAACTTCCTTAGTCCTCAGACAACAGAATGCTACATGAAAACATCCTTAATGATCAAATTGCTTTGTTTTGTTTTGTTTTTCGAGGCAAGGCTTCTCTGTGTAACAGCCTTGGCAATCCTGGAACTCACACTGTAGACCAGGCTGGCCTTGAACTCAGAGATACACCTGCCTCTGCCTCCTGAGTGCCAGGATTAAAGGTGTGTACCACCACTGCCTAGTGAATAATCAATATTTTTAGAAATGACTGCAACTAATAAGTGACTTTGCAAAGTGGCAGGATGGATCAGTTGTACTTCTGTACTGTAGTGATGAACATTTTGAGGAGATACTTAAAAAGCAGTAGCAGGAACTAGAGAGATGGCTCAGTGTTAAGAGCACTGGTTGCTCTTATAAAGATCCTGGGCTTGATCACAAGTGTCTGAAATTTCAGTTCCAGGGGGATCTGACACCCCCTTCTGGCCTCTGTGGGTACTGCACTCTCGTGGTGCACATACATACATGCAGACTCTCGTGCACATAAAAAGTTTTTTGGTTTTTGTTTTTTTCTTTAAAGCAGCTTCATTTACAATATGGAAGTAAAAGGAAAAATACTTAGGAATAAGGTTAACCAAAAAAGAAAAACAAAAGCAACACTTACATTCTGAAAATGATAAACTGTTGTGGAAAGAAATTAACGAGATGCAATATTGCACCTTCATGGAGTGTAAAAGCCAGTGTTGTTGAGAATAAAGATTATTTAGAGAATAAAGATTCCATCTGTGGGACTGCAGGCAAGAGCATGCAGGGAGACTCCTGAAGCTGAACGGTGACAAACTTAAACTCCTAGGAGTGATCACCAGCACATGGAACTCCAGTAGAGAGAATGGGAAGAGGCAGAGCCATCCGGACAAGAGGACAGTGGCCCCAGAGCAGATGCAGGAGAAGCAGCAAGTGGAAAGGATACTAAGAAATTCAAACCCCGCAAGCAGAGAGCAGAGGACCTCAACAGAGACCTGAATACATTCCTGGAGCATCACAGCACACTCAGACAGCCAGGCCCAGGAGCCTCTGGCCCAGCAGGGACAGGAGGCCAAACCACTTGTGGTTTCTTTGGTATTTTTCCAGAAGCACACTTCTACACACCCAGGCATCTTCTTCCAGGACTATGCCTTTTAGAACCGGGCCCCTTTATTTTGGAACTTGATTAAAGTGAGTCTGTCTTGTTTGCCTTTTAGTTTGGGCTGAAAAGTTCTGGATTCATCTAAGGATCAAAGCCATTTCTGTGAGGCCACGGAAAGTTTTTCACCTCCGAGTTGCATTTCATACTCTGAGATCAGCCAGCTATCTTCACTTTGATGACACTACAGACCCCAGAGCATGAGACACTCAGGCCAGCTGGGCCAGCAGCAACTGCCATCAGAGCCTCTGCTTGATGCCATGACAATCCCCCTCTAATGTCAAACTTCCACAGTTGCACTCTCAGCTGTCCCGTGGGGCCATACAGCCATCCAACCCAAATTGTTCCTTTCTGAGTCCACAGCTGGCAAGCAGCCCCTTTATTCAGTACACCCCATGTCTGCCGAGGCAGACATTACTAATCGATCACTGTGTGTGTGTGTGTGTGTGTGTGTGTGTGTGTGTGTGTGTGTGTGTTGTTGTTGTTGTTGTTGTTTTTGTTTGTCTGCATGTTTTTGTTTTTTGAGACAGGGTTTCTCTGTGGCTTTGGAGGCTGTCCTGGAACTAGCTCTTGTAGACCAGGCTGGTCTTGAACTCACAGAGATCTGCCTGCCTCTGCCTCCTGAGTGCTGGGATCAAAGCCGTGCACCACCACCGCTCGGCTTAGATCACAGTTCTTAGTAATGAAATCCTAACACTGCAGGCCTGATGACCTCAAGCCAGGATGGCAATCATGTATTCAGTGTTGGAACATGTTTGGCATTCCCAGCCTAAGGACTCTTCATGGGTGACAGGACCAAAGCAGTGAAATAGCAGGACCATGGTAGCAGTGCTGGAGAACTAGGTTGTTGGAAGGCCTGTCTGTGCCATGTGAGGATCGAACCACACACGATATGAAAGTCACTATTCACATGACTACAGAAAGGACAGCAAAGTGCAGAGAGAGACCAACAGTTAGGTTCCGGCTGCTACACATAAACGTGACGGCTGTCCTTCTGTATATATGCTTCTCTTATTGGTTGATGAATAAAAGACGGTTGGCCAATAGCCAGGCAGGAAGAATAGGCAGGGCTATGAGAGAAAGGAGTGAGGAGTGAGGGAGACATCATGTAGAGACTGGGAAGTCAGGACACGCCAGGCGTCCTCTGCTAAGATAAGGCCACGTAGAAATACTTAGATCAATAGAAATGGGTTAATAATTAAGACAGAGCTGGCCAGTAGAAGCCAGCCACCAGCCAAACAGTTTTATACTCAATATAAATTGGTCACAGGTGCATAGGTGAGCATGTGGTATTTGTCTGGGGTTCTGGACAGGCTCGCTCTCTCTTTTGGATTCCGGTTGGGTCACGGAGAGCAGCCTAGATGTGGATCCTTGGAGCGGGAACTTTCGGGTCACTGGTTTCTTGTTTCAGTGACTTCTCCCAGAATAAAATATATAACTCGTATTTTATCCTCATCTCGTGTATCTTAATCTGTACAGAGAGTACTTGCTGTTCTTCAAGAGTACGGGAGTTCAGTACCCACCTTGGGAGGCTCACAACCATCTGTAACGCCAGCTCCAGGAGATCTGACACCCTCTTCCAGCCAGTGTGGGCACCTGTACATAGGAACACACACATATACATAAATTTAAATTTTTAAATCTTTTTTAAAGGACAAGCTGGAGAGTTTTACATTCTGGTTTCACAAGTTATTACAAAGATCCTGTAACTGAGGCAGTGTGGTCCTGGCATGAGGATGGAGCAATAGATGGGTTGAAGAGAACTGAGACTCTACACATGAGCCCTTACGTTCACAGAGACCCGAATTCGACATGAAGACAAAGACCTGTTCGCCCCGCCTATTGAAGAATCCGAGATAACTGACTTTTTTCCTGGGAGCATCCCAAAAGGACGAGGTTCTAAAGGCCATGCCAGTTCAGAAGCAGACTGAGGAACAAGCTTGGCAAGCCCTCCACTGTTCCGTGTAGGGCGTGAAGGGCCGCTGTGGCTCTGTGCTGGTGCACACCACCCCTGCCCTGGAGGCACGGGCATCATCACTCCTGTGCCCAAGAAATGGCGATAACGAGTGGTACTGATGGCTGCTGCCTTTCAGCCAGGGACTGCATTGCCATCCTGGGCAACACCGCCGAGGCCACCTTTGATGCTATCTCCAAGACCCACAGCTGCTTAACACCCCACCCTGACCTGTGGAAAGAGACCGTGTCCACCCAGTCTCCTCAGGAATTCACTGACCATCTTGGGAAAACTCCCACCACAGCCTCCGTTAGAGGACCGGGGCTCGCTGTGGAAATCAGTATGGCAATTGCTCAGAAAATTAGGGATCAATCTACCTCAAGCCCCTGTAATATCACTGTTGGACACATATCCAAAGGATGCAGGCACATTCACACCACAAGGACATTTGCTCAACTATGTTCATAGCAGCAGTATTCATAATAGACAGAACTTGGAAATGGCTTAATGCCCCTCAACTGAGGAATGGATAAAGAATGTGTGGTACATTTATACATTTATACAATGGGGTACTAACTCAGCGGTAAGAAACAATGACATCCTACAATTTGCAGGCAAATGGACAGAACTAGAAAAAAAAAAAAAAAAACATCCTGAGTAAGAGGACCTAGGCTCCAGCTATGGTCACCCTATAAGGAAAGGATTTTATACAAGAAAAATAAAGTGAGTTAAGTTTGTTCAAATAAAATAAACCATCACTACGGTGAATTAATTTTGCTTTTCTGCATCATATGACAGGAAGGGGCAAGAAGGAATTTTCTGGAGTGGCAGAGGCCACCCACACCGCCAGTAGGGTGGTTGCTGTGCATTCATACTACATCACCAAAAATCAACTCATCTGAAGATTTAAAGTCTGTGCATTTCACTGGATGTAAAATTTACCTCCATAACGATTTCATTTTGTAAAGGCCTTTGCCTTGCTTCTATGCTGTAAGCTTTCGGCACTTAAAATGTTTTTCTAAAAACACTTGCCTAATTTACTTTAAAATCTTTAAGCTTTGGGAAATTAAACAGGTTCCAATTTGCAGCTTTGTATTACCCGTGTAGCATCAATAATCACATCCTCCCCCCCACTTCTTTCCCAGAAGTGTCCCCAGGGTCTTAGGAAGGAGACCAGCGGGAGGTTACAGGGCAGGAGTCACAGGGAGAGAGTTGGATCGCTCTATTCCCATCGCGGAGCTACCGCACCAAACAAAGATTCTTTTAAAAAGAAAAAAGGGTGGGGGAGAAAAAAAACGAAATCAGACTCTCAAAAGCTTCCGTTTCTGAATGCTCGGGCTTATTTGCATATCAAAATTGCCTCCGGATGGTAGGCAGAAATAGAAAATTAAGGAAGACGCTAGAAAGGAGAGAAAGAAGTCAGACAAACTCTGGGGGTAAAAGGGCTTCTCTGTATCCGGGGCAGCACCCGTGAAGAGCAGGCCTACAGCCTAGCAGTGGCTGGATTTGGACAAGACTATCGCTACAAATGCATTTACTAACTCAATGGCAAACAAATTCTTTTTATTAAAAAAAAAAAAAAAAAAAAAACAATTCGCATCTGTACCTCGCGACTCCCTCTAGTGGATCTAAAATATGACCAGACTTATGATGACGCCATCTATTTTGAAACAGTTAAAAAGACTGCCCCAAGAATCTCTCTGACCAGTGAGTTCCCTGACCCCATGGTCACTACAGGGAATTAAGGAGATTTCCCACAGCCTCCTTCAAAGAAAGGGGTGCTTCGCACTCGCCCGAATAATTAACCACTCACACATCAGAGAATGATAGACATTTCAAACACTTTTCACCAGGGTAAGAAAATTGGAGGCTATTGGAGGTCGTCTGATCCTCGATCGATATCATAAATATTCAAAGCATTTCGCGGTGGCTTTCGAGTCTCGCACGAATCGCCTGCTTGCCCGCCCGGCGCTCCAGAGTGTTCGAAATTGGGTTAGTGATCATCTTTAATGTCATCATCCCACTTGCATTTCTACTTTTGTGAAGCAGATCTTCAAATATCGTCAAATTATTCCTCAGACCCTCAAATCTTGCAGGCTGTTTAGAACTCTTATTTTATCTTGCCACGGCAGCGTCCTGTGTTTGAGGGCACATATATAATATATAAGTAACACATTCATTGGCCTGACATGAGAGTTTCTCACAGCCCTGTCGCAGATGCCACAGCAAGGAAATGGGCAGTTAGCAGGGATCAAAGACGTGCCGTTCAGTTGAGCTGTCTCTGCCGGCTGACACAAGCGGCTGTCCCCCTCCCCATAAGACAGGCTCTCATGATGTTAGAACAAGGTGGCCTCCAATCCCACCATCTTTCTGCCTCTCCTCCTGGATGCATCTGCCTCCCGGGTGACATTTCGGTAACTCTACCTCATTGTTCAATGATTTGTGGTCTTGCTTCTTGCTTCCCTACTGTAAATAAATAGCCTAATGGCTTATCGCAAATAGCAAATGAACATGACTATCCCCACTCCTTTTCAAAATAAAAATTGGGAGTAAAAACTCATGTTAGAAGTGAACTTAGATGAAAATTCTGATGAAGTTGTCTACCCCTGACAAGTAGCATGGGGCCGAGGCGCAGTATACATCTATGATTCTAGCACTTGGTGAGTTCAGGGCCAACCTGGGCTACCTCAGTTTACCTGAACTAGATCACTAACTAGTTCAACCAAATGCCATTGTCCTGCTTCCTGGTGGCTGCTGTGTTTCTCAAGAAGACACGTTCCCCACCCAACTCTAATGCTACCACCACCACCAACCCCACAGAGGCTCAGCCACCTAAAATGGAAATGAAAACATAATGTATGGAAATATTCTCTTAGAAAGCCCCCTTAAGGCTTCCCATGTATTAATGTATTAGTTTGCAAACATTAAGATCAAAGCCACAGCAACAAATACATCCTAAAAAGTTTTTCGCCAGATTTTTATTAACGATATACAAGTAGCGCGACATAAAAAATTAATAGGCTCAAGCCTTGAAATGTCAGAGCCAATGATCTGTGCCTGTGTGTCTCCTTGCTTTGCTCCGCCGTTCTGGCTCTGCCTGCCTGTCTCCTCGCTTTGCTCCAACATTCTGGCTGTGGGTCTTCTTGCCTTGAGCAACTCAATGTGATTTTTTTTTTTAAGGAGAAAGAAAGGTTAACAGATGGCTTAAGAGCTCCCTAATCTGCTGCAGTAAGTAAAAAAAAAAAAAAAAAAAAATAGCAAAGCATAGAACCTAAGGTGTCGAAACGCAAGGCCCTAACTCACAGACGTGCAATTTCGAGCCTTTAGGCTCACCCAATAAACTGTTAAATATTCAGTTTTAAATAAAATCTACTGTAGGTTAAAAAAACAAATCAACCCCATCGACTTACAGTATTATGAACTTTTCAATTTAAAAAAAAAAAAAAGTGTTAGGACCAAGTTAATTCTGGCACTTGGGGTGGGGGGTGGAGGCAGGTCTGGGAGGTCAAGGCCAGTCTGGTCTACAGAGAGTTCGAGGCTAGCCAGGTCTAATACAGTAAGATCTTGTCTAAAAAAAAAGTGTCAGGGCCAGAGAGGGCTCAGTGGCTAAAAGCACTTGCTGCTTTTCAAGAGGGGAGACCCAGCATCCATGTCAGGATTCACCCACCTGACAGTCCAGCTCCAGAAGATCACACCCTCTTCTGGCCTCGAACTCACTCATCCAGACACACAGACCATGCACACGCGGCGCGAGCACACACACACACACACACACACACAAAGGCAAATACACATACAGACACATACACATACATATGCACACACAGAGACAGATATACACGTACATACAGCCACAAACACACACACATACACAATACAGAAAGATCAATATACATACAGACACATATACATACATATGCACACACAGAGTCAGATACATGCACATTTAGACACAAACACACACTCATATGTACACACACATATATATGTACACACAGAGAATGACACATACACATACAAACATACACACACACATATGTATGCTGGGTAGTTTGAATGTATTTGGCCCCCATAAGCTCATAGGGAGTGGCACTATTAGGAGGTGTGGCTTTGTTGTGGTGGGTGTAGCCTTGTTGGAGGAAGTGTGTCATTATGGAGGCGGGCTTTGAGGTCTCATATATGGTCAAGCAATGCCCAGTGTCTCAGACCACTTCCTGTTGCCTGTGAGCCAAGATGTAGGACTCGCAGCTCCTCCAGCACCATGACGTGAAGATAATGGACTAGACCTCTAAACTGCAAACCTCAATTGAATGTTTTCCTTTACAAGAGTTGCAATGGTCGTGGTGTCTCCTCACAGCAATAGGAACCCTAACTAAGAAAAGGAAAGCGGTTCAGAGAGGAGGCAGCTTCACCTTCGCAAAGGAGTGAACTTGCCTGCTGCTGGACTGGGGAGGAGACTTCACTCCCAGCCGCAGTGACCACACCCAGCTGCTGTGACCACACCCAGCCGCAGTGACCACACCCAGCTGCAGTGACCATCTCTTACTCTCATCAGGCACATGGCTGTCCCACAGCACCTCATGACGAAGAGTTCCCTGGGTACCATAAATGGCCCTTCTTCGGATGATCTGTAGCAGAGCCTCCCGCATCCAAAATGAGACACCAACCCAGCTGCTTGTCTTATCGTTCCTCTCCTCTGCGATGAAACACCATGACCAAAAGCAGTTTGGGGAGGAAAGGGTTCATTTGACTTACACTTCCACAGCACTGCTCATCACTGAAGGGACAGAAACTCAAGCAGGACAGGAACCTGGGGGCAGGAGCTGATGAAGAGGCCACGGCGGGGAGCTGCTTACTGGCTTGCTCCCCATGGCTTGCTCAGCCTGCTTTCTTACAGAACCCAGGGCCAGCAGGGATGGCTCCACCCACAATGGGCTGGGCCCTCCCCATCCATCATTAATTAAGAAAAAACCCTGTAGGCTTGCCTGCAGCCTGATCATACGGAGGCATAGGTCAGCTGAGGCTCCTTCCTCTCGGGTGACTATAGCTTGTGTCCTGCTGACACAGACTAGCCAGCCCAGGCCCCCAGCTTAGCTGGATGGAGCTAATGAGAAGTGTGACAAGGGCAGTGACAAAGACAGCCACAGAGAGGCAGAAGACTAGATCCGGCAGTCCCTAGGGAAGTAGTTACTTTTCCCTGTGGCCACAATTCCTAAGAGAATAATGGAGGAAGGAATCATTTCTCCTGGCTTGTGGCCCCAGAAGGTGTCCCTCGACCATTTGAGCTCTGCATGCAGTTACACAGAACGCTGAGAAGGAGAGAGGCCAATCCATGGTCGGTACCGTACACCCAGACAAACGCCTACAGCTACAGAGGTGGCAGGCCCTGTGGGAGAGCCTACTGCTGCGATTTTCCTAAAAAGACACATATTCAGCTGCCTTCTGAGTATTTATAGTCCTACCACCCACTGCTGCAGCTCTCGGCCTCAGACAGAAAAGCTCCCTTTTGCAAGAGGTGACAGCTAATGCAGAGACTCATAGCTGGCCAAAGGGCCCTGGTGGGTGAGGAGGAGCACTGCGAATGTCAACAGCGAGCTGTGACAGGGCCACTGATGGCGAACACACAGCAGTTGTGGGTACCTGCAGGAGACACACACGAAACTGGGCCTTGACTCTCTGTCAAGGACTGGGGAGGGGCTCAGAAGGTCCCATCCATTCCTGAGGCACCACTGGCATCAATGGATGCCGGGAGAAGTTGTTTTCTTCAGTGGGGTAGCCACTGGTAAGTTGCCCTTGCGCTAGTAAACACCCATACCCATGCCAGCAGCTCTAAGTAAACTTAGTGGATCAAAGGCATAAGGCTAGAAAGTAAGATGGGGACCTCACTGAGAAAGAGGAGGGTGGAAGGTATGGGAGGAGAGCAGGAGAGTCATGGGGGTTGAATATGATCACAGTGCATGACACAGATCTATGGAACTATCCAAAAGGTGCTAAAACCTAATAATGGGTTAGTTAAGAAAGGAAGGGGCGGGGGGGTGGAGGAAATTGAGTGGTGTAGGCAATGGGAATCTTTGTATATGACATTTCCAGAACAGATGAATCCGGAGGGAAAGAGAGCAGACTAGTGGGGGGCAGGTGATGGGGGCTGTCCTTCTGTGTGTATGTTTCTCTTATTGGTTGATGAATAAAACACAGTGGCCAATAGAGGCAGGCAGACAGGCGGGACTAGGAGATGAGGATTCTGGGAAAGGTAGGCATAGTGAGCCCACCACACAGAGTCGCCATGTATTAGAGAAAAGAGTAACAGGTCCAGACCCTTCTCCGGTACGATAAGACCATGTAGAATTACTTAGATTAATAGAAATGGGTTAATGATTAAGACAGAGCTAGCCAATAAGAAGCCCTAGTCATCACCCAACAGTTTTATAATTAATATAAGTCTTTGTGTGTTCATTTGGGGCTGAGAAGGGTGGCGGGACCTGGCAGGACAAGAAAATGCAGCAACAGGCAGGGGCATTGAGGAGGAGAGAATGGGGATGGAGGATGACAGAAGCTCAGTGGGCACAAGGTTTCCGTTGTAGGAAATAATAGACATGTGACAGAAATAGCTAGGGATAGTGGCAAGACAGCATTGTAAATAATGCTGTAAATAAATACACTAAATGGCACTGAATTATACATCTTAAGATGATTAACAGTCAAGTTTATATCACGTGAATCATAACTCAATAAAACAAAGGCTTCAGCCTGACTGGAATAGACTTGAGATCCACTGCACAGTGGGTAACTGACGTCAATGACGATGAATGTGTCTCAGAATAACCAGGAGTGGTTTTTCAAATGTCCTACCCCATACTCAAAACCCGATAACAGTGTGACAGGGGCACCTGTGTTAACTAGCGTGAGTTGATCATTCCCACTGTACGTATACAGCAAAACACCACATTATAACCCATAAATGCATAGGGTCAGGATTTGTCAGTCCAAAGTCACGCTAATCGTGTTTCTTTAGACTTGGGAATCATCACTGTTTATGCGGTATCTGTTTAGTTTTCTTAGTTTTCAGGCAGGGTCTTGCTATTAGCCTGTATTGACTTCTAGCTGGCAATGACCTTCTTGCCTCAGCCTCTTGAGTGCTGAGGTTGTAGGTGGGTACCATCAAATCTGCCCGTAGATGCTGCAGTCATGGGTCTGGGTGGAAATGGTGCATACTTAGGATACAGTGCTCAAGAAGCTGAGGTGGGAAGATCACATCAAGTCAGCTTGTGCTACCTGGCAAGATTATCTCCAAAATTAAAACCTGTAGGTGAAAGGGGTGGAGATCACTTTCCTGGGGTCCCTTGGGGTGGTACAAAGGGAAGGATTTCTCATCAAGGCCCCCTGTGGTATACTGCAGCTGCCTTGCAAGGGGATGAGATGGTGGCTTGGAAAGTCAGGCCAGCCTTGCAGCCCGCACCTCCCGTCATTCGCCTGCAGCTCTCCTCTGCCTTGGTGGCGAGGACAGATGGGCCCACCACCCCTGCCTCGCCACATGGCAGACAGAGCACTGATTTGGGATGGAATGGGTGGCCTCCAGCATTCTGAGTCCCTATGGACAGCAAGGGAAGGGGCTGCTTGCCCTGGCAGCCCCTCCAGCTGGTGGCTGGCACTTCCAAAAGTCCCCTCTGTCAGCCACCATTGCTTCATCTGAAAAACAAATCACCCACAATGTCAGTGTCCTTGGGACTCAATGTCTACAGATCTGGGCAAGGATTTCAGAAACGGGAGCTGTGGGCTTAGCAGGGAGATGCCCGATTGACCCCTTTGCTGACACGCCACACTCAGTGTTTGTGAGGATGCAGGGAAAGAGTGACAGGAAGAAGGAAATGAATCAAGTTTTGCTTGATTGAGCTTCGCCTGTGACTCAGGGAGCCCAGGACATTTTTATGTTCGTCTCTGTAGCTGTGCACCTGAAACACCTTTGTGAATAACCCGCATCCTGGGAAAATTCATTCGTTGTTTATAAAACAGTAGGTCTGGTAAAGGGTTTAGCTTTTTCATGGGGAGGAGGATGGGGGAGGAGACATCATTCCTCAAAGTGCTAGGATTCCGTTGGATAAACTGCATAGCAAGACACATACTAATGCCAGTGGGTGTAGACACGCGCTCTTCAGAAAATGGGCAGCAAAGTCTGCAAAGAGCATTTTGGAAGAGACTGAAAATGGGGGGCAGGGACGGTGATAGAGATGCTCAAAAGAGAAGGAGAGGGAAGAAGAAATGGGGGAAAGAGGAAGAGAGAGAGAGAGGAGGGAGAGGAAAGGAAAGAGAGGAGAAAGGAAAAGAAGTCAGAAGCAAAGTAGGGAGGGCGGAGGGAGGGGCAGAAGGAGGGGCTGGAGGGAGGGGGAAGAAGGGGGAGACGAGGGGGGAGAGTACTTTGTTTTCCAGGCAATCAATCAATCAATCAATCAATCAATCAATACAATAAATAAATAAAATGTGAGCGGTAAAGCAATCCTACTGGCTCAAAGACCACATACCAGGGCTTCCTTGGGATTCTTTTATCATAGGGATCAGCGCATCCCAGAATGAACTGTCTTCGGCTTGAGGAACTCAGAGGAAGGGAAGCAGGGCTCCTTGTCTGACCTCATTTAAGAGATGGAATACACATTCCTTTGAGTTTCACGCTTTAATCTTCCAGCTTTCATCAAGAGTCCTCTCCAGTCACGCCTCTTACGCTTTCATAATATTTTTAAAAGGTAATACTCGGAGGAGACTTTAAGGCAGCCGTCTCCATTTTCCATTAACTAAAGTGTGGACACTCCCGATGCCGGACTGCGGAGCCACCAGCACGCCAACAGTTTTAATTTTAAACCCACTTCCTCATCCTGATGACTTTAGAAGTTCACCCATGGCGCTGTCGCCCCGTAACTTTCTGTTTTAATTAAAGAAGTAAAATTGGCAACAGGCAACACTTGAGTTTCACATCGACTCTGTTAATAAAAAGGGGAGGAGAAAGGCAGCATGCCTAGGCTGGAGAGCCGGCTCGGCGTTTAAGAGGTTTTGTTGCTCTTGCAAAAGACTCAGGTTCACGTCTCAGCACCCACATGGCAGCTCACAACCATCTGTAACTCTACTTCCAGGATCTGACGCCCTCTTCTGGCCTCTGCAGGAACTGCACACATATAGTGCACACGCAGGCATGCAGTAAAACACTCATACATCTAAAATAAAACTTAAAAAAAAAAAAATCAGAGCAGCATCCCTATGGCCAAAATTAGCTCTGAAGCCTGTCTTTCTTTCTCTTGAGGGGAAATGAAGCTAACAATCTCCTCAAGAGACAATCCTAAAATCACAAAAATAAGATGAAAATATTTTTTTGAGGCAGGGTGTCTCTATGTAGACATGGCTTCCTGGAACTCACTCTGTAGACCAGGCTGGCCTCCAGCTCACAAAGATCCTCCTGCCCCTGCCTCTCACGTGCTGGGGTTAAATTGTACCACCACACACAGCCAGATGAAAATAATTTGAAGTCAACTATTGAAGATAGCTGTTAGTCTAAAAATCAGACTAGATCTTTTTATTTGGCAAAGTTTTCATAATCCTAAGGACATTCTACAAAAATTTCTAGCAATGAGGGGAACACAAAAACTCCAAAGAATGGGCTAGGAGGCAGGCACCATGCACACCCAAGATCCCAGCACCTCGGAAGCTGGGTGGGAGATCAGGAACAGAAGGCTGTCCTGAACCATAGAGAGACCCTCATTCAGAATTCAAACAAAACAGAGATATCACAATAATTCTTCTCAAAGAAAGGGAAGACATTACCCTATCAAATCCAAAGAACTATTGAGGCATAAAGGTAATACTCATTTTTTTTTCTCATTAAGGTTAAAAAAAAAAAAACAATAAAAGCACTTTCAATTGTGTAAAGGAAAATCTGGACGTCAAAACCATTTATGTGTAACACCTATGACTGGAGAAAAGCTGTATTTATAAGGAAAAACCAAGAGTCTTTAAAAAAAAAAAAGATTTAAAAAAAAAATCTTATGTGGCCCAGCACTCGAGAGGCAGAGGCAGGTGGATCTCTGTGAGTTCCAGGTCAGCCTGGTCTACAGAGCTAGTTCCAAGACAGGCTCCAAAGCAAAACAGAGAAACCCTGTCTCAAAATAACAAAAACCAAACCAAACAAACAAAACCTAATATGTATGCAGTACCTACAGAGGCCAGAAGAGGGCATCATATCCCCCTACAACTGGAGTTGTGAGCCATCATGTGGATCCTGGGACCAGAACCCAGGTCCTGCTGCAAAAGCAGCCAGTGTTTTTAACCCAGGAGCCATCTCTCCAGTCTCCCTTACTTATATCTACTTTTTATTTTTGGTTTTTCTGTGTAGCTTTGGAGCCTGTCCTGGAACTCGCTCATGGCGGAACATTCCTGCCATCCTATGGCTTGGGAGGCTGACACAGGAGAATTGCTGACAATCTGAGGCTGGTCTGAGCTATATCATGAGTTCCGGATCTACCTCTGCTACAGTATACTAACTACCTCTACCACCCTACTACTCGAGCGTGAGTGTGCGTGTGCGTGCACGCACACACAAAATTGCATAGCTGTATCTTAATTAAAAATAGATACTCTGATTTTCAAAATACCACATATAAAACCCGGAGAGCTCGAAATAAAGTTCGGATGTAGTGATTGATTGCACTGCTGTGGGTGGAAAGTAAAGTGTCCCCAACATGTGTTCATCACGCTGCTCCCCAGCTGGTGGCCTTGGCTTGAGGGGAGGCTGTGGGGCCTGGCTGACTAGGGCTGGTTCTCCGAAGGCTTGCCAGCTGCTTCCTAACCCACCATTGTTGAAGAACCGCCCTCCCATGTTCCCGCCCGCCCGTGAACTCTGCCACCTTTGCTGCCACAGTGGACTGAAACCACGAGCTGAAACAAGTCATCCCTGCACGAAGCTGTTTCTCTCTGGTGTTCCTTCACAACGATGCCAAAATAACTTGGATACATACTAACCCCCCCACCAAAAAAAAATTAGGAAATTTGGTTATGTATATACGGCGGGAAGAGGCTGTGTGTGTGAGTGCAGGGTCTCGCTGTTGGCCTGACTTACCTCGACCTCAGCTTCCTCCTGCCTCGCTCCTGGGTGCTGGATTCGCAGGGATTTGCAGACATGGAGCCTCCCAGGGCACCGCTGCACCTTTCCTTTCCTAAGCGCTTTACATTTTTACAGTACCAGACTTCAAACAGGTCACATTGGTTGGGCTAACTGATCTTCACCAAAGCAACTCAAACACCATGAGTCTCGTTCTCTCTCTCTCATGAAGTCTTAGGCTCTACCACCCAAAAAAAAAAAAAAAAAAAAAAAAAAAAAAAAACACAACAACAACAAAAACCGTCAGCCAGCCACCTCAGCAAGAGGCACCTCAGAGGTCTCTACATCCGCTTATAGCAGGGCGACCTGCCTCCTTTAGCATTTAGCAGTCAGAGTTCTAAAAAGCAATAAACTCCCTGCTGAGCCGGCAACAGATGAAAAAAAAAGGGGTGGGGGGCTCAAGATGCCTTTTATGGCACTTTGAGATAATGGCTTTATTGCCAAAAGCCATATTAGCAGAAGATGGAAGATTCGATTTACAGAATCTCCTGGCTGGCTGTGCATTCAGCGACAGCCTGTTTATGCCCAAGAAGACATGGGTGCCTGTGGAAAATGTATCTGAAGGGGCACCCACAATGCTGCTGCGCCCGCCCAGCATGCACGGGGCTTCTTCCTCAAGCCAAAAGAAAACAAAAAACCAGGAACCCAGGGAAGGCCGGATCCTGACCCAAACTCCAGGGCCACAGCCAGCCGAAGCCCTGCCAGGACCTGGAAGTCACCCACAACTCCCAGACCTGCCCGGGAAACCGTCTTTCTTTCTTGAGACAACAGAAACAGATGGGAAACTGCTAAAACGGCTCAAATATGTGGCGCTTTTACAACGTTTATGTGGTTCTCGGGAGGAAAAAAAAATCAGCCTTAATTGACTTGCTTGCTTGCCGCGTCCCAATTCTGTCAAAATCTAACTTTTTTGTTGTTGTTTGTTTGTTTGTTTGTTTGTAAGAGATTTGCGTGGGAGAACCAACCATTGAGGGCATATCTTTAATTGCTGTTAATTCAGAAACAATATACTTCCTTTCAAGGACTTTTGCCAAAAGAGGCAAGGGAAGGGGAAATCTCTGGAATTTAAAATTTCACATAAAACCCAATTTTTTTTTTAAAGTTGGTTTTTATTTTGGTTTTGGTTTTACCTTGCCTGAATGCGTGTATGGGCACCTGTGTGTATGGTGCCAGCTGGGGGCAAAAAGGGGGCGTGGGATGCCCCAAAACTGAAGTCTCAGGTGGCTGTGAGCCATCTGATGTAGGTGCTGGGAACCGAACTCGGGACCTCTGCAAGAGCAGCAGCTCTTGACCACTAAACCTTCTCTCCAGACCAGAAAACCTCTGTCTTAAGACGGGATTTAAAGGAGAAATAAATAAATAAATGCAATTAGCTAATTAATTAATTAAAAACAGGAGTGGGAGAGATGGCTCGGCAGTTAGGAGGAACACAGTTGTTAGGTTCCTAACATTCACGGCCAGGCCGCTCACAACCACGGGCATCTCCAACTCCTGGGCATCCCACACACTCTTCTGTCCTCCGTGAGCAATTCTCTACACACACACACACACACACACACACACACACACACGCATGCACGCACGCACGCACGCACGCACACACACACACACATGCACGCACACACGCACGCATAAAATAAATGTTGTAGATAAAACAGTTAATAATTGATAATAACTAACTTATTAGTAATCGAGAATAAATAAGTAATATGGTCATAAATCCCATCAAACCGCCAACCAGAGGTTTCTGCGGGACCTACAGGATTTCACTAAACCTCTCTATTTTACATTCATAGAAAACTAAGTTAATATACTTACACCTCGCCAAGCGTTGGTGGTGCACGCCTTTAATCCCAGCACTTGGGAGGCAGAGGCAGGCGGATTACTGAGTTCGAGGTCAGCCTGGTCTTCAGAGTGAGTTCGGGGACAGCCACGATGGTTTCACAGAGAAATGCAAATATCAACTCTCAGGACGGAAGGAGGACTTTATACCCACTGGGATTTACCTGCCTTCTTCTTCCATACACGGGTTGGGTTTGGGTTCTGTGGAGCAGAACACACATGCTCAGGAAGCCCTCTGCGCACGACCTTTAGCCCCAGGCCTGTGTGAGCTATCTTGAAAGACATATCATTAAAATAAAGGCAAAGGTAACAGCTATTTCTCACAAGAGATAGGTGTCCTAGTTAGCTTCAATTGTCACCTTAACGCAGCCTGGAGTCCTCTGAGAGAGCCCTCGATTAGGAATCACATGGGTCGGACTGGCCGTGGGCACGCACGTGGGGCACAGCTTTGATTGTGAATGGGGTGAAGGGTGCGCACCCACTGTTGGCGGCGCCACCCTAGGCAGGCGGTACTGGGCGGTACCGGAGAGCTAACTAAGCCTGAGCCAGAGAGCAAGCCAGAAGGCAGCATTCCTCCATGGCTTCTGCTTCCGGCTCCTGCCTTGACTTCCCTCACTGATGGACCATGCCCCGGATGTGAAAGACAAATACCACCCCACCCCCCACTCACTCCCACTCCCGCCAAGTTGCTTTTGGAGAGTGCTTTATCGTATTGACAGAAAGGAATGGGAACATCAAAATAAAACCACCCCATCTCTGGACACCTGAGCAGGGCAGCGCAGGATGACCATGGAGAAGGAAAGAGCCGGCGTCATTGTTTGGACCCAGCGTTCCCAAAGCTCACCTGTTACTCCAGCACCAGTGCAGCTGTGCTCAGAGATGATTGGCTCCTAAGAGCTCAGGCCTCCTCGGCAGGTCCACCCATTGGTGAATTCATAGCTGAATGGACGAGGCAGGTCCTAAGCTGAAGAAGATACTGGAGATGTGCCTTTGAGAGGTGCGGCTTATCCAATCTCTGTCTGTCTGTCTCCCCTCCCCAGCTTCCTGGCCACTGTTAGGCCATGGCTTTGGCCCACCACTCTTTCCACCGTCATATTCAGCCTCGTCTTTTTGGCCCAGAAGCAAATCCACTAACCAACCATGGACTGGCACTGTGACCCCTCCACCGGCCAGTCATTACCTCGCGCATTTTGTCACAGTTCCAGGAAGCCAGCTAACGCAGGAGGCAAAGCCAACAGCCTCCTGTGGAGAGAAACGGTCCTGTGAACCCTGACGTTGAGTGTGGAACCTCCGACCCCATGACAGAGGCCTAAAGGAACAAATCCTCTGTGCACAGCAAAAGCCATGAATACATTTTAAGTCACTTTATTTTGGGGTTGGATTTTTGTTTTTTTATTTTTTTTCTATGCTTTTTAACTTTCTTCGTATGAAATAAATATTGTTATTTAAAAGCAAAACTCCAGAACCTTGCAACGACCACCAAGGTTAAGAAATACATTTATGGGCTGTTGAGATGGCCAGGGTACCTGCCACCAAGCCTGATGATGGTAGTTTGGTCCAGGAATTAGAGCACAATGCTTTTCTAACAGATTCCTCACAAAAGGGTCATGGAAGCAGCGTTTTCTGAATTATTGGAAGTGATAGCAATCTTTATACTTGACTTAATTTTTTTTCCGAGACTATCTTTTCCTTTTGAAGATTTTGTTGATTTTATTTCACGTGTATGAGTGTTTGCCTGTGGTTTATATCTGTGCCACGGCATGCCTGAGGCTGCAGAGGCTGGGAGGGAGCATCTGGGAGGATGCCTTGGGACTGGAGTTAGAAACAGTTGCGGGCCACCACGAGGGTGCTGGGAACCAAGCGCAGGTCCTCTGCAAGAGCAGCCAGTCCAGAGAGCGCCCCGTGAAGATACAGAAGATGCATTCTAGTTAATTAACAGGACTTGAAAGGAAAAACAATATTCCTTTGGGTGTCTAACAAGACCCAGTGACTTACATGAGAAAGTTAAATTACTGTTGTGTTTTTTAACAGTCACTACTTTATGCCAGAGGAAAATGAAATAATTTGATTAAAATATTCGGGCAGGAGCAGGAGAGATGGCACTCTCTGGACTGGACTGGTACTCTCAGGTCCTGGTAAACCCTTTCTATGTGCAATTTCAAGTATCTTTTCACTCTAGGAATATTTTCAAAAAAAATTACTGTTTTATTTATTGTCTATCCTTCCCTCAATTTTCCTTTGGCAGATTCTCTTTTCTTCATCATGTTATTATATATATATATGTATATATATGTATATATATAACATATATATATGTTTATTTATTTATTTATTTATTTATTTATTTATTTATGTTGCCCCGACCCTAGGGGCAGTCAATGATGAACAGCTAAGAGGGAATGAAGAACAAGGAATACAAAAACAGACAGCAAGACAGTATTCTGATCAAGCTGACAAATTTTATTTTCTCAGGGGAGCCTTATATAGGACCATAAGCAGGATGTGAGCAGGGTTTGCAAGTGGGCAGGATGAAAGGGTCAGTAGAAGGAATGCCCTGAACTAATCTTTAACTGGCTGTAAAACTATAGCAGGAGGAATATCCTGAGCTATTTTTTAACTGTCGTAAAACCACAAGCCTGTAGCTTGGAATGATCTGCTGAACGTACTGCTTACTTCGTAAGAGGCAGTAATTTTCTATCTCAGAGGCCTGAGGTTGAAAGGATGGTGATGGTTCCCTAACAGTGTGTCTAGTCATGAATGCATGAATGCACACAGGCATATGCCACAGTGTGTATGTGTCATGTTGGTTCTGGGATTTGAACTCAGGTCATCAGACTTGGCTGCAAGCACCTTTACCCATGGAGCTACCTTGCTAGCTGGACTCTTATTTCTTATATGTTGCAACTTTGCCTGTGTTCAATACTTATCACTTGACTGTGAATATCACTGTCTCTTTGTTCACCCATATTTTTTAATCATTCTTTGTAGTGAGATAGTTACCTCACCCGCACCTGTTGCACTGACCACCCCCATTTAGTGGTGGTCATATGCAGACATGACAGGGGGTGGGAGGTTAAGTCTGGGGTTCCAGACCCCAGCTCCTTCTCTCTTGCTTTCGGTCTGGTCATGGAGAGCAGCTTGTGTGTGGATCCTTGGAGTGGGAACTTGTGGGTCATTGGTTTTTTTATGTGAGTGACTTCTCCCTGAATAAAATATGTTAACCCATATTATAACTTCATCCTGTGTATCTTAACCTGTGCATCTATATCTGGTGAAGGAGGTGGGATTTTAACGGGACCTGTGGATGACTGTCCAGGTAGCCTGCTATTTTCTGTCTTCACTGCACCTTTTGGAAGCTGCTCACCTACACTTCTTGCCTACCCTAGTATTGCTATTTTCCTTCTCAGGTCTTTGATGAGGTTGATGATTAGACTGTCACAATTATTGTTCCCTCTTCCTAGATAGAAATAGTAGATACAAGACTTAAACTTTCCAGAATAGGACTCTATAGTGATCTCTGTTGTGCCTTCACTCTAGGACTGGATATGTAGTTCTTGACATTTGCTATTGTTACCTCACTGGCAAAAGGTCTTAAGTGTGTGTGTTCTTACATTTCCTTCTCCTAGAGCATACCTGATATTTGCTATCTTTGCATATAGTTTTGTGTCAAGCCTAAATCTTTTCTTTAGACTAAAAGGGGAATTGTAGTGAGCTATCCACCCAGCCCCCACCTGTTGAACTGACCACGCCCAGACCCCAGCTCACTTTCTCTTGTTTCTGATCAGGTCACAGAGAGCGGCCTGGACGTGGACTCTTAGAGCGGGAACTTGCGGGTCATCATTTTCTTATGTAAGTGCCTTCTCCCAGAATAAAATATATTAACCCATATTATAACCTTGTCCCATGTATCTTAATCTGTGCATCTATCTATAATTCTTCTCTACTTATTTTGTCAGCGTCTGTCTTCTCATTTGGCTTACATACCGTCTATTTTAGTTTTCATTTCTAAACTTTCTTGCTAATGTTTCCTCAGGTCTGCCCACCTTTCTAATTCCGACTCACGTTCTTTCACGGCTCGGGTAAGTTTGTGAGTGTCTTTTATCTTACATTGAGGAAGGAGCTTCACCGTTTTGATTAGCTCTGTGGTCATGTGCTATGTGTGTTCTCATTGTATAAAAGGATGTAATTCTACTCTTTAATCTTGTCTTACAAATAATAACTAGGTATGAGGTTTGACCTCAATTGCTTGCTCATTTTTGTGTAAAATGAATTTTCCTAAAAAATTAAAAGGAAAAGGGCCTCGAGGTAGTTTTTCTAATTTCACAGCACTCCTGCCTGTCTGGGTTTTGCAGCACTGAGAAACATGTCAGTTTGCTTTTTGGGGCTTCATGGCTCTGTTCCCTCAGCATCCTCACCTGGATGACTCACCATTGTCTCAGGTCTGCTCAATTCAATTTCGTCCCCAAAAGCTACTTCCCAGTGTGGGCCCTATTCTGGAAGGGACAATTTAAAGGACCACTTAGGAGTCCCCTCCAGGCCCTTCGGACCTTATAGCTGGAGATCAATGCTCACATGGTAAGAAAGGAAGGAGACGCCTCCTCAGTCTTAGCTCCCATCTCACCCTCTTCCAGGGAACATCTGTTTGCTGTCCTGTTCTTAAGCGAGCGAGTGATCCTGATTCTGCATCCCTCACACATGCCTGAAAGTCTTCTGATGGATTTGTCTCTGCCCCGTTGCGGGAGATCATGTCACTGGCCCGGCTGTAAATGTCTTCCGTGGGCTTTTGTATTGCCCTCTACTGCTCTTCTTTAAATGATTGTTATTTTATATTTATTTGTTTCGGTTTCCTGTTGAAACGGGGCCTCTGTGATAGTCCCACTGGCCTGGAAATCCCTGTGGAGCACAGCCTTGAATATGAGAGCCTTCTGGTGTAGGTGCTGGAAATCGAACTCAGGTCCTCTACGACAGCAGTATACTCTCTTAACTGATGAGTGTTCTCTCATTTATTATGACCACTACAACAGCCAGTAAGAACATCAGCTAGCGGGATGGGTCTGTCCAGTGAATGGTATTAGCACGAGAAGTTTGGGTGAACCTAAAATCCCCTATTCTGCGTACCCCAAACTACCCTGCTAATATAGCCTAACACCCATGGTGGGTTCTTTTGTTTTTCTTGTTGTTTTGCTTTGCTTTGCTCTCTTCAGCTCCTCTGTTAGAAGTTCCCATCCATTTGCTCTGGTCCTCCCCGCTACTGGAACTTACAATCTTTCTGCTCCCTCGTCTACAATGGTCCCTGCGCCTTGAAACGGTGACTAGACCTTTATTTTTGAGACTTGGTTCTCATTGTGGCTAGGCCAGCTGTCCAGCAAACCCTCAGGATCCAGTGGTCTCCACCCTGTCCCGACGCTGGGGTAACACATGTGTTTGGTCATCTTCAACGTTTTCCATAAGTGCTGGGAACCCCAACTCGGGTCTGCACGCTTGTTCAGCAAGCCCTTTATCCACTAACTCATGGGCTCCTGAGACGTTTTCTGGATTAAGTTTCGGTTCAGTGTTTCTTAGGTGATTCCATAGGCTGCATCTGAGAGTTCAGGAATGATGGAGACGCCAGGGAGATGACAGGTGACAAGTCAGGGCTGTGATGGTTTGAACACGGTGTGTCAGCATCACAACAAACACTGAAGCCTCACTCCCCATATATACTCAGGGGGCGAGGCCTGAGAGGGAGATAATCACGTGTCTCTTTCAAATGGCAGGACCACAGCACTTATGAACTTGGCAGCTGTAGATGTCCAAGACCAAGCCAGTTAACATCCCACCATGCTAGAGAGGACCCATGAGCCCCCAACAGAAGCTGAGGAGCTAGGGACGGTTGATGGCGCTGGGAAGGCAGAGCTTTCTTCAGGGGAGTGGGTCCTGTGAGTTGACCATGCTCCAGAGGATGGTCCCACACTCAGGGTACATGGGCAGCACAAACTGGACTCAGTGGCTTATTAAAAACAAAAAACAAAAAAAACAAGGATCTGGGTGGTACGTGCCCTTAATCCCAGCACTCAGGAGGCAGAGGCAGGTGGATCTCTGTGAGTTCAAGGCCAGGCTAGTCTATAGAGTGAGTTCCAGGATTGCCAGGGACACACAGAGAAAACCTATCTTGAACCCCCACAAAAGACGTAAAGTTGCTTGGGGTGGGGGTTAAAGTGGGGTGGATCTGGGAGGACTTAGGGGAAGGGGCAAGGGGTGAATATCTAGGTATAGTGTATTAATTTCTCCAAGAATTAATAAATAGTTAGTAATAATAATTAATTGATAATTACATTGTTTTTAAGTTGGAGAAATTACTGAAAAAGACATCCCAACATCAACCTCAGGCCTTCCCAAGTGCCCACATGGAACACACACGCATACCTGCACACATCACAGGCACAATGTCTACAGCATGACTATCTTTTGTTGCTATACATTTTAGATGTTGATCTTAGATCTCAACAGCAGACTCACCTATACGTCCTGAGATCCTCTGTTTGGTTCATCTTGGGACTAAATCAACCTGGGCGTGGGTTCAGGCTCTGTCATGCCAGGCTCCTCTCATCAAATGCCAACAAACCCAACATCTGGCTTCCTGGGAACCAGAGGTCACATACATCCTTGAAATGTTTAAATTCATTTGATGCCCCACTCAGCCTTAGGAGGTGAGCCAGTATTATCCCCAGGGCCCAGACTAAAAGGATTAGGGGAGTGAAGCAGCTTCCGTGCCCAGGCCTAAGAAGCAGTGGCTTTCTTCTTAGCATTTACATGGTTATTTTAGACACAATGCACAGGACCAGGAGGCAGAGCCTGAAGGGTCACTGCAGGCTCAAGTCCAGCCTCACATATGCACAGTGAGATCCAGACCAGCTGGAACTACACAGTGAGACCCTATCTCAAAAAGAAGAACAAAAGAGTACATTTTGAAAATCATATTTTAGGAAGTAGGCATAGTGGTGCATGCCAGTGACTGAATTTGAGGTCAGCCTGGTATATGTAGTGAGTTCCAGGGGAACCTGAACTACACACACAGCAAGGCTTTCTCTTTGCTACCCCCCTAAAACAGGGGAGGAAGATGCAACTCAATGGTAGAACAATAACATGTGTGAGGAGTGTGTAACGTAGTCCATTTCCAGTAACACACACATACATGTGCACATGCATGCACACACAGTATTTCTCAGCCACTTGTCTCTGAGGACCAAATGACTCTGCTTGTCTATTATATCTGTTCGTTTTGTCTTGAGACAAAGATTCGATATTTAGTCCTGAATGGCCTAGAACTCCCTATGTGGACCAGGCAGGCCTCAAACTCACAGAAATCCAGCCTCTGCCTCCTGAGTGCTGGGACTAATGGTGTGAGTCACCACACGGGGCCTCAGTGTTGTCTCTAATGCTGTCTTCCTGCCTGCCGAAATTCCCATGGTTCCTCACTCCCACTTCCGTACAGACCCACCTTGGTTTGTGGGTAGGGTGCTTTCTGGTTCATTAGTTGCTGATAAAAAGCTAATGTACTCATTGCATCAATTTTGCTGAAAGTTTTCATCACTGATTTTACCATTAAAACTGCAGAACTGGGAGAATGAGCATATGGTCCACGAAATCAAAAATGTCTACCAGCAAACCCTTTCCAGAAAAGTGCAGTGTTGGACATGACAGCACTCACCTGTAATCCAACATTAGGAGGCTAAGGCAGGTGCATCATGGATGCAAGGACCAGGCTGGTCTCGAAGTTACATAGGGAGATCCTGTCTCAAAAGGGACAGCTGGGGCTGGAGAGATGGCTCAGCCGGTAAGAGCACTGGCTGCTCTTGCCCACGCCCCAAATTCAGTTCCCAGCGCTGATTTGGGACAGCTCATAACCATCTATAACTCTAGGTCCAAAGGGCCGGATGGCGTCTCTTCTGGCTTTCATACACACCTGCAGGAATGTGGTTCCAGCATGCATGTCACATGCATGTAATTTTTTCTTTCTTTTTGTTTTTTTTTTTCAAGCAACCTTTCTCTGTGTAGCCCTGACTGTCCTGAAACTCGCTCTGTACACCAGGCTAGCCTTGAACTCAGCCATCAAATAACGACACAGATTTATTATTTATTATGAAAGCTTTGCCTTAGTTTAGGCTTTTTTCCAACTAGCTCTTATAACTTATATTAATCTGTCTCTATTAATCTGCATTTTGTCATGTGGCTCAGTTACCTTGCCTCTGTACCATGTGCCCGACTTCTTCAGCGTTCTTCAGTGTCTTGCTGCCTAGATCCATCCTGAGTTTCTCTGCCCGAAGCCCCGCCTATTCTCTCCTGCCTAGCTATTGGCGGTTCAGCTCTTTACTACACCAATCACAGTGACACATCTTCACACCGGGTAAACAAATATTCCACAACAACCATGCCCAACCTGAATAAATCATTTTTCAAAAGAACTTTTTCCTTCTCTTTTTTTTTTTAGTTCTGACCCCTAGTTTATAATACCAGCCTTAAAAGAAGAAAAACTAACAAACCAACTTGTTGATGGTCCAAATGCATAATACCTTTTTTAAAAAGAGGAAACAATGTATCCAAGCTTGGAAGGGGAATTCCCCAGTCTACTTTATCTCAACAAAACCATCAAAGAAAATAATGAAAAACTGGCATTATAGTCTCAAATAGCAGCACCTCCCACACTTTCAAAGCTACTGAAGCACTTGAGGCTTTTGTTGGTGGTGGTGGTGGTGGTTGGTTGGTTGGTTGGTTGGTTAGTTAGTTTTGGGGGGGGTGTTGTTTGTTTGTTTGTTTTGAGGGGTTTTGTTTTGGTTTTTTTGTTTGATTGGTTGGTTGGTTTGGTTTTTTGAGACAGGGTTTCTCTGTGGCTTTGGAGGCTGTCCTAGAACTAGCTTTTGTAGACCAGGCTGGTCTCGAACTCACAGAGATCTGCCTGCCCCTGCCTCCCAAGTGCTGGGATTAAAGGCATGTGCCACCAACACCCAGCAGCACTTGTGTTTTTTTTTTTAATTAAAATTTTCCCCACAACATATTCTGCCTATGTTTTCCCCTCCCCCTGCTCTCCCCACCGCCAGGTTCTTCCATCTTCCCAGTTTCTGGATTCTGAGACTCCCAAAGGGCTTAGGGTTTCAATAAGCAAATTCTCTCATTCATTCATAGCAATACTTAGAAAAGCTTCAAAGATTACGTTTGTTATTTGTTAAATATCTGTTAAATAAAGCATATATCATTTCTTAATGTGAAATAACTTTTAACTAAAACCTCCATTTAAAAATCGATATATGGGGGGGGGGGGCGGCAAGATTGCTCAGCATAAGAAGGAGCTTGTCACCAAGCCTGACGACCTGATTGGAGCCCCAGAATCTACATGATGGAAGGAAGGAGAGGACCAACTGCTGAAAGCTGTCCACTGACATCCCTGGCATGCATCACACACACACACACACACACACACACACACACACACACACACACACTGTTTTTAATGTAGAAGAAAACCAGGTTTTTAGGGCTAATGCCTGACAACCCAGAATCCACATAAAAGTGGAAGGACAGAACAGACTTCACTAAGTTGCCCTTTGACCTTCACTTGCACACTGTGGCAGCCATACACGCCCCCCCCCCACACACACACTAAATGTAAGATTTTAAAACAATTTTTAATGGTGGTGCACTCAGAGACGGAGGAGGCAGGAGGACATGAAATTCAAGGCCAGTCTGGGCTGTATAATAACAAGCTGTCTGAAAAAGAAACAACAGAATGAAAATAATCAAATTAAAATGCATTAAAGCCAAGAACATCTTTCCGAAATCAGAAGCAAGACGGTTCTCTGACTCCCCAAAATGATGATCAAGTAAGAGTATGGAGCTCTGGGTAACTTAGGTCCTTAGAGATCAAGGAGAAGAGAGAGGAGGGGTGGGGTGGGGGATGAGAAGCCCCCCATCAGAGGACACAGGCCGTACACATAACCCTCCCAGTCGAATGCATGCGCAAGGCATGGCGGACTCAGTTCCTCTGATGGAGGGATTGTTACTCCCCAAGGGCTTTTCCATTTTGAGAGTCATGAAAATGACCCAAACATTGGAATCTGTTTTAGAAGCCAGGGGAAAACAGATTCATGCACACAAACATGGGCCACCCTCTTGCTGCCCTCTGATCCTTTCCATTTGTAGCATTTGAATTGGCTCTCTCTACCTAATAAGACGATTTTACGGACGACCTCAGAAAGTGTAGATCTGCAAGACCCTGATGCGCTAAATCCTCTCTAATCAGAAAGAGACCTGGAAGAGTTCGGAATAAACACAGAAGTCCCCGGAGAACAGGAGTGTGCTTGGGAAACAGCCCGTGGCCTTCAGCGCTGTGTGATCACGCACTCATAAGCTCACTTGAAGACTACAGCAGAGGAGGGAGGAACCTCCCACGCTGCCTGCCTGCACCCCACTCGGCAGCCGCCGTAATGGAGGTGGCCCTCCGGGGGAAATAAGAATGAGACTCTGGGAACAGCACCAAGCACCTCATAAAAGAATAGAAAACACGTTAGGGAAAAGCTTGATGTCACCAAAGAAGCAGCTATAATGTGGGGAGGGAGGAGGGACTCTCCCCCAACACAGGGGAAACCTCTCCAGTGCATAATGTAATGGCAAAGATTGAACCAGGTGCCGATGGGGTGACGTGGGGGAAATAATGGGCCCGTGGGCACTCAGCATGGAACCCTGGAGAGCTGTAAGTGACCACAGATGTTGGCAGAAGCAAGGACTGTGGGAGAGATAGAGCTGGGGGAGTCGGGATGCTACTCACCCAGCCACGTTCTTGGGGTTAAATAAGTCACAGTTGTGAAAGTCACAACCAGAAGGGAAACCCGGCATGCTGGCACAGTCCGCTCCCAGCTACTCCAGGAAGCTGAGGCAGGAAAATCTGAAATCCTAAGCAAGCCTGGACTATAGTGAATTCGAGGCCAGCTTGGGCTACAGGGTGAGTTTAAGGCTTGTCTGGGTTACAGAGTGAGTTCAAGGCCAGCCCGGGCAACTTAGTGAGACACTGTCTCAAAAAAAATTTTAATTGTATAACATGAAGATCTATGGTGTAGCTTAGTGGCAGAACGATAACACAGAATCAAGCAATGAGAGGCTGGGAATGGGAGTCCGTGTTAGGACACTTGCCTAGCATTAACATGCAAAAGGCCCTGAGCTCAAACTCAGCACTGAAAAAAAAGGAAGGAAGGAAGGAAGGAAGGAAGGAAGGAAGGAAGGAAAGAAGGAAGGAAGAAAGGAAGGAAGGAAGGAAGAAAGGAAGAGGGAAGAAGAGAAAACAGGACCAGAGCGATGACTCAGGGGTTAAGAGCTTTTGCTGATTGTATCAGCCAGGGTTCTCTAGAAGAACAGAACTGATACAGTGTGTGTGTGTGTGTGTGTGTGTGTGTGTGTGTGTGTGTGTGTGTGTGTGTGTGTTTCCTGTGATAAAGCAGGAAGAAAGGGAATTTATTAGAATGGCTTACAGGCTGTGATCCAACTAGTCTAACGATGGCTGTCTACCATCAGGAAGTCCAAGAATGCAGTAGTTGTTCAGTCCGTGAGGTTGGATGTCTCTGCTGGTCTTCAGTAGATGCCAGAATCCCAAAGAAGTCGGCTCTATGCCAGCCAGTGTAGGAATGAGCTTGTCAGTAAGAATGAGAACAAGCAGGCAAAGAGAGAACAAGCTTCCATTTCCCATGTCCTTCATATACCTTGCCAGCAGAAGGTGTGGCCCAGATTAAAGGAGGGTCTTTCCATTTCAAGCCATTTAATTAAGAGAAGTCCCTCACAGTCGTACCCAGACACTTGGGTGTTAGTTAATTCCAGGTGTAGCCACGTTGACACCAAAGACAACATCACAATGTTCTTGCAGAAAACCTGAGCTCGGCTCTCAGCACCCATGTCACGTGACTCACAACTGCCTGTAACTCCAGCTCCAGGGATCCCATGCCCTCCTCTGGCCTCTACAGGCCTTGCACTCATTCATATACACATTCATGCACACACTCGCACCACATAGCACACAGAAAGAGAAAATAACAGAAGAGAAACCCCCAACCTATCTGCACTGGGGATGGGATCTCTGGTGGCACAGCCAGGAGCTGTGATAAGGAGAGAGGTCAGTGGAGCTGGGCAGGTGGTCCACAGTCAGTGGAGATGGGCAGGATGCTGGGCAGGTGGTCCATAGTGAGTGGAGCTGAGGCAGGATGTTGGCAGGTGGTCCACAGTGAGTAGAGCTGGGGCAGGATGCTGGGCAGGTGACCCACAGTCAGTGGAGCTGGGGCAGGATGCTGGGCAGTTGGTCCACAGTCAGTAGAGATGGGCAAGATGCTGGGCAGGTGGTCCACAGTCAGTGGAACTGGGGCAGGATGCTGGGCAGGTGGTCCATAGTCAGTGGAGCTGGGGCAGGATGCTGGGCAGGTGGTCCACAGTCAGTGGAGCTGGGGCAGGATGCTGGCAGGTAATCCACAGCCAGTGGAGCTGGGGCAGGATGCTGGGCAGGTGGTCCACAGTCAGCGGAGCTGGGGCAGGATGCTAGGCAGGTGGTCCACAGTGAAGGCTTCAGCTCTGCTGTGACACCATTGATGAGAGGGAGCAGATGATGCTCAAGTCTGCAATCAAGTGCCAGGATCCCCACCTCCCAGGGTGACAGAATGGCTCCCTTCTGCTGGCAGGACCAGGAGCACTACTGGGTGAGGCTCTGAGTGCTAACCAGACTGGAGACAACTTTCCATAGTTTTGTTTTTAGACCCATTTCCAACTTCAGTCTACCTATTTCCAGGCCTAGGGAGAAAGGCTTGACATAAACTAAGATGCTCCTTCATTTTTCTCACCAGCTCAGAAGAGAGTTTTGTGGCGGTGGCTGTTGCTGACGGTTTCTTGTCTCACCAGGTCCTGCCATCCTTGAGCTCCAAATAAATGCACAGAGACACTATATTAATTATAAAACTGTCGGCCAGTGGCTAGGGCTTCTCATTGGCCAGCTCTGCCTTAATTATTAACCCATGACTACTACTCTGTGTCTTTCTACATGGTCTCGTCTTACCAAAGAACGCCTGGCACATCCTGTCTTCCCAGGCTCTACACGGAATCATCTTTCCGCACTTCTCTGCCCACCTTTTCCAGAATTCTCCTCGTCTCCTAGCCCTGCCTGCCTTCCTGCCTCTATTGGCCAAACAGTATTTTATTCATCAACCAATAAGAGACACATATGTACAGAAGGACATCCCCCATCAGGTGGCTGTATCATCTGTCCCACATCCCCCTGCTTCCCAACTTCCAAAATGTAGCTGTCTTCTTCTCTCTTATTCCCTTTGTCCTAATGTTGTCTTCTCTTACAGGCTTTAAGATTATTTATCTATTTATTTATTGGTGTGCGCGTGCACACCAGCATGAGTTTATGTGCACCTTGGGCATGCAGGAGTCCACAGAGGCCAGAAGAGGGCATCAGATGCCCCTGAAGCTGGAGTTACTGATGGTTGAAAGCCACCAAACCCCAGTGCTTTCCAAGAGCAGTAAGTGCACTTAGCCAGAGTTGTCTCTCCAGCCTGTGAAGTTGTTTTGTCTTGTTGTTGGTTTGCTTTTAAGCACTTTCATTTCTTATATCAATAGAATTGCAGGGGGAACACAGATGCCAAATGCGCCTTTTTTAACAATATCTTACTTGTGTAATAGTAAACGAGAAACAATCGGTACTGTGCTCACTTCAGCACACAAAGATACGCGCTCTCAGTGGTATGTGCACAGCTCCCAACCTCTGCCTCAGGGAGCTGTTGGAGCTGACTGGGGAGCGTCCTGTGTCACTCTGCCAGCTATTTTCTCTGAGCCAGCCACATCCTCCAGGCCACATCCCCAGGGGTGGATGGATCGCTCTACGAGTTTGCCCAACGGGAATAAAATCACAGACTACTCTGTGAGTAGAATCCTCCCTTTAAATCACAGGCTGTAAAACATTCCTTCATGGCAATGTGCACATATGGAAACCAAATAAAAGATTTAAGAAAAATGGCTCCATAATGAAAGGTAATTCCTCCATGATTGAGTACAACACCATCCAGTTAATCCTCTCTAAAGCTTTGGTTGGGGGGGGAGGGCTTGTTTGAGCATCCTGGACAGAAAGCACATGTGCAGTAAATGGTAGCCAAGGAATGAGAGCTTCCAAGCCACAGGGAGCTTTCACTACCAGCCGGTTCTAATCACAACTGGCTTTCGTGACTGGGGCTTTTCCAGGAATGTTCTTGCCGAGGCCATTCCTAGAGTCTGGGCATTTAATCCTCAAACAGTCTTAGGGGCTAAAAGCCCTTGATATCCCCATTTTGGAGATGAAAACGAAACCACAGAGAGATTAAGTTATGCGCTTGATGTTACACAACAAGTGACATGGGATCCAGGTCTCTACAGCATAGGCTCCTTCCTGGTCACCAGTATCAACACCTCTAGGAGGCTCTGTTTCCGGGTATCACACTTGTGATGAAGGAAGGAGAGTAAGTGCACGCTGGGAGACAGGAAGTGTGGTCCAGATGGACTTCCTGTCATTGCTGCTGGCTGCTATGGGGAGTCAAGGGGTGTTCTCATCCTAGAGATTAGGGCCCGTGCGCTGGTGGGAAGGGGGGGTGAGGATGGAGGAGAAAAGTCGGGCAAGTGTTCCCTTCCCCTTCATAGCTCCATCCATATGTATCCCTTCCCTAAGCCATGAGCTTAGAGGACAACCTTCCCTAACAGGGGAAGACGGGTCTTCAAGCAAGGGTATACAAATAATTCTCAAAAGACAGCACAGGACGGCAAGCAAGTCAAACTTCAGTTCACAAGCTCATATGCAAAAATAATAATAAAAACATAAACAAAAACAATAAGAGAGTAAGTAAGACATGCTATTCGAATACGTCATTGGTCCACTGTATTTCTGCTGGGGCTACTTACTCATAAACATGACCATGGCTCTATGGTTTTAGTCATCAAAAATTCAGAGTCCCATCTGGTGGCTTGTGTCTCTCCCCCCAAGACTGATATGCTGGGGTCTTGGTCCCTACCGTGGCACCATTAGGAGATGGCAGAATCTGTTAGGGGTGGGGTCCATTGATATGGTTTCCTGAAGGAGAGTGTTACTCAAAGAACAAGCCTAGGGCCAGCAAAATGGCTCAGTGGGTAAAGGCGCTTGCCACCAAGACTGACGATCTGAGTTCAATCCCCGGGACCCACATGGCAGAAGGAGAGAACTGACTCCTGAAAGCTGTCCTTTGACCTCCATACATGTACCACGTGTACCTACACATATATACGCACAAAACCACGTGCATACATACAAGCCTAACCCTACCTGTTCGTTCTGCTTCCTGGCTCTAGTATTCTCTCACACAACCCTTGAACGCTGTTTGCCGTGAGCTGATGCAGGCAAGGGTCCTCTTACGCGACCCGAGTCACAGCATTTGAACCTTGACTGTGCAATGTTTAAGGTAAGCAAGCTGCCTTTGCATCAGTTGGGGTCCCCACTCTTTAATGCACCCCCAAATCCACTCAAAGGGAGGAAAGGCTTATTTGGGCTTATGGCTTCAGAGGGTTCAGCCATTGGTCGGCTGACTCCGTTTGGGCCTGAAACAAGAAGCTAGAGATGAAGACAAGAGCTGCTTGCCTCACGCCGATGAGAAAGCAAAGTCAAAGCAGAGAGAGGACAAGAAATAAGACAAACCCTTCGCACACACCTGGGGCTGGCTTGCTTTAACAAGGCTCAGATCCTTTATCTCCACTACCTCCATGTGATGCCGTCAAATTATAAATCTGTCCGTGACTCTGTCCCTGATTATGTCAGGACCCTCAAGATCTACACACTTTCAAGAAATCCCATGCCCTGAGTCAGGAACAAAGATTTCTTCATAAGCAGCGCGTGTCCGATGGAAAACCCATGAACACAAGTGTCCATCTCTCTGGAGACAGCTTTCTCTATTCTCCGTTGGCAAGTCTCTCATCCTATCGCTCCCTAGTCATTCACGTGCTGGTCTCCACTCATTCACTAGTCAACACTTGCTAAGTAGGATTTTGTTCCCACAACCCGCCCAAACTGTTCTCTAAGGGAGTATCATGTTGTTAAATGTTTTTCTTCATTTTCCGTCCTTTTGGGGGGATTTTCCTCTTGTGGTGGTGGTGGCATTTCTTTGCCTCGCAAGACAATATCTAGGGCTGGAGTGATGATGGCTTGGTGGTTCAGAGTACTGATTGTGATGGCCTGAATGAGAATCTGAATGAGAATGGCCCCCATAGACTCATGAATTTGAAAGCTTGGGCGGGGGTAGCTGACCTAGACGGGCGTGCTTAGCCCCACTTACTGTGATAGCAAAATGAATTGGATAATTACGCATTTTTGAGTCATCCCATTCAGGGGCAGTCAAAGTTAAAATGACAATCCAAAGCACTCATCTGCTCCTTAGTTTTAATTAATTTCCTTTAATGTGACCGCTTAGAGACCTGCGTGAGCAGATGCTAACTCATCCCACTGATGAGAAAGAGGAAAGGGCTTTTTGTCCCCATAAAGTGCTCTCTTAATTGCTTAACAAAATTAACACTCCTAAAATATTTCACACCTAAACCTTCTCTGGGGAGGCTCAAGGCAGGTTTCCCAGTGACAGGAGGGTACAGCTCCTGAGAGTTAGCGTGAAATGACTTGTTAAATGAACTAAGGCAAAAACAGAAATACAAACCTTTCTATAAAGCGCTCGGTATTTTATCAGCCAGACTGAGCTACAGCAAATCGTCCCGTGTCAGAAAAAGAAAAATGTAGAGTAAACCAAAACAAAACAGTGAGCTGCTCATTTTCTATAGATTCGATGTTCTGTTACTTTATGGGCATGATCTAAAAACAACCTGGCATGCTCAGCATTACCCCCGGCTCCCATGCCAGCAAGGGACTCACCGCGCCCAGGATGCTAACTTTCAGCTGCCACTCACCAGCAGGGGGCACTGCACCAGGGCCTTTCTGTAGACAAAACCGCTGGAGCTTAAGGGTGTGAAACACTGATTCCAGAAGGTTGCGGAACAGGCAGAACAGAAAGGGCATCTCTCAGACACATACTTCCCCACACAGTCGAACAGACATCTCCACACCAGTCTCGGTGGCACTGTCCAAGGCCTGCAGTTGTGAGATGACACGTGGCATCATGGTTGAGCCATGAATACCAAATCTTTCTGCAATCCTCTCAGTGAGTCTGCTTGTTAAGACAGGCTTTCACTCTGTAGCCCAGGATAGACTGAAAGTGTGTAGCGGGGAGCTCACTGTCCCCCTGTCTCAACTTCTGCTAGGATTACAGGTGTGCACCACCACACCCAGTGAACACAAACATTATGGAAAACTCAATACGCCAAAGTCTACTCAGGAAGAGATTTCAGTTCATAGTTTATTGGGCCTGAATTATTTTCCGGGTAGGTTGGTTAAGCTATAAGCCAGAAAAGTACCCTGATGTGCAAGGGAAAAAAATTATGGACTGGGGCTGGTGAGATGGCTCAGTGGGTAGGGTGGCTGAATAAGACATTCCTCCATAGGCTTATGTATTTGGACACTTGGTCCCTGGTTGGTGGTGCCCTTTGGAGAGGCTATGGAACCCTGAGAAGGTACAACCTTGCTGGATGAAGTGTGTCGTGGGGGCAGGCTTTGAGGATGTATACCCTAGACCCATCCCCTGCTCTTCTGCTTTGTTTCCTGTGTGCGGTTGAGATGTGATCTCTCAGCTCCTTGTTCCTGCCACCACCCCTACTGCTATAGATTCTCCCTCTGGACCCATAAGACAAAATAAAGTCCTCCGTAAGTTGCTTTTGATCATGGTGTTTTATCACCACAATGGAAAAGTAATTCATACAGCAGGTAAAGTTGCTTGCCATGAAGCTTGTCTGCCTGAATCCAATCCTTGTAGCCAACATGGTGGGAGGAGAGAGTTCTGTAAGTTGCCGTTTGAGCTACAGACATACACATACACACACTCATGCATGCATGCGTATATGTACATGCATAATCTCACACATGCATGAATGCACATGCGTGCTCACACACATGCACACAAAATAAATATTTAAACATACTAAATTTAATTTCAAAAAGTATGGCTCAACTGTCTGTATTTAACATGAGCTTAAGCAAAGTAACCTGGATTGAATAACACATTTATTAATACTAGGATTAGAGAAAAAACAGTAAGTATTGAAGTATAAGGATTATTGCATATTTTAGCAAAGAGATCTTAAAGCGTAAAAATTATGAAAGGAATTGAGTGTGCTGCACACTTACAATCCCAGCGTCTGGGGAGCTGGTGTGATGGCTCAGCAGATAAAGGCACTTGCTATGCAAGCCTGATGACCCGAGTCCAGGCCTGGGATCCACGATGGGAAGAGAGGATCGGCCCCTGCAAGTTCTTTTGACCTCCACATGTGTATCAAGGCACACACATAAATAAACAAGGAAACAAATAAGCAAGCCCAGCATTTGGGTGCTGAGGCAGGAGAATCACAGCTATCTTGAAAAGAGGGGGAGATAAAGAGTAATTGTCTCAGCCACCATTCTATTGATCTCAGCAACTCTTATAAGAGAAAGCATCTAATTGGAGGCTGGCTTACAGTTTCAGAGGCTCAGGCCATCATGGCAGGGAGTATGGAAGGAAGAGAGACATGAGAGAAAGAAGGAAGGAAGGAGGGGTGGAGAGGAGGAGAAGATCTAAGGGAGGAGACTGTATATGGAGACCTTTACAACCAACCACACAGTCCTGGAGCAGAGGGTGATCTGGGATCGGCCCTTCAAGGCTCACTTTCTGCAGATATCCATTGAGCAGAGAGACCACAGACTTACAGCGTTAGAACGGGTTTTGCTGAGATGTCTGCCCAAACCCTCTTAACAAGTGTCCCGTATGTTCCTATTATAATCTGTAACATCAAAGTGATGTGCACACATTGTAAGACTTATGCCAGTAAAGGAGCGTAAGAAGAATACAAGCAGAGACTGGAGAAATGGCTCAGTGGTTCCGAGCACTGGCTGTTCTTCCAGAGGACCTGCCCTGGGTTCAAATCCCAGCACCCACAGGACGGTTCACAGGGGTCTGTAACTCTGGCTCCAGGCAGTCTGTTACCCTCTTTTGGTTTCTGTGGGCACGTCATACACATGCACAGACATAATGCAGTCAAACACTTACACACATAAAATAAAAACAAATATTTTTTAAAAGAACTAAAGTAGTCCCAACTGAATATTTTTATCCTCAGCCTTTCCAGACAGCAGCAACACTGCAGGACACTGATGCAGGTCATGAAACCGAGTGGATACTGAAGGTGTGACCCAAACTCAGAACGATAGGAAGTCAGAGTGTTCAGGCTCCTGAAGTGGGCATAATGAACCATCTCATTGAACCAAGAGCTCAAGGAAATTGACCCTCGACATCCCTGACAGGAGACCCAGGGCTATACGGCAGGGGTGGTGTTGGGTGGCTGCAAAAGAGAGAAACCCAATGAAATACACAGATGGTTCACAAAGTTCTTGAGAAAATCAACCAGCAGAAATGCCACCAGTATAAACTGAGAGGTGAGAGGAACACACACACACACACACACACACACACACACACACACACACACACCAGACTGCATCAGATCTCATTACAGATGGTTGAGAGCCACCATGTGGTTGCTGGGAATTGAACTCAGGTCCTTTAGAGGAACAGTTAGCACTCTCAACCGCTGAGCCAGCTCTCCAGCCCCCAGGGGGTATGGCTTTATCAGAGGAAGTGTATCACTGGGCGTGAGCTTTCAGGTTTCAAAAGTCCAAGCCAGGCCCAGCGTTGCTCTCTTCCTGTCTCTGGATCCAGCTGTAGGACTCCAGCACCATGTCTGCCTGTGCGTCACCATGCTCCTTGCCATGACCGTAATGGACGAAACCTCTGAAGTGGTAAGCCAGCCCCAATTAAATGTTTTCTTTTATAAGAGCTGCCTTGGTCATGACGTCCCTTCACAGCAATAAGACAGAGAGTAAGACGGGCACATGAATGCGAGTTCCTGCCTTAGTCAGAGATACCGATTTCGCTGGAGCTGGAGTTCCAGGCAGTTGTGGGCCACCCGGTGTGGGTGCTGGAACCACAGTGAGGTCCTCCGGAAGAGCAGCCAGTGCTCTTAATGGCTGAGCCACCTCTCCAGCCTCTGCAGTCCAAGCTTTACTGGCCGGCATATAGTATGTGTTAAATCAAACACCTGTGTCACTGAATGTCTTTTAGTTCTGTTTAGAATTAATGGAGACGATGAAAAAGCTTTGCAGCCACTCAGCTCCATCCTATGAATGACTGTTTGTTTTGGGTTGGGTTGGGGGAGCGTGTTGGGAGTTGTTTTTTGTTTGGTCTTTCAAGACAGGATTTCTCTATGTTGCCCTGGCTGTCCTGAAACTCACTCTGTAGACCAGGCTGGCCCCGAACTCACAGAAATATGCCTGCCTCTGCCTCCTGAGTATTAGGACTGATGTTGTATGTCTTAATAAACCTGCTTTGCATAAGGAAAGCCTCATGCAGGACCCTCCTGGCCCCAGGTTTCCTCGTCTATCTTCCCTGGCTCTCTCGTCCCCTGACACCTCTCTAACAGGACTCTGTTACTGAAGAATGACCTGTATGCTGTTTCAGGCCACAGACACACATAATTTTAAAAATTTAAATACATTTTGAATGGTAAAAGAGAAATGAGGTTACCTTCTCTCCACTAGTAGAACACACACTTGTGATGTGTCTCCTGACACCAAGGCTCATGGGAACAGGAAGCTAGAATTTGTATGCCTACTGTCCTGGTTTGCTCTAGGTCACTGAGGTAAAACGCTGACCAAAACCAACTTGGAGGAGGAGTTTATTTCACCCTATAGGTGAAAGTGTCACCTATAGGGTGAAATCTCCTCAAGGGAAGCTGAGGCAGGAAGTAGGGACTGAAGCAGAAGCCACGAAGGAACCGTGGTTATTGGCTTACTCCCCCTCTAGCTTTTCAGCCTCTTTTCTTACACAGCCCAGATCCACCCACCTAAGTATTGCACCAACTACAGTGAGCTGGGCCTTTATGCATGAATTAGTAACTGAGAAAATGTCCCAGAACACCTACTAGACAAGAACACCAACTTTATCACCATCACCATCATTATCCCACCACCTTCATCATCATTACCATTGCATCACCATCCTGTCACTCAGCATCATCACCGCCATCCTGTCACTCACCCCCATACCATCACCACAACCACCACCATCACCATAACCACCACCATCATCACCCTGTCACTCACCATCACCATTCTGTCACTCACCATCATCACCACCATCACCATAACTACCACCATCACCATCCTGTCACTCACCATCACCATCCTGTCACTCACCATCATCATCCTGTCACTCACCATCATCACCACCATCACCATAACTACCACCATCACCATTCTGTCACTCACCATCATCATCATCACCCCCATACCATCATCACAACCACCACACACCATCCTGTCACTCATCTGTAACACAATAAATGAAAGACCGGAGACTGATATTTGTGTTCAGACTTCAAGCTGAAGATCAGAAAAGCAAAGCAGCTGGCCACTAGCTTCTTACTCCTCCCTCAGGCTGAATGGGCTGATTCTGTCTCCAGGAGCTCTCATCAAGCCTCAGACTGGAACCCCTCCTCAGCTTGGCTGGAGAATGAATGTTCCCTACTGACTACTTGCTCCTGTCTTTTATACCCCACTAGTGCTGGGGTTAAAGGTATGAGCTATAATTCTCTTTTTAGACTGATTCAATCTTGTGTAGATCTGGGTAGCCTTGGATGCACAGACATCTGTCTACCTCTTAATCTTGAGTCCTAGGATTGAAAGTGTATACCACCACTGCCTAGCTTCTGGCTGCTCGGATTAAAGGTGTGTATCAGTCTCTATAGCTTGAGGCTGACTTTGCTTATCTGAATCCTCAGGCAAGCTTTAATAAATTACAAATAACATATCACTACACTTATTACATACCATCACTGTCATTACTATCCCATCATTCACCACCATCACCATTATCGCCATCACCACCATCCCGTCACTCATCACTACCATCACCACAACCACCTCCACCATCTTTAGAACACTATTAGACTTCTAATTTACTCAGTTTATTTAGTGAATATGTTGTGTTTGCAATTTCTATTTAGACTCTAACATAAACCATCACATAGAGTTGAAATTGTCTTTGAAGCATAATTATTTACAAATGGGGAGAAAAAATAATTTCCTTCCATGCTGCTCTCTTGCCCACCAAGTCTTCAAGGAACAGAGGTTTCTAGCTGTCTTTACTGGGGACCATCTCAAGTACCAACCCCCAGGCTCACACAACATGATCTGGCAGGACCTCTCTTTCCATCCCGTCCCTGTCTGTATCCCAGGTAAACACAAACAGGAACCTTGTTCTGGGTAGTCATCTGTGGTGGTCTGGACAAGAATGGCCCCCATAGACTCATATATTTGAATGCTTAGTCATCAGGGAGTGGCACTACTTGACAAGTATTAAGAGGTGTGACCTTGTCCGGTGGTGGTGGCACATGCTTTTAATCCCATCACTCAGAATTCAGAGGCAAGTGGATCTATGTGAGTTCAAGGCCAGCCTGGTCTACAGAGTTCCAGGACGGCCGCCAAAGTTACACAGAGAAACTCTGCCTCAAAAAAACTAAGCAGAGAGAGAGAGAGAGAGAGAGAGAGAGAGAGAGAGAGAGAGAGAGAGAGAGACAGAGAGACAGAGAGAGAGAGAGAGAGAGACAGAGAGACAGAGAGAGAGAGAGAGAGAGAGAGAGAGAGAGAGAGAGAGAGAGAGAGAGAGCCTGTTGGAAAAAGTATGGCCTTGTTGGAGGAGGTGTGTCACTGGGGGTGGGCTTTGAGGTTTGGAAAGCCAAGCCAGGCCCAGTGTCTCTCCTGATACCTGTGGGTCCAGATATGGAACTCTCAGTTCTTTCTACAACACTGTGTCTGTCTGTATACCGCCATGTTCCCCACTACCATAACAAACTATAAACCTCTGAAACTGTCAGCAAGCCCTAATTAAATGCTGTCTTTTATAAGAGTTGCCGTTGTCATGGTGTCTCTTCACAGCACCAGAACAGTGACTAAGATGCCATCTACCCTCATCTTGTCAGCCAGGTCGTTCAGAAAGACCAGGGGTGTATCACCAACCATCAATGCCTCCAACTTCCACCATACCCCTAAGACTGTGCCTGAATTTAAGTCAATGAGATCAGCACTGATCTCACACATCCCTGGAGTGGACACGGGACCAACAGAGCCAATAAGATACACTGTCGCTGCCCATGTAATGTTCAGTTCAGCAGCAAGACAGATGTGAAAAGCAAAGGACAGCCACACACGGCAATGGCCACCTAAATCAACATTATCTGGAGACACTGATGCGCAGGGAGACAGATGTCAGCTCCTCCGGGTGGAGGGTTGAAAGATGCTTCTGACAGGAAGAAATGCTACATTGCACATTCAAGAAGGAAGATGTGCTTTGGCTTTGTGGTTTTAGCGGGCTGAGCACACAGCCCCTGGGTACATGGGCAAAGCATCACCGTGATGAAACACGGCAGAGAGCTGTTCCCCTTGTGTGAGACAGGAGAGAGAGAAGGGTACAGAAGGGGCTAGAGCAAGGTACTCTGTAAGCAGAGTGTTTGTCAGGACAACTGGCTCCAAATTAAATGCACAGGGACTTAATATTAATTATACATGCTCGACCAATAGCTCAGGCTTATTACGAACTAGTTCTTACAACTTAAATTAACTAATTTCTATTAATCTATATATTGCTCATGGCTTTGTGGCTTTACCTCTAGCATGTCTTGCTCCCTTTATGTCTCCTGGCGACGCCTAATTCTACCCTTCTTCCCAGCATTCTCTCTGCTCCAAAAATCCTGCCTAGCTATTGGCCAATCAGCTTTTTATTATCAATGAACACGACCATTTTCACAATGTACAGAAGGATTATTTCTCAACAGTACCCTAAGGACCTACTCCATCAACCTACTTCCTCCAGCTAAGCCCCACTTCTGTAAAGTTTGCAGGACCTCCCAAAACAGCACCTCCAGCTGCGGACTCAGTATTCAACACAAGAGTCTGGGGGCTGGGGTTCATATTCAAACCACAGCAGTGGGTATAGGAGCTTTTATAAAGACCTATTTAGTTACTATCACATTTAGTGTGTGTGTGTGTGTGTGTGTGTGTGTGTGTGTGTGTGTGTGTGTCTACATACCCATGCATACACACAGCATATGTGTGGAGGTCAGAGGACAGCTTGAGTGTGTGTGTGTGTGTGTGTGTGTGTGTCTGTCTGTCTGTCTGTCTGTCTGTCTGTCTGTCTGCATACCCATGTATGCACACGGCATAGGCTTGTGTGTGGGGATCAGAGGACAGCTTGAGGGAATTGGTTCTCTTTCCTGCGACCATTTGGATCCTAGGAATCAAACTCAGGTTATCAGAACCGTCCAAGCCCATGCTTGAGACTGTTAAACAGCATGGATGGTCAAAGCACATAATGACTTCTCTGGACACTTCAACCCTTTTATAAAATAATGTGGTATTTGCATATAGACAACATCCGTCTGCCTTTAGACTCTAAACATCTCTGGATTACTTAAATACCTAAGATGATGTAAAAAGCTATGGGAAGAAAGAAGAAAAATACTGAAAAGAAAAAAAGTCTGTTTATATTCAGTTTAGAAGCAACACTGGTTTTTAATATTTGTGATTCACCTTTGGTGGAATCCAGAGCTGTAGATCCCACAGATGCAGGACCAAGCTACAGAAGTGCCGAGGGTACCTAACAAGCAGGGAAGGTAGGAGAGATCAGCAAGGAGGACTGGGTTTTGTTTGAGGGTGGCAGCATAAAAGAGTTTTCCATAGGGAGGCTGGAGAGATGGCTTGGTGGTTAAGATCGAATGCTGCCCTTGCAAAGGACACTGGGTTCTGTCCCCAGCGCCCACATCAAACAGTTCACAACTACCTGTAACTCCAACTCCAGTGCCATCTTCTGGTCTCTGCAGGTACTGCATTTATGTACATGCACACATGGATGTGTTATGCCAAGTTCACCCCAAAAACAGACCACGAAGGAAGGAACCGACTCACTGATGCAATCACACGAGGTTTAATATTAAGTTACAAGCCTCGGCAGGGACCCTGTCCAGCAAACCCTGGCACAGCAGCTGCAGGAAAAGGGTGCCTGGCCTCAACTATAAGGGTTTTTTAAAGGAAAAATCCCTAAGCAGAGTGGTTACACGCCTTGGCTGTTCAGGATTGGGTAAGAGTAGGTGACCTTTGGATTCATTGACGTGGGGGCTAGGGGAAATTTCAAAATTGTTACTAACAGTTGCCCACAAGGACAGTTGTGAGAGAAAATGTTATTTAGCAAAATTAGTCATTTCCTGACCACCTGGGTGGGGTCATTTTGTCCAGGGTGTGCACAGTTTGGATGCTACTTGGAACTGTTTATGGTTCCTTAGCTGAAGCTGAATCAGCCTTGTGGCTTTTTCTGAGGATGGAGTTTACCCTGCTCTTACGCATGTAATTAAAAATAAAATAATCTTTTAAAATGTTTTTTACTCCTCGTGTAATGAGTATTTGTGCGTAGTTTATGTGCGCCATGTGCATGTCTGGTGTCCAGGCAGGCCAAAAACGGGGTGTTGGGTTCCCCAAGGCTGGAGTTACAGGCTGTTATCACATGAACTGTCACACATGGGTGCTGAAGACAATCGAGGGTCCTCTGCACGAGCAGCAAGCTCTCTTAACCATTCTCCAAGCCCAAACAAAACCAAGCCTTTAATGCGGAGGAGGAAAAGAAGGAAGTGATTTCCACAGGAAATTGTAAGACCCGCGAGAGCGTGGTCCCTCGAGCTCCCACTCAGGAAAGGCGGCCCCCCCAAATCACTCACGAGAAGCGGTCTTGATGCAAACGCATAAGGTCCTTTATATTCCAGTATACCGGGGCCGTCAGCCATACGCCATGCAGGGTAGAGGGCTGAGGAGACCCTAGCACAGAATTGAGACAGCTTTTATAGGGTTACAGCAAAGCCTGTGAACCAATCACCTCGTAGCATCCAGTGCGGACCAATTACTTTAAAGTAGCCATCCCTTAGCTTTCGCACAGGCTTCTGGGTGTTCATTCACTACCGAAAACATTAAAGTAGGTGACCGTCAGCTTGGAATTTAAGACTCCCAGCTTCCTGGGTTTTCTGGGGAATTGGGCTAAATTTTTCCATCCTAACAAAATCAACACAGTAAGATTCGGTTTTAAAATCACATTCCTGGCCAGCTGGATCTGAACAAAACCGAAGAGAGGTCATGCATCCGGTCACCACAGGGCAGGGCGGCCTCAGAGCTGCAGTTCTGCGCTGAACGCACACGAAGGATGCCTTCAGCATCTCTCGCCTCAGGGCAGCTTCTTGGACATGTGCTGGGTTAAGTGTACACAGAGCAACACATGGAAGGGCTTTCATGTCACCATCATGGCTTGAAGGGGAACTGTCCTCCACAGGTTACCAGACTGGGGGCTTGGTTGCCAGTGACACGAGGTCCTGATAGCTGCCTGTGACCCTAATCAATGGGTTAACCCTTTGAGGGAGGCATAGTGCGGTATTTTATTGGGGTGATATTTAAAAGTAGAAGCTGGGGTTTCACTGCGGAATGTGGGCCACTGGGGGAGTGTTCTTGGGGTTAAATCTTGGGGTTAAATCCTCCATTCTTTGCTTGCCTTCTCTCATGAGGTGAGCAACCTCTGCCACACATTCCCACCACCATGGGCCCAGAATCAGCCAAAGACGACTATGGACTGACACAATGGGCCAAATAATACACTTGCCTCTTTTTAAAATATTCTGTCAGGCTTTTTTTGGGGGGGGGGGTCACAGTAACTAACATAGTCCCTGACTTGAAAGACTTAATACTTTTTTAAACAGGCAACTCTGCTTATTTTTTTTTATTATGCATTAAAATTCCGTGGCACGCCCTGACCCTCCATAAAATGGGTATAACAAAGATGCAGACACTTGGGAGTCTAACGGAGGAAGTGCGTGTAGACTGTGTGCTGTCTAGTACGAATCCTCCACTGATAGGTGCTATTTTTATTACCATTATTCCTTTTCTGTTTGTTTGGGTTTTTGAGACACATCTCACTAAGCAGCTCTGGCTGTCCTGGATCTCAGTATGTAGACCAGGCTGGCCTTGAACTCACAGGGATCAGCCCTCTTCTGTCTCCTGAGTGCTGGGATTAAAGGCATGTGCATCACCACACCCAGTTTACCAGGGAAGAAAATGAGGGCCAGCAGCCAGGACAAAGTGGAGAAGCAGGGCTCAGAGCAGGCATAGACGTGCTTCGTTTCTGGACCATGAAGACACACAAGTGGGAAAATCCATCAGACCTGGTGCCCTCACCCAAGTTGAAACTGGCACCAGCTTTAATAACGTGCTAACCAGTGCTAAGATCCATAAGCCAGGTTATTAGCAAGAGATGGGGGTTGGTTTGTTTGTAACAGCATCTCACACAGCCCTGGCTGGCATGAAACTCATTGTGTACCTCAGGATGACCTTGAACCTCCCAGCTTCCTGCCTCGATCTCCCAAATGCATTATAGCATGGAGCATCACATCCAGTTTTCTAGCACTCAGGGAATTGAACCCAGGGTCTTTTGGATGCTGGACAAGCACTCTACCAACTGAGCTACATTCTGCAACCTGCATAAGGCTGCTTGCAGCTAATGTGCTTTCCGCGGTCCCTTCCAAACGTATCCCTTCCTAGAAGCGATGCTGTGTTGGTGTTTCTGTGAGGGCTGCAGCCATTTTAGAACACTGAGCATCAAAAGCTAAGGGGGACCGGTGGCCTCTGGCACTGAAGTCAGAGGAGAGGCAGAGGGAGGCATGAAACCGATGCTTTGAGAAAAGAGAAACAAGAGATGCTATTTCAGGGAACGATTCAATTCTTGTTATAGCAAGTCAGGAAATCTAACAGCCTGAAATTGAATTAGAAAGCTAAATAAGTGAGTGTTGGAATAATTACAAATGCAAACAAAGGGAGCAGACAGAACTATTTTCTTCTCTTTGTCTCTCTGTTATTGTTTGTTAGGTAGAATTATTTGAAATTACAGTTTCTATGACAAAAACATTAAATCTCGGAACTTTGTATAGCTCAACACAGCATTTCCTGATAATGTAGGTAGCTATTGGCAACACTCTGGGGCTGGAGAGATGGCTCGGCAGTTAGGGCACTTGCTGCTCTCCAGAAGACCTGAGTTCGGTTCCCAGCACCCACCTCAGGCAGCTCACACCTAGAACTCTGGATCTAGGGGATCTAATGCCCTCTGGCCTCTTCAGGCACTGCACATGTGTGGTGTGCATACGCCCCCCCACACACACACACACATGCACACAAAGAAGAAGCGGTAAGGTTCCTAAATGCGCTCATTTATTATTCTTATGATCAGAGAACAGTAAACAAATATTAGTTTTTTAAGTGAAGTAATTCGGGGAAAAAGCAGAGATCTTCCTGGAAGGCATCTATAAGACGGGGACGTGAGGAGGGGTTAAAAACTAAGCAAACACCCAACAAAAGCCACAGCTGAGGAACAGGCTTGCAGAGAACGGAACAAACGCAACAGTAAAAAAAAAAAAAAAAAAAAAAAAAAAAAGAGTTTTATGTTTGAAGTTTGGGGTGTATTACAGCTCACATTCAATAATACAAAAATGGCAATTTATTAAAACATGAATTCCACTTGATCAAGGAAAGCAAATTAGTGACTGGGTAATTCCTCTATTTATTATTTATTGAGCTAATAACAAATGCACAAGGAAATGAGACAGAAGGCTTTAAAACCTATTGGAAGCTTCTCCGTGGACCTGGGCCAATCAGCTCTTCCAAGCGGTGCTAACTCATGACACAAAAAGCCCTCTGGAGCATTCAGATGGGCTCTTTTTAAATACACACAGCTGCTTGACACCAGGACGCCACTATGGGGTGGGTTAAATGCCTACGAACAGACACGGGGCCTCCAGCACTCCGACTCTTTAATCTGTTTTATTCTAGGTCTAATGGTATACTGAGAGTACGAGGGGGCTGCGCGATGGAATTTGACCTTCCCCTCCCCCTCTAAGAATATCAGCCGAGGTGTTAAAAACAGGCTGAAAGCCGAGGTAAGAGGTCACCACGGGCTCAGATGGCTCCAAATGGTCCTCAAGCAGCAGTGTGGGCACCCGGATGCTCGCACCGTTGCTGGCTCACTGTGCTCTGGCTTTATGTCAGCTTTGACTAGCTTCTTCCCCTTGGACATCTCAACTTCTACCTGTGAAGCGGCCCGGGGCGCAGTCTGAAGACATCTCCTCTTAATTCTACAAAACCATCCAGCCCTGTGGCTTTGAGACAAGGCTCTGATGGCCCAGGCTGCTGGAATCTAGGTAGCCATGGATGACCTTGAACTTCTGATCCTCCGGACTCCACTACCAAGAGTCTGGCCTTATGAGTATGTTCCTGGCTGTGTGTGTGGCTTTATTTCTCCATATTTTTTTCATGTATAGTTTTCATTATGTAGGTATATTTTTATGTGTTTGGACACACATCCATACACACATGTCCATACACACAGAAGCCTAAGGTTGATGTCCCAAATCGTTCTCTCTTACTCTTATACCATTATTATTAAAGTACATCTCCCATCTCCAACTTCTGAGGCTAGAATTACAGGCAGGCTGCCACTCCCCCCTGGCATTTATGTGGGTTTCCCAAGTTTCCAAACTTGGGTCTTTGCTTGCTTGGCAAGCTCTTTAACCACTGAGTAAATCTCCCAAACCCACTGTGTGATTTTTTTTTTTTTTAACCCCCAGTGCTGAGGCTTGAACCCCGAACCTTGTACATCCTAAACAAGACCGTCACCATGAGTACATACCTGACTTTTAGGGGTTTGTTTGTTTGTTTGTTTGTTTTGAATTATGTTTTGGGTGTTTTTGTTTTGAGACATGATCTGCTATGTAGCCCAGGCTGGCCTGGAACTCAGATCCTCCTATCTCTGCCTCCCAGAAGCTGAAATTGCAGTGTGCATTACCCCATCTAGGCAAGGCACTGTGGCTTTAAATAATCACCACACTCTCAGGGTCTTTTTTAAAGAATTATTTATTTAACTTTATTTTATGCACATTGGTATGAAAGTGTCAGATCCCCTGGAACCAGGGTTACAGACAGTTTTAAACTGTCATGTGACAGCTAGGATTTGAACCCAGGTCCCCTGGAAGAGCACTCAGTGCTCCTGACCGCTGAGTCATGTCTCCGCCCCTATGCTCTGAGGGTCTCAGTGAGTCTTCCTAACCCTTACCTTTCCTCTGAACTCCACACATTATAGCGTGCACCTCATCTTCCTTCTTGTGTGTGTAACTTGTGTATGTAATTTTAGACTCCCCGTGGCCAAAATAACTGCATGTGAGCCAACTGAAACTCTAGTTCCAGGGAGGCCCCAGGTACACATATAACGCACAGACACATACACAGGTAAAACACTCGCACATAAAAATAAAATCAATCCTTTAAAAAGTGGCACCGATGTCTTCATTCTCAAATATACACAGTAACTAAAACCACTTTATGCTTATCTTGATATTTAACTTGGACTAGATAATCAATTACTATTTTTTTTTTTAAGAATAGGCAATTAGCCAGAACCTGGAAACAACCTAGATGTCCCTCATCCGAAGAATGAATAAGTAAAATGTGGTCCATTTATACAATGGAGTACTACTACTCAGCGGTAAAAAACAATCTTGAAATTTGCAGACAAATAGCACTAGAAAAAGCCATCCTGAGTGAGTTAACCCATACCCAGAAAGACAAATATGATATGTGCTCATAAGTGGATATTAGACATAAAACAAAGGACAGCCAGCCTACAGGCTGTGACCCCAGAGAACCCAGGTAACAAAGAGAGGCGTACATGGATCTGTCTAGGAAAGGGGAAAAGATGAGATCTCCTGAGTAAACTGGGAGCATGGGGGGGAGGGGAGGGAGGGGGGGGAGGAGAGGGGAGGATGGGAAAATGTATAGCTCAGTAAAAATTAATATGCTAAAAAAGAACAGGCAAATGGGTCGGGCAGTCATGGTGCACACCTTTAATCCAAACTCTAGGGAGGCTGAGGCAGGTGGATCTCTGTGAGTCTGAGGCCAGCCTCAGTTCTCTCTCTCTGTGAGAACTCGCCAGAGAGAGTTTCAGGACAGCTAGCACTGTTACAAGGAGAAACCCTGTCTGAAAAAAAAAAAAACAAAAACAAAAACAAAAAAATAGGCAAATGGTCAGGCAGCAATGGCACATGCCTTTAATCCCAGTATTTAAGAGGCAGAGGTTGGTAGATGTCTGAGTGCAAGACCAGCCTGTTCTACAGAATGAGCTCCAGGACAGCCAGAAAGCCTGTCTTAAAAAAGCAAACAAAGAAAGAAACAAACAAAACCAAGTATTAATAACAGACTGATATTGGGATTCAAGCTTCAAGCTGAAGATCAGAGAAGCAAAGCAGCCGGCCACTAGCTTCTTACCCCTCCCTCAGGCTGAATGGGATGATCCTGTCTCACGAGCTCTCACCAAGCCTCAGACTGGAACCTTTCCTCAGCGAGGCTGGAGAATGAATGTCTGATACTGAATACTGAAGCCCCTGCTCCTATCTTTTATACCCCTCTAGTGCTGGGATTAAAGGTGTGATCCCTCACTCTTTTAGACTGATTCACAGTCATGTATCCCTAGGTGGCCTTGAACTCAGAGAGATACAGCTACCTCTTAATCCTGAGTCCTAGGATTAACATTATATACCACCACCTCCTAGCTTCTTCTGGCTCCTGGGATTAAAGGTGTGTGCCTGACTTCTACGGCTTGTGGCTGACTTTGCTTTCTAAGTCCTCAGGCAAGCTTTAATAAGTCATAAATAATATATCACCACAAAAAAGAATGAGCAAATAAGGTTTGAGATATGGCTCAACCAGTAATGTACTTGTCATACAAGCATGAGGATCTGAATTGGAATCCCCAACACCTACATAAAACAAACCTGCATGGCAGCATGTACCTGGAATCCCAGCTCTAGGAAGTTGGAGACAGGGGGATGCCTCGAGTTTAATGGCCGGCCAGTCTAGTGGAATTAGAAACTCCAAATGAGGTAGATAGCCTGGGGGATAGCTCAGGTGTTTAAGAATCCGCTGCAACACATGTGAGGATCAGCCACGTAAGAGCCAGGTAGGCATGGCAGCTTGCCAGCAATCCCAGCACAGGCAGCAGAGGCCAAGAATCCTCGAGACAATTTGGCCAGGCAGATGGACAAAGGCCAAATTCAGCGAGTAAGGGAGTAAGGTATGGAGTGACTCAGAACAGAAGCCGCCACACACATGCACACACATCCCCTCATACTCATACTCCCAGTGAACACGCAATGGCACAGCACACCACACAAATGTAACACATTGACAACCAAACAGACAAGTAGGGTCATCTAGAGGGCTCAACAGGCTAAAGCATTTGCTGATGGCCTGAGTTCAATCCCCATGGCCTGCATGAAGGTGGCGGGAGAGGGAGACTTCACAAAGTTGTCCTCTGACCACTCACACACACACACCACCTACTCAAAAATAACATTAATAATCGCTTTAAATTTTTGATTTAGCGTGTGTGCATGCGTGTGTGCACTCATGACTGCAGGTACCCTCCCAGGTCACAGGCATTGGATCTCCCTGGAGCTGGGCTCACAGTCAGTGAGTCACCCAGCGTGGATATGGGACATCAAACTCTGGTTCTGGGAGAGCAGCAAATGCTTTTAGCCAATGCTCTCTCCGTCCCTTATTATAACTGTTACGTAGAGTTACCACATAGAATGTACTGTGTTGGTCACATTTCAAGGTGCAAGACAGCTGGCAATGTGTTTGAGGATGGAACTCACTCAACACCTCTCTGCCTCCTATTGGTCTCCAGCATGGATTTGTCTATTCTGGCTCACTGAATAGGTGTCCCCTTCCTCCCTCGCCACTCCACATTTGTCCCTTCTGAAGCTATGCCCTGGGTCAAAGTCCCTCACAGAGAGGAACTTTCTAGTACCCTGCTAAAACCTGCAAACAGCTCTCAAAATGGCTGACAACAGAGTGGATGTGGTGTGTGAAGACATTTATTATTGTTTCTGAAGAAACGACCCTATTTTTTGCATATGAAAGGAAAATATAAAATGATATGCTCTTAAAGACTAATGAGTTCACAAGTTTTAAGAAAATCGTCTCCCATTTCTTCCCTTGAATTACTCACAAATTCAAGGTCACAAGGGTTTCAAGTTAATAAGGTATAAAGGGTTACAAAGTTTAGTAAGTTCAAGGTCAACCAGGGCCCCAGAATAAGACCTTGTCCCCCAAAAAAGTAAATAAATCAATTCATTAATTCACATAGATCTCTCTCTCTCTCTCTCTCTCTCTCTCTCTCTCTCTCTCTCTCTCTCTCTCTCTCTCTCGGCTTTTGTTTTGTTTTTCCAGACAGGGTTTCCCTGTACTTTGGAGCCTGTCCTGGAACTCGCTCTGTAGACCAGACTGGCCTCGAACTCACAGAGATCCACCTGCCTCTTCCTCCAGAGTGCCGGGATTAAAGGCTTGCAACACCAATGCCTAGATGTTTCTCTGATGAGAGAAGGATAAGCCTGTGCAGAGAATACATTTGTTTTACCCTGAAAATAGACATAATAATAACTTAAAACTGTTAGAAAACGAAACCCACAGCCTGAAGCCTTGTTCCTATCCTAAGTGTGAGGAACCCTGAGCTGCCTGACACCTGGCAGGACTTCCAGCCAGGCCCTGATCTGTGCTCAGCGCAAAGCCACACAGACTAATGTGGAAGTCATTAGCGGAGGGGGATTAATATCTGATTCTCCTACTCATCCACCATTTGATTCTTTAAATAATAAGCAACAATGAACTTAAAAAAAAATCAAGCCTGCCACATTCAACAGGAACTGACCAAAACTCTACTCACAGTGGCGAGAACATCAAACAAAAACGAAGCCATTTTCAAAGAAAGTCGAAATAAAGAATAATGCAACCAGCAAGAATAAAACACTAAGAGCAAAATAAATTTATACATCAGACAGCTATTGCTCAAAATTCTCGCTCGGCTTTGGACGCCCCCGTTTGCCTGCGAGCTATGAGCGCTATCTTCACGCGCTGGGAAGGCTGGGAAAAACTAGTCAGCATTCAGGGCTTAATCCAAAGCCCCATGCTCTGGCCCTCCGGGCTGAGCAGGCAGACAGCCACGTGTCCTCCGGAGAGGTTAGAGGTTGCAATACAAATATGCAAACAAGAGCATTCACTGTGATTCCTACTGCTAGTTTATTTAAAAAAAAAAAAAAAAAAAAAAGGAATGAAAGGGTAGCGTGCAGTCTTAGGGATTTGTTTAAATATCTCAGTATAATACAATGTAGAGGAAGAAAATGATGGAAGGGAATGGACGCACCAGTCCTGGGAAAATCGATACCCTTTGCAGGAAAGGTTGACATGTGTGTGACCGTTAATTCACCAGACTCACTAAGGAGCTATTGATTTCTCAATCAGTGCCCTGGGCACTTGATTCTCCCCAAGGGAAAATTAACAATCCCAACTAAACTAACATATTCTGCTACTGAACTAAAACAATGAATGCAAAAGTCAATCCTGTCACCAGGCACAACATCCAATTATGGGGGGTAGGGGAATATGTCTGTCCTTTAGGGAAAGACCTGGAATTAAAAGTTATTTGACAAAAGAAATAGTGTGCTAACAATACACAATTGAGGCCAACAGACTTTATTTTCTAAACCAACAACCATGTAACCCAGGCTGGCCTTGAACCCAAAATTCTCCTGTCTCAGCATCCTGAGGGCTGGAATTATAAGTGGGCACCAAGGCCAGGTTTCCAACAAATATTTTGTTGTTGGATTTTGAGATCGGCCCCGTGTTGCTTAGGCTAGCCTTGAACTTATGATCGTCCTGCTCAGCCTAACTGGTGGTGCCTGGTGTTGATTTAAGCAGCAAATGCCTCCAACATTGAACATTGCTCATCTGGTGGTGGTAGTGTTTGGAAGACTACAGAGGCTTCAGAAGACAGAGACCTACTAGAGGAAGTGTGTCAGTGGTGTCAGGCCTTAAGGTTGTACAGACTGGCCCCACTTCCTGCTCTCTGGGCTCGATGATTGGCCGCAATGGAAACGAGCCACCCCTGCTCCTGTCACCAACCTCCCAGTCCTTCCTCCTTTAATTTGCTTTTGTCAAGACATCGTATTATAGCCATGAGAGGGAAACTTACATAACTGATACTTTGTTTCTGTTGAAGACAGGGTTTCTCTGTGTAGCCCTGGCTGTCCTGTAGTTCACTCTGTAGACCAGGCTGACCTTGAACTCACAGAGCTCCGCCTGTCTCTGCCTCCCTAGTGCCACAGTTAAAGGTGTGCACTACCATACATAGCTACACCCATCATTTTTAAAAGACAAACTAACAAACTTTACAAGAAATGCAAGCCCCTTGTTCGGTCCCCACCACTTCCAAAAGGGATGGGGGTTGAAGCTTGCCCACTATCAATGTTATAAAAAGCTAACACAGGAGGACCATGAGTTCAAGCCCAGTCTTAGCTAAATGATTCATTTGAGCAGAGTCTAGGCTGCTTAGTGAGGCCTTGTTTTAAAGAAATAGGGCACAAGCATAACATCACACACCTTTAATCCCAGCACTCAGGAGGCAGAAGCAAGTGGAGCTCTGAGAGTTCAAAGCCAGCCTGGTCTACAGAGTGAGTTCCAGGACAGCCAAAGCTACACGACAGATTTTGTGAGGGGAGGAGAGAAGAAAAAAAAATCGATAGGAAGATGGCTGAATACATAACAGCTCTTGCTGCACAAGTGAAGGCCTGAGTTCAAATCTCCACAACCCACATCAAAGGCTGGACTTGGGGGCTGGAGAAGTAGCTCAGTGGTTAAGAACATTGGCAGCTGCTGCAGATGTCCAGGGTTCAATTCCCAGCACCCACATGGCAGCTCACAACTGGCTAATTCTATGGGATCCTATGCCTTCTTCTGGTATGCAGATAAAACACCCATACACATCAAATAACAAAATAAATCATTAAAAAAAAAAAAAGGCTGGCTGCACAATGTGCACATCTGTAATCCAGCTCTCCTACGGTGACATGGGAAACTGAGAGGGAAAAGTCACCAGAAGCTTGCTGGCCATCTACCATTATGTACATGGTGGGAAGCGAGGGGAGTTTGTCTCAAGGCAAGTACCTGCATACACATGCCAGGACACATGTGCGCTTAACACACACACACACACACACACACACACACACACACACACACACACGTGTGCATTCTTACACACACACACACACAAAAGGCTACAGAATGCCAACAGAGTCTAAAATCTATCTGGTCCTTTAGCACAGTGCTCTGAGTCTTGGAGGAATTCTTGAAAGCTTCTTGGGTTAAATGTGCTTTTCACAAATGCTCGTTGGCAGCTCGCAACCATCTGTAACTTCAATTCCAAGAGATCTGACGCCCTCATCTGGCCTCTGCAGGAACTTTACACACATGGTACACTCCTGTGCACGCAGGCTAAACACTCTCGGGCATAAAATATAGTAAACCTTAAAAACCGTTTATCAGCCAATCAATATAACAAATGAAAAATAAAACTGGGCCTGTTTTAGTACAATATTGCAATGCAAGGAAAAATGTTAAGTGTCTGTAGGAGTTGTGGGGCTGTTTCCCACCTCTACTCTCAGTCCCACAAACCGAAGTAAACTCAAGACTTAGGTGCAATTCTCAACAGGCTCAGGGTGACTTCGACTCATCAGTGGACTCACTCCGGCTCTGAAGACCTGACAAACTCAAGTTCGAATTTTGAATCCACATCTTCTTCCTTCCTTTCTTTCTTTCTTTCTTTCTTTCTTTCTTTCTTTCTTTCTTTCTTTCTTTCTTTCAAGACAGGGTTTCTCTGTGTAGCCCTGGCTGTCCTGGAACTCACTCTGTAGACCAGGCTGGCCTCAAACTCACAGAGATCCACACTTGGATTAAAGGCGTGCGCCACCAACACCCAGCTCCAACCCACATTTTCCCCAGTTGACCTTAGCCAGGTTATCTGGATCAATTTCCTGCTGCTCCACAAAGTGCATAAGCAATGGCAGCTCTGCCTCTCGCCAGCTGGCTACTTGAGTATCTTTATAGCATGGCATCTGACTTTCCACACGTCTTAGGTGTGGGGCACAACATGATTGAGTATGGTTTGCATTCCAAAGGAATTATTACACATGGCATTGGGATCCAACTCAGGTCAGGCTTGGTGGATAATGGCCTTCCCACCTAAGCCCTATTTTTTTTTTTTGAGTCTTGTGAGCCTCCCTACAGAAGGGAATGTTTCACTGTGGAGCCAACAGCCACACAATGGATGGGAACACAATAGCGGGGTACCTGCTCAGGTTCTGGATTTAAATGGAAAAAAAAAAAAAAAACCAAGTTTGCCATTGGTTCTGTGTGGTAGTTTGAAATAAAATGCCCCCCAACGGGAGTGGCACTATTAGGAGGTGTGGCTTTGTTTGATTGGGTGTAGCCTTGTTGGAGGAAGTGTGTCACTGTGGAGGTGGGCTTTGAGGTCTCACATATGCTCAAGCCACACCCAATGTATCAGACCATTTCCTGTTGCTTGCACGAGATGCAGAACTCTCAGCACCATGTCTGCCTGCATGCCACCATGTGGCACCGTGATGTTAATGGGCGAAACCTCTGAAAATATAAGCCACCCCCATTAAATGTCTCCCTTTCTAAGGGTTTCTGTGGGTGCGGTGCCTCTTCACAGCAGTAGACACCCTAGCTAAGACATTATGTGTGACGGGAAGGGAAGAGCCGTCCGCAGCTCTCAAGTGTTTGACCCTAGCAACCTAAAGGACGGAGTCACCGTTTACAGGAAGCATAGGTCAACAGCATCAAGAGAACAGTTAGGGACACCTGAAGGTTGAGATGCCCAACTGACACCCCAGGAACACGTAAAGAGATCGGTAGATAGATAGAAGGGACAGTCACAAAAGCGAAAGGGGTGTAAATGTGCCTTTACTTCAGAGATGACCTTTGAAGTCATGGGACTACAGGAGACCGCCAAAGGAATAAGAGAAAGGGTTGGGAGAGAGGTGCACACCCTGGGAACACTCTGCCGTTTGAATCAATGACACGGAAAGCAACCAAGGACTCCGAGGCCTGGCCAGTACGCCAGAAGGAAAGCCAGCTGAGTGAGGAGGTCATAAAAGCCACACAATGGGGAGGGTCTTTGATTTCCTTTTAAAATTTAGTTTTGTGTGTGTATGTGTGTGTGTGTGAGTGAGTGTATACTCACCTTGTGTGCAAGTACCTGAAGGGGCCATAATAATGTTTCCAATCCCCTGGAGCTGGAGTTACAGGAAGTTGCGAGCCACCTGATGTGGGTTCTGGGCACTGAACTCGGGACCTCTCAAGGACAGCCTGTGCTCTTAACCACTAGCCCACACCCAAATGGTGTTGACGTGACAGTTTAGAGGAGTGGGAACATGGGCCACTGATCCGGGTGGGAAGAGAGGTGGAGACAGTGAATACATACAACCCAAGACTTGGGAGGTAAATGGAGAGCCGGGTGTTGAGACGAAAGCTTTATTTGAGTGTGAATTTATATGTCCATGTGTATGTGTGCACATACGTGCACATGCATTTGGACAAAAATATGCCATGACGCACATGTGACAGTCATAGGACAACCTGAAGAAGTTGGTTCTCTCTTTCCAACATGTGAGACTCAGGCCTCGAACTCAGGTTATCAGCCTTGGCAGCAAGCACCTATACCCACTGAGCCATCTTGCTGACCTCAATTCTTCCATCTTTATCTCATTTTTGATAATAGTATTACTGATCATGCATGTAGCATTTTCATTTGTCTAGCAATTATATTTATCTACTGCCTACAAAAAAATAGATAGTTTTCATTGAAAATATTGGGGGTGGGAGTTAGCTTTGTTTTGGTGAGACGGGGTCTCATTATGTAGCCCAGGCTGACTTAAAACTCATGATTCCTCCTGCTGATGCCTTTAAATAAGTTTTCATTTTGCTCATGCAAATTTGTGGGTTACAGTGCTATAATTCACCACATGCATATCATATGTAATGATCACATTAAAAGTATTACCTTTAGTTTAAGAAGGAGGTTAATGATAGATTCATAGGTGGGAGCCTAAAAGGGAGAAAGAGGGCCTGTGTGGTGGTGTATGCCTTTAATCCCAGCATTCAGGACACAGAGGCAGATCTCTGTGAGTTCAAGGTCAGCCTGGTTGACAGAGAGAGTTTTAGGACAGCTGAAACTGTATAGAGAGACTGTCTCAAAAAATGTGTGTGTGTGTGTGAGAGAGAGTGAGACAGAGACAGAGAGACAGAGAGAGACAGAAAGTGAGGGAGAGAGAGACAGACAGACAGACAGACAGACAGAGAGATGCAGCCGCATGATAGGAAGTATGGAGTTTTAGAGAAAGAGACAGGAAGCCCGAAGTACCAGGAAAAGCAGTGCTGTGGGATGTTTTTCTGTACACTGTGAATATATGTCACTCTCATTGGTTGATAAATAAAGCTGCTTTGGCCAATGGCAAGTCAAGATAGAACAAGGTGGAAAAATCTAAGCAGAGATATATGAGAATGATGAGGGATGTCCTTCTGTATATATGTTTCTCTTATTGATTGATGAATAAAACACTGACTGGCTAGTGGCCAGCCAGGAAGGATAGGCGGGGCTACCAAAGGAGGAGAATTATGGGAAGTGTAGGCAGACAAGAGTCACCATGTGAGCCTGAGAAGAGAGGACACACAAGGCATTCTCAGGTAGGTCAAAAACACATAGAAATACATAGGTTAGTAGTAATGGGTTAATAATTAAGACAGAGCTAGCCAATAAAAATGCCCTAGCCACTGACCAACAGTTCCATAATTAATATAAGCCTTTGTGTGTTTATTTGGGGCCAAATGGCTTAGGGAAACCCCAAGACAGTTAAAGAATAATAGAGTCTGGGAGATGCCAGTCAGCTGCCAAGGAAATGGGGTAACAAGCCACAAATCACGTGGCAAAGCATGGATAAGAACTATGGATTAATTTAAGTGTAAGAGCTAGTTAGTAATAAGCCTGAGCCATCAGCCAAGCATTTATAATTAATACAAGCCTCTGAGTGGTTATTTGGAAGCAGCTACAGCACTGGGCAGGACAGCGAAAAACCTCCATTTACAAAGCAGACTTAGACTCTAGCCAGGGCCAGAAAGAAAGGTAAAGAGGGACAAAAAGGAACTCAGGATTCAGAGACAGGCAACCCAACAGAATCTTGTGACAGATCACTGCACCAGGGTTGGGGTGAGTGAGAATTCTCAGTAGCTAACCTTTGTTCTGCCTAAAATTTGTTTGTTGAGAGACAGGATCTCACTATGTAGGCTCTCCTGGAACTCACTATGTAGACTAGGCTGGCCCTAAACTCACAGAGATCCGTAATAGTCATGTGTCATTATGCGAAGCTTGTTCTGATTAAATTTTTGAAGTTTAGCAATGTTACGTGTATTGAAATATCTCATTGTCCCACATAAACAGGCACTATTTTATGACTTTATCAAGTGGAACTTACTAGTTCGCAGAAACAGTGGGTAACTAAATGTCGTGTGTCAAAATGTCTTCCTGGGGGATCTGATACACTCTTCTGGCCTCTGCAAGTCAGCAAATGCGGGATGTACAAGCATATATGCAGGGGAAAAACCATGCATGTAATAAAAGAAAGATAAACAAAAAACTTAAAGTTTGAAAGAGTCCTTCTTGTTATCTATCTATGGTGTATAAACTACAAAATATGTGAATGTGCACTCAATAAATCTCATGACATTTTATGAATAAAAAGTTCATTCTCAGCAGGAACTTAGCTCAGGAGCAAAGCCCCTGCCTAGAATCCCCCAGTGAGGGGCTGGGGTGTGGCTCAGTGGTAGAGCACCTGCATAACATATGCAAATGCCTGGGTTCCATCCCAGAATTCCACACATAATAGCAGCAGCAACAACAACAGTAGAATATTCTCTTCTTGTTAAGACCAGGGTAATTTTCTGAAACAAAGCTCACCATTTCTGACCATCCCTAAAGCTAAACCATCCCTCAAGCTAAAGACTGCACATAAACCATCTGTAACTCTAGTTCCATGAGCTGCACACCTGTACACAGGATGCACAGACATACACATAAAAATAATGAGTAAATGAATATATTGTGACTTTTAAAATACCTAGCTGGGCAAGGCTTGCTTGGGTCTAGGGAAAGTTATGTGGTATGAAGTGTCCCTACCCCTAACCACTAGAAAACACCCAAACAGTGCAACTTGTGAAAATGAGTTCTCAGAGGGTTAGCTTCATAAAACAGAACAGTTGGCCCAGGGCGGAGTGGGTGAATGGTGGGAGGTTCATTTCTGCTTTGTTTGGTTTGTTTTGCTTTGCCTGACACGAAATTCTAGGTTCCCTGGGTCCCAGGACAGGTATATCATTCAACAGTACAAAAGTGCAAACGCACAGGCATAGTAATCCATCAGGTGACAAGGTCTATTAGCAAGTACTATAAAATACTGCCCTCTAGTGTTAAGATGGTTCCAATTTTTTATCTGTTTGGTTTTTGTTTTTCCTTTGTAGCCCTGGCTCTCCTGGATCTCAGACTGTAGACCAGGCTGGCCTCGAACTCTCAGAGACCCCCCTGCCTCTGCCTCCCGAGTACCGGGATTAAAGGCGTGCGCTACCACTGCCAGGCTCATATTTTTAACAAAGCAGAAAGCGAAGAGGAGTGCCTCTTTTTAAATTACAGAAACCCTTACCACCAGGGGCTTGTGTTTCTGACTTGTGAAAACTGTGAGCATGTTTCCCTGGCCTGTACTGGCGGCTCCTTCCCCGCCGAGCGTGAAAGACCAAAGTCATGTTATCTCGTGCTGCCTGGGCCAGCTCCTGTCGGGGATCTGCACTCGAGACATGGAACAGTCCTTTACAAGTGAATGAATTAGAGAGTGTGTGTTTGTGTGTGGTGGCCGGAGACTGACCCCAGGTGTCTTCCTCAGTCCCTGCCCACCTTGCTTTTCACTGAACTGGACCTGGCTAGGCTGCTTGGCCATGGACTTCTGGGATCCACCTACCGGTCGTGGCCTGTCCAGCACTGAGACAGAGGGTTCGGGAACACTCGGCTCTTGTTTTCTTTCTTTCTCTCTTTCTTTCTTCCTTCCTTTCTTTTTCTTTCTTTCTTTCTTTCTTTCTTTCTTATTTTGGTTTTTCAAGGCAGAGTTTCTCTGTGGCTTTGAGCCTGTCCTAGAACTTGCTCTGTAGACCAGGCTGGTCTCATACTCACAGAGATCTGCCTGCCTTGCCTCCCGAGTCCTGGGATTAAAGGCGTGTGCCACCAATGGCCAGCCTGGGAATGTTCAGCTTTTAGTGTGGGTGCTGGGGATCCAAGTTCAGGCCTTAGCACCCTACACAGCACACACATTCCCCAGGGAGCCAACCCCTCAGCCTTCACACAATATAGTTTGAAACACAAAATAAGAGTTATTAAGCATGAACTTACAATGAACTAAATACATCTTAAAACTGTTGGCCTCAGGCATCCACGGTACGCGTGACTTCACTCCCATAGTCACTCTCCAGTCAACATCAGGGTCCCATCATAGATCAGTTTAAAGAAAAGATTTACCCAGTGGTACATGCCTTTGGAAGGCTGACCGAACCAGGAAGATTGCCACGGATTAATGCCAGCCTGAGCTACATAGTAAGATGATGGGAAATGTCATTCTGTAAATATGTTCCTCTTATTGGTTAATGAATAAAGCCCTGTTGGCCAATAAGAAAGCAAGATAGGCAGGACTAGGAGACAAGGAGATTTCGGGGATAGGAGGATATTCAAAATGTAGGACCAAGAGAGCAGGGGTCCAGACCCTCTCTCCAGTAAGATAAGACCACATGGAAACACTTAGATTAATAGAAATGGGTTCAGAGAAAGAAGCAGACGGGGTTGTAACTCTGTGAGTGTTGACCTTGGGCCAGGAAGAGATTGTGAGCTCGTGATGATTAGATTGTCAGCCCGGCAGGATCAAGATTGAAGACACGACACAGGGAACGTCTGTGAGAGGGGTTCTAGATTACTTTAAGTGAGGAGGGGCTGGATTCTTGGGCAGAGGCCTCATGCCCCTCTCCACACCCCTCCTTCTATGAGGGACGGTTAGCGGTCACCAGGCCCAGCTGTGATGATCTGTTATGTGAATAGACCCCTATAGCATCACCTAACCTATGGATTTTCATTTATTGATACAAATTTAAGGTCAATTTTGTGATATGTATTTTTCTCCTCTTGTTTAGGTATTGTGTTTATATAGCTCATGGAAAAATATAATGTATAATTTAATGCAGATTATAGATAGTTACCTATAATAGTCAAAACTTAGGTGAGTCAGGCTTTCTAGATTTATAGAGATGTATTTGAGATGGATAGGAATTCTTCAAACCTTTCAAAGACCTACAGAATATGGCATTTAAAATGGTTTAGGGTTTTTCTTGACAGTGAGGCACAACTGCTCCTGGTAATACCACCTGCATCAGAAAGAAAGATGGACATTGAAGAAACGTGTTATGGAGTTTGCTTCTAATAGGCAAGACTAGCCATTTGGACAAGGTACTGCTCTTCTGGACTGTTTGACTTTATGCTGTATAAACTGGACATTCAGGACCCACAGAAAAGTGACTGCTATAACAAGATGGACAGTGCTACAAGGTTCCTGCTTCATGGAAGAGTCTGCCAGACAGTCTACAGGACACAGAGAAAAAATGACTGACAAATTGCCAATACAGGTGGACAGTTTAAAGTTTCCTGCTTTGCTGAAGAGTCTGCCAGACACACTATGGCCTATGGGCTGAAGATGGAACATTACAAAAGAACTTCAGGTGACTGAACAGGCAGTGAGTTGTCTCTGTCAATTCTAGAGTTTATATATGATCCTTCTGTAGTCTTTGATGGAGTTGAAGACAGATAGTTATGGTTATAGTTTTCCTTAGTTAGGGTTTAATATAAGTTACATGTAGGACTTTAGACTCACAAAGATAGGATAGATGATATTTTCTTTAAGTCTTACAAAATGTTAATGGACTAAATATTGTTAACTGTGATTCTTATTTGATAACTGTTGTATGATATATTTTGCTATGTTAAGATTAAACCCCTTGTTTTTATTTTAGACAGAAAAAAGGAGATGATGGGAGGTGTTATTCTGTAAATATGTTTCTCATACTGGTTAATTAGTAAAGCACTGTGGCCAATGGGAAAGCAAGATAGGTGGGGCTAGGAGACAAGGAGGAAAGAGGAAGTAGTAAGGAGGAGTCAACTTGTAGAGCCTAGAGGAAGCAAGATGCCAGCCTGCCGTGCTCGGATAAGATGACCATGTGGAAATACTTAGATAAGTAGAAATGGGTTAATCATTAAGACAGAGCTAGCCCATAAACAATAATAGTAACTGGCCAACAGGAGTGTATCAAATACAGAGTCTCTGAGTGTTATTGGGGGCTGGCATGGTAGCAGGGTGGCGGGACCAGACCAGCGAGAGAAAATGTGCTCGTAACAGAGTAAGATCACTCATTCTTCCTGGGACTAAAACAAAGTCCCCCAAACCTGTCTTCTCTTTATAAATAAAACGTTTTCCTGTGCAAATGACTTCTGAAAAGTTAGAAACACTCTGTGATCCCTCACCAGTGAAACTGGGGGAGATTATTTAAGACAAACAAACAAACAATAATTTTAAATCTCTGAAACTGGGAGCTAGAGTGGTTAAGAGTGCATAGTGTTATTGCAGAGGACTTAAGCTCAGTTCAAGTGGGTCACAATTACCTCTAATTCCTGCTCCAGGGGACCTGATGCCCTCTTCTGGCCTCTGTGGGTATTGCACATGCACATACCCACACAGTTTACATACACATAGTTTAAAATAATAAAAAATACATCATTAAAGTCTATGAGCTTCAAAAAATAAATTGTCCCATGGGCACTAAGCAAACAAAATACCACTCAAGTGAATTTATGGTCTCAGTAAAAAACATTCAGAATCTATGTTATTTGAGATGTAATGTACCCTCAGCCTGTTTATACTCCTACTCCAGCAAAGGCAGCCAAGACCCCCACAGTCTTCCTCTTACAGCTTACAATCTATGACCATCATCTCTCCCCGGAATGGGCAAGACTTCAGCATCTCTCTTCTAAGCAAGGGCAATGGAGAAACCTTGAGTCCCTCACCCAGCTGTCATTCCTGGGGCACGGAAAGTCAAGAATGCTGGGCACAGAGCTGGGCAGTGGCTCAGTGGTGACATACCTGCCACATAGGATGAGGACCTGAGTTAGAATTCCCAGAACATGGGGGGGGAGCTGAGGATAGAGGCATAGACATTGCAGCAGTGAAGTGGAGGGCAGAGACAAGCAGGTCCCTCAATCTCATTGGCCACTTCACCTAACTGAATCTATGAGCTTCACGGTAGTGAGAGATCCTATCTCAAACACAAAGGTGGAGAGTAATCTAGGAAAGACATAAACCTAATCTCTCTCTGCATACGCATGCATGCTACCAAGTACATAACGACAGACAGACAGACAGACAGACAGACAGACAGACAGACAGACAGGGGACCAGGCATAGGAAAGATGTAAAACCAATTTTTATCTGCATAGGCATGCATACTAGCAAGTACATAATGACAGACAGACAGACAGGGGACCAGGCACAAATCACCCCAGCCCCAACTTACTCACAGGGAACTCCATGAAAGAAGACATACGGTGAGGGATCAGAAGCTACCGCCCCCTTCAATGTCCTGCTCAGAGATCAGTGATGTCACCCAAGAACAGTAGATCACCAGGCCTGGTAGCACGTGCCTGCAATCCCAGCACTTGGGAGACAGAGGCAGGAAGATCATGACTTTTGAGGCCCAGTCTGGGCTACCAAGTGAATTTGATGCCAGCCTGATCTACATAGCAAGACCCCATCTCAAAATAAAGACTGGCCAGTATTATCCCCAGCCTCTGAATAATGAGAGCTTACACCTAGCAGAGAGGAGCGGGGCCTAAACAGAGGCCTCCAATCTCCTTCCCAAGAGGACTGCTTTATTCAAGTCCCAGTGTGTTGTGGAAACAATGAACATTTTGATATTACACAATTAAGAGGAGGCTGATAGCCGTGAGCGCAAACACCAAATTACAAACCAGTCGGAATTTTAGTCAAGAGAACCAGGGGGAAAGACAGCTAAGAACACTTCTGAGGCCTGACCAAACCTCCAAGAGTGGCCTCTAAGCCCTACTCTTTAAAGACTATTGATTTTAATTAGATCAGAATGTGTAGTGAATTTATACCCCCGGGACTATAGAAAGCAATACAGCAATCTCCACCATTAGTGAAACCTAGCTGGTTGTGCTACCAGCACAGACAGATGCTTGAGACAAACATCTCAAAGTAGTCACAGATATGGTCAACATTCTAACGGAAGATGCGAAGGAAAGCCAGGCACTAGGGAGGCAGAGGCAGGTGGCTCTCTCTGGGTCCCCGGCCAGTCTGGTCTATGTAATGAGTACCAGGCCAGCCTGGGCTCCATAGTGAGACTCTGCCTCAAAGAACAGGAAGAGAAGGGGGTGGTGGAGAAGGGGGAGGAGAGGACAGTGACAGAGCAGCAAAAGTAGTAACAAAGGAAGAGTTAGATCTGGTGGCGTACATCTGTAATCTGTTCACTTGGCCATGGAGTCAAGATGATCAGAGGTTCAAGGCCAATCTCATTTGTGTAATGAGTGCTGTACCAGCCTGGGACACATGAGACACAATCTCCAAACCGAAAGCAAAGGAAGGAATTATATCTGCTTTCTTGTATCCTTGAAGCACCCATTCTTCCAGGTTTGTTGGATTTGAGGGTGCACCACACTTCCCCGAGCTTTCTCCATCCTTCACGTCCTGTCCTTCAGACACCATCTTCTTCCTTGATATGCCTTCGAGTTGGCTGATCCTCCATCCTCCAGCTCACGGGTACCACAGAGATGCTGTGTGTACTGAAATTCATTGCTGTAATTTTCCACTCTAAAGTTTCTATTTTTAATCTCTCTCTGTCTCTCTGAGTCTCTCTGTGTTTCTCTCTGTCTCTCTCCCTCTTTCTCTTTTTCAAGACAGGGTTTCTCTGTGGAACAGCCCTGGCTGTCCTGGAACTCACTCTGTAGAGCAAGTTGGCCTTGAACTCACAGAGATCTGCCTGCTTCTGCCTCCCAAGTGCTGGAATTAAAGGTGTACACCCTACTATGGTCCTTCTCTTTTAATAGCCTCTCTCTTAACCAACCGATCTTGTCTGTGTGATGATACATTTGCCCAAATAAACTCTTCCTTCTATACATTGCCGTGGTCATCATAGTAACAGAAAAGTAACTAACGCATAGCCAAAAGGTTGAAAACAAGCCAAATTAACGCATAGCCAAAAGGTTGAAAACAAGCCAAATATACACTAACAGAATACAGGACGAAGTAAATGCCCTCATTAGTGCCAGCTGTCAACTTGGGGCAGCCAGAGTCATCTCAGAGTTTCACTCAGAGAGACATCACCCAGATTGGACTGGCCAGGGGCCATATCCAGGGGAAATTGTCTTGATTGATTGATGTGAGAGGTTCCCGCCCTCTGTGGGCAGTGCCAGCCCTGGGTAGGTGGGCCTGCAATGTTGAAGAATGGCAGCCAAGCATGCGCCAGGGAGAAAGCAAGACAGTGAGCAGCGTTCTTGATTCTACCTTGCATTCCTGCCTGACTTCACTCAGAGATGGACTGTGGTGGAGTGTGAGCCAAGTGAGCCATCTCTTCCCCAAGTTGCTTTGGGTTGTGGTACCTATCAGAGCAGCAGAAAAGAAAGGAGGCCACTGCGTAAATCTGTGTATGGCTACATCGTCTGACCACAGAGTGGTACAAATTCAAACTGCACGCAGATGAACCTTAAAAGCTGCAAGCTAAGCAAAGGATGATGGTCACAACGAGTCACAGTGCATGCTTCTGTTTATATAAAATACTCCGAGCAGGAAATCTACCATCACAAAGGAGGTGGTGATAATGGCAGGTCACATGATTTCATTCTGAGGTGATAAAAACTGTTCTACAGCTGTTTATGACTGTGGTGACACACATCCATATGCACACCAAAGAGAAAAGGCCATTGAATTGTATGCATTAAGCAGAAAAATCCTAAATTATATGAACTAGATCTTAATAAAAGAATTTTTCAGACAGAGTCTTTTAGTGAGCCCAAGTACACCTGGAACATTCCAGGCCCCTGCCTCTGTGTCCTAAGCACTGGGCTTGGGGGGGAGTCAAGAGGATCAAGAGTCCCAAGTCATCCTCAGCAACATAAGTTCAAGGCCAGCTATAGCTACATGAGAGCCATACCCTCAAAACAAAACAAAATCACCCAATCCAATATTTAAAGCTTAAATAAGGGGTTGGAGAGATGACTCAGCTGCAAGAACTCTGGCTGCTCTTCCAGAGGACCTACGTTTGCCCCCCAGCACAATTTGGTGGCTTACAACCATCTAGAACTCCAATTGCATGAGACCTGATACCCTCTTCTGATCTCTAAGGACACTAGACACACACTTGGCATACAAACATACATGCAGGCAAAACACCCATGCATGTTAAAAAAAAAAAAAAAAAAAAAAAAAAGCAAAAGGCTAAATAAGAAAATAGTATATTTTTTAACATTTTCTTTTTTGTTTTGCTTTATTTTTAATTCATTTATTTTCATTTTATATGCATGGGTGTCAGGTCCCCTGGAACCGGAATTACAGACAGTTGTGAGCTGCCATGTGGATGCTGGGAATTGAACCCAGGTCCTCTGGAAGAAAAGCCAGTGCTCGTAACAACTGAGTCATCTCTCCAGCCCAGAAAACAAAATCTTTTTTAAAGATTTATTTATTCATGTATCCTATGTCTATGAGGTTTTTTGCCTGCATGGAGGTGTGTTCCCAGTGTAGGCTTGATGCTCATGGAGATCAGAGAAGGGCATCAGATACCGGATTCCCTGAAACTAGAGTTATGGATGGTTGGGACGCAGCGTGTGGGTGCTGGGAACTGAACCTAGGTCCTCTAGAAAAGCCACAAGTGCTCTTAACCACTGAGCCAACTGCCCAGTCCCAGAAACAATGTCTTTTTTCTTGTCCTTTTTTTCCTTCTTCTTTTTTTTTTTTTTTTTTTGGAGGGGGGAGAGGTGGAGGGTTTGTGGGGAAGGGGCATGAGACAGGGTTTCTCTGTGGATCAGCCCTGGCTGTCCTGAACTCTCTCTGTAGATCAGGCTGGCCTCGAACTCACAGAGCTATGCCTTCCTCTGCCTCCCAGAAACAATATCTTAAGCATGCTTTTTAAAAAGTTTAAGCATGGCCACTAGTGCACACCTTTAGTCCCAGCACTCAGGAAGCAAAGGCAGGCAGAACTCTGAGAGTTCAAAGCCAGCCTGATCTACAGAGTGAGTTCCAGGACAGCCAGGGCTGCACAAAGGAAACCCTGCCTTGGAGGTTGGATGGGAGTGGGGGGAGGTGGAGTTTAATCACAAAGGTAATTGCTGTAAAAAAACATCTATCGTGGGTTTAGGAGATGGCTGATGGGTAAGGACACTTGTGGTGAAAGTCTGATGACCTGAGATCAATCCCCAGAACCCACATAAAAAGCCACGCGGTGTCTCCTCTCTGTGACCCCAGCACTCCTATGGAGAGGTAGCCACACAGGCTGTCACATCACCCAGATGCTCCCAGACCAGAGCGCCTGGAGAAGCAACAATGTCTGACAAACTGTCCACACAAATTCAGCAGCATATACACATCTGCACTCACACACACCTACCCAAATGCACACACAACGTTTATAATTAATTAATTAATTAATTAGTCAAAAAGTCCATCTTCCTAAATAACTTTGGAAAATATAAGAGTAAGAAATTTAGAAGAACTAGATTGAAGGAGATGTGGCTCATTTGGTAGAGCGCTGGCCTAGCATGCAAAAAAGCCCTGGGTTTGATCCCCTGTATCACGTAAACCAGCTGTAGTGGTTCAAGCCCAGAATCCCAGCAGGTGGAACCCAGAGAATCAGGAGTTCAAGGCTATCCTCAGCTACATAGTGAGTTCAGCTTGCCTCTACAGGCACCTGCACAAATGAATACATACACACACATACAGAATAAAAATAAAATCTTATTTAAAGAGAATTCATGCTCTCTGTCCGGAACATCTGTTGTAAGAAGGGTCCAGGAACAAGAGAACTCGAAAGAAATTTAAAAGTGTTTGACATGCACTTACATATCCTCCTGCATGTATGGAACAGTGCATGGGAGGATATAAATAATAGCCTCATAGGAGTATTTAGTGACTAGAGATGGTGGGATGCTGGGACGGAGGCTGTGCCAGTCCTCTTAGCCTCAAGACAACACTGCTTGTGCTCACAGCAGGCTAAGCTCAGAGCAGAGCCATCGCTGGCGCTAAGCGGGGCCCTTATCTCCAGAGAAAGAGTTGAGTGTAAGGAGCCCAAAATGCAAACCTGTTTCAGACAGGCGGCCCTACTGGGCTGTGTCTGACTCAAGACAAGACCATCATCGCCTCAAGGGCAGGCTGCTGTTAGCCTTGATAAGCCCCAAGTGCAGTCATTCAAGGACACCATGCCATTGAAACAGCGCCTGACTTTGCTAGCCGAAATCAAAAAGGCAGCCCCTTAAGGCCAGCAAGACAGCTCAGTGGTACAGGTATTTGCCACAAAGCCTGGTGACTGGAGTTTAATCTCTAAAAGCCACATGACAGAAGATGAGAGCCAACTCCTGCAAACTGTCCTTTGACCTCCACACAGGTGCCTTGACATACGCGTGTGTGCGGGCATGCACACACACACACACACACACACACACACACACACACACACACACACGTAAATGTAATTTAAAAGTTTTACTACAGTCACTTCCTCGCTGTTTGCCCAGTCCATATTGCAGTGTATCTAATAAACTCTGCATCTGTCTTCTACCTTTGGTGAATCCATTCTACCATCCCTGGTAGAGCAAAGATGGGTAGAGCAAAGATAGCTCAGCAATGAAGAGCACTCACTGCTCTTGCCGAGGACCCGGGTTCAGTTCCCAGCACCCACATCTGTCTGTGCACAACTGTCTGTAACTCCAATTCTAGGGAATCCAGTGTCCTCTGGCCTCCAAAACTACCTACGCATGCATGGTCCACTTGCTGCTCTTCCGGAAGACCCAGGTTCGATTCCCAGCAACCACATGGCCCTTCACAACTGTGTGTAACTCAGTCCCAGGGTATCCACTGTAATGTGTGGTACACAGACATACATGCAGGGAAAACATCGTGCACACAAAGTAATAAAACACAAATCTTTTTTAAAAATTAGATGGGGAAAGGATGGCTGTCTTATAAGTAAAGACAGGAGCACATATGACTTGTGGTTTTCCGCTTCTGAGGCCAACAGTATCCACAGACTCATTTTCTGAAACACAATGTATTTCACAACTAAAGCTCCACACGTTTAAAATTGAGTTTTCTCTTTTTGAAGTACAGCTCCAAGCTACTACAAGTTTTCATCCCTCTAACCCGAGGCAGCGGTTGCTTTTAACTTCTATCTTTTATTTAAAAAACTTAATTGGAAGTTTTTGTAGCCAGAAGGGGCACTTCAAAGAAAGGTGGGGGGGGGATCCCAAAAATTAATACTTTATGTCAGGGGTTAGTGGGTAGAGAGACAAAGATTGCAGGCATGAGGGGTTAACGATGTAGAAGAAAGCCCAGACGGAGGGACGGAGACAGGGAACGGACTCAAGACGGAAGGAAAAGGGAGGACAGCAGGGGTTTTTATAAGGGGAGCGACAGTTTCCCTGCTCTGGACAGACAAGACAACACAAGGCTTCCAGCAGTATCTGCAATGCCTCCCGTAGCCCAAAGGCCCTTCGTTCAAACCCTGCACCCTGCTCAGCAATCTGCCCTGTTCACTGTTATCATCCAGGGTACCTCAGCGTGCCCAGTCACTTTAACACAGTACCACCATCATAGATGCTATGTATTTTTTAACATTTCTGTTCTTTCTGGTTACTGTTTAAAAGGTGCGTGCGTGCGTGCGTGCGTGCCCACAAAGGCCAGGAGAGAGCATCAGAAACTCTGGAGCTGGACTCACAGACAGCTGTGAGTCACCCAATATGGGTGTTGGGAACCAGACTCGCCATCTGGGGGTCAGGGGATGGGGAGCCGGCTGTTTAGGTCTGGCCATTCTGTGTCTACAGCCCCTAAGCCTCTCTTTCCATCATGACTGTCCTAGTTTGCTTCTGTTACTGTGATACAGCACTGCCCGCAACAGACCTGGGGAGGAAAACCTTCATTTGGCTCGCACATTCCAATTGCAGCCCATCACTGAAGGACATTAGGACAGGAACTCAAGACCGGAACCTGGGGGCAGGGACCGAGGCAGAGACCGGGGAAGTTCACTGATTACTGGCTTGCCCAGTCTGCATTCTTAACCCAGGGCTATCTGCCCAGTGGTGGCTCCACCCACAGGGGGTGGGCCCTCTATACCAATCACCAATCAAAAAAATGCCCCACAGACTTGCCCATAGACCAACCGGATGGAAGCATTCTCTCAATTGAGATTCTCTCTTCCCAGATGATGCTAGCTGGTGTCCGTCAAGGTGACAGAAAAACAAATGTGAGACTCTGGATTGATTCCATTACACTGCAAACATGCGTGTGTGTGTGTGTGTGTGTGTGTGTGTGTGTGTGTGTGTGTGTGTGTGTGTGTGTGTGTGTGTGAGTGTGTGTGTAGAGAGAGAGAGAGAGAGAGAGAGAGAGAGAGAGTCAGACTTTTTGTCATTGTGACAAACACCTGAGGCTGTTTAAAGGAAGAGGACTGTCGGGTATGGTGGCATGTACCTGTAATCCCAGAGCAAGGAAAATATAGGCACAAAGATCATGAGTTCAAGGCCAGGCTGGGGTACCTGAGACCCTATTTTAAGAGAGAGAGGGGATATCAGCTCACAGTTTCTGCGTCTCCATTGTGCATACCTGTGGTGAGACAGAACATTCTGACAGCAGGAAGACATGGTAGAGAAAATTACTCGCCTCGTGGTGGCCAAGCAGAGAGAGAGAACACACCTTTGTTAACAAGATTCCCTCTGTTCCACCGAGGCCTGTGAGGTGGTGCTGCCCACATTCAGGTACTCCAGGCATGGTGTCTCTTCTTAGTTAGCTGCCCCTGGAAACGGCCTAGAGACCCCCAGGAGTACACACCACTAAGGTCCTAGGCACGCCTCATCTCATCAAGTTGATCGTTGATCACATTACAAATAGGGCTGTAGAGAGAGAACTCAAGGCCTGAGCCCCAAGTCTTCTAATGTTTACGGCCAGGAAGAGACAGAAAAACAGCACGAGAGACCCAGAAGGCTCAACAGTGAGAAAGCCGGTGAGGCCAACCCTGTCATCCCATCGGGTGCTAGCCCAAAGCTGAGGTCTTGTTTGGAGCTTGAAGAAGAAGAAAAGAATACAGGCTGGCTGAGAAATGACCACCAGGGGTTAAAAACGTAACTACAGATATTCCAGAAAGAATATGGCAGCCAGACTTGAAAGACCATGGCTGTAATCCCAGCCCTCCGGAGGCTGAGGCAGGAACATCAAAAGTTCAAGGTCAACCTGGGCTTTGGTGTGAGATGTCTCCAAAATAAGAAGATGCCAGCATTCTCAAAGAGACTTTGCCCAGGAGGAAAGTAAAATGAAGCTGTCCCTGGAGAAGAATGTGGGATAGAGCTTTTTCAGATCCCAAAATGATGATATTCTAGCAAATACACACAGGGGGAGGAAGAACCGGCAGACAGGGAGACCTTGGTGGCACTTAAGAAAGACCAGAATAACGTGCTTTAAGAAGGGAAAAGAAAGCCAGGTGATGGTGGCGCACACCTTTGATCCCTAACACTCAGGGAGGCAAAGGCAGGAGGATGTCTGTGAGTTCGAGACCAGCCTGGTCTACAGAGTGAGTTCCAGGACAGGCTCCATAGCTACTAAGAAACTCTGTCTTGAAAAATCAAACCAAAAAAAGGGGGGAAAGAGAATGAAAGAGACATATAAAGCACAAGGATTTGCGATGCACACACAGGATGGAGGGCCGTGCACCTCAGTGTGGAGTTACAGTGACGGGGCGGAGAGTGGGAGCGGCCTGAGGAGATTTAGAAAGAGTTGAGGAACCCAGTGGTTAAGTGTGGCAGCATACACTTGTAATTCCGGTGTTCAGGGGTCTGAGGCAAGAGGATCACTGTGAGTTCAAAGCCAGTCTGGGATACACAGTGACACTCTGTCTGAGGAAAGAAAAACGAAGGAGGGAAGGGCTCAGTGATTAAGGACACTTGCTGCACTGGGCAGTGGTGGCACCTGCCCCTAATCCCAGCATTCAGGAGGCAGAGGCAGGGGAAACTCGGTGAGTTCGAGGCCTTCTGGTGTATAGAGCGAGTTTTAGGACAGCCAGAGCTGCAGAGAAACCCTGTCTCAAAACAAAAACAAAAAACAAAGAACTTGCTGGTCTTGCAGAGGACCTGGATTTTAGTACCTAGCACCCATGCTGAACATCTCCCAACCACACTGTAACTCCAGCTTTAGAGGATCCATGCCTTGCTCTGGCCTCTTAGAGTACCCACAGACACACATGGGAGGACATACACTAATAAAAATAAATCTTAAAATGCATAGGACCAGGGAGATGGTTCATGGGCAAAAGGCAGCTGCCACCAAGCCCAGTGACCCAAGTGCGATCCCCTGGGAGTCACATGATGGAAGACACCCACTCCCGCAAGCTGTCCTCTGACCTCCACGTGAATGCTATGGCATTCACACGCCCACACACACAATTTCCGAGGGTAATTTCAAATTTTTTAAATACATAAGTATTAAAAAATAGCCACAGAAGCCCATGGTGGTCTTCTTTCTACTGGGAACCTGGAGAAACTTAGCCACTTTGATGACCAGCTATATCAGAACCAATGAAGCCTGTTCTCCTGCGTTTGTACGTTATACTCAATGGAGTCACTTAATCACGACCATGAGGACACCGGAGTGATGAGCATTGCTCACACAAAGTAATTACACTGCTGTCCTTGCTCTCAAGCGTATAGTCATCTGTATGCTTGCACTAAAATCATTCTTGTACAGAGCAACAAACTGCTATGTGAATAATCTCTTTCAAGGACGTAAATAAGCTGTGAAGTGAAATAATGTGCCAATTTCTTCATGAAGCAGACTAGAGTCAGAACTATGATTTGAGATTTAATTTTGGTTTTGGTTTTTTCGAGACAGGGTTTCTCTGTGTAGCCCTGGCTGTCCTGGAACTCACCCTGTAGACCAGGCTGGCCTTGAACTCACAGAGATCGTCCTGCCTCTGCCTCCCGAGTGCTGGGATTAAAGGCAGGTGCCACCACTGTCCCAACAGATTACAAATGTTTCCAACCAGTAATTTGTCATCAATAACCTCAGAAATGCTGTAACTATATTATAATATCAAGAAAATTAAAGAAATCTTTTTTTTTTTTTTTAAGGAAAAGAGAAATCTCCTCTGGAAACTTAGAGATTCGTGCAGAGATGTGTAAAAGGTAGTCCCTGAGCCCTGGATGCAACAGAAAATTATTTAATTCCATCTCCCAAACCATTGTAAGCTAGAAAATGAATAAAAACGTAAGTGAAATTCTGCCATATTTAAGCTACTTAAAACTCATCTCCTAAAAATGTATTTCTTGAGAGTGAGCATGGTGGCGTGCATCTGTCTCCCAGCACTTGGGAGACAGAGGCAGGAGGACTGCGCTAGAAGCCAGCCTGAACTACATAGTCACAAAGCATATTTTTGGGGGCTTACAGTTCCAGAGGGCTAGAGTCCATGGCAGCCATGGCAGCGGGAGGATGAAGCAGGGAGCTGAAAAATCACGTCTTCCGCCACACATAGAAAGCACAGAGAGCTAACTGAAATATGGCAAGGCTATCCGCTCTCAAAGCCCAACCCTGGTGATGTCTTCCTCCAACAAGGCTGCACCTCCTTAACAGGTCCCAGAACCTCTCCAAACAGTGTCATCAACCGGGGACCAAGCGTTCATATTTGTGAGTCTGTGGCAGGCATTTGTTATTCTCTCTGTGGAAGGTCATCAGGCTTGGAGTTGGGGGCAGGACTGGCGGCAAGCATCTTCACCCGCCAAACCACCCCACCAGCCCCCAGCCGTTTGCTTTTTGCTTTTGATTTTGAGATGGAATCTTGCTAAGTTTCTTATGCTGGCCTTGAACTTGAGATCCAAGGGAGGGATAAATCATTGTGGGGCCATTTTCCTATTACAAGCATACTAACAACTTTCCTCAAAGTCTAGACATAGTTCCAAGTCAAACGTTATCTGGCCATCCTGGCGCATACCCGTAATTTCAGCATTAGGGAGGTAGGCGCAGGTAGATCACAAGTTCAAGGCTCCACAGTAAGACCTAATCATAGGCAAACAGGCATGGATGTGGCTCAGTGGTAGGACACTTGCCTGATACACACAAGGTCCTGGATTCAATCCCACTACTGGAGAAAAATATTGCTTTGTCTTTAGGAAGTTCTTTGATCCATGCTCCCTGTACTTTATGTTCTTTTGAAAAAATAACCCTTCCCCTATATCTATGGCTCCCCCGACCCTTGAAATTGGTCTGCTGCCAAGAGTGTTTACATGCATACCTCGGGGTCATTACCCAGTAACCATTCTCACTACTTTTAATTGGAATTTTAGAAAGACGGTGTGGCGCTGGGTGTGGGTTCTCATTATGTAACTTGGGTTTGCAAACTCACGATCTTCCTGTTCCCGCACCCTGAATTCTGAGATTAGCGGCATGTGTCCTCGTGTCCATCGAGATGCTGCTCTCTTCTCTGGCGCTGAGCTACATGCCCCAGCCTGAGATGCTGTTCTTATTCGGTAACTAGCAAACATCTCATACAGTGCTCAGAGAAAGCCACATCTCTGTTCATAAACCACCTGCTCAAACATTTTGATTTATTATGCAAGAGCGTTTCAAGCGCCTTCAGCTTGCTTGCTAAATTATAAGTTATCTTCAGAAAACGCACCGAGGGAAATCTGTGTGGCAAGCGAGGCCTTGTAACAGAGTGATTCATTTAACAGGAAAGTTTGCAAATTCCATTTGTGTTCCAAGCACTGCTTGCCTGAGACAGAGGGATGCTTTGGAAGGTCTCAGGCTGCCAGTATTTCTGACTGGTGTCCTTGGACCTGTCTTGTGCAGATATCTGCAAGAGACTGTTTGCTTGCTTTTGATGCGGGACTCTTACCGTGTTGCTCAGGCTGGTTTCAAACTCAAGGACTCAGTAATCTTCCTATCTCAGCCTCCTGGACAGCTGGGAGTATAGATGTGTGCCACTGTGCCCAGCCGGCAAGACTTCTAAAGATATTTATTTTCATTACTTTTAGGTGTGTGCGTGCGTGCATGCGTGGTGTGTGTGTGTGTGTGTGTGTGTGTGTGTGTGTGTGTATGTGTGTGTGTGACTTATTTGAGGCTAGCCCAGCACTCCCTGTGTCTCTGAGGTGGACTTTAAAGTTGGAATCATCCTCCTTCTGCCTCCTGAGTTGCCAGGATTGCAGGCATGCACCACCCGTCCCCAGTTTTCATAGCGCTGGGGCTTGAACCCGGGGCTTTGTGCTTGTTAGGCAAGCATTCTTCTAACTGAGCCCCAACCCCAGCTCCCAGGTAACAAAATGTATTTACTTATGAGACAGGGTTTCTCTATGTAACAGTCTGGCTGTCCTGGAAGCTCTGTAGACCAGGCTGGCCTCAAACTGAGATATCGTCTGCCTCTGCCTCCTGAGCGCTGGGAATAAAGGCGTGCGCCACCACCACCGGCAGAAAAATGTTTGTAAGAGATTTTTGAGGGCTGGAGAGAAGGCTCAATGGTGAAGAGTACTTGGAATCTTGAAGAGAACCTGGGTTCCCCTCCTAGCATCCACATGATACTTACATGCATCTAGAACTCCAGTTCCAGGGAATCTGACATCGCTTTCTGGCCTTTGTGGGTACCAGGCCCAAACTTGGTGCATCTATATACACACAAGTGAACCATTTATGTATATAAAGAGATTCGTCTCTTTAAAAGATTTTTAGGGGTAGGAGAGATGGCTCCATGGTTAAAGGACTGGCTGTTCTTCAGAGGACACAGGTTTGGTTTCCAGGACACACATGATGGCTCACAACTCTCTGTTAACTGCAGTCCCAGGGAATCTAATTCCGGCTTCTGACTTAGGTGTACACATGGTGTATATACATACATGTAGACAAAGAAAGCATCCACACACAAAAAAAAATTAGTTAATATTTTTATTTGTATGTGTGCTTTGTGTGTGCTGTGTGTGTTCTGTCTCTCTCTGTGTGTACTATATGTGTCATGTGTATGTTGTATGTTTATGCTGTGTGTGTGTTCTATGTCTGGTGTGTGTGTGTGATATGTATGTATGCTGTGTTTGTGTTCTGTGTCTGTGTGTTGTGTGTGTGTGCTTTGTGTATGTGGTATGCATGTATGCTGTGTATGTGTGATGTGTGTGTATGCTGTGCTTGTGTTCTGTGTCTGTGTGTTGTTTGTGCTGTGTGTGTGTGCTGTGTGTATGTGGTGTGTGAATGTGTGTGTGCCCACAGAAGACAGGAGATAACACCAAATGTCACAGAGCTGTAGTTATAGGCCTCCCTCCATGATGTGGGCTCTGGGAAACAAACTCTGGTAAAGCAAATATGAAGAAATTACTTGATACAGAAGAAATATTTGAGTTGGGTAGTGGTACATACCCTTAATACCAGCACTTGGGAGGAAGAAGCAGGCGGATCTCTGTGAGTTTGAGGTCAGCCTAGTCTAAAGAGTAAGTTTCAGGAGAGGAAACCCTGTCTGGGGGGGGGTGGATAAAAAGAAAAATGAAATATTTGAAGCTGAGTTGAAAAATCTTTGGCGAAGATAAAAGATGAATTTGAATTAGTCTTTGGGAAATGATAAAAGCACTAAGAATCACAAAAAGAAAAAAGAAAAGAAAAAAGAAACTGAAGCAAACATTTTGCTAAAGAAGCTGGCTTAGCAAATGACAGTGAGGTGACTACATGAAGATGCTAATGTCAGCATGGGAAGTCTCAGGAAGGACGTCCTAGATGGAGGCCCCACACCTGATAGGACTAAGTCCTAAGTGAGCAGGGGACCAGGGGAGAATCATGCCAGTCTCCACGAGTAACACCCTGCCCCCCTTCCTGCAGAAAGTCAGAGCAAATAATCCTAGGGGCCTGGGACCATACTGCCTGACTCAGACAGGGAACTGGAGTTTGCACAGACACCAACAGCAGAAGGCTCTGCATGAGGCGCTAGTTGCCTGGCAACGCCCACAAAACCTAAAGCCCAACTCCTCCCTTGTGCATCTCCTGTACGCATGCGCTCACAGTACTAGCCATTGTGCTCCTGAGGTGTTTGATGGTTGTGTGGATGACCTGTTGAGCCTCCTCACCCTCCTCACAAATCGTGGAGTTCACTTTGACACTTCTGTCGGAGCCCTCTGGACCTCCCGGCCACCCACCACCCACGGGCACTCTTCTGTCCTCCCTCCCCCTACCTCTGTGGGAGCCCAGCAATGATTCCCCGCAGCTAGCAGCGCTGAAGTGTTCCCACACTCACTGCTGACTCTATGAAGACTATTGTGTTATTGAATCCCCTCCCCGATTGAGCCGGTGAAAGTGGGGAGTTAAAGGAGCTCTGTTAAGATCGCTGATGCAAAACGTGCTAGAAGCTGGAGTCGGCTGCCTGCTGCAGGCCACCTTTCTTCCTTGGGTGTTGCACCTAGCAGAACCACGTGCTTTTACTAAACAGTGAGGTTGGGTTGTTTCCATCAATGCGTGTGACCTCAGTGTCCCTTCATCCCTATTTTAGTTTTTAACAGTTTTATGGAAAGGTGGACATTTCATAGCTTACATTTTCTGTGCTCAGAAGGTTAGGGCAGAAGGACCAGAGATTCAAGGCCACACTTACTACATAATGGGTTCGAGGCCAGGTTGCATTAGAAACCCTGCCTCAAAGGTAGAGGCAGACAGATTTCTGTGAGTTCAAGACCAGACCAGACAGCAGGGACTACACAGAAAAAAAAGAAAAAAACAAACTTTAAGGAAAAGAGTTTGCACATACTTAAATCGTGCAGTTTTTGCATACACACAGATCTAAAACTCTAAAATTACCACCACAATCAAAAGAATGGGTATCTGCTCAAAAATAGTGACACATGCTTGTGATCCTAGAATGTTTGAGGCTAGGCAGCAGTGCCATGAGTCTGCCTGGGCTATAGAGAAGGAATTAGTTTCAAGAAAACCAAACCAAATAAACAATACAACCACTCACTTTGCCGAACTCCTTAACTCAGTCAGACGTATCGGTTTGGGGGAGGGTAACACCCTCAACCCCACCTGGCCTTTGTCTGTCTCCATGGCTAGGTTTTGGAATGAAGTGTCAATTTTACTCCCTTTCTCCTGAGGATCTGTCTTCTATTTTTCTAACTGTACTTTTCTGGAAACAGATAAGATGGTATGTGTCAACTATGCTACTAAACAACATTGTTTCTAATGAAAATGACCCTACTTGCTAACTTCTATCTAGGCAGGGAATCACCATAGCTTTGGGCTCCTCTTCTAACTGCAAGTTCCCCTTGGGGACCTGGAAGCCAGGCCTGCATGCCTGAGTTGTTATCAAAAGGACTGTTAGCCAGGGGGCATGGCGCTTTGAAAGCAAGGCATCTCTCACCCCTGCCAGGAGCAGATCTTGTCTCCATCACCTGAAACATCTGTGCACCTCGCCACAACTTCCCACTTCAAGGACTATCTAACACTCCTGCTGCCTGTGTGGATCCTGTCCCAGCTCCTTCTGAACACACCAGCGGGACTGGGATTTCGTTTGGTTGGATACTAGAACATTCTGCCATGAGCACTGCAGAGCAGCGGGAGCACACAGTACTAGTTTTTCCAGACCCCTTGGTTCAGTTTGGCCAACTGACTGAGACAAAAGGGAGGAGGAGGAAATGCTGGCAGGGTTGGGCAAGGTGGCTCCCATCTGAAATGCCGAAATTCAAGAGCCAGGGGCAGGCTTGAGCATGGTGGCTCATGCCTTTAGTCCCAGTACTCAAAAGACAGAAGTAGGCTGATTTTTGTGAGTTCCAGGTCAGGCTGGTCTATGTAATGTAACAATGTCTGGAAAGAAAGAAAAAAGAGCTAGAGACAAGTGGATTGTGATTTCAAAGCTAGCAGCACAGTGGTGGCACACACTCAGAATGCAGAAGCACTCACATCTCTGTTAGTTCGAGGCCAGCCTGCTTTACAGAGCAAGTTTTAGGACAGCCAGGGATACAAAAAAAAAAAAAAAAAAAAAAACCTGTCTTAAAATTTAACAAAGCAAAAACACTAAACTCAAAGCAGCCTAGGCTACATAGTAAGATACTTCCTTTTTAAAAGTTTCTTTTTTTTTTTTTTTTTTTTTGAGAAGCTTGAATGCGTATGTGATAGAATCCACCCACCTTTCTTCTGGTGTGGAAAAGTCTGTATTGCATGATGAAATAAATCAGCCCTTGGTCCCTGAGTGAAAGGGAGTTGATCCAATCCTTTCGGAATGGAAACTATTCAGCATCCTCAAAGGGACTGAAACAGAAATCCGGCTGCAGGAGGGCTCCCACGGGAGATTAATGCATAGCTGAGATGGGTGTTAGATGGGTGCCATGAAGTCGACAAAATGAGCTCAGAGATCCCAGGACTCTAGGGACAGGACCCTAGCAGGTGTGACTGCCAGGTGGATTCCATCTACATCCAAACTGTGTGTGGGTGTGGGTGTGTGTGTGTGTGTGTGTGTGAGTGTGTGTGAGAGAGAGAGAGAGAGAGAGAGAGAGAGAGAGAGAGAGGACAAACAGGGAGGGCCACACTGAAGCAGCTGACTCAGCTCTGAGATCACTGATGAAGGATTAATTAAAGAAATAGGGTGTTGTGGTTGCAAGCCTGGGATCCCAGTATTCAAGAAGCTGAGGCAATTGTAGCAAGAGTTCCAGGCCCGCCTGAGCCTCAGAAAACAGAAGAGCTGGGCATGGTGGTGCACACCTTTAATCCCAGCACCGGGGAGGCAGAGGAAAGCCTGGTCTACATATGAGTTTCAGGACGGCCAGGGTTACCTAGAGAGATGCTGTCTGGAATCAAACAAAACTATGGGCTCAGTGTAAGGGCTCAGCAGGTTAAAGGTGCTCGCCACTAAGCTTGAAGACCCAAGTTAGAGCCCTGTGACTCATGTGACAGGAAGAACAGACTCTTAAACTGTCCTCTGACCTATGTAACATGTACTGAGGCACTATAACTAATGAATGCGCTAATTTAACCCTACATGGCAGTCAAACCACTGTCCTCTGCTGCCACCTAGTGGAAACTAACAGGAACAGGACCATTGCTTAAAGCGACAGACTAAATGAAGTAATAATTATTGGTTAGGTTTTTGTTGTTGTTAGCGTTTTTTTGAGACGAGGTCTCTTACGTAGCCCAGGCCAGCCCAGAACTCACTATTATAACACAGACTGGAGTTTAACTTAATCAGTCTCTCTGGATCAGCCTCCAGAGGGTGGAATTACTATCCCCAGCTTGTAACTGGTTGGTTATTTTAAATGTCTGAGTTGTTTCTTAAGATTAATAAAACCTTGAGGCTGGAGAGATGGCTCCGCAGTTAAGAGACCTGACCGCTCTTCCAGAGGATCTGGTTTCAACTCCCAGCAGCCACATGGCAGCTGATCACTGCCTGTAACTCCAGTTCCAGGGGATCAGACACCGTCACACAGAGGACAATTTACAGGCAAAACACCAGTGCACATAAATAAATAAATAAATAAATAAATAAATAAATAAATAAGTCATTTTGAAATTTGAAAAACCCTTCATTTACATATATCATCTAGTAAAGCATGCTTTTATAAGAAAGTAGTCATTTTCACTGTAATAAGCTGCTTTGAAAAAATATCATATAACACTATTTTATGCGGACAGGAGAGATGGCTCAGTGGTTAAGAGCACTGATTACTCCTCCAGAGGACCTGGGTTCAACTCTCCAAGTATCCATATGACCGTTTGCAACTGTCTGTAACTCCAGTATCCAGGGAATCTGACGCCCTCACACAGACATACCTGCAAATGAAACACCAATGAACATAATTAAATTGAGAGATGTGATCAAAGTGTGTGTAATTACGAAATACTAAATAAGAAAAACACTATTTTATGCATAATTTCTAGAACTACCACAAGAAGGCTGGGTGTGGTGGTTCATACCTTTAATCCCAGCATTTGGAAGAGGCAGGTGGATATCTGGGAGTTTGAGCCAGCCTGGTCTACATAGCCAGTTCCAAGCTAGCCAAGGCTACACTGAGAGAGCCTGTCTCAACAAAACAAAACCAATAAATAAGTAAAAGGAAACAATAAAAGGAGTCGACTACTCCCCTAACAGTTATAAACACTGATGGCCTAGTGCATCGGATATGAAGGCCACGTGCCATTGGGTACACAGACCCTGCTGATTGCAGAAGTACTAACCTGTTGTCTTGGTTAGGGTTTCTATTACCCTAACAGTGCTTTATTCATTAACCAATAAGAGAAACATATTTATAGAATGACATCGCTCATCAGTATCTGTGAAACCCCTACCACAACCAAAAAGCAAGTTGGGGAGAAAAGGGTTTATTTGACTTACACTTCAACATTGCTGTTCATCACTGAAGGAAGTCAGGACAGGAACTCAAACAGGGCAGGATCCTGGAGGCAGGAGCTGATGCAGAGGCCACAGAGGGGAGCTGCTTACTGGCTTGCTCCCCATGGCTTGCTCAGTCTGCTTTCTTGTAGAACCCAGGACCAGCAGCCCAGGGATGGTACCAACCACCATGGGCTGGGTTCTCCTTCATTGATCACTAAATAAGAAAATCCCTTACAGCTGGGTCTCGTAGAGGCATTTCCTCAGCTGAGGCTCCTTCCTCTGATGACTCTAACTTGTGTCAAGTTGACACACAAAACCAGCCAGAACACCTGTCTTTTTCCATTAAAGGCATTAACCAAAGTCACGGGAGTAGATCAGCAAAATGCCCTACATTAGACTACATCTAATCTTAGAGTTATATATGGCCCTGAAAGTATGTGTCAACTATGCAGCCAAGAAAGACGGCTTTGTGTAAAAGGATCCCTGATTAACTGCAATTGACTGACAGACCTGTAAATGCCTGGCAAGGAAATTAGACGTATTCACAACTGGGAGCTTTTGTCCATCTGTTGTGTGGAAAGTTCTTTGGTTGTATGTTTGCAGGGCTGAGGATCAAACCCAGAGCCTTACACAGCTAGGCAAGCTCACAACCCCTGAGCCAAATTTGTCAACGATACTTTAGTTTGTTTCCTTAATTTGGAACTTTTTTTCACAGACACTGATGAGAGATGTCATTCTATAAATATGTTTCTCTTATTGGTTAATGAATAAAGCACTGTTGGCAAATAGAAACACAAGATAGGTGGGACTAGGAGACAAGAAGGATTTTGAGAGGTGTAGGAGAGGAGTCAAGATGCTCTCTCTGGTAAGATAAGACCACGTGGAAACACTTAGATTCATAGAAATGTGTTAATATTTAAGACAGAGCCAGCCAAATAAGAAACACTAGTAACAGGCCAACAGTTTTATATCTAATACAGCGTCTCTGTGTGTTATTTGCGACTGACACAGCTGTGGGACCAGGCTGGCGGGAAAACTGATTGTAACAGGATACATTCCTTGCAGAGCCCTGGAAGCTGTGTGCAGGAAACTCTTGTGGGAGTCTTCTGTGGGGATGGAGCTTTTAAATCAGGGCTACCCTCAAAGAAGAGCCTGTAGGATGTTTTCGTTTTGTTTGCTGAGGCAGGATTGACCTGAAATTCGCTATGTAGACAGTGTTGGCCTTGAACTCACAAAGATCAGCCTGCCCCTGCTTCCCCAGTGCTGGGATTAAAGGCTTGTGCCACCACACCTAGCGGTATACTTTATTAATTTGTTTTTATTTTATTTATGTGGATGTTTTTCTGCATGCATGTATGTGTACCACATTTGCGCCTGGTGCCTGTGGAAGCCAGAAGAGGATGTCGAATCTCCCAGAACTGAGTTATAGTGATTGTGAACCACCCTGTGGGTGCTGAAAATTGAGCCTGGGTCCTCTAGAAGAGCGACAGATTCTCCTAACAGCAAGGGAAAGAAAAAGCAGAATTTAATGACCAAACAACATCAAGTCCTTCTTTAGGGCCTCAACCCCACTTTCCTAGCATACTCACCAAGAGTGTCTTCCCTTTGACTTATCTTTTTACCCTTCAACACCTTATTGTGTGTTTCTTAAAAATAGGGCATCCTTTTACACAACTACAGTATAACTATCAGCTTGAGCACTAACATTGATACACTGAGCCAGGTGTTGATAGTGCATGCCTTTAATCCCAGCACTCAGGAGGCGGAGGCAGGAGGATCTCTGTGAATTCGAGGCCAGCCTGGTCTACAGAGTGAGTTTCAGGACAGGTTCCAAAACAATACAGAGAAACCCTGTCTTGAAAAAAAAAAAAAAAGCAAACAAAAACAAAAAATTGATACACTGTTACCTAGCTAATAAGCCTATTAATATTTCATCAGTTGTCCTGATGTTATTCTTTGTAATTATTTCCTTTTTCACATTTATTCAGATGCTGTCAGGAGATAAGTTGCAGGAGTTGGTTCTCTCCTTCCACCGAGTGCATTCTGGGAACTGAACTCGGGGTTGGCAGCAAGAGCCTACCCACTGCCCTCCAGTATCATTCCTCAGGGCATTTTCTTCCTACCCGTTTGCACTGTTCCGTCCATCTCTTGGCTTTTGGTTGTCAACTCTCTATCTTGTTTGATCTGAAAAGTCCACTCAACATTTTTGTTCTTCATCCATGGCAGGAATGTTTAGAAGCACGCAGTCCTACGGTTGGATGCCCTTCCTCTTGGGTTTGCCTCCTTTGTCCTCATGGACACTGTGACAGTTTGATAATGAAATGTCCCCTGCCAGCTCACAGATTGAACATTTGGTCTCTAAAGGGTGCCCCTATTTTGGGTCCTGCTTTTATTTTATTTTTTTAATGTGATCTCAACTTGTAGCCCAAAACTGGCCTCAAACTTGTGACCCTCCTGCTTAAGCCTCCTGAGTGCTGGGATTTCAGGTTTGTGACACCATTGTAGGACTGTCTGGGAAGATAGGAGAGACCCTGGGAGCAAAGCCTTGTGGGAGGAACCTGGCAGATAGAAGTGTGCCTTTAAGGGTTATATCCATTTCCTGTCTCTTCTCTTTCTCTGTGCTTCCTGTTTGCTGTGAAATAGACAGTCTCTGCCATGACCTTCTGCCCAACACCAGCAGAGCCAAGAGCTATGAAGAACTCTCTGAAACCATGTGCCAAAATAAGTCATTTCCCCTCTGTCTCCTCTGGAATCTGTCTATCAGAGAGACAAGAAAAGAAGGCCGTCCGTCGGGTTCAGGTTTAGACCTGTACTGAGCCTCTTCCGCACTGCAAGCTCTCTGGAGCCTGCCTGTTCCCACCTGACCTTCCAGATCAGAGGTCTGCAAACATTCTTTTCAAAGGTTTCCATTGCAACCATTCCGTGCGCCACTGCAGTAAGAAGACAGGGCAGGTACAGTGTGGATGAATAAGCCTGGCTATTCCTACAGTCTGAATATCTCCCACTGTCTCAGGATTTTTATCAATGTGAAGAGACACCATGACCATGACAACTCTTACAAAGAAAACGTTGAATTGAAGGGGCTTGCTTTATCATCATGGCAGGGAGCAGAGCAGCACGCAGGCAGACATGGTGCTGGAGGAGAAGCCGAGAGCCCTACATCTTGCAGTCAACAGGAAGTTGACTGAGACACTGGTGGTATCCTGAGCACAGGAAACCTCAAAGCCCACCCAACAGTGACACACTTCCTCCAAAGCCATAGCTCTCTATGAGATTATGGGGACCAATTACATTCAACCTGCCACACCCACACAAACTCAGGGTGAATGTTAAGAGTGGGGCCACTCTCCTACAATCCCAGTGTTTGGGAGGTGGCAGTAAAAGGTTCAAATTCCAACTTATTCTTGTACAGACACAGCTCAAGGCTAGCCTACAAACACATCCTAGGAGGTGGAGGCAGGTAGAGCTCTGTGAGTTATAGATCAAACCTGGTCTATAGAGTGAGTCCCAGGGTCGCATAGAACCCCTGTCTCAAAACAAACAAACAAACAAAAAGCCACCCTGGGTTATTGCAACCCTGTATTAATTTTTTTTAATAAGGGGCTGGAAAAAGGACCCTGCACACATGTGGTCCACATACAGACAAGCAGGCACATGCACACACACAAGAACAAAAGTAAGTATCTTTTTAATGTAAAAATGGTGTTGTTGATACGGTTCATAGAGTAAAGGCCCCTGGATTTGATCCCTGGAACTCACATAGTGGGAGAAGAGAAACTATTCGCTCTACTTGTCCTTTGACCTCCATAATGACTCTTAGACCCACACATGTGCACACGTGCACACACACACACACACAAACACACAACGAGAGAGAGAGAAAGAGAGAAACATACACAAATAATAATAATAAAATTAAATAAAAATATTAAAAAAATAAAAATGAAATGAAAACCTCATGCCGAGATTTAATCCCCACTATGAATTAGAAAATGGTCAGCCCAGCAGCCGGGCCTGATGGAGCATGCCATTTTCGGCACATGCCTTTAATCCCAGCATTCTGGTGGCCGACAGACCTGATCTCTTTGACTTCAAGGCCAGACTGGCTTCTGAAGGACAGCCTGGGTTACAGAGCTGAATGGTCTCAAAACAAAACAAAACACAAGTCAGAGCCAAGCGGGGCTTTTAAACAGCGGGCTCTGCTCCTGGAGTGGCTCTGCCGTGAAGGCTCTGCTCCCCGGAGCACATTATTCGTGCATGTGTGGCTTACAGGCTCAGGGGCGTGGCAGCACTGACCTGCTTCCAAAGTCAGCCTGGCTCAGACTCCACGTGACGCCCTCTGCACCTGTCTCCACATGACCAGTCGCCCTGCCGCGGCCCAGCAGGAAGGCCTTTTCCCACATGTAAGCCCATGCCAATGCCATGATCTTAGACTTTTCACACTCCAGGAATGTGAGTTAAATAAACCTTTAGTCTCTTGGGCCATCCAGGACTTGGTGACAGCAACAGACTTAGACTGAGACCTTCTAGCCGTTTCCCAGGATGTGGTAGCTTTCTTCTTGTAGGGTTTTACTGCTCTCTTCCCTCCCTGTCACAGACAAACTTGGGTCTGAAAGGGAAAGGCGGAGGACAAAGCCCATACACACACATATACATATACTTGTATATATATTTAAGTTATAGACATGGGGGGATACATGTATGCCTGCATGTATGCTTACATGTATGCCTATGCACCACATGCATTCCTGAAGCCTAAGGAGGTCAGAAGAGGGTATCAGATCCCCAGAACCAGAATTACAAATGGTTGAGAACCACCATGTGGTGTTTGGAACTGAACCCCAGTTCTCTGGGTAAGTTCTCTTGACCCCTAAACCACCTCTCCACCCCCTATTTATTTGGTTTTTGTTTGTTTTGGGTGGATTTTTTAAAGTGTGGTATCATTATATTGTTTAGACAGCCCTCAAACCCATAATCCTCCCAGGTTCTGCCTCGTCTACTGACCCCTGCTCTAGCCCATGTCTGCCCACCAAAACCAAACAAACAGAATTCCATGCCTAATGTATCCAACCATTTCTAGACGTGTGAGCCTTGTCAGATGTCTTTTATCCTGAGGGACATGTAGCATGTATGTTATCCGCCAGCCCGCCTGGTCCCACCACCACGCCAGCCCCAAATAACAGAGATTCTGTATTTGATACAATCCTGTTGGCCAGTTACTATCATTTCTTATCAGCTAGCTCTGTCTTAATTATTAACCCATTTTCATTATTTTAAGTATTTCCATGTGGCTCATCTTACCTGCCAGAGTGGTGCTGGTGTTCTACCTCTCTGGGCTCTCCATGTTGGCTCCTCCTTCCTACTTCCTCTTTCCTCCTTGTCTCCTAGCCCAGCCTACCTTGCTTTCCCATTGGCCACAGTGCTTTATTAATCATTAACCAGTATGAGAAACATATTTACAGAATAACATCTCCCATCAGGGACACAATGTCACTCACCAGTGAAAGATGTCTTTTTCTAGGATTAACTGTCACCAAGAGATGGCTGCTTTAAGGACAGATTTAAATACAGTGGCTGAAGTGTTTGCGACTGTGGGAACAGAACAAGACTTGGCTATCTCCCTTGACTCACCAAGTTCTGATGTGGAACCCAAAGGACCTGAGAAGTCTACCTTGGAACCTGGCTTTCCCGGTCAATTTAAAGTATAGTTAACAGAAGTGAAAGGGATACATTTTATTTATCCACTGATTGCTTGGGTTATATTTTTATGTGATGGAACTGCAGTTACAGACAGTTGCGAGTTGCTAGGTCGCGCTAGGAATCAAAACCGGATCCTCTAGAAGCGGAGCCCATGCTTTTAGCTGCTGAGCTGTCACCTCTCTAGGCCTTGTGTTACACTTTTAAACAGACATAGTGTGAGGTCTGTACCTCTGCTGAATTTCACAGGCACAGCCTGTGTCGAGCTGAACACCGAGAACAGATGCCATCTTGCTGTACTTGTTCACACAGATGTTCCGTAACAAAAGAACTCAAAAGCTGCCCGCTACCTGCACTGCCCCTGGAAGGGCCAGAAGCAATACCTAGCAAAGCCTCTGCTTCCCTTCCCCTGGCCTGCAGCCACTCAGCTGGGTACCAAACCCCAGTCCTAGTACTGAGCCTCTAAAAACCAGAACAGAAAAGCCCCCAAGCTTTTAGTAGTCCCTCAGTTTTCCCACAGCCTCCCTCTAGGATATCTTTTCTTTATAATTTATCTAAGTTGTTTGGACATGGTGTTGTTCTTTTGCTGCAGCTATTGCCTAAGAAACACAAACAGGAGACTCAGCGCCCACGTGGAGTTTATTGAGAGAGGGGAGAGAAAAGGGGGTAAGTGGTGGTCAACTGAAAGTGGAGAGAGAGAGATGGAGAGGGGGGGTCAAAGAAGGAGAGAAGGGGCCCCAGAGAGACAGAGAGACAGAGAGACAGAGAGACAGAGAGACACAGAGAGAGGTGCGCTTGGCGCACTTGCTTTAAAAGGGGGGCTTGCGCATGTGTAACTGGGTCCCCTGCGCAGCCAGGTAAAAACTTGAACAGCCAGGTAAAGCCTGATGTAGTGATGACATGGCCATGAGCGACCACCCATCGTCAGGGGCGGGGTCAGGAGACTGCAGGTTCCCAACACATGGGGTCTGGGGACTAGAGAGACAGGTCAGGGCCACACTATTCATTCAAAGGACTTGATTTCACTGCCTTGCACTACACCATGGCAGGTAGTTCACAACCATCCATAATTCCAACTCCAGGGGATTCCATTCCCTCTTCTGGCTTCCTGGAGTGTAGCAGGTCTTTCTGTGGGCCACCAGCTCCTGAATAATGACAAAGAGACTTAGGAATTTTGAAAGCTTGGTCTTAGCTTAGGCTTGTTCCCAACTAATCCTGATAAGTTAAATTAACCCATTTATTTTAATCTACAGTCTGCCACATGCCCCATTAACTCTCCTCCATACGTAACCTCCTCTGAGTTTCACAGGCAAATGTCCCATGCCTGATATTTTTTCTCAGAGTTCCTATCTCTCCCTGGAAGTTCCGCCTATCCTCTCCTGCCTAGCTATTGACCAGTCAGCTCTTTATGACACCAATCAGAAGGTGCCTTAGGTAGGTGAGGTTCAACAGAGACACATCTTCACAGTGTACAAAAAAGATTATGCCAACACTAGGGAACTACACCCATGTGTGTAACTCCCTCAAAACATACACACACACACACACACACACACACACACACACACACACACACACACGAGGTGGGAAGAAAGGAAGAGAATATTGTCTCTGGAGGTTTCTTGGTGTTTTTCATTCATTGAACACAGCCACCATCACCATCACCATCACTACCAAACCAATACAATTATCACTGTATCTGTTAATCAATATAAAGTTTTAAAGTACAGTCACCTGACCCAGATCATAGCTGAAGGATATTATAACAGGTTACCATCACACCAACATATGCTTGGTTACAACACAAACTGAGATTCCAGGAAATCAAATAACATCGCTAGAGTATCAACGTCTTTTTTTTTTTTTTTAATGTCAGTATGTGTATGTGTGTAGGTTTGTGTGGGATTGATGTTCATGTGTATGCAGTTACTCACAAATGTCAAAAGAGGGCGCCAGATCCCCTAGCACTCCAGGCAGTCCTAAACCCTGAGTGCTGGTAGCTGAACTCTGCAAGAGAGCAATAAGTGCTCAACGTCTTAGTTACCTCCCCATCCCAAAATTTGTCTTTTTTTTCTTTAAGATCTATATGCTTGCATGTTTTTCCTGCATATATGAATGTGTGCCACGTGTGTGCTGGTGCCTGTGGAGGCCCAAAAGAATGCATCAGATCCCCTGGAACTAGAGTTCCAGGTGGTGTGAATTGAACCCGGGTCCTCTGGGAGAGCAACCAGTGCTACTAACCATTTAACCAGCTCGCCCACCCCCAAAGTTATCATTTTTGATACCTGGAGTCTCCTAAGACAAATTTGACTGAAGCATGTTGCTAAAATACATGGATTACTCTATTGTTCTACTTGATAATGATGTCTGTTAGCATAATTTGCTATTTGTACTTTAAATGACGCAAGCCACTATCAGAACACATAAATGATTTTTGAGACATGGTCTCAAAAAAAAGAATAGCCCAAGCTGTGTGTGAATTTGCAATCCTCCTGCATCAGTCTCCTGAACATTAGAATCAGAGGCATAGATTACCACGTGCAGCAAATGCAGCTGATGATTAAGACGTGAAATGGAGAAAATGCGGATGTTTGCACTCAGAAAGTGTGCAAACATTGGAGTCAGTTACTGATTCCTCTTCTAACTGGAGACTGTCACAGAGTTGAGGGGCTGGAGACATGACTCAGCACGAAGGGAACCTACTACTCGTGCAGAGGGTTTGCTTCTCGGCACCCACATGGCGACTCATAACCACTGTAACTCCAGGAATCTGCAACCACATAAAACATTCGTACAAGGAAATGGTTAATGGTGGCCTTCATTTTCCATAGGCGGTCTTTCCTTTAGGCTGTGATTCCCATTGCTGGTTGACATGGATTCCCTTCGACAGGTCATGAGAGTTAAGTTTGGGGGTGGCCTTGACTGGGTAATGGCTGCTCAGATGCTAACAAAACATTATTTCTGGGCATTATGATAAGAGGGGTTTGGAAGGAAATTAGCACTGGACCATTAAACTGAATAATGGGAGACGGAGGCAGGTGGATCTTTGTGAGTTCGAGACCAACCTAGTCTACAGATTGAGTTCTGGGACAGCCAATGCTAGAAATGCCAGAGAAACCCTATTTCAAAACAAACAAAGCAAGAGGGTAGTGGAACCTTGGTCCCATCTCCTTCCTCCATCCCCACTTCTTGGTCATGAAGTGACTGGTATTGCTCCACCATCCATTTGTACCTGATGAGTGGGCTTGCCAGAGGCCCAGAGCAAACAGACCAATCAGTCATGGGCTGAGATCTCTGAACTCGTGAACCAAATCAAATGTCTTTGTGAGTTGATTTTCTCAGGTATTGTAAGTGACATTTGTGTTGTGCTTTGGTAGATTTTTTTTAAAATCAATGAATAGTAACTGAATAAAAGAATGAGTCTTCTTACACATATACGTGGAGGTACACATTTTGGTCTTGCTTTGAGATAGGGTCTCCTTCTGTAGCTAGGCTGGCCTTGCTTTCGAGACCTTTCTCCCTCAGCCTCCTCCGGGGCTTGGTTTACAGGCATGGCATGTGTTGTGTGACACTTTCCTCAGGAGAGACGCTTAAGAGATAAAGAAAAGGTCCCATGGGCAAAGGGAAAACTTTGGAGGTCCTTGGAGGTCCCTGGCCAGCTTTAGAGAAGGAGTAGACACCTGCTGAGGGTGGGTCTGTCAGCTGAGGCGCTGAGAAGAAACCGCTGAGGACTGAGAGCTACCTGTGAGATGATGGGTAGGCAGCTCACGCCGGGGTCGGCTTCTCCCATTTGGGTGGGCTTCCCAGAGATGCAGCTGCTTTCCCGAATCATCTGCACTCCTGTCACTAACCCTTCAACAACTTTAACCATGGACTTTGGTGTAACCATTCCTTTAATATGTTGTGACTTACACTTCTGGGGTAAGGAGATGTGTGTGTTGTGTCTCCCTAGGAAAAAGACCCTTTCCCTAGCACCTCATGTTCTCTTTTCCTTCTCCCCCCTCCCCCCCTTCTCCATCTACCCCACTCCCAACCCCCTGCCAATCAGGATAAGACATCCATTTTCTCCTGTCTTCAGATACCAGAGCTCCTGGGTCTCAGAACCTAATTAGGGTTGATTGAAAACTTGAAGCAGACTAGTCATCTCAAAGGAAAGGCTCCATTGAGAGGGATTGCCTCCATCAGATTAGCCCATGTATGTCTGTAGGGGGCTGATTATTAGTAGATTCAGGAGCCAAGTGTAGGCAACACCATCCCTCGGGAAGTGCTTCTGTGTAGAAAAGTAGCCAGCTAAGCATAAACCTGAGAACAAGGTAGCAGGCAGCATTTCTTCCCAGTTCCTTTCAGGTTCCTGCCCTGACTTCTCTCAATGACAGATTGTGATCTGAAATGCAAACCAAATGTGGTGGTTTGAAAGAAAGTGGCTCCCAAAGGGAGTGGCACTGTTAGGAGGTGTGGCCTTTTGGAGGAAGCTTGTCACGGTGGTGTGGGCTGTGAGGTCTCTTTTGCTCAAGCTTCCCTCAGTTTGACAGTCAGTGAACTTCCTGTTGCTGGCAAGACTCTCTGCCACTCTAGCATCACACCTGCCTGCAAACTACCATGCATGGTCCCTGTCATGATGATAATGGACTAAACCTCTGAAACTGTAAGGGAGCCCCAGTTAAATGTTTTCTTTATAAGAGTTGCCTTGGTTATGGTGTCTCTTACAGCAATAGAAACCCTAACTGACTCCGAATAAGCCCTTTCCTCCTCTATGTTATTTTCAGTCAAAGCGTTTTTTATCACAGAAACTAGAACAATATTCAACCCCAGTCCTTACTCCCACACTTCACCATCCTAAGGCCCAGCTTCAGGATAAATTAGACCACATGCTTCACTGGCTTTCCAGCTTTACAGACAGCAGATGGTGGGATTCCTTGGCCTCTATAATCGCGTGAGCCAATTCCTATCTAAACCTCTTCTTATAAGCCTATATATATCGTACTGATGTGTTTCTGTGGAGAGCTGTCCATCACTGACACACAGATGTGCCCGGACTTCCCGGACTTCCCTGTCCAGGCAGCACCAGTGTGTTAGGTAGAGCAGAACTGGCTCTCTGGGGATTGTGCCTTAGGAGTGAGGACCTCCTTTAACTGCTGCATTCGGTGCTTTGTCCACACTCCCCTGCCCTAGCCCCCTGTGGACAAAGCATGCAGACACAGCAGCAAATACAAATCCTTTCCAGGTCAAACGTGCCCTGGTTCCTGACATTTCATAACAAAGGGGTTGGCCGTTCACATTCCTCTGCATTGAGCTGTCACTAGACAGATATCACTGTATTCTGCAGTGGCACAAGCCTAGACCCCCTACTTCCCACTCTCATAGAGCAGCCTTGTGGTAGCCTAACATGTATTTCTTAAAATTTTTCAGGGGCTATCCCCCCCCAAAAAAAAAACAACCCTGAGTGATCATGTAAAGTGTGCATGACTGTAGTTCTCAGCTCCAAAGACTGAGGCAGAGGGATCTCAAGTTCCAGGACAACATCAACTTCGTACTGAAATATGGTCTCAAAAAATGACAGGAGGCTGCCAGAATGGCTAAAATTAGAAACACCAATGACAACTTATGCTGGAGAGGATGTGGAGAAAGGGGAACACTCCTCCACTGCTGGTGGGAGTGTAAACTTGTACAGCCATTTTGGAGATCAGTGTGGCAGTTCCTCAGGAAAATGGGAATCAGTCTACCACAGGACCAGGCAATCCCACTCTTAGGCATATACCCAAATGATCCACATCCATGCAACAAAGACATCTGTTCAACTATGTTCAAGCAGCATTATTTGTAATAGCAAGAACCTGGAAGCAACCTAGATGCCCCTCACCTGAAGAATGGATAAAGAAGATATGGCACATTTACACAATGGAATACTTCTCTGTGGGGGAAAAAAAAACCAATGGAATCTTAAAATTCACAGGCAAATGGATGGAACTTGAAGAATCCATCCTGAATGAGGCAACCCAGTCACAAAAAAGAGGAACATGGTATGTACTCACTCATATATGGATTTTAGACATAGAGCAAAGGATCACCAGCCTATAATTCACACCACCAGAGAAGCGAGGATACAAAGAAGAACCTAAAAGATTCATACAAGGTCCCTCACAGAAGGGAAAAGGGACAAGATCTCCTGAGCATATTGGGAGTTGGGGGGGGGCAGTGAGTGGAGAGGGAGCTAGGAAAAAGAGAAGGGGAGGAGAGGAAAGCACATGGGACTAGGAAGATTGAGTCGGGGAGGAATAAAGGAAAAAAAGGAGAGAGAGAGAGAGAGAGAGAGAGAGAGAGAGAGAGAGAGAGAGAGAGAGAGAGAGAAACCATAAAAGAGAGAGCCATTATAGGTTTGAAGAGAAAACTGACTCTAGAGAAATGTCCAGAGACCTACAAGACTGACCCCCAACTAACAATTTGAGCAACAGTGGAAAGGCTACCATAAATGCCCTTCCCTGATAATGAGATTGATGACTAATTTATCCACCATCATAGAGCCCTCATCTAGTAGCTGATGGAAACAGAAGAGACACCCACAGCTAAACACTGAGCCAAACTGGAATCCAGATGCAAAGAGGGAGGACAAGACCAGGCTACAGAAACCCACAGAGACAGCTGACCTGAACAAGGGGGAGCCAATGGGACCCCAGACTGATAGCTGGGAATCCAGCATTGGACCAACTCAGACCACCTGAACATGGGTCTCAGTTAGAAGGCCTGGGAAGTCTAAGGGACCTCTGACAGTGGAACCAGGATGTATCCCTGGTGCAGGAAAGGACTTTGGGAACACATTCCCCATGGAGGGATTCTCCCCTAACCTAGAGACAGGAGGGAGGGCTTAGTCCCTACTCCAATAGACTTGACAGATTTTGTTGACCCCTCCAGGAAAGCACCACCCTCCCTGTGGAGGGGGGGGAAATGGGATGGGAGGGGAGGGGATGGGAGGGAGGAAGTGAAGGAGGGAAAGAGGGAGGGAGAAGGAACTGGGATCTATATGTAAAATAAGAAAAAAATACAACAACAAAAAAAAATGACAGGAGGCTGGGCATGGGGCACATGCCTTTAGTTCCCACACTCTGGAGGCAGAGGCAAGTGGATTTCGCCCAGCCTGGTCTACATAGTGAGCTCCAGGACGGCCAGGGCTGCATAGAGAAAATTTAGCTCAAGAAAAAAACAAACAAAAACAGAAAAACAAACAAAAACAAGAGCTGAGGGCAGAAGAGCACAGACCTCAGGTCAAGAGGTTCAGTTCCTAGTTCAAACAGTGGGCGGCCCAGAACCTCCTGTAACTGCAGCTCCAGAGGACCCAGTGTCCTCTTCTGGCCTTTGCAGACATGCACGCAAGTGGCACCCACAAACATGAATACACACACACACACACACACACACACACACACACACACACAAAAAAAAATAGTAATAATTTTTTTAAAAAATCTAACGTGCTAACAGATGTGTCAATTAGTTTTACTAGTGGAGATCTCCAGGGAATGAAGCCATGCATGCACAGAGCCCCAAGTGAGTCATTCAGGACCTTACTCTCACACCTGCTCAGTTTGGGCCACCAGACTTGGAGAAAAGGTTTCAACATCGAAGACTTGCTCTAAGAAAAAGCAAGCAAGGGGTCTGGTGGTGGCACATGCCTTTAATCCCAGCACTCAGGAAGCAGGGGCAGGCCGATCTCTGTGAGTTCCAGGCCAGTCTGATCTACAAGAGCTAGTTCCGGGACAGCCTCCAAAGCTATACAGAGAAGCTCTGTCTCAAAAACCAAAAAAGAAAAAAAGGAAGAAAAGGAAGGGAGGGAGGGAGGGGACGAGGGAGGAAGGAAGGAAGAAAGAGCGGGAGAGAAAGACAAAAGCCAGATGGCATCCTATTTCATAACTATCATTCAAGCCCTCACATAGGGCAGGCACCACCTTCCCATCACGTGGCCTGGACCTACTCTCAGTACAGCCAAGCCTATTGTGGGATATTTGTACACTGTGCAAACATATATCGCTCTGATTAGTTTAATAAAGTACTGAAGAGCTAACAGCTAGGTAGGAGGTATAGGCAGGACTTCCCAGCAGAGAAAGGAAGTAGGAGGAGATAACAGAGGCCCAGGGGAGACATCAACGAGACATGGAGGGAATCAGACATAAAGAATGAAAGAAAGGTAAAATGTGGATTAATAGAAATGGGTTAGAGAACAGGCACCATCTTCCCACGCATACAGCCTGGACCTCTGGCTTGCACAAAGCAAGTAAAAGTCACCAGAGAATGGTAAAGAATTTCACACTATGGTCTTGGAAACACATCTTCAATTACCAGTGGAAATTAATAGTGTGATTGCTCACGTGGCACATACTCTAATTCCAGCTACTGAGGTGTCTGAGGCAGAAGGTTCAAACTTGAGGCCAGCCTGGGCTACATAGTAAGTTGTCTCAAGAAAAAAAAGGATGGGCTGAGGAAAGATGATTTTTTTTTTTAAAGAGGAAATTTCTCTGTGTAACCCTGGCTGTCCTGGAACTCAGAGATCCACCTGCCTCTACCTCCCAAGTTCTAAAATTAAAGCCATGTGCCACCACCATCCAGCTCTGCTTTTCTTAAAGAGAATTGGAGTTTGGCTCCCAGCATGCGCCTCAGGGAGTTCACCATGCCCTGCAATTCCAGGTCCAGGAGATCCAGAGCCCTCTCTGGCCTCTTTGGGCATCTGTGCACATGTGCAGGTGTGGTGGGAGATGTCATTCTACATATATGAATACTTTGTATTGGAATATGGATTTTCAGTTATTGATACAAATTTAAGGTCAATTTTTTATATCTATATTTCTCCTCTTATTTAGGTATTGTGTTTATATAGCTCATTTAAAATGTAATGTATAATTTAGTACAGATTATAGATAGTTATCTATGAAAGCCAAAACTAATAGGTTTGTTAGGTTTTTAAAGCTATATAGAGATGTGTTTCAAATGGATAGGCATTCTTTAAACCTTTCAAAGACCTACAGAATATGGCAATTAAAACAGTTTAGGGTTTTTCTTAACAGTGAAGCACAACTGCTCCTGGCAATAGCACCTGCATCACAAAGGATGATGGACATCAAAGAAACTCGTTATGGAGTTTACTTCCAATATGATAAGACTAGCCATTTGGGCAAGATACTGCTCTTGTCTAGACTGTTTAACTATATGCTTTATAAAGTAGACATGCAGGACCCACAGGAAAGTGACTGCTGAAACAAGATGGTCAGTGCTACAGGGTTTCTGCTTCATGGAAGAGTCTGCCAAACATTCTATAGGACACAGCGAAAAGTGATTGACAAACTGCCAATAATACAGGTGGACAGTTTAAAGTTCCTTGCTTTGCTGAGGAGTCTGCCAGACACACTATGGCTTATGGGCTGAAGATGGATGTGCCAATTTACAAAAGAACTTTTGGATGACTGTCCAAGTAGGGAGATGTCTCTGTTATTCCTAGAGTGTATATATTATCCTTCTGTGGTCTTTGATGGAGTTGAAAACAGATTGCTTCTGCATGACGTGCTGGTTTAATTTCATGCATGTATTGGTGGTATTTCTGTTTGAAAAACATTCTTTCAAAGAAAAATGACTGCAAGTTTCTTTTTCCTTGTGTAGCATTGTTTCATTCTGGAATCTTCCAATTAAGCTTTTGGCTAAACACATAAATATGATAATGACGACGATTCGGGAATTGAGAGGTTTGTGGAAACACTGTGCTCCATTAGAGTAATCAAGCTAAGCTCTCACACGTCTTGGCGTTTTAGGATAATTACCCACACTGGAGGCCCAGACAGGGTGAATGAGAAAGCCATGGGTGTCTGCCACAGAGGAACAAGAAAACAGGACACAGAATCACTCCACTAGCAATTGAAATTTGCTGTTAACCTAGCACACAACAAGAAAGGAATTGGAACGCTTGGACTTGGGGACAAAACATTCTTTTCAAAAACCAAACAGAAGAAATATTCCACACAGCTCACTCTTATCTCTTGAGTTAAGACCAATCTTGAAAGTTGGAACTAGTTCCTTTTACATAGTCTATTTTGTATGTTTGCCACATGTGTGCCTAGTGCCTCTGAGGTCGGAAGAGGGCATCAGATCCCCTGGAACCGGAGTTACAGAATGTTGTTAGCCATCATGGCTGCTGTAAACTCTGCAAAACAAAACAAACAACAAAAATAAACAAGTGCTCTTAACTGCTGTGCCACCTTTCCGGCCACCCACCCACTCACATTTTACTTTTTCATTTTAGGCAGTCTCACTGTGTAGCCCAGGCTAGCAAAGGCCTCAAAAATTTCCTGCCTCCAAAAGCAGATTACAGTCATGTGTCACCATCTGCTGCTACCCCCTGCTTAGTTCAAGCTCCAGCTGAGCTTCTCTTGTAATAACCATTTCCTCTGTGGGAAGAGAAAGGGCTTAGATGATCCCCAAAGCTAACGAACATGAATCTCAGGAAGTTCCAGAAATTTACATGACTCAGGAAGCTGGGAAAGTGAGGAGATTCACAAGGCCTCTCTCCAAGGTTCTACCTACAGCCAGTAACTTCTGAAGGGAGAGTATTCTGAGGACCTGCAGCTCAGGTAGGGAGCTCCAGGATGCGGCTTTGGGGATTGCTGGTTTCAGTGATGTTGCTTCCACTGCCCCCGTCAGAATGGACATTTGCTCATTGGCTGGACTTGGTGCAGTCATGTCTTCTGTCTGGATAAGGAGCATTTGCTCATTGGCTGGACTTGGTGCAGTCATGTCGGCTGCCTATGGATAACACCCTCCCTGATATGAACACGCTTCCATTCATCTCCCCCAGGAAATGTCACCGCTTGCATACTAGCAGAGGAAAGGGCTGGCACTCTCTGGGGAAATATTGACTCCATTCATGTGAGTTCTGGATCTAGCATGAGATGGAAAGGAAGGCCTGGCAGTGGTGGCCCACACCTTTAATCCCAGCACTTGGGATATGGAGACAGGTGTATCTCTATGAGTTCAAGACCAGCCTGGTCTATAGGGCTAGTTCCAGGACAGTCAGAGTTACACAGAGAAACCTGGTGTCAAAAAACCAACAAACAAAATATGTAAAGGAAGAACATGCAATTTATATGATTGTGATATTAGTATTAACAATGACTTTACATGTGTTTATTATGTGTTAATAAATTGCAGCATAGATAGACAACAAAGGCAAAAAGATATAGGTTTCCAGAGCGGGGAAAAATCAACTGTTCTTTTTGTTATTGTGTAAGGATGAAAAAATTTATCCTAACTCTCCACTGACCCCAGGAAGATAGAAATTTAAATTCCAGACCCTGTCCCCTAGCAGTAAATAGGCAAAAGGTCACATTCTTTGCTGTTTACGACAGGGCTGTTTATGACAGCACCTGTGAGTGAGTGAACACAGGAAATAAGCTTTGTCACCCCACCCAGGAGCCCTTGCAAATGCAGACCTCCGGGGCTAAGTGGGCTTGGATAGTTTAAATTGATTGGTCCGCACTGGATGCTATGAGATGATTGGTTTACGATGAGCAGGCTTTGTTCATAAAAGCCTATAAAAGCTGTCTCAAATCTGTACCCAGGGTCCCCAGTCCTCTACCCCTGCATGGCATATGGCTGCAGACTCCAGTGCACTTGGAATATAAAGGACCTCATGCTTTTGCATCAAGACCGCTTCTCGTGAGTGATTGGGGGGGGGCCTTTCCTGAGTCAGGGTGTGAGGGTCCACGCTCTGAGGGTCTTTCAGTTGTTGCTTGGATTTTTTGTTTTTTCTCGAGACAGCAGTGTCTCATTTGGTAGCTCAGGTGTGGAACTCACAATTCCCCTGCCTCAGCCCTCCCAAGTACTGGAACTACAGTTGAACAATACTCTGACTAGCTAAATTTAAACAACCTAACTGCACATTCTAGATTTGAACAAGACCTTTCTTCCTGGAACGACTAGCTGGTTAAGATCTGGACAAGAGGGGCTGGAAAGACAGCTCAGCAGTTAAGAGCACTGGCTGCTTTTCCAGAGGACCTGGGCTCTATTGCCAGCACCACATGGTGGCTCACAGCAGTCTGTAACTCCAGTCCCAGGGGATCTAACACCTTCTTCTAACCGCCACAGGCACTGCACACACTTGATACACACTTATTCTGCAAGCAAAACACCCATATACATCAATTCAAAAAGTAAAGGAACTATTCTTTAAAATATCAACACATGAAAGAATAAGTGAATAAGTGAAATCAGGGGTTTGGAGATTAGCTCAGTGATCACTTACCTAGCATGCACATCTAAGGTCCCAGGTTTAATGCACAGCACCACACACACACACACACACACACACACACACAGAGAGAGAGAGAGAGAGAGAGAGAGAGAGAGAGAGAGAGAGAGAGAGAGAGAGAGAGAGAGAGAGAGAGAGGGGGCGCTGTGTGGACGCTCATGCTTTTAATCCCAGTGCTCAGGACGCCCAAGCAGTTGGATCCTCTTGAGTTCAAGACCAGCTTGGTCTACACAGCAAATTCCATCACAGCCAGAGCAACACAGAGAGACCACGTATCAAGACAACAATAACAACAAAAGATTTTGTGTGTTTCCTATTTAGGGTCACTATTGCTGTGCTAAAACACCATGACTAAAAACTAACTTGTAGAGGGAAGGGTTTATTTCACTTGTACTTCTAGGTTACAGTCCATCACTAAGGGGAATCAGGGCAGGAACCTGGAGGCAGGAGCTGATGCAGGGACCATGGAGGGTGCTGCCTACTGGCTTTCTCCTCATGGCTTCTCAGCCTGCTTTCTTAGAACCCAGGAACCAGCCTAGCTAAGAAAATGCCTTACGGATAGATCATATGTAGCACAAATGCTAATTGGTATTAATAATAAAAACTGAAGGTCAGCTATCAGGGTGTGAAAACTGCAAGATCACAGAAGCAAAGTGGTCAGCCTCTAGAGAGTTCTTCTACTGATGCTCAGACCAAAGGAGCGATGCTGTCCTCAGACTGCCTCCTCAGACTATGTTGAGTTCCTGTCTCCTCCTGCTTTATACTCCTCTCTCCATCCAGCCATATCCCCTCCTGTCTCCACCTCCTTAGTGCTGGGATCACCTTTGTGTGAGCTCTCTCTTTTAGACTGGCACAATTTTGTGTAGCCCAGGGTGGCCTTGAACTAACAGAGATCCCTCTGCCTCTGTGCTGGGATTAAAGGTATGTACCACTGCCTGGCCTCTGCGGCTGACTAGTAAGGCTAGCTTTACACTCTGACCTTCAGCCAAGATTTTTTGAAGTTTAGATCATAAACAAAATATTACCACATTTCCCCTTTTTCGTATAAAATTTAAAAAGGTTACAACTAATATAAGGAAAACTATATACATTAAGTACAATAACTATATACAATATATACAGGTGATAAGTACATCAACAATATTTAGTTTATTTACATTTGACAAATTCAGAGAACTACTCCATATTCATCCTATCTTGGTGAGTTCAAAAGTTTGTACCTAATTCACTTTCTATTCTAATTTGCATTATCAAATTATCTTTTAATATCTCTCAACCTCTTACAATTTATAACACTTTAGTTTCTTTTCTGAACCTGGTAAACAAGGAAAACTATAATTATCTACCCTTCGACTTCCTCAGAGACCTGAGAAGGAAATAATATTACCTGAGTAAGCAGGAAGTACAAGCAAGCAACTTCCAAAAAAAATGTGAGAAACAGCTGGCTGCCTAGACAGTCACCCAAGGTTCTTCTGCAACGTTGGGGCATCCATCTTTGGCCCAAAGGCCTGGAATATTTAACAGTCTTTTCTATGAAGCAGGATTTTTGAAGGACTTTCCCACCTTATCTTGGCAAGGTTTGGCAGTCATTCTCTTTTGTGTCCTGCTTGTCCAGTTTGGACAGCATGCTGTCAGAAGTGGAGGTAAGGGCACTTTCTTACCCAGTGGCATACTTTTGTCACAAAAAAAAGTAAATTCCATGTTGACTTTCTTAGATGCCCATCATCTTCTCTGAAGTATATTGGTGCTGCCAGGAGCAGACATGTCTCATTGTCATATAAAAAAGAGCCTATGTTATTAAAACATCTTAAATGCCATATTCTGTGTATCTCTGAAGTTTGAAGATGATCAGTTTTTCTAAACTATATCTCTTTTGACCTTGAAAACATACCTGATATGACTATGTTTAATTGTAATAGGTGACTAATTACTAACCTGAATTTCCTTATTATGCTAAATAGTTGGTAATAATAATTTTCAAGAACTAGAAATTTGCATTACATTGTTAAATGAGCTGTATAGGTACAATACCTTGAACAAGATTAGAAAGGTATGTACAAAGGTTTTAGAAAAGTTTTTTAACAAAACTTTAGAAAGGTTTTAACAAAATTAATCTCAAATTTGTATCAACATACAAAATTTATATACAATATACAAAAATCAAGACCAATGTAAAATATTTAAAACTAGTAGTTGCTTTTTAAAAATAGATTCAATAATCAACCTCTTTATCTTATATCTATAGCCTCCCTTTTTTCTTTCCAGAGTAGATTCAATAATCTACCCTTTTAACCTATATTTTTATCCCCTTTTTTTCTTTTCAAAACAAGAACCCTGAATCTAATCTCCTATAATTTTGGTTTTCCTTCTGTCCCATATCAGGTGGATCTTCTGACATGATACAGAGATTTTGGATTTTACTTTTACAAGTACACTTGGGTTTAGAGAAGGAGAGAGCCACACTCCAACTCCAAAGCCAGCTTTAATTTTTCATTGGACTGGGACTACACAAATACCATTTGCATTATATGTCTGTAGAGAACAGCAGAAACAAACGTTTAGGAAGATTTATAAAATTTTATCCTGTTGGAAAGCATCATCATGGTCATGAGATTCAGCATTGACTGTCTCTCAGATCCATTCCTCCAAGGCTGCTGATCTTTCCTTTAAAGGCCTAGTTATCCTCTTGCATTGTGCATTAGCGTTTTCAAAAGCCATAGATTCAATTACTATTTGTTTAGCTTCTGAATTTGGCATCATTCTATTTACTGCTGGTGTCACTCTTTGTAAGAAATCAGTGAAGGTTTCTTTCAGGCCCTGTATGACTTTAGTAAATGACTCAGTCTTCTTTCCTACTTCTCCAATTCTGTCCCAAGCATTCAAAGCTGCTGTACACAACGGCATAAATCCAGGGTGTGGCCATCATATAGGGATTGCCTTCCTATAGTAGCATAATCTCCTTTTCTAAGAATCTTGGGAGATTTCCACTCCTCTAGCCCTACTCCATTATTCAATGGTCTTAGCCTCTTCTTTCCACCAGGTCCTCCATTGTAATTGTGGGTCAGGCTTCAAGACTGCTGTAACCAAGTCTTTACAGTCTTATTACAAGTTGGCCATGGTTTTAACATCACAAAAGATGACTACATGTCATATGAGACTATTGCTTCCTTGAATCTCCTTAAATCTGTCAGTGCCACAGGAGTCTAATCAGCTCTTACACAGCCTTAGTGATTATCTATCATTTGGCAATTCCTGTGAGACTACCAAATATATTAAGGTTGGTTGTTTGAAAACCTTAGGCTGTTTCTCTTTAAGCTTATAATGCAATGCTGAAATTGTTCTCCTTTAAATTCCTATCTGGGTTTGAATATCTCTAAGATCTGTTTTATTAAGTTTTTCTAAGGCCTGTATCGTGGCACTCATATCAAACAGCTTTTTAAGAGTTAAACCAAGAATTATCAAAATGACATCAAGGATTATCAAAAATGATAATTAACAGTAGGTCAATCCCTATTGATTATCCCTTCATTTAATTGTCCCATTTTTAAATCATGCATTGAGTAATCATACAGAGACCTAATTTCAATGTAATTGTGTTTCCCATTTTTTAATGTGGGAAAAAGACTTTGAACTAATTCCTCCCTTTAAGAATTCCCAATTGTCTCACCAAATCTGCCACCAGTGAGGATGAAGATGGGAGGCTGGTTGCCTGCTGCTGTGTAAACAGTAAAAGGCTGACCGGATTTCAACGGCAGCTACCTAGTTTGGCAGCAGCCCAAGAAGGGAGTCCAGAAAAAGCCCACCAGGAGAGAAGAAAGGAAGACCCAGCTGGTGGGGCCGTGACTCTGGTGGCCTGTAGCTCTGGCCTGTGCTTCTTCATAAGTAGCACGAATTCTAATTGGGATTAATAATAAAAAGTCAGAGTCAGCTATCGGGGGTGAAAGATCAGAGAAGCAAAGCAGCCAGGCACTACAGTGTTCTTAGCTCTTCCAATGCTCAGACCAAAGGGGTGATTCTGTCCTCAGACTGCATCTCTGACTGCATCTGTCTCCGCCAAACCTCAGACGACTCTGTCCCTCACACTGTCACCTCCTGCTTTATATTCCTCTCTCAGTCCAGCCATTTCCTTTCCTGTCTCCACCTCTTTAGTGCTGGGATTAAAGGCATGTGACTCCAAATGCCGTGATCACCTTCATGTGAGCTCTGTTTCTCTTTTAGACTGGATCAATTTCCTGTAGTCCAAGGTGGCCTTGAACTAACAGAGACCCATCTGCCTTTGTCTCCAGAGTGTGGCCACCACTGCCTGGCCTCTATGGCTAACTAGTGTGGCTAGCTCTGCGCTCTGATCTTCAGTCAAGCTTTATTTGTTAGATCATAAACAAAATATCACCACGATCATATAAAATCATTTTCTCAATTAAGGTTCCCTCCTTTCTAGCTTCTGTCCAGTTGACATAAACAAGTCAGCACAGTGTGTATGCACACCATCCCCACACCACACACACACACACACACACACACACACACACACAAATACAGCAAATATTAAGACAAAGGAAAGCAGGAAAGGAACAAAAATAAATAAATTAATTAATTAAAAAGAAAAAAGGAGGAGGAGACAGATGTGAAGAGATTCCAAGTCTGGATCAGAACTTATCAACTTGAATAAAAATACAAAAGTTGGGTTAGGGAGATGATTTGGTAAACTGCTTGCCACGAAGGCATGAGGACCTGAGTTCGAGTCCCTGGACTCACATCAGAAAGAAAAAAGAAACTGGTGTAAATCCCTACAGTCCCAGTACTGGGGAAGTGGGTTGAGGAACAGATACATGGGCTTTGCCGGCTATCGAGTTTAGTCAAACCATCAAGTTCCAGGTTGCAGTGAGATACTCAACTTTGACCTCTGGTCTCCACATCCATGCACATGTATCTTTAAACACATACATGAAAAACGAAAAGCTTAAGTATATGTGTCATAGTTAGGATTTCCACTGCTGTGAAGAAACACCATGACCATCAACTCTTATGAAAACATTTAATTGGGGTTTGCCTACAGTTTCTGAGGCTCAGTCCGTTATCATCACAACATGGAGACACGCAGGAAGAGAGACTCCTACATCTTGCAGGCAACAGGAAGTCAACTAACTGCCACACAGAGTGAGGCTTTAGAAAAAGACCTCAAAGCCCGCCCCCACAATGACACACTTTCTCCAACAAGGCCACACCTCCTAATAGTGCCACTCCCTTTGGGGGCCATTTTCTTTCAAAACACCACAATATGTTATGACAACATAATAAACCCCTAACATTGCCATAGGAAATCTGTCATCATCAGCAAAGCTGTCTTCACAAAATGATCATAAAGACCATCCATAATGATGAATTATGGACTATAAAGACAAAGTAGAGTTAACAAGATTGACTGCTGAGTACCTAGATAAGAGTCCCTGTTCTCAAGACTGTATAAAGAAGTACTGACCCATTTTCCCTCTAACATTACATTGCTTTTTTTTTTTTTAAGAATGGGCCACCTATAGCATAGCCTGTATTCAGACTCACTGTGTGGCTGAGGCTGGCCTTGAACTCTTTTGTTTTTGTTTTGTTTTTCAAGACAGGGTTTCTCTGTGTATCCCAGGCTGTCCTGGAACTCGCTTTGTAGACCAAACTGGACTTGAACTCACAAAGACTCCCAAGTGCTGGAACTAAAGGCATACACCACCACTGCCCTGCCTGGCCTTGAACTCTTGATCTGTGTTCCTCTGCTTCTAAATACTGAGATTACAGGCATGAGCCACCATATCCCATCATTTCTGTTACTATAACAAATACCTGGATCTAGGTACTTTAAAAGCAAATGGGGTTTTGTTTAGCTCACTTTTGAAGACTGCAAATCCGAAGTCAGTTGTCTTATGTGTTCATCAGATGTGAGAGACAACCCCCCCAACACACAACTGAGTCACACATGACTGAGTCATAGCTAAGAGAGTATAGCATGTTCAAGAGGAAGAAAGGCTATTGTGAGACAGGAAGCCAGAGAGCAGGTAAAGAGAGGTCAGCCTTGCTCTTTCTGTAAAATCTTGATCATAAAAGAACCCATTTCTCAAGATCAGCACTCATCCACCAAAGGGTGAAGCCTCCAATAACTAAGACCCACCTCCCAGCTCCTGGGAGGCAGAGGCCAGCAGACCTCTGTGAGTGCAAGGTCAGCCTAGTCTATAGTTCTAGGACAGCCAGGGTTAGACAGTGAGGGCCAGTCTCAAAACAAAGCAATCAACAAGTTCTATTGTTTATCAACTGGCAAAATGGCTTGAGTAGGGTGAGAACAATATGCTGCCGAGCTTGATGGCCTGAGTTTGATTTCCGGGATTCACACGGTGAAGAAGAAAACTGAGTTCCTCCAGTAAGTTGTCCTCCTACCTCTACTTGGGTGCTATGGCACATGGTATCCAACCACACACACACACACACACACACACACACACACACACACACACACACACACCCATTTCACAATATTGCCCCAGGTTGGGAGTAAACTTTACATGAATTATTGGGAGACACATTCAAACCATAACCAGACACAAGGCATGGAACACTGATGACCCTAGGAACCGTGGATAAAGGCAGTATATTTGGGGAGGAGGGGGAGTAGGTACAGTAATGGGGAAGTTATCAAATGTCCTATGGAATTGGGGCAGGGGGTATAGCTCTGTTTTGGAGCACTTTGCGAATATGCACGAGGCCCTGAGTTCCATTACCAGCTAGCACCATGGGAAAAAAGCGATTGCAGGTGGAGGGGTGGGGTGTGTGGTGTGTGTGCTCCAAGCCAGATTTGAGAGCTCTAAGTTTAAATATGGGCTATCACCAGTGCACAGAAACTGACGATGGGAAAGAATGTGCTCACTATGAAGCACGAGAAGACAGCTTTGGTCTGAGACCTACCGGGGGATGGGAAGTCAAACATAAGCTTTGCACACCCTGGCACTGACTTTGTACTGAAGCAGGGACCCTCGAAGCTGTGCACAAGTGGCATCACAACTCATTAATCTCTCCTGCTTCCCCCACTTGGACGCCCAGATCATCCCCGTGCGTTCACTCAGCTCAACAGACATCCTGCCTGCTGCTGGAGCTCTGCTTTCATCCCCGTTGTTCATTCTTGCAGCAAAAATCCACAGAGCAGCTGTCTTGCGCCCGTAGCTGCACTCGGCCCCCGTGACGCAAGCAGTGACCCAAACCAACATCCCTTCCTCAAAATATTTGCATTATAGCCGAGCAGGTAGCTATACACCTATGATTAAGACAGACATAGTAGGAGAGATGAGTGCTGTTGGGGCAGGGCGGGGGAGGGGGCAAGCTAAGTAGATGGGCGCAGAGTGAGGTTCATGATAGTATTGTAAACAAATCATCTCAGGGTGGCTTTGAGCAGTGCAATGAACTATAAACGCTCCGTGTAAACAAGGGGCTTCGAACAGTAGGGAGTTGTGTAACAGAAGCTAAATCCTTATAAAAAGTCTGGCTTTCGTTTTGTGTAACATGTAATCTGTGGAGAGTACTGTGGAGAGTCTCTCCTCAGTACTGTATCTGACTTGATTTGAACAAGAGTCCACCATCTCTCGCTGCTTGGACACGATGCCCCGGCTACTCTGCTAAGGAAAACCTAGTAGAAGTGAGAGGAATAGGGAATTCTTAAGAGGCTTTTGCCAGTAATCCCGGCCAGGGTAACTGAGGCTTCTGGTAGAGCTGTACGGATGGAGACGATCCAGACCGAAGGGGCAAGATTTAGTTACAACAGATGTGGCGGTGACGGAGAAGTCAATCCAGGATTAGGGTCTTCGTAGCTAAGCAAATGGTCCCAGTTCCTAGTAACCCCAGAGAACAAGCTAGAGGAACGAGCCTGGGGTAAAACCGAGCACAGCTACGGCTTTGGACACCAAGTCCTAAGGTGCCAATTTGCATCCGAACGGAGGTGATCGTTGTTCAGAAACTGGAGCTGACGTAAGAAACCAAAGCTGCAGAGAGACCCTTGGGGCTTGTTAAGTGTCCGGTGGCATCCTGAACGCTGGGAGCCCGGATCCAGCCGTTCGGACAGAGCTGGACCCAGCAGGACGGACAAACAAGTTTCTGGGAGCAGCAGCCTTGGGGGTGTGACACTCGGTAGACAGGCGATGATGGCTGCTCTGGCATGACAGTGAGCGCGAGCTCCGTGACCCGCGGGTGACCGCCAGCTGGCCATGGGCTTAGGAGGCGGCCGCGTACAAAGACCCTGGGCTCGTGACCAAGTACAGCCCGCCTAGAAATGGCGGAGGCCGCAGTCAGCGTCCCCAGGCGTGATGGGGATGCCCCACCGCGGCGAGGTGCCGTGGGGGAAAGAAAACAAGACACAAAACCTTCCGTGTCTGCGAAACGCCGCGGGAGCGACGGCGGGAGCCCGGAACCGCGGCGGAGAGAGCCGGGAACCGGCTGCGCGTGGCTCGCCGAGTCTCGCGAGAGAGCACGCGGCCTCGCCCTCCCAGCATGCCCCGCGCCGCCGCCGCCGCCACCACCGCCGCCGCCGCCGCGCCGCGGTTTGAGGGCGGGAGGCTGGGGGAGGGTAGCGGAGCGGGCGCGGCCGCCATGTTGGTTGCGAGGCGGCTGCTGTGAGGTGCCGAGTGAGCGGGCGGGCGTGCGGAGCGGCGAGCGCAGCGCGGGATCTGCCTGAGTGCGAGCGGCGAGCGACGGCGGCGACGCCATGAGCGGGGGCACGCCTTACATCGGTAGCAAGATCAGCCTCATCTCCAAGGCGGAGATCCGCTACGAGGGCATCCTCTACACCATCGACACCGAGAACTCCACGGTAGCCCTCGCCAAAGGTACGGCGGGGCGGGTCCTCAGGGGAGGCCGCTCCCTCGCTCCCGGCCCCCTCCCCCCCGAGCGACGAGGGCCGGGCCGCGGCCTCTCCCGGTTCCCCGCGCTGCTTTCTTCCCCCGGAGCCCCGCGCCTTCCATCCGGGGAACTCCGGGAGCGAGTCGGCGGCGCCCGGGGCGGGGCGCGGCGCTCTGAAGTCCCGGGAAGCAGCGGAGAACACACCCGGGTTCGTGTCTTCCAAGACCGAAATTCGGCCGTTCCGTCTTCTGAACCGCCGAACAAAGCCGGAGGGGTCCAAGAATCTTTCCGCCTACCTTGACTTGAATGCGGCTCTGTTGGTTGCCCGGCACCCATTTTCCTCCGGGGTCTTCGTCCCCGTTGCTTGCGACGGTGCTCGAGTGAAGTCCCAAGTAATGTGCTCAAAACTTTGGGTTTGCGCCGCAGACGTGTGTGATCGCGGAAGGCCGATCGCATCCGGTCTGTCTCCTCCGTGATTGTTACCTGTTAAACCGGAATTCGTGTGCAACCTTCTTTAGGGTGCACGTTAACATGCTTGCTTGCTGTCCCCTCTTTTTCTGGAACCCCGGTAGAAAGGAAAGTTCAGGCTTGATGACCGGGCACTCTTGTGCACGATTCAGATCGAGTATTACGGGGCGCCGACCGGCTCCGCTGTACGTGTTCCACGGAGAGGGGGAGTTGTGTTAGAGAAGAGGGACCACCCCTGCCCCATCGCCTTTAGCGTCCGCATAGTCTCTGGGTTTTGTTTCCGTTTTCACGTGCTGAGCCTTCGCCAAGAAAACAGAAAGAAAATCAACTTGAGCTTCTGATCTTAGAGGAAGTCCTACAACGGTTTGTAATGCTCGGGAGGAGTATTTTCCCACCACACCTCGTGGAGTTAAGAACTGCCTAGGCTAGCTAGGAAGAGGTCTGGGGGGGAAAGATCGTGTCAAATCATTGGCTGAGTGGGAGAGTCGTTCCACAGTACCAAGCAAGCTTTAATGACTTTTCTTTTTCTTCTTTTTTTTTTTTTTTAAGATATTTTGGTAGTACTTTTTGGGGGACAAATTGGCCTAGGTAAGAAAATTTTTTATGTTGTTGAATACCTGATAGGGATTATGAGTTCGGCCTGGTTGACAGATCTCTCAACGTGGGAGATCTCCATTCCATCTCCAATACCACAAAAAGAACGCTTAGAAAAAGGTACACTATGAAAGAGTAGGGTGTACAACTTTTGGCCATTTACTTTTAAAGCATCCTTGAATCAGACACTGAAAAAGTTAAGAAATCTGCTTTTTAAAAGCAGTATGAAGCCTGCTCTGTGACACTTGCCTATAGACCCAGCTATTCCAAAGGTTTCTAGAACTAAGCAACTTCAGGCCCGTTTGAGCAAGACAGGCGGGTCATCTTAAAAGGCAGATTAATACAGGTATCTCAGTTGATAGAATGCCTGCTTATCATGCATAAAACCCTGGGTTCAATCCCCAGTGAAAAAAACTGGGTGTGGGTGGTGCATGTTTGTAATTCCATGAGGGAGGTGGAGGCAGGAGGTCAGGCATTCCAGATCTGCCCGGTATACATGAAACCCTCGAGAGAAAAGACAAAAACTGAAAAGCCAAGGAGTGCCCCATAACTTCCTCTCTGCCTTGTGGAGTACTGTAACACACTGCCTGCTAAAGAGCCTGCTTTAGTCTTTTTAGACACTCACTGTACTTCAGGATATGTGGTTCTCTTCAGTGACTGTTAAAGACTTGACCAGTGGGGCATGGTGGCACAGGCCTTTGTCCCAACATTCAAGAAGTAGTGGCAGGTGGATTTGAGTTCCAGGCCAACAACACTACACAGTGAGACCCTGCCTCAAAACAAGTTAGAAAGACTTGAGCGTGATGTGTGTTAGCTTAGTTCTGCTTGCTTTTTTAATGCGCTTCTTATGGTGGAGATTTTGCTTCATAGGATTTGTTTTAATGGTTTGCTAAAGCGTGGGGGAGGTTCTTGGTGCTCTCACCAAGTGATGTAAACACCGCTTGAGAATAATGTTTCTCATTGAAGTGGTTCTGTAGAGGTTTGGGGGTTTGTTCATTTGATAATCTTCACGTAGCTTGGGCTGGCTTCAAACTGGATGTGTGTATAGTCAAGGATGACTTTGAAGTATTTATTGATCTGCCAGCTTCCACTTTGAACTCCTAATCCTCTAGCCAACCCCTGGGTGCTGGGATTAGAAGGTATAGTGACCTTTTGAAAACATTTTTTATTATTTTTATTTGTATTTGTGTGGTCTGTGTGGCGATAAGCATGTGTGACTACAGGTGCTGTCAAGCCACAAGTGTCAGCTCCATTATCCCCACCAGCAGCAGCAGCTGGAGTTACGGGCGGTAATGAACCGCCTGTCAGGAGCTGGGAATGTAACCCCGTCCTCTGTGCTCTAACGGGTGAGCCAGAATGTGCTTACCATGTCTTTTTCCTGCTTCCTCTGGGTTGGTCTGCTGGTTATTTGGTTCACCCGAAGTAGTCTGTCAGTCTTGTGAGTCAGGCAGTACTTGCAGTGTCATGATCTGTTGTCTCTGCCCTCCAAGTGTTGGTACTACGGGTGTAAGCCCCCATGGCCACCCTGTCAGTTTTTTGAGTAGGGTCTTACTGTTGGCCTACTCTGTCTGACCTTACCTGTGAAACTCTGCTGCTTCCATCTCACAGTCTATTTTAAGAGTTTGAATGTATTAAATATTTCTGAATTGTAAACCTATCCTTTTATATCCAACTTAAAACAACTTTTGAGGGGGGTAGGGGTTAAGACAGTTTCTCTGTAGGTTTGGAGACTCTTTGAAGACCAAGCTGGCCTTAAACTCCCAGAGATCCACCTGCCTCTGCCTCCCCAGTGCTGGGATTAATGGTTAAAAAGTCTCTATGACAAAATATTTTATTAGAGTAAAATATTAGGCATTTTACTAGCTTGTAATAAATTCTTATTTATAGCTATAACATTGTTATTTTGTCCATAAATCGATACATTATTTTCCTTAATATCCAGTACTTAACACCACAATTTTCTTTGTTTCTTTTTGGTTTTTCATGACAGGGTTTCTCTGTGTAACAGCCCTGGCTGTCCTGGAACTAGCTCTGTACACCAGGCCTCAACTCACAGAGATCTACCTGCCTGAACCTCCCCAAGTGCTGGGGTTAAAGGTGTGCACCACCGCCCAGCTTAACACCTTGATTTTCAAAATGAGAAGTTGGGAGCTAGGGGGTGACTGACAGCCTTAGTTCAGTTTTTTGGACTCATGGTAGAAGGAGGGAGCCATTGCCAGTAGATTGCCCTCCCACCTCCACTAATGCACATAAAGTAAATTTAATATGTTTAACCTTTATTTTTCTTTTATGTGTATGGAAGTTTTGCTTGCATATATGTCTATGCATGCCTGGTGACCATGGAGACCAGAAAGGGAATCAGATCCCCTTGAAGAGTAACTATGTTCTTAATCTCTGAGCCATTCCCCAAAATAATTTTTAGAAGTTATTAAAGAGCTGGAGAAAATGCTCAGCTGGTGTGAGCACAACAGTTGAACTTAGTGTAGATAGAATATTTTACTTTAGGCTTTTAACTCCCACAGGTTTGGATATTTGGCATTTAACATTTTACATCTATTCAGAACACTGCTTTTAGGAAAATTAGTGTCTGAATGCACTGATGTGTTGAAATCGTTGGGGGGGGTGCACAGGAAGTGTATGTCTTTCCTAAGTAATGCAAAGCAGTTTTTCTAGTAGGTGCTTACTAGTTTTATTTCAATAGTAAGAATACTAGTTGTCCCATATGCCTCACCAACAATAGTACTGAGTGTGATATATTTTAATTCTTGCTAATCTGGTGGGTAGGTAGTTTTATGTGGTTTTCTTGTTATTAATTAGATGTATGTGTAGGAAGGTATGCACACATGAGTGTAGTTGCCAGGAAGTGTGGATTCCCCCTGGAGCTAGACTTAAGGTGGTTATGAGCCACCTAAAGTGAGAGTTGAGAGTTAGACCTGCTCTTAACCACAGGGCCGTCTTTGGTCCTTGTATGTAGTTTTAGGCCGTCTTTCTCTGGCTACTAATGAGTTTTGAAGGTGTTTCCATATCTAGGCCATTTGATGTTTATCTTTCCTTAAGTACCTTTGAACTTTATCAGTGGACTTATTTGCTAGAGTTTTGAGTTCTAAATGTAAATGCTTTGGTGGGTGTATATATCACAAATATCTTTTTCCATGTAATGGTTTTATTGTAGATCTTTCCTCATTTTAATGTAGACATGTTTATCAGACTTTTAGGACTGTTTCTTTCCTTCTTTTTAGCAATGTGCTTTTCTTCAATACTGTGTTTGCTACTTCATCTTTTTAAAACACTTCTTTTATTTGTTTTTGGTTTTTCACATTAAGGTCTTATCTGAAACTGGTTTTGTGTATAGCATGAAATGTTTAGAACGTTAACTTCAGTAAAAGACTCACTTGACTTTTATGGTCTGTACTATAATCTAAGTCTTCTACATGGTTATCACATATAACTTAGGTATACCTGAAACTATAATTCTTTTGAAATTTGGCTAGTTAATATTTGGTATGCTAAAGAATTACAGTGACCATATCTGTGCCTGATAATGGTCATCATTTATGCCTATTGTAATATCATTTTTTAAAAGCATTTCTCTCCTAATGTTCTAATTTGAGTAATAAGTTGTATCATCCCGCAATAATAAGCCAGGAAATGGTGACACATGCCTTTAGTCCCAGCACTTGATAGGCAGAGGCAGGTGGATCTCTATGAGTTCAAGGCCAGTCTGGTCTACAGGTCAAGTTCCAGGACAGGCTCCAGAGCTACAGAGAAACCCTGTCTCAAAAGAAAAGGAAAGAAAAGAAAGGAAGAGAGTGAAAGGCTGCAGGGGGTACTGGCTGGTAACGGTTGATCTCCCTTGTACTCTGCTAGGGATTTCATAAATTAGCTTTCTTCTAGAAGGTAAAGACCAGATAAGGGTGATGGCCTTTGACCCTAACAACCTAGGTAAATGTCAGGAAGTCTTAAAAGGCAATCTGAAATGATCTCGACAGCTGCCTGTAAGTATGTTTGTGGGTAATCTGTGTCGTGGTGGTTTTAGAGGCACCTGCACTTTGTAGTCCTGTGTTATTCCTTTAAAATGAAAACATCTGGGGCTGGAGAGATGGCTCAGTGGTTAGGAGCACTGGCTGCTCTCCCAGAGAACTTGGGTTCCCTTCTCAGCACTCAGATTACGCAGTTACAGCAGCCATCTGTAACTCCGGTCTCTGGAGATCTGACTCCCTCTTCTGGCCTCCAAGGGACTGCATGTGTGTGGTACACATACCTCCATGCAGGCAAAGCTTCTGTGCATGAGTTTTTAAATTAATTTAAAACCCCAAATGGGAGTATTGGGGAATTTGCATGAGTGATATGTAAAAGAGGAAGCTTTATAACAACATTATCAGGGAAGTAAACTTTTATTCTGTGACTTAAGTTTTCATTTAAAAGAATCAGATCAAGAGGCCTGGAGAGATGGCTCAGGGGTTAAGAGCATTGGCTGCTCTTCAGAGGTCCTGAGTTCAATTCCCAGCAACCACATGGTGGTTCACAATCATCTATAATGAAATCTGGTGCCCTCTTCTGGCCTGCAGGGATACGTGCAGGTAGAACACAGTTCACAATAAATCCTTTTTTAAAAATAGGTCAAGATGTTGAAAGGTGACAGGCACAAATAATTTGTGGAATAATTCCAGTGTGTTTGCACTTCACTGATGGATGAATATATTTAATAAACCCAGTGTGCTAAATGAAGAAATTCTTGAATGTTTAGTTAGCTGCCCCTAGTAGGGAATCATTCAGGATACCTTTGCAGATGGAAAATATGGAAAAAATGGCAAGTCGGTATCTTCTAAGTGAGTTGCCCTTAAACTTCAAGGAATTAGTGTCATATACAAAGGTGGTAAACTGTTAACCATCTTCATCTACTGAGTCTTGTTCATTGGCTTAGCTTATCCTCCTTGGTTGTGGCCATCTAGTCATAAATCACTGTCCTAGTGGAGCTAGCAGAAGCTTGACCTTTCCTTGAGATAGTCTCTTTCAATGTAGCCTGGCTGACTGACACTCAAGCTGGCCTCAGATTCATGAGATCTACCTGCCTCTGCTGCCTCGCCAGTGCTGAGACTAATCATGCCTGGCCACAACTTGCATGATGGAATAATCAAAATCTAACAACTCAACAAAATTGCTACCTCGGACAACAAAGATCTCATGAAATTTAAAGCCCAGATTTCTTTTGTTTGTCTTCTTTTGTGCAATTAAACTAAGGCTTAAAAGCATTTTTGTTGTTGCTGCTATACAAGCCACAGAAAAATAGACTTCTAAGAGTCTTAACTCAGGTGTTGCTTTTCTTGCAAGATGGTTAAAATGAGCCGTGACTTTCTGTATAATAATACTGAAAACCGTGTGCACCAGAAAAAAATAATAGAGGAGGGAAATGAAACTTTCAGAGTAAAGAAACTTTATTGACTTAGGGTAGCAGCAAGAGCTGTATTTAACTCAGTGCTGCAGTAACAACACAGTGGGTACAGGTAATTTAACTTGAACTTAATTCTTCTCCAGGAACACTTTGCCATTATTTTCTTTCATATTCTGTGTAGATGAGTATCAGTTGGTCAGGCTTATTCTAGTTTGTGTGTTTCTGGAAACGTTGACCCATCAGGTTGATTGGAGTACGGAGTACTTGACCATGGCCAGTGGTGTAGCATCTTTATCTTTTCTATGGGGATGCAATGTCTACCTTTTACCCATCCTGACAATTATGTGAAGTGTCGCATAAAGTAATCAGCTTAGAGTCAGTACTTAATGAAGTAGCAAAGCATTTTTAATGGCTTAGTAGCTGAAGCCCCAACTTCTGTCATCCACGCAGCTTTCTTGATGTATCTTTTCTGCAGTATCTTGATGTGACAGTCCTTCGGTGCCCCTCATTTCACTATATCCTATTTAAATTCTATAAGCAGTCATTACAATCAGAGTATTGTACCCTCTCCTCACTCCACACCCCCTACATCTCTTTTGAACTCTTGTACATTCAAGCTTGCAGAAATCACAGCCCTCGTTATGTAACCCGCTTCACTGAATTTGCTCAGATTCACTGACCTCAGCAGTCTTAGTCACTACCCAGGAGTCGTGCTGTACTTCCATCCTCTACTCTTTACTGTGAGGCTCCTGTATCCCTTCTCTTTTCTTCAGACCTTCCACACTTTGTACCCATTTTTACCTTCAGTCTGCTAACTTGCTTCCTTTTGACTCAGCAAAAAATAGCAGGCAAAGCGCAATAGATAACAGTAACTACTAGCATGCTATAATTTCAAAAGACTAGAAACAAGGAGTTTGGAAGCTTGACAATAAAGAAATGCAGGTGAGAAGATGTTTAACCTGACTTAAACACTACACAGTATGGATCCATGTAACAAAACATGGCACCCCACTGATACATACAATTTCTGTGTTCTTATGTATCAGCTTAAAAGTAAAGAGTAGAGCTGGTAAGGTGGGTCGGTGCTTAAAGGCACTTACTTGCTGAAAAGCCTGATGTGAGGCCCCAGTCAAATAGGTATAGCCTGGCCCCCACAGGGTGGGGGAGAGAACCAGCCTCTGCAGACTGTCCTCTGACCTCAGGCAGTATGTGGCACGTCTGTATGCACACATAACACGCCTACTGGTCAGTATAGACAAACTACCTCCACCCTTCTACTCGGGCTCTCTGATCATTTCTTCTCTTACTGTTCTCTAGTTGCACTTCTATTTTTCTTGGTTCTATCATTAAAATACAGTGCCAAGCACAAGAAAGAATGCCCAGCTGAAAGTAGCTTACAAAGACAGTATTAGGCCAGGTGTGGTGGTGCAGCCCTTTAATCCCAGCACTCAGGGAGGCAGAGGTTGGTGGATCTCTGAGTTCGAGGCCAGTCTGGGCTACAGAGCAAGACCACATAGAGAGACCTTGTCTCAAAAAAAAAACAAAAAAAGGTCAAGGTTAAATGTTGATCTCATGGGGAAGACATGCTTTGTTGCTGTTTTGGGTTTTTTTTTTTTTTATTGTTGTTTGTTTGTTTTTGTTTTTCGAGACAGGGTTTCTCTGTATTGCTTTGGAGCCTGTCCTGGAATTAACTCTGTAGACCAGGCTGCCCTCGAACTCACAGATCTGCCTCCTGAATGCTGTGATTAAAGGCATAGACATGTTTTTTGTTGGTTGTTTTACTCTTTTCTTCCTATTGATAATTCTTATCAAAAATGCACAAGATGAAAGCTTTTGAAAGGCATAAATCCACAAAAGACCAAGTAGATTTAGAAGAGACACCATTAACCATATTTTGGAGGTCAAACAGCAAGCAAATGAGTTTATAGAACAAATTCTCAGTAGAACTGTACCGGTAAACTAAGTAGGTAGGTAAAGCCAAGAAGTAACCTGATCTGTACCCTAAGCCCCTGAAAGGCTCAGAAGACACAGGCGGGGCAGGTACAAAGGAAACTAGAATACTAGGAAGTAATCGAGGAGCTGAAAACTGGAGGGGTTAGCTCAGAGTTTGTTCAGACTGTGCTCAGACCAGCAAGTCCCTTCGTTTATATGACTGGTGACTTTCTTGTTCAATGAAAATGGTGAAATAATAGTGAAAGTGGCTCCACAGAAACCAGGCATTTTGAGAGCAGATGGGATGTCGTGAAGATAGGCATCCTGGATTCTGAGACAACTGTGCTCAGTGTGTTTCTCTCCTGTTAAGCTGTGCTAGTAGGAGTTGGTGGTTGTTTTGTCTTGTGATTTTGTTCGTTTTGCTTTGTTTTCGAGGTAAAGGTCTCACTATATAACCCTGGCTGGCTGGGAACTCTGAAGATTAGGCTGGCCTTGAATCTGCCTTGATCACTTGCTTATTGGATGCTGAGTTTATAGGCATTTACCACCACACCCAACTACCTTAAGTTGAATTAAGTGCAATTCAGCAATTACAATTTTTCTCTTCTCTTTTTAACAGCTTTATTGAGTAGTTACGTGCTATAAAATGCACCCATTTTAAGTGTACAAGGCAGCAAGAGTCACATAGCCATCACCTGTTTCTTTCTTTAGAAGAGTTTATTGGTTTACAGTTCAGAGAAAATGAGTTGGCATGTGTCTCCATGATGGCAGGAGTGTAAAGTTGGAACTCTTCCCGTCTTAGTAAAATGGGAAACAGAATCTGGTTTTGCAACAATTCCACCATCCTAAACTTCCTTTGTGTCTGGTTATTCATGTCCACTCTCCTTTGGTTTTGGTCTTGTATTCCCTTACAGAGCCCAAATTAAGCCCAGGACCTTGATTCTACCACTGAGCTAGTCCCTGTTCCCTTTGCTTTTAATATGTAAATTATACTGATTGGGTTCCTAATGCAGAACTGTATTTTAGAAAGCTATGCTTGAAACAATTGTAGTGGAATCCCCAGCTTATTGTCAGTTTTTCCTGCATGTATATATGGGCATATATGTGTGTCTGGTGCTAAGGTTAGAAGAAGGTGTTGGAACTCTGGAACTGCAGTTACTACAGATGGACATGAATCCATGTACCAAGAGCCCAGGTCCTGTGCAGGAGCAACAAATGCTTTTCACCAGTGAACTCTTAAGACGTGGATGAGTAAAACTCACCTTCTCTGTGCCTAATATAAAAATGTTAACCTGTGTTTGCTTTTCTTTCTTGCCTCTTTTTATGTTTTTGAAATTGCACAGGGTTTCATTACATTGCGTAACTATGTTCTTAGAATCCCTTAAAATGGTGGTATTAGCAATATTAATTTATAGTAAATGTATGTATATACATTTATCCCATGAGTCAACATGAATTTTTTTCTTTTTTTAAGGAGGGAGAGAAATTTCTGTGGACTCTGAGTCTGCCTATGACTTAACTATTCCTACTTGTGTGGTAGCTTGCCTTACCAGCTATCTTGTCTCTTCCTTCCCCAATGATGGGGAAGGATTTAGGGTGTCACACAAGTTAGGCAAGCTTCACACCGCCAGTGCATTTCCAGGTCAGTCCTTCACCCCCACACACCCTACCAGGTACTTTTAAAACATTGTTTTGTAGTTTTTCTGGCTGCTTATTCACATAAGAAGTTTGCTACCAAACCTGGTGGTGGTGGTGACACACCCTTAATCTCAGCACTTGGGAGGCAGAGGCAAGCAGATCTCTGAGTTCAAGGCCAGCCTGGTCTACAAAGTTACAAGGAGAAATCTTGTCTCGAAAACCCCCCAAAAAAAAAGTTTGCTACCATTTCTGTGTAGAGCACATCTTATTAGCTAGGCAGTGGTAGTCCTCCCTGTCACTCTAGCACTAGAGAAGCAGAGGCTGAAGGATCACCACAAGCTGAAGTCTAGCCAGTGGTGGACATGGCCTCAAAAAAAAAAAAAAAATCTATATTATTGGTAAGCTTTCTGGCAACTTCCTATTTGAGCTGTTGTGGGGTCTTTCTTTGAAGAGTATATCTTGTATTGCATATCCATGTTGATCAAAGGTAGCCAGCCTTTCTTTAGCCCAGGAAAATGTTTTTCTCTTATTTGGTTGTTGCTTTTTTTATTGTGGATCTCTCTGCTTAAAAGATACTTAGTTTTAAATATTTCTCTGTGTAGTTCTAGCTAACTGGGAACTGGATACATAATCCAGCCTGTCCTTGAACTCAGAAATCTGTCTGCCTCTACTGAGTGCTGGGATTAAAGGCCTGAACATGGCTTTTGTAAGTAAGTTCTTATTTGAAGCTAGCAGACAGTGCATTGAAGCTTCTAAGAAGAGTTGGCCTTCCTGCCTTTGAGTAAACAATAAATGTAATAAGCAGCACCTAAAATCTGCCCCTTCTTGGGAATGTGGGAGCCAGAAAGGTCAAGGACACCATGGGAAGACTCACAATCAACTAACCTGGGTTCATAGAGACTGGACCGACAGCCAGGGAGCCTGCATGAGACTGACCAAGGCACTGTATATGTTACAGTTCTGTAGCTTGATCCTCTTGGTAGGTGGAACTAGTAACAGTGGGAACAGGGGCTGTCTCTGACTTACTGGCTTTTGGGATCCAACTCCTCATACTGGGTCACCTTGCCAACCTTAATACATGGGGAGGTGCTTGGTCTTACTGCAACTTGATATGCTATGTTTTATTGATACTCATGGGAGACCTGTCCTTTCCTGGTCTGAGACTGAGAAGGATTGGGGTAGAGCACTGGCTACTCTACCAAAGGACCCAAGTTCAATTCCCAGCACTTGGCACTTCACAGGGTATGTTCTTAGGGACTTCTCTAACTAGGTCCTACTTGGTGCTTTTCAGATTTCCCAATAGTGCTGTCACATTGTGACTCCATGGAGGGATTCCTCCATTGTTTAGATCAGAGCCCTCAGGATCCAGTCACTTCCCCAGAGCCCGTCAGCTGGCAGGCAGATACCCAGTGCATTTCATATTCAAGCCATGACCTATTAGATGCTTTGTGTGTAATTCACTGCACCTCTTCAGCGGCCACACAAGCCAAGACTGTCACCTCTTACATGAACCACAGTAAGTTTTCCGGCGTGTACTATGTTAAAACACTTAAAACCCAAATCATGTCACCCTGGGAAACAGAGTCTTACTGTTGCTTTACTCCTTTTACTCAGTACTTTGCTTGTCCCTTTTTTTCATTTCATAACATGAGTGCATCTCTGCCCTAGGGACTTCACCCTACCCCTGTTCACCAGCGTCATCTTGGAATCTCAGGTCAGCTGTTACACAGTGAAAACAGCTCTTTGATCTTCAAGTGATTCCTTCTAATTCTCATTTTGTCATTCTTTATAAGAGGAATAACCATTTGCAGTACAGTCTTTGTATAGAGTAGCTAATTAACACATGTATTCTTGGTTTATTCTCACATTGGGGAAGGAAAGGTTCAAATCCCTCGTAGTTAGTGTTCCCTGTCAAGTTACTGTAAACCCATAGCTTTCCTGGGTTTCCTTCTGATAGGTTTCCAAGCTCTGTTAACACTGATTTGTCCTATGTAAGGGGAGTCCGCAGCTGTCTAAGGCCCAAGTTCCAGCGTGCCCGTTGCTCTTGGCTTCCATGGCCACATACGCTTCTGGAGTGCTATAGGAGCCATAAAAAGTGTTCATCAATAATATGACTTAGGAAGTTCATACTGACAGCATTGTGTAAAACCTGGTTGTCTGAGGGGAAGCTGTGCTGGTGAGGTCAGCTGCACTGTATTAAGAGGATGGGGAAGAGGAAATGGAGGCTTAAACCTAGTTTTGTGCTTATCAAGCTTTATCTTTCTGTTTCACTACCAGACATCAATGTCTTTGTACACAACATATTAGCTATTTGTCGATCATGTGAAAGGCACTTTTTTCAGAAAATGTCTGCCTGGTTGGGAAATGATAAGTATTTATTTAGAAGACCGTGGGATGACAATGGGGTCATTCTCTTGTATTTTTCCTCACATACTTTCAGTATGTGTCACTCACAACAAACAAGGGAGAGGGCTGGGGTGTTGCTGTTGTTGCTTTCTCTCTTTTGTTTGTGTTTGTAACTCGCTAGATTCACCTGGATATAGGTGGAGTGGTTTCATTGGGCCTTGGAAAGCCTAATTGAATGCTCTGATTTTTGTAGAAGGGCCTTGATTTATCCACTCTACTTCAGAACAAGGCAGTGGGCAGCTTTGAGACCTGGGGCTCATTTGTAGTGATGATGAGGATAGATTGAGATTAATTTTTATCTAACTTTCTTAGTTCTGTTTTCTGTTCTTCGTCCTTCTGTAGAAAAGGTAGAACTAGGCACTGAAGAGATAGCCCAAAAGTTATGAGTACGTACTGCTTCTGCAAAGACCCAAGTTTGGTGGCTTACAACCACCTGTAACTCCATCTCCGGGGCATCTGATACCCTCTGCTCTCCACAGGCATTTGTACTCATATGCACATACTTACACATAGACACAAGTACACATAATTTAAAATAAAGCAAATCTTTTTATCAAAAGGTCAAAGTATAAACCTTTTTGTCTTTATTTCTTTACTTTGTGGGGGAGGACAGGCACCATGGTTCCTGCCTGCTGACATCCCATTTGGCCCTGAAGAGGAGGTCAGGGGAGTGCTGCCCAGCTAAAGCCTTCTGTGTCAGTTTCTCCTACCTAGCATGCCTGCGGCCTTGCTTTCATCTACCCATCGAGTTTGCTAGGAAGAGTTTCTGTGGAGGAGGAGGAGACAAAGGATGCTACTTGTTCTACCCTTATTCTTTGAGTTTAGACTCAGTCTGTCCCCAAATGATTGTCCTTTTTGAGACCCAGATGTCATGTACCATGTACCTAAGGCTGCTCCCTGATCGTAGACTACAGAAATATGGAGTATACTGCCATGGCTGGTTGTTTAGGTGTTCAGTGTGGTTTGGTTTTTAGTCCTCTGACACAGGGTCTCACTCTAATGCTGACCAACCTGGAACTGTGTGCAATCCTTCTGCCTCAGCCTGCCAAGTGCTGGATTACAGGCTTGAAGTTGGTGCTTGTTTGGGGAGTTTATTTTGGTTGTAGTTTTTTTTTTGGTGTGGTTTGGTTTTTAAGCTTCCCTTTGACTTAAATTTCTAAACATTTTAAGGAGGATGTTCTGCAAACTAATGATGATGCCATAGACTTTCCCAAAGTATTAGGAGGGATTTTTAGAATAAGAAAGTAGGACATTATTAAATGGAAATAGCATTGGTTTTCAGTCTAGCTGTGTGGATCAGTTTTATGAAAAAATAAATCCATCTCTGCCTCCACTCATTTACTCTTGCCGTGAGCAGTTTGTGATCTTCGACACTTTCTTATTTGGAACATCACATAGATGCTGGTGTTTTCAGTAGTCTCCTAAAACCACAATCCTGAAACTAGTATAAGAGACCCTGGGGGTGGCGTGAAATGCAGACCCTGAACCCTCTTCTCAGGAAACCCTTCAGTGGACCTCTTCATTATTCCCTGCTTACATTGTATGTGGGGCACTGTTTCACTGTGATTAATTCCATCTGTGGTGTTAAATAATGAGAGTTAATATATGGCAGCTATTTTAGGTGATGAATATTTTAGTCTTGCCCATGGAAACTCAGCTTCTGGAAGACTTAGTGTTCACCAAAGAAAATATTACCTCCATTGGCTTCTCCTTGCCTCAAAACTCAAAAACTTAATAAAACTTAAAACCGTTTGCTGCCACTGGGCATTGGTGGCGCCCAGCACTCAGGAGGCAGAGACAGGAGGATCTCTGTGAGTTTGAGACCAGCCTGGTCTACAGAGCTAGTTCTAGGACAGGCTCCAAAGCCACAGAGAGACTCTGTATGGAAAAACCAAAAAAAAAAAAAAAAAAAAAAAAAAGTTTGTTAACATCCTTTCCCAACCAAAAACTGTGATGTAAGTTATCAGATCTTTATTTTGCTGAATGATAACACTAAAAATAAAATAGCAATGGGCAAAAAACAAGTTTTTTTCACACCTTACCACAAGCAGCCACCAAAGATAGGAATGAGACTGTGAGAGCACAGGCTTATAACACTGCTTTGAGAAAATGTGCTCTATTTTCCTCTTCTAATAGTGTTTGACTGCATATTAATAAATACTTTGTTATGAATGGTATTTGAGAATGACACTTGGTGTTTGTACCAGAATCCTAAGGCCCTGGCTAAATATGGTGAGTAGTGAACATATATCTCATGTCTTCTTCTATTTTCTCACCAGTTCGATCCTTCGGTACAGAAGACAGACCAACAGACCGTCCAATACCACCTCGAGATGAAGTCTTCGAGTACATTATATTCCGGGGCAGTGATATCAAAGACCTCACTGTTTGTGAGCCACCAAAACCACAATGCTCTTTGCCTCAGGACCCAGCTATTGTTCAGGTAACTGATAGTAAATTGCCTTTGAGTAGTAGCTTATTAGGTAGACGTTACTTGGATAATGATCTTCTCTAGGTTTCTTTTGGGACCCTAAGTTGAAGCTGACGTGTTTTTTTTTTTTTTTTAAATGCTGGGCACAGAGACTGCATATATAAAAGTTGGTCATGTGGTTTTCAACTTGACATCCATAATATTTTTTGCTTTTTTAAGTGAGGGAATTAAAAAGGAACCCCAGTTTAAGTGGATCCAAGTGGTAAGTCTCCAGAATCTAGGATCCATGCCTCTACACTATGTGAATAATGGTTCATATCACAAACCAGGGTGGCAATAACTGCTCTGGGATAAAAAACTAGGTTAAATGTGTATTATACAATATGCAATGGCATATAAACGATACCACAAGTATAGAAGGGTTTTAACATAAGTTCTTTATGGTCCCAAGTTAAAAATTAGCCTTAAACTGGGCTTTAATGGTGCATGCATTTAGACCCAGCACTCAGGATGCAGAGGCAGGCCAGCCTGATCTACAGAGCTAGTTTCAGGACAGGCTCCAAAGCTACACAGAGCAACCCTGTCTCAAAAAAACAAAAACAAATTTAGGCTTAAGTATTCTTAGAATGGAATCTTTGCATATTTTATTAAAGATGGATGTACCCGCTAGGCAAAATTGCCCACACCTGCAGTCCCAGCACTTCAGAGGCAGCCATGACCATGGTGAGCACACTGGGAGATGGAGGATTTTCTCCACTATATATGAGCTGGAGGCCAGACTAGGGTATAGCTCTCACCTAGAAGCAAAAAATAAGCAAAGGGGTGGGCAGAGAAGAGGATTGTAGTTTTCTCAAGGTTTGCCTCTTGAATTCATTTTATTTGTAATCTTTTTTTCCTATCATAAACCTGTCTTTTCAAATGTACTTGTTGGTTTTTCAATAAGTCACATGTGTGGAAGTTTTAGTCTTCCAGAAATTACTCTTAAAATATTTATCTTCCTAAGGTTTTTCTCCTGACTGTTAAAGGAGAATGTCCTTAACTTGTCTAAGTGAAATGAGGCAAAGAACATAACTCAGTAGAGTGCTTGCTTGGCGTATACAAAGTCCTTCTTCCAGTCTGCAGTGCCAGGCCAAGAGAGAGAATATGAAAGTTATTAATAAAACTGGAACTTTCATCCTAACAAAAAGTAGATCTTTGTCTCCCTCTTTAATTTTTATTTTGAGGCAACAAAGTCTGAAGTTACCCTAAGAGAACATGAGTCTTTTTAGATTGAAAAAGAGACAGTAGTATAGTAAATAAAGGTAGTTCCCAAAACAATCGCTGCTATTAACCTCATTACTGCCTTTTGCATACGACATTCAGTTACAGTCACTATGAGTAATTAGCTTTGTGGAAACAGAGAAACGTAGGTGAATATAGGTCACAATGGTATTGAATGACTTCCTCCAACCACAAGTCTTCACGTTGCCTGTTTTTATCCATCCTTCTTTCATTCTCTTTGGTTCCATCTGGATTTGAGGCCTGTTGGCGGTAACCACATTCAGGATGGTTCTCTTCCCTGTAAGCAGTTTTCCTGCCCCGACCACCTGTTCCCAAATTCCTGGCAGCCGCTTCCCAAACTACCACATAGAGGCTTATAATTAACTATAAATAGTCAGCTGACAGCTCAGATTTGTTATTAACTAGCTCTTAGAACTTAACCGATTTCTGTTAATCTATGTATTTGCCATGTGGCTCAAGACCTTTCCTGTCCTCGAGCATGTCTTGCTTCCTGGACAGCTGGCTGGCTTCTCCCTGACTCTGCCCTCCTTGCCATCATTCTTAGTTTGGCATTCCCACTTAACTTCCTGCCCAGTTACCGGCCTAACTACTGGCCTGTCAGCTTTTGATTACCCGGAGAGTACTGCATATTGATAGTGTAGAAAAGTATTGTCCCACAGCACTTCCCTTAATCGTTCAGCTCTGGAGCAAGCTTCCACAGACATGCCCAAAGGATGATTTACTCATCTCCTGAGTGTCTCAGTACAGGCAAGTTGACTAGATGAACCATCACATTACAGTTTATTATAAAATGTTCCTTGACTTAATCTAGCAGTGTTCAAACATAAACAACTTTATGTAGGGTGTTTATGTCTGTGTCCTTTTCTGTGAATTTAACCAGCTTCAGGTAATTGAAAGTAAGACAGGCCTGGAGAGATGGTCCTCTTGGTAAAGGTGCTTGGAACCAAGCCTAATGATCTGAGTTCAGTCCTTGGAACCCACAGAATGGAAGGAGAGAACAGCCTCTGACAAGCTGTCCTTTGACCAGAAAATGAATCCATAAATAATAGGGTCTAAACAAGTGAATGGATAAAAAACAAATGAATATAAATGGATATAAAAATAAATAAAAAAATAAATGTAATGTCAGAATCAAACTGAAACCCATTTTCTGAAGGTGATTTTGTTTTGGTTTTTGGGTTTTTGTTTTTGTTTTGTTTTTTTTTTTTTTTTTTTGGTTTGGTTTGGCTTGGTCTTTGAGGTGGTGAGGGACCCAGGTCTCTCATAACTTTGGTTGTCATGGAATTCACTGTGTAGACTAGGCTGGGCTCAAACTCACAGAGATCCACCAGTCTCTGCCCCCTGAGTGCTAGGATCAAAGGTGTGGGATACCACACCCAGCAAGTAATTTTTCTATAACAGTTTATGCACTGTTACAGTTAACAGTGAACTGAAGTCACTATTCGTGTATTTCCTAACCCTGTTTTAAAACTAAACTCAGAAGAGGAATTTACCATAGAGAAAGTATTTCTTAATAGCATTAGATGTGACTGCTACAAGTAGACATACTGGACAGAGATAGCTCAGCAGTTAAGAGCACTGACTGAGCTCTTGCTGAGGTCCCAGGTTTGTTCCCAGCATCCATATGGTGACTCACAAATAGACAAACATTGAAATAAGGTTGTTGACTGTTGTAATATTAAGTATATACTATAAATCATTGTGATCGCTTTTTTTTTTGTCTAACAGCTAAAAGGTATGTTTTTTGAAAGTGTAGGAAAATCTGAGTCTCCCATTGTAATTAGAATAACCTGTGGTTTTCTTTCAGTCCTCACTAGGTTCATCGTCTTCTTCATTCCAGTCGGTGGGCTCCTATGGCCCTTTTGGCAGGATGCCAGCATACAGTCAGTTCAGCCCAAGCACATTGGTTGGGCAGCAGTTTGGCGCTGTTGGTGTTGGTATGTGGTGATTTTTTTTTTCTTTCTTCTTCTTTTTTTTTTTTTGGTCTCAATTTCTTGACTATAAAAGTGTAGAAAACTTGCCAAAATATTGTTTGACCTTTGTTTTATGCCTATAAATGTTGTGAGTTGGGTATGGTGGTTCGTTTATAATCCTAGCACTTGGAAAAGGGAGGTAGGAGGATCGGAAGTTAAAGATCATTCTCAGAAACATAGTAAGTATGTAACTAGCCTAGAATAAAAGCTCACATTCTTTAACATATGTTGTAGTTTTCAGTGTATCTATTTCCTCATGATGTGGCAAAAGCACATTCTGAGTTTCTGCCAAACTGATGGCAAAAAAAAAAAAAAGAGTATCTCAGTGTGATATATTTCTTTTTTTAGACAGGGTCTCATTTATCCCAAGCTAGTCTCAAACCTTTCACATCTAGATCCCTGCCTCCTCTGTTTGAGAGATAGCTTAGTAATTAGTGTTCATGCAGAGGTCCTAGGTACCCAGCACTCACAGTCCCAGGGACTGGTCTTGATGATGATAGAGTGTTTTGAGGGTTACAGACATAAATCAGTGGGAGCAGGGAAGGGCACGGTGCTACTAGCTGGTACAGCTTGCTACCATTGAGTTGGCACTCCAGCAGGCAGCAAGCAAGGTGGTAAGAGTGCACCCCTGCAGAGTGCTTGTCTGCCCTGCCAAAGAACATAGGCAGGGTTTTAAAAATGCTTGCTGTGTTCCCAAAATGTGTGTGGATGGTATTTTGTCTCTTCCAGAGCTGGTCAGAGTAGAAGCCTAAATGTGCCTTGGTGGGTAAGAGTACTTGATGTGTGAAACACTGCTACATTCTGATGGCCCATTTTAAGGGAATTTGAAGAGTAGAATTCATCAAATCAGGAGTCTCGGGAACAACACAGTATCTTAAACACCATTACTGAAGTGGTTAGAAATAGTTAAAAGAACTGAAGTCTACCCTGGAAATAAGCAGATTGCATTTTAAGAGTGATTTACAAATTACACAGGTTCAAATAAGACAAGTGATGTGAGGAGAGGGGCAAGTAACAAGAGCTTTATAAACTGAGGTAATAGTTGTGGGACATGGGGAACCATTAAAGGGTTCCAAATATTGTAATGGTGTGATTGTATTATGTAAGAGCTTATTCTGACTACCATCATAGAGGTACACAAATGAGTGATGAGATAGGGATTGTTGAAATGCAGGAACAGCCTTCCTGGATGGAATATTTTTAGAGTACCATATATAAAGGCTCAACCACTCCTCTCAGAGAAGATTGGTGGAGCAAGCATGGGTCCTTTCTAGTCGTTTTGTTATTCATTACTCCCACGCTTTCGTAATTGCTTTGGGCAAAATGCAACACCACTGCCACAGTTCCTTCTGAGTGGAAGCATCACAGGCAGAGCCTGTTGTCTACTGCCTTACATGGGGGAAAGCCCTAGCAGAGGTATCTAATGATTCTCCTGTTGATGCAAACATTACAATAACTGAAATTAATGTCAGTGTCCATTGTGTTGTTTCTGTTGCTCACCATCTGATTGTGTCTTTATTTTTGCAATATGTGTTCCCAAAACTGTTTGCTTGAAGGCTATAAGACTGCATAGTCCCATTCTTTTCATAAGTATGGGTTGGGTACCTAAACAATCAGTAAAATACTGAATTTTTTTTTTTTTTTTTAATCCTTTCAAGCTGGGAGCTCATTGACATCCTTTGGAACAGAAGCATCGAATAGCAGTACCTTATCCCAGAGCAGTGCAGTTGGTTCTGCCTTCACACAGGATACAAGATCAGTAAAACCACAGCTAGCCCAAGGTAAGCTCTTCTGCTTGGCAACTACTTGCATTCCAAACTTCTCTAGCATTTTTTTCTTGTTCTGAAGGTTATAAACAGCATGTATCATTGGTGTTTGGCTTTTTGAGGGTTTTTTTTTTTTTTTTTTGAGACAGATTTTACTTATCTTAATCTAACCTAATTCAGTATATTCCTGACTTTGCCTTCTGAGTGCTGAGATTACAGGTGTGTAACCAACATACTTGGCTAGTTTGGGAAATTTTTATTTCCCAGTTACTCTATTGCAATAAATGTTTTAGTGGATGGCTTCTATTAATTTTTACTCTTAAAACTTTCTACAAATTGGAATTGAAATGATGAACATTCTGTTTTACAAGGTTTATCAGATTGATCCTAGACTTACCACTAAAGGTTGAACTATGCTAGATGAATTTGAAAACCTGTCCAAAGAAACAGTTTATATACATGCTGGTGAGTCTTGCCTAACCCTCACAGATGGATCTGGGACCTTCTGTCTCTGGATCACCGCAAAAGAACCATCGTGTAGCGCTTCTGAAAACACAAGTCATAATTGAGAACTAGAAGATTAAAAACACTGAAGCCTGGAGATCAACCCTTTAATAGGCTTAAGGGATGCTGTTGTCATTTTGAAAAATTCTGTTCTTCTACCAGATAGTTCACACAGTGCTGTGTGGGCTGTGTGCCCTGCTCCAGGCAGTAGTACAATGTAGGTCCCTCATAAAGGCAGAACAGCTGCAGGGCAAAGCTGATGAATATCAAAATCAAGCCAACACTAATAAGCGTAATCCTGTATATTTTGTTTTTATGCCTTAAAGTAATTGTAGCCAGCATTGTTCATGCTGGCTGACTTAACTAAGTGTGGAGTTGTAGAGATAACTCCAGTTAAGAGGACTTAGTCTTGCTGAGGACCTGAATTGGGTTCCCAGCATCCACATGGGACAGCTCAGAATTGCCCATGACTCTGGTAGGATCTAAACTGGTAACCTCTAGCTTTCATGGCCACTGAAAGATACTCACACACAAACATAAATAAAAATTAAGTATATAGGTATGTGTGTTAAATTTTAAACCTTTTAAAGATATTCTGTAAATAACTTGGAAATAGAAGCATAAGGAATAAAAGAAAACTATAATCATGCTACCCACAAATGATAATATTTATATTTTGTTATTTTTTATTTTTCAGGCTCTCCTAAGCTACTATAAATGTATATTTGTGTCTTTGTGGTTTTGCTATATTTTATGTTAAAACTCTTTCTTCACTGAAAAATAAGAGCCTTAATTTCCTGAATTATAAAGTGGGACTTTTCCTTGTAATCACCATTTTTTTCCTGTAAAAAATATTAATTTTGCTATCTATGATAGCTCACAACTTTAATCCTGGCAGTCTGGAGGAGGCAGAAGCAGGCAGATCCCTCTGAATTCCAGGATAGCCAGGGCTACACAGTCAACTGTCTTTTGGGGGGGGGGGGGGAGAGACTGGAGAGATGGCTCAGTGGTTAAGAGCTGCTTTTCCAGAGGACCTGGGTTAAATTCCCAATACCCACATAGTGGCTCACAACTGTCTGTAACTCCAGTTCCAGGGGACCTCACATCATTGCACATAATATAAAGTTAAATTTAATTTATATATATATATGTATATATATATATACAAATGAATGAAAGAATAATAAATAGAGGGCTAGAGAGATGGCTCAGCAGTTAAAAGCACTGGGTGCTCTTCCAGAGGTCCTGAGTTCAATTCCCAACAAACACATGGTGGCTCACAGCCGTCTAGCCATCTATAATGATATTTGGTGCCCTCCTCTGGCCTACAGGGGATTTATGTAAACAGAAAACTGTATACATATTAAATAAGTAAATAAAAAAGAAGAAATAGGGATTGGAGGTGTGGCTCAGAGTTTGATTCTCAACATCCATGTGGAGGCTCACAATCATGTGTAACTCCTTTCTCAGGTTCAATAAGGGTCAGGATAAACAAATAGGTCGAATAGATGTTTATTAAGGGAGAAACAACTCACAACACAGACAGATGAACACAGCAGTTAAAACTGGATGCTCCTCTCTCCGTGTCCTGCCAGAAAAGGTCTTTCTCCGCCTCCTCCCGAGACTAAGCTCCACAGGTCACTTCTGCCCCTGGCTCCACCCCTCAATGGGTGTGGTCAGTGCCACAGAAGCAGACACAGTGAATATCCCACTACAATTCCCCTTTTAGTCTAAAGAAAAGATTTAAGCTTGATACAAAACTATATACAAAACAGTGAATAGCAAGTGTGCTCTAAGAAAAGGAAAATCGAGACCAAAACCACAAACATACCTAGTCCTAGGGTGAAGGCATAAGGGAGTTACAATAGAGTTGTCCTAAGCTGAAAAGCTTAAGTCTAGTACTTAATATCTAACTAGGAAGAGAGAATAATACTAAGATAGTTTAATCTACAACCTCACCAAGACCTGAGAAGGAAAATTACAATGCTAGGGTAGACGGGAAGTGCAGATGGGCAACTTCCAAAAGGTGCAGTAAGGACAGAAACAGCAAGCTACCTGGACAGTCATCCAAGGTCTCACAGCAATGTTGGTACAGCCAGATATGACTAAGGCCAGGAGTATTTGACAGACCACAACAAACGCAGGGAGGTAGAAAGGCTGTCTTACCTTGACTTGGCAAGGTTCAGCAGTCTTCTAACTAAGTTTGTCTCCTGCAAGCATATAGGACCGCATGTCCAGATCAGTGGTCAAGGTAGGGGCAGTTCCTTGCCCAAGAGGCCATTAGCCGAAGCGAGGATGAACTCCAGAAGGAGCAACAACAGTGTCCAACATACTTTCGGGAAAGTGCACGGTGCTGTCAGGAGCAACAGTGTCTCATGTCAACAGAGTACTAATATATAAAACATTTACATGCCATGTTCTGCAGGTCTATGAATGATTGAAGATTAAGCATCTATGTCTGACTAATCTCATAGGCAAAGGAAACATGGGTGAGGATAATCTGTAATACTCAGGAGCTTGGCTAACAAGCATGAATAAAACTTCCTTGAGTAAAGCAAGGATAAATACCTAAACAATATAACTATGTACATGTATAGATAGATAGATAGATAGATAGATAGATAGATAGATAGATAGATAGATAGATATCTCACATGTAAATTCCTAAAGTAGAGGTAGAGTAAAAATGTCTAAACAAGAGGTAGAGCTCTAAAGGGCAGCAAGACAAATATCCCAAATTGTAACAAATACAAAACGTCTTGAACACAAGCAATAGTATACATACATAGAATATGGCAGGTATAATGTACATAAAACATCATAAATGGAAAGATTTCACACAATACAACAAATATAAGATACAATTCTTCCAGGAAGGGAATAAACTTACCACAAATAATAATATATAACAATGTAAGCTGTAACACTAATGTCTCATTCTTACTGAATAATTCACAAGAAAATAGGCTAATCTACCTATATCCATTCTGAATCATACCTTTCCCAACCATACCCTATTCTTGTCTAAAAGAGATAACCAAGTCTAAGTATCACCTTTCAAACCCAACCCCAAGTAACTAAAACCAACCCTATGAAGATCCTAAATTCCAAGAGTGGGGAAAGGGGGTGTTGTTATCTTAAGATTACTTCCTGCTGAAATGGGACAATGATTTCTCCATGGGATCCTGTTGGAAAAGAATTTTTAGCAACCAAATTTCTAAACAGAACTGGCTGTAACATATGTAGGTAGTCATTGTGTGGCAGAAAATGCTTGACTGGAATTCTAATTGAAATTTGGCCAGGTTGTAATAAGAAGGTGCACCAATACAGCTAGCTAGTCATGCGTTGTCTCGAGAAAAGCAGTCTCAAACCGGTTTAGGGTGCAGTTTGTAGTCCAGATGCATCAGGTTGAGTCAAGTGGAAATGTCCAATTGTGGACACTGCACATGCATAGTACACACATGTAGGCAAAACACTATATACATAAAAACAAATTGCAAAAAATAAATGTTACAATACACCTGGACATACAGCAGAACATACTTTAAAAGTGCAAGTAAAATAAAAATAAAAGTATAAGAATAAATTTAAAGATGAATAAAATAAAATAATGTACAGTGATGGTGGTATAGTTTAGTGGTAAAACACTCCCTAGCTGTGTGATAACCTGGATTTGATCCTCTGCATAGGCGAGTAAAATGATTAAGATTTCTAGATTAAATTATAGTAGAAAGGGCTGATTATCCCTGTGACATTGGTGCCTGTTGGATTAAGAAAAGATTGGATTCCTCCCCTCATACTAAAGACTTGAAAACAGGAGTAGTTTTATTAAATTTTGATGTGAATATTTATATAAATCTTATGCATGCTACAGGAAGCCTAAGAATCCATATAAATTTCACCAGCTGAAATGTTTAGATTTCGGGGCTGGACAGGTGGCTCAGTAAGAGGTAGAGCTGCTCTGAAGAGTTTGTGTGTTAGACAGTTCAGCCCCACTGGAGACTGCTGCTCCAGAGCATCTGACACCCCTTCTGGCCTTCTCAGGCACTCAGCATCAGCTCCACAGGCACAGGTACATACATAGGATAAAAACAATAAGGTTGGTGGTGGTGGTGTGTTACCTTTAATCTCAGCACCTTGGAGGCATTGACTTGTGGATCTGTTAGTTCCAGGCCGCCCAGGGCCACACAGTGAAATGCTGTCTCAAAAAACTAAATAAATAAGAGGAATTTCTGAATTTCACACAATACATGAGATTTTCTTTTAACTCTATAAGAATGTGATGGTCACTCAAGGAGGTTTTGGTTTTGTTGAAATCATTTCTAGGTTTATTTCTAATCCTTATTTGTAGCAAAATCAGTACCATGATTAGTAAGTCGTTAGTAAAAAGGAAATTTTTTTTTACTGGTGATTCAATGTGTGCCCCATTGTGCTCACCTCTGTACTAATTCAGAATCAGAGGCTGTCTTCTCAAAAAAGCATTGATAAAAGAACTTTTATATATTTGAAAGGCCATTTGATTATAAAATGAGCTGCAGCAACAGGCATTTCTTAAATCTTAACCCATCAAGCTGTTTGTGATGGTAAACACCTGTAATCCCAGCATATGGAAGGCTGAGGCAGTACTGTTATGGGTTCAAGGCGAGCTTTATCTACTGAGCAAGGATGGTGCTCTAAAGGGGAGAAGAAAGGTGCATGATGGCATATGCCCGTGATCTCCGCTGCATAGACAAACTGCTGAGGCAGGAGGATCACTTGAGTCCGGGTGTTGAGTGCCAGCCTGAGCAGCCTAGCCATTCCCTATCTCAACTTCCTTTACAAGTATACAGTGTTTCTTGTGAGTCAAAATGACATAACCATAGACAGCAAAAACTGGGTGTTTCTGTTACCTTCCAGTGTCTTACTGGTGATTAACCTTTTGACTAAAGGAACGTTGCCATAAAAATCTGGGAATATCATAGACATTGTAATTACATATTTGGGGGAGTAGTACCAGTAAGTCATCCTTGGGGTCCTGAGTACTCCACAGCCAGAGAGCAGTCGGCATCCATCCTCTTCTCCAGTTGCTTGAGCCTGGATAGATGTAGACAGCAGCCTATCTGGGAATTGTTCTTACAGAATGGAGGTAATTTTTAAGCAGAATTCTTCATTTGGATATCATATCATGGAATCTGAAAGCTTTAGAAATGTAGAGAAAATTACAGGGACAAAAAGAATGATTATTGCCAGGTGGTGGTGGTGTACGCCTTTAATCCCAGCACTTGGGAGAAAGAAGTAGAAGGATCTCTGTGAGTTCAAGGCCAGCCTGGTCTACAGAGTGAATCCCAAGACAGAACCCCACCCCACCCCCAAAAATAATAAGTCAAACCCATGGTAAGCAGAGACATGGCAGGAGAGCTTCTATATGCTTAGGAACGAGTGTGACTGTTCTGGAGTTTGTTTTCACTGCCTTTTTAATTCTGACATTTAATGACCCATCTACCTGCTATGATTTATTGTTCTTTACATTCTTGTGACAGAGCTCCATGCTTTAGTCATTTACAGGAATATACATACCTGGAATCCTAGCACTTGGGTGATGGAGTCAGGAGAATCCGGAGTTTAAGGGCAGCCTGAACTATATGAGATTCTGTCTCCAAAAAGTACAAATCTGAACGTGTCAGGATAGTCTTGTGATTAGGGAAAGCCTCCATTTGACATGCCTACAGTGTGATCTTTGTATCCCAGCACTCGGGAGGCAGAGGCAGGCAGGTCTCTGTGAGTTTGAGGCCAGCCTGGTCTATACAGTCTTGAAAAACAAACCAATAAATGATAAAGAAGAAAGAAAGAGTCGTGGAGTGGTGTGTTACTTTGTATTTTGTGAGGGCTTTTGTTTGTTTGGGGGTTTTGTTTTGTTTTTTCTTAATGTGTTTTCATTGCTGAATCACCAGCCCACTAAAGATAAATAGATTTAAACACTGGTCTAATAAAATTAATTCAGTTTTATGCTGAGGATTTGAGTTAGCAGAATAAAATTCTAGGCTTCTTTTCACAAAGTCTAGATGGTTTGAAATCCCAGGTTAGGGTAGTTTATTATCTTTTGGTTACATTTTAGGTCGATCAAGCCCTCAGTTAGACCCTTTGAGAAAAAGCCCAACCATGGAACAAGCAGTACAGACCGCCTCGGCCCACTTACCTGCTCCAGCACCTGTTGGGAGAAGGAGCCCTGTACCAGCCAGGCCTTTGCCATCTACCAGCCAGAAAGCAATAGACAACCAAGAGCACAGGCGAGGTAGAGCTGAGCTGTTTACTGTTCCTGCCTGACTGACCACTCTTCATCTCCTCATTTCACCAAGAGGGCTACTTTATATGAACGACCCTAGCAGGGTTAAGCTGAACTTCATTTTAATAGTGTTCACTCTTTCAAATTTGACTCAAAGTGGTGGGAGTGTATGGGTATTTACTGTGGGGGTGTTGCCATCTCCATTCTAACTTGGCAGACATTTTTGATTATATATTCTGAATTGGTTTGTCACTTTGCGTGTCTCTTTCTGTAGCTGAAGTACATAAAGTCCCAAGGCCAGAAAATGAGCAGCTCAGAAATGATAGCAAGAGGCAAGTAGGTAAGTTCCCGGGTCTAGTTGATTCCGGCTCGTTTGATTTGAGGGGTTTTGTGGGTGGGTGGTGGGTTGGCTGGTCGTTGGTCAGTTGGTTGTGACAGATCCTCACTGGGTAGCCTTGGCTGGCTTGGAACTCTGCTGGGATTGAAGGCCATGTGCTGTAGATCCCAGCGGGGGAGAGCATTTTGAAGATGTGGAGTTGCTGTGAAAAGGAAAGAAGGGTGGGAATTGGTGACTACAGAGAATTGACCCAGGGACACGTGGGTTACTGTGGGTCTGTGCATGCGGCTCACTGTTGCTGCCCTCTACGGAAAGACACACCAGAAGACGGGTGTCAGGAATTAGTGACATCTGCCACTGTACAGTAGTTCAGATGTTACTGATGGGAAGAAAACAGGGAAATGGACTCTTATGTCTATATTTAATTTAATATAGCTTCTCTGAAGTAATATTTTCTGGAAAAGACAAGATCTACTTGATGGTACACAGTTGTGTTTGTGGGTTTATGTACATGTTCTTGTGGATATATGTGCATTCAGCTATATAATGCATATATGTGCACATGGGGATGGAAGCCAGAGGGAATATTAGGTGTCTTTGTTGATCACTCTCCGCATTATTTTTGAGGTAAGAGTCTCTGAACCTGGGCTGGCTGGTCAGTGAGCTCCAGGGATCTGCCTGTCTTTAGAACTTGGGTCCTAGTGCTTATGTGTACATGGGCATGTGTGTGGAGGCCAGAGGTCGACATCAGCTGTCCTATCAATCACTCTTCACCCTACATATTGAGGAAGGCTTTCTCACCTGAACCCTGAGCTTGCTAATAATGCTAGCTTAACTAGCCAGCTTCTTCCAGGGATCCCCGTCTTCACCTTCTGAGAGCTGTGGCCATAGGTGCATCCAGACAGCAGCCCTCACAGTGGTATAGAAGGAGAGCTTTACCCTCAGGAACCCCTCCTCGGCCTTTTTTAATTTTTTTGTTTTTATGTGTGTATTGTTTGCCTGCATGTGTGTATGTATGATTACCACATGCATACTTAATTGTTCCTAGAGATATCAGATCACTTGAAACTGGAATTACACATAGCTGTGGGCTGCCATGTGGGTGCTGGGGATCCCAGGTCCTTTGGAAGATCAGCTGGTACTCTTTACCTATGAGCAGTTTCCAGCCCCCTCCCCTCCAATTGTTTTTAAAAAATATTTGAAGCGCCAGCAAGATGGCTGGTTCCAGATAAAGGTGTTTGCTGCCAAATCTGATTAAATTAATGTTCAAAAAAAAAGCATTTAAATTCAGAGTTTGGGAGTTTGTTTTTTGTTTGTTTGCTTTAAGACAGTCTCATGCAGCCCAGGCTAGCCTGGAGATTACTGAATAATCAGGGATGGCCTCCATCTTCTGATTGTGCCTCCCAAGTGCTGGTGTTATAGACATTTGCCACCAAATTCAGCCCAAAAAAATCTTTTTGGTTTTTTGTTTTAAATGCTTATGAGTATTTTGCCTGTATGCATATAAGTGCACCACGTGACTCTTAGATCCCCCAGAACTGAAATTACATGTGAGCCACCTAATGTAGGTGCTGGGAACCAAACCTGGGTCATCTCTTAAAGCCAGTGAGTGCTCTAAACCCTTGAACTGTCTCTCCAAAGTCCCTTTTTGCTTTTTTAAATGAAGTACTTATATAGAACTTTTCATTTTCTTTCATGGTTATTGATTTAATGGGGTTTTACATTTTCCTTGACAATATTTAATATTTAAAAAGCATGTTTTTGTTAATTTACAATGTATTATTGGAAAACAAAATCTAAAACTGTTCCATATTAAAACATATCTCAGATGACGATTAGAAAGTAATGTCTGGGTTCGTCATTAGACACCTGAGTGTGCTGCTCTCCTTGAGCACTCATTTCCCTGCACTTGTTTGAGAGCACTCTGTGGCCTTGCCTGGCCTGAACCTCCTGGGCTCAAGAGGTCCTCCTCCGCCACCTCCTGGGCAGTTGATTGCTTTCTGTGTGGTTTTATGTGTTTTGTGTCTTGTGGAGTACTGACTACATTTTAAACAGCTGAATCTCTTAGAATAATTGCCATATGTTTACCATTTGAAGTTATAAGGAGCTGGGGAAATGGCTCAGCAGTCAAGAGCACTTGCTGCTCTTACAGAGAAGGATTTGGTTCCTAGCACCATAGCTGATGTCTCACAACCCGCTTCTGACTCTACAGGCACATACACATGTATACACATAAATAAAGACAATAAATCTTTTAATGTTGTGTGAAATAATAAGTATATTTATCTTAGGAGTGTCCTTCAAAACTCACCACCTGTAAGCACACCTTTAACCCCAGCCCTCAGGAGGCAGAGGCAGGGGGATCTCTGGGAGTTTCAGGCCACCCTAGTCTACAAAGCTAGTCCCAGGACAGTCTGGACTGCTACTACTACTACTACTACAGAGAAACTGTTTTGAAAACAAAAGCAAAAATTCTCACCACCTATGTTGGAGATAACACTCAGTGGTAGAATGCTTGCCTAGCATCCAGGAGGTCTTAGGTCCAGTCTCCAGTATCAGTAACACAAAAGATAATGAAAGGCTTCACTACCCTCATCCACCACTAAGGGTCACTAACAGAACAATGAATGGTCTTGCAGTTTCTTCTTGGATTTTACACGAATAGGTAGGTATTCTTTACGAAGAACTTTAAGGTGAACCATAACCTATTTCCTGGCATGTAACTGAGCTACCTTTAATAAATAAAATTAAATGTGTTAAAAGACCCACTTAATCTAGACTTAATGGTTTGGATCTGCTACTCTGGGCTTTTATGGTTGGTTTTTCTCAAACTCAGTTTACCAGTCCTCAGCTAACAATGAGCTTAGCCCTGTTACTCTGAAGTTACTTCTGGTTCTTTTTTGGTTTTTTGAGACAAGGTTTCTCTGTGTAACAGTCCTGGATGTTCTGAAACTCATTTTGTAGACCATGCTGGCCTCAAACTCCCAGAGATCTGCCTGTCCCTGCCCTCTGAGTGCAGGAATTAAAGGTGTGACAGCCAGCACCGCCTGGCTGTCACTTCTGATTTTTGTCAATATGTTTGTTAAAACAGTTTGTATAACTATTTAATTCGTACCTCAATTAAATTCATCCTCCTTTGTGTTCTGCATTTCTTAAAGTTAAACTCACGCCAGGTACTGGTTTATATTGTTTTTTCCTTCATCACACATGTGTTAGGTATTTGGGTTCCCAAGTATGCTATTTCACATTGCTTTATCATATCTCGGATGATTGGCTGAAACCCTATGGTGGTGTTACAGAAAGAGAATACATAGATCCAGGAAGGCTTGAATAAGTGGAGTCAGTAAGGACTGGTGCTTCCCTTGTCTGCTGTTTTATCAGAATTGGAGAAAAACATCCTATGGTGCTGTCTGTGCTAATTAGTGTTCACTTACTCTTACTGTGCATCTTGTTTCCTGTTACCCTTCCACAGAGGACCTGACACTTTGGGTGGGTATGAGGTACATGGCAGAAAGAGCAGAGCTTCCGGAGCTTATGTTAATATAGTGAGGGAGGCACCAGATAGATCTGTCAATTCTGTATCTTTTTGTTGTAGTTTTCCTAAATATAACTGTATAAAAATTACATTAAAACTTTATGTTTTATTTTTAATATACATACTAAATTACTTTGGGTATCTTTTTGATATGTTTGTTTTTGTCTGTGTGTATGGGCATGTGTGTGCTACAGTACACCTATAGAGGTCTAAAGATGACTTGCAGGAGTTGTTTATGTTATATTTGTTTGTGTATATGTGCCAATGTATAGATGTCACAGTACAGAAGTGGAGGTCAGAGGACAACTTGTGGAAGTCATTTCTCTCTTGCCACCACATAGGTCCTATTTCCCCACTGAGGACCTCCCCAGCCCCAATTTCAGGGGTTTTGTTGTAAGATTCTTATTATGTGTCTGTATGTTCTTTACCTGCATGTATGTGTGTGGTTCTGTGTGCAAAGGTCAGAAGGAGGAACTGGAGTTTTGAATGGTTATGAACAACCATGTGAATGCTGAGAATTAAGCCAAGGTTCTCTGTAAGAGCAGCCAGTGTTTTTAATCATTGAACCATGTCTCCACCCCTCCCTTATATATTTATATAAAAACACATATGCTGTACATATAGAGACCTTTCAACATTTATATTGTATATTGTTTCATACAAAGACCACAGTACTGTTCTAAACCACCTGCTACATACTTAATGTCTGTATAAATATTCTTTCTTACTGTAGTTCCGGGAGTCCCTTCTGCTCCCAGGAGAGGACGTGGGGGTCATCGAGGTGGCAGGGGAAGGTTTGCTGTCCGTCGAGATGGCCCAATGAAGTTTGAGAAAGACTTTGACTTTGAAAGTGCAAATGCACAGTTTAACAAGGAGGAGATCGACAGAGAGTTCCACAGTAAACTTAAGTTAAAAGGTAAGCTTTCATTTTTCTACTGAGATAATTTATGTGTGAGGTAAAGAGATTTCACAGCTTGGGTGTTTCTCGTCAGAAGATAAACTTGAGAAACAAGAGAGCCCTGTGAATGGTGAAGATAAAGGAGGCTCCGGAGCTGAGGCTCACAACAGTGAAGGCAGTGCTGGCGACGAGGCTCACAACAGTGAAGGCAATGCTGGCGACGGAGGCCCTCTGGGACCCAACTGCTATTACGACAGAACCAAATCCTTCTTCGACAATATTTCTTGTGATGACAATAGGTACTGTATGTTTGGTTTTTGGGTTTTTTCAGACAAGATTTCTTTGTGCAACAGTCCTTCCTGGCTGTCCTGGAACGCACCTTGTAGACCAGGCTGGCCTCAAACTCAGAGATCCTGCCTCTGTCTCTGGAGTGCTGGGATTAAAAGCATGTATTCATCGTTATTTTATGTGTACTGTGTTGGTGTTTGGCCTGCATGTGTGTCTTGTCTGTATAGCATGTGCCCGCAGAGGCTGAAAAAGGACATCAGATGCTTTGGGATTGTTTTTAGAGACGGCTGGGAGCTGCTGTGTGGGAGTTTGGGACTGAACTTAGGTCTTCTGGAAGAGTGGCCAACGCTGTTAACTATTGAGCTATCTTCCCGCCCCCATAATCTTGACCTCTTTTTTAATGATGTTTCTTTTCCTAAAAGAAACTATTGAACTTTGTTGGTTCTGCATATTCTATAGCATGGGTGTGGTGATGGTCAGAGGACAACTTAGAGAACTCAGTTCTCTCCTTCTGCCATGTGGTTTTCTAGGAGAGGAACCCAGATTCAAGCTTACTGGCAAGCACCTTAATCAGCTGAGCCACCTCCCCACCCCAAAAGTTTAAATGACATGCCAAGCGGGTGGTAGTGGATCTCTGAGTTCCAAGCCCAGCCTGGTCTACAAAGAGAGCTCTAGGATAGCCAGAGCTGTTACATAGAGAAACCCTGTCTCTCAAAAAAAAAAAAAAAAAGCTTGAGATACAGCTCAGAGGAGGAATACTTGCCTAGCATATGCTAAACCCTAGGTTTTATCCTAGTAACACACACTCACACACACAAAAAGAAGCATAGATTTCAACCTATTATCCCAGCACTTGGGTAGGGGGTGGTGTCAGGAGGATCAGGGTTCAGGGTTACCCTGGGCTATATAACTGGTTCTGGGCCAACCTGTGTTATAGAAGAGATCCTGTCTTGCAGAGGGGTGCTTATACTTTTATTTAAAGATGTAGTCACATTTAGATACTAGTTAAAACAGAAGCATTCATGTGACATATAAGCCTTTCCATTACCCTGTCTACATTGTAATTCAAATGAAAGCAGACCCAGGTGGAAAATATTTCTTCAGAATTGACCCATATAGTACAGTTCTGTCATAGTATATATAGTAAAGGTCCAGACAATGTTCAGATTACTGGAGAGGGATAACCCAGCACAGTGAGCTAAGGGCTGTAGTCTGCTGCCCACATCACATTACCTTTTGTCCTGACTGCAGCTTCCAGTGGCAGCTCAGCTTCAGTTTATGCACAAATAGGGAGGCCTGAGTCCTGCTGGGCTTAACTTCTGGTGTAACGATGCAAGTACTTGTTGGGTTTTAATAAGACTTGGTTGTTTATTGTGTGTGCAGTGCTGCCTGCATATATTTCTGCACACCAGAAGAGGGCACCAGATACTCATTATAGGTGGTTGTGAGCCACTGTGTGGTTGCTGGGAATTGAACTCAGGACTTCTGGAAGAGCTACTAGTACTCTTAACCTCTCCACACACACACACACACACACACACACACACACACACACACACACACACACACACACACACACACTCTTTGTTGTTTTGTGTGTTTGTTTATTTTTCGAGACAAAGTTTCTCTGTGTGACCTTAGCTGTCCTGGAACTCACTCTGTAGACCAGGCTGGCCTCGAACAGAGATCCGCCTGCCTCTGCCTCCCAAACGCTGGGATCAAAGGGTGCACCACCACTGCCTGGCTCTGTCCTCTTTTCTATGGGTCAAGTGGAATCAATTGTATATCCTCTTGGTCTTAATTATCTTCATATTTAGGCTTCTGCCATCTTTTTATCATTTCTATGTATAAGAAATTAGCTGTTATGTCATGTGAAAACATGTTATAGAAATGTATAGAACTTACACACCATGGAAGCTTGGGGAGAATTTAGATTAACTGCTTGTGCTTGCTTGCTTGTTTGTTTTTGTTTTGTTTTGTTTTGTTTCAACCATTTTGAGAAATCAACTAAAATTTGTGCAGAATTGGGAAGTTAGAGCTACATAGCTTTTCTGAGGGATGCACTGTTTTGAGTTGACACGCTGCTGTTCATCTGCTCCTGTATAACAGAGAAAGGAGACCAACTTGGGCTGAAGAAAGAAGGTTAAATGCTGAAACATTTGGGATCCCCCTTCGTCCAAATCGTGGCCGCGGGGGCTACCGAGGCAGAGGGAGCCTTGGCTTCCGTGGTGGAAGAGGACGTGGCAGTAGCCGAGGAGGGACTTTCACTGCCCCTCGAGGATTTCGTGGTGGATTCAGAGGTGGTCGTGGGGGCAGGGAGTTTGCAGATTTTGAATATAGGGTAAGTATAGCAGCATGCTGTGGGATTGTCTTTCAGAGCAGTTTACTTGTCTCTGTTTGGCAGAAACATCAGAATAGCTTCCAGTTTAACTTCTTGGAGAGTATACATGATTAGAATGTGTATTTTAACTTAAAGGACAGTAATTTCTTGGCTAATGAATAAAAGAGCTGGGACATGGTAGTGTGTACTTTTAATCCCAGCACTAGGGAAGCAAAAGCAGGCTAGTTCAAGGCTAGCCTGTTCTACATAGTGAGGCCTTATCTCAAAAAAAAAAAAAAAAAAGGAGCCAGGCGGTGATGGCCTTTAATCCCTGCACTCAGGAGGCAAAAGCAGGTGGATCTCTGTTCAAAGCCAGCCTGGTCTACAAAGTGAGTGAGTTCCAGGACTGTTTCACAGAGAAACCCTTTCTCGGAAAAGAGTACTATACTAAGTACTTCACGGCGGCATCAGGCTCAGCAGCGTCTACAGTGCTGCCTGTAGCCAAACTGCTCTTTTAGCTGAAGGAAGGAAGACCAGGAAAACTGATTTTTGCCTTTTGATTAGAGCCATAAGTTTAGATTTCATGACCCAGTAAGATCTCTTAGACACTGCTCCCCACCCCCACCCCCAAGAAAGGAATAGCTAGCAGCTTAGTTACAACTGTTACCTTTTTTTGTCTTTTTAAAGAAATTTTTATGGGAAACATCCTAAGGAGTACTAAAAGTACAGTTAAAAAAAAAAAAGACTAATATCACCTTTATTTCCTGTGACTTAGATTCTTACACATTAACACCAAGAGAGTCTAGGAAGCAAAGCAAGCCTGTGGGTCTGAAAGCCTTGGCTTTCGAATAGCAGTGAGTGAGTGAGTGACAGCGTGGTGCTGAGTGGTTCTCACATACTGACTTACATCTTGCGTCAGCTCTGTGAGATGGTGCTATTATTATCTAAGTTTTACAAAGGAGATAGATACAGAGATATTAAATAACGTGTCCAAGGTCACAGTACCAGAGAGGGACGACACTGAGTGTTGGGCCTAGCAGGTTAGCTCTTGAGTCACTGCTCTTAATATAGTTTGTAGCGAACTCACTGGGCTCTTGTTTTCTTATTATGGCGTACTCTTGAGAGTCCTCTGGTATAGTGGCATTCACCAACAGCTGGGGGAGAATTTTATTGCTCTCTGTAGTGTACTTTTATAGTGAAAGAGGCCTGTCAATTAAGACCGTATTGTAACTGTCTTGTTGAAGTATCTTAGTTTGTCTTGTTGAAGTATCTTAGTTTTTTTTACAAGGAAAGAAAATAATAAAAGAACAAAATTGTGTTGAACAGAGATCCACTGGTAAAGATTTACTGGCTTGATTTTTGTTGTCTGGTTTTGGTAACTAGCTATTATTGAGGATCTCTGTGGAAGGAGATCAGTATTGATGGGTTTGGGACTAGGTATGTTAATTTTAACATCCTGGCTATTGTGCCAAGACTGATCACAATTAGCTTCAAGTCATTAGCTCGTATTACCCAGCCATGCAATTGCAAGACTCCTTCAGCTCAGGACCGCACTCTGCTCATCCATCTGGCTTCTTTTAGAGTTGCCAGCTGCCCCATACACAATCAGTACTTTGAGCACTGGCGTGGGTATTGGTTTGGGGATGCCTGTAAGCAAACTTGCTTTTACAGAGACAGAAGTTAAGATAGGACGATAGAGAATGAGCCAAACTAAGAATAATGTTTTACACATCACCTTTGTGTTCTGTGCTGTTTCCTTTTCCTTTTTTGGAGGAGGGGGGTGTCTGGATATGAGGTATGGATATAGTCAGCTTCTATCCCATGTGCCTATGAAGTCACAGTCACCATGGTGGATGACTGAGTCCACTGTTTCTTCAGAGAGGGTCCTGAGACAATGGAGAATCTGAAATGGGGGCTGGAGGTGACTCAGTGGTTAAAAGTGTGCTAATTCCAAGTTTGATGCCGGCACCCATGCCAGACCTCAGGCAGTCTCTGACTTAACACACACACACACACACACACACACACACACAATTTTTTTAATTGGGATAGGGGAGGAAGAATCTGAAATGACTCCGTCTCTTTCCTTCCCCTTTTATTTTCTCCTCCCTCCCCTTACCCCTTTCTCTCCCTCTCTTTCGCCTGTCTTTTTTTTTAACCTTTCAGAAAACCACGGCTTTTGGACCCTAAAAGGTCTGGATTGGTCATACTGCTTTCTGAAAGGTAAAAAAAGAAAAGAAAGAAATTGGGAGGTGTGAAGGTTGGTTTGGTAGGGGACAGAGGGTTCATCTTTTGTTCATTTGTTGCTGTTCCAATGTGTACCTTGCCATATATGCGTCAGTTTATTAGTGACACTGTACAAATAGTGGGTTTTGTACCCTCAGATGAAGTCTTCCAACTAGGAAGTACTTGTCCTACCATTGGGATGTCTATCACTAAAAGCTGTAGTGACACATGCCATTAATCCCAGCACTCAGGAGGCAGAGGCAGGAAGATAGAGAAACCTTGTTTCAAAAAGCCATATAATAAGCCTAATAATAGTAGGTGTGGCCATCATTCTGTCTACAAGGGTGATTGGCTACAAGAGCTGAATAGATCCAGAGTCCGTGGGTGCTTAAGCCCTTTATAAACAACTTTGTATTTACATAGAACCCGTCGTATCCTCTTACCTGCTTGTGGGGCTTCACCATGCTTCTCAGGTGCTGAACTTCACTACCTAGATTTTCACTAACTGGCAAGTAAGTTACTTCTAATAAGTCGAGCAGTGTGACTAGTATGCATATTATTGTTATTATAGGCACTAAAGGGGAAAAGGACAAACAAAGATTTCTACGTTTCATACAATGGCAGACACATAAACACACATGTGTAGTTTTTATCCACTCCTGAAGACCCAGGGTACAGGGAGCAGACTGTGTGGTGGCTGCTTGTCTGAGGGGAAGCAGAGGCCCAGGCCCTGTACTCCAAGTAAACCCTGAGTGTTAGGGTTATTCTCACTGAGCCTGTTTCAGAGCCGGCTGCTGCCGCTCTTCCTGGTTGTAGTGTTTCATTTTCCCAGCCATGTTTGTTTTTCAAACTTATTTCAAATTTAGGGTTTTTTATTTTTAGTTTGCAAAATTCTGTTTGTGGAGGGTTGTTTGTTTTTTAAGGCCTGGTCTTCTGTGGCTTAAACTGGCCTCCATCTCCATAGTGCTATGATTAGAGGCATGTGCCACCACCACAGCTAATGTACATAGTGGTGGAGATAAAGCCAGGGGCTTCATGTGTGGCAGGCAAGGACTCTGCTGGCCAAGGTAGTCTTAAGAGTTATGGGGGGTGGGGGTAGAGGTGTCTGAATGGTTAAGAGTATGCATTGCTCTTAGAGAGCTCGGGTGTGGGTTCTTGGACTTACTGGGTTTTCACAACTCTCACAACCCCTGTAGCTGCAGCTCCGAGGACCCAATGCCCTCTCCTGGCCTCTGTTTGAAAACACGGGCCATACATGGGCTAGAGAGATGGCTCAGTGGTTAAGAGCACAAGCTGTTCTTCCAGAGATCCTGAGTTCAATTCTCTGCAACTACATGGTGGCTCACAGCCATCTGTAATGAGATCTAGTGCCTTCTTCTGGCCTGCAGGCACACACGCAGACTGAACACCATGTACATAATAAATAAGTTTTAGGAAACGGGCACCCACGTGTGCACATACACAGATAAAAAAGATTTTTAAGTCTAGTACTGCTTTCTCTTAGCATGCCATTTAGAGAGAAACATTACGGTTACCTTCTTTCTGGATTATTGTATTGCTGAGTAAAAGATGTCAAAACTTAAGAATTTTATGAAGCCTGTTTCAAGAGTTTTCTGAGAAACTAGATGAAACTTCACGTAACTGTTGTTTAAATTGTTAGAACAATCAAAGGTAGAGTGTCCTGCCGGTCAGGCCTGTCACTGCTATAGCTTCTGCTGACTGGAAAACACAGTGAGCGGATAGCAAAGCCAGTCACTGTCAGATGTGGAATGTAAAGCAGTGATTCCCAGAAATTAGTGAGACAGATTTGTTTTTCTTCTGTGAAAATAAGAGGAAGGGTGTATTTAAGGTAACCTGAATAAACTTAAACAAACTAAGAAAAAGCTTACTAATGAACCATGGCCTAGAACATGAACTAACATTTCCTTTTCCTTTTTAGAAAGACAACAAAGTTGCTGCATAGTCTACAAACAAGTCTTTGGAAATAGGTGACTCCTAGCTCTTCATGGTCCTGGAAAGTGGTTCGGTCATTGTGAAGAATGAAGAAGCGAAGTTGCTGTCTGTCTGTCTCCAGCACTGGGTTTTGTCTGTCTGGTGTTCTGCTTCGTTTCAAAGCCGCGCTGCAGTTGCTTTGGGGCCGGAAGGCTTGTCTTAACACACGAGCATAGGTGTATGTGGAGTAGCAGAAGGCTGATCCTTGCTAGAGTTGAACCACAGCGAGCTGAATGGAACTGCTAAGTCTTTTTTTCATCACTGAAAGGATTATTCCTGTCACTAATTAATTGTATTTGGTGATTACTTCCAGCTGCCTGCAGATAGGCCGTGATACTGTGTTTGAGCCACAGAAGGTTGTGTGTGAGTGTGTGCACGTACGTGTGTATGTGTGTGTGTGTCTTTCTTTTTGGAGAGCCTATAATATGAGGTAGCTTATTTCGACACTTAATTAGGGTGCTGGATGGTAGAGAATTTTGTCAGTCAACTATGTACACACAGGTAAATACTGTTTCTTAGGCAAAGGTAACTTTTTTATATAGTTGTAAAATTCCATTATATTCCATTGCCAAAGAAACATTAAGAACTTTGTATAGCTGTATAAAAAGCAACTAATTTTTTAAAGAATAAACGTTTAAAGTCAGCAAACACGTGTCCTTGCAGAAGTCAGTGTGCTGAGGAGCAGGGCTATGGGTGGGTCCTTTGCCTTTGCTTTCCAGGCTTAAGGGTTTTGATTTCTTTTTTAATGTTTGGAACATAAATGAAGATTTGATAACTTTATTCCATTATCTAAAAAGAATAAATTATTCATGCATAGTGTATGGACATCGTTTTGTAGCAGATCACAGGATTTGTCCAATAACAGATATTTTCCATGTATGAATGTAAGTAATCATAGATGAGAATGTACCTTGCTGTATTTTCAAATAAATAACCCTCCCCGTTTTTAAGACATTAAAGCTAGGCATCCATTGACCTGTTCCTCCTGCTATGCCTGGAATTCTGTTGTGATGACACTGACTCCTGTTTTACTTCAAGAAGATGGGGTTTTCAAATCATCTGGCATCTGTACAACATCACTAACACAGCTGGGGGCCTGTGACCCACTGGAACTCCATGTACACATTTGTTGCTAACTGTAAATTACTAATCTTTTTGATATTTAAGCTATAGTGAAAAAGATCTGGCCACTTGTTTTTAAAAACAAAGGCCATGAAATAAAGGGATCCAAAGATTTAAATATTTTTATCTATTTTGATTTTTGTTACCTTTCTTATTAAAACATCAGTAGTGATAAGGGTGTGGGAAACTGCACTGTAGGACATTGGACTACTTATGGATGGTTGATTATTTTTACATTTTATATCTTTTGTATAGATTAACAAAGAAATATTTTGTAATTTGATTTCATTGTTGAGATCCAGTTCTTGGCAGCCATAGTTTACTGTGTACCTGCCTGTGAACAGCTAACCGTTTTGGGGGAACCCACAAATCATAATCATATTGAACACATTTTTAGGCACTCTGAGCATCAGAGCACGTGCTGTGCTATACTAGCTCTAGGTTGAGATGCCCAAGGCCGGTTCTCCATGCTCATGCAGCATGAACTTTTTCATAGTCTCCTGGGTCACTGGCTGGGGTATTTATTGTCCCAGTCATAACTGGCATCAAGTGTGTCCACAGCGCACCTTCCAGTAGCAAGATTTTTATCCTAAAACAGAATAAAACTGTTGGGTAAACTTTGTTCTCAAGGTTCTTTCATAAGTAATGACATTCTCTTTCTATAGGAAGATTAATGGAAAGCATCTTGCACAGGATGCAGCAATGGCAATGTTTGCCCTGAAGTAACTAAGTCATGTCTATTTCCAACACTTATTTGTCATTGTAAATGATCAAGGAAAGCTAGAAACCCCTTTCTCCTATGAGCACAAGACACTAAGGTCTGTGTCATGAGAATAAGCCGTCCACTCATAGGGCACGCTCTAACTGTTCAGAGTGCACCCCTGTAGCTCCTCGAGGCAGTGGAGAGCTCACCCAGCAGCCCTGGGTTCAGTCCTCAGCACCACACAAGTGATAAAGATGAAAACTTTGTTTTTCCTCCAAGAGGAGGACTGGATGTGGGGTGAGGACTGAGTGTGAGTCCAGCCCATAGGTTCTGAGGCGGGGTTGAATTGATCTCCATAGGATACTAAGCAATGTGAGAAGTGTTTGGCTCTGGATGACTAGGGTGTATCCTTGGCATTTATGATTATAGGACTGAGCCAGGCGGTGATGGCACACACCTTTAATCCCAGCACTTGGGAGACAGAGGCAGGTGGATCTCTGTGAGTTTGAGGACAGCCAGGGCTATACAGAGAAACCCTTTCTCAAAAAAAAAAAAAAAAAAAAAAGATTATAGAGCTATTGCATGGGATTCTGGGACACAACATAGGCTGATTGATGTTTATTTGGGAAGAAATCACTTACACCAGGAACAGATGACCACCACGAGTTCCCACTCCAAGGATGCCTCTGGATGCTCTCTACCTGACCAGGAAGTAAGAGAATGAGCTGGGGTCCAGGGCCCCGATACCCCAGTGGGCATGGTCAGTGCAACAGGTGTGGGCAGGGTGGATATCTCACTATATAGAGCCATTAAATAGTATGTGCACCTTTAATCTTCGCATTCAGGGCAAAGGCAGGCAAAAGAAAGGAAAAGAATGTGTGGCTGGGTAAATATCAGTCATCCTAATAGCTCAAAGTACCTAATACCTCAAAAAATACTAGCTATAGGAGCTGGAGAGATTATCTAGTGTGTAAGGACACTTGGCTATGCATGCCTGGAGACCTGAGTTCAAGTCCCAGGCACCATGTAATAAAGCAGTCCATGACTACGTATGCATATAACCCCACCATTAGGCTAGACGGCCAGTTAAAACAAGCTTCTCCTTCATTGAGAGGCCCTGTCTCAAGAGAATGAAACCATTAAAAAACACTCCTGACGTCCTCTGGTGGCCAGTCACATGTATACCCTCAAATGTGCATGCACTACACACTGAAGAAATGCTGGTTATGAAAAGAGCAGTTTACTTTTCCCCACAACTAGAAGGTATTTGCTACCTAAGTCTTTCTGTGGGCCATGGCAGCACAAGGCATACAGGAGCATCCCCAGGAGCGCTGTCAGCCTTAAATGGAAGGACTTCCATGTTATCCTCTGATCCACAAGGCACCGGTGAGGATCTGCTAATGAGCAGGGGTCCAGGACCCCCATGCCAGTGCAACAGGTTTTTCCCTGACTATGCAGTGTCTGCGGCAGTCATCAAAGTCATGTCCCCGGGAACTAAAGTTACAGATAGGTGGTTGGTTGATTGTAAGCCGCCAAGTGGATGCTGGGAATCAAACTCAGGTCCCCAAAGAATGCTTTAACCACTGAGCCATCTCTTGAGTGCACCCCTCCCCTTGAGTTTTGAGTTAATTTTTGATGGGCCTCATAGCCAGGGTCGACCTTGAATTTATTCTGCATCTCCCCGGCTAACAAGGTAGGAATCAAAGTCATGAAAATAAGAGTTTCCCCCTGAACCAGGGTGGTAAATGGGGACTTGCCACAAAGCCTTATGGTGACAACTTCCTGGAGGAGGTATCTGAGTATGTGTCAACAAAAGATGTCAGTTCTGAGTGGCCAGGTGGCCAGCTGCTAATGTGCTCACCTGGCCATGAGACAAGCTCCCATGGGAGCAGCCCTCTGAGGAGAAGCAAGCAGAGGTGCTAGGCCTGGTTGCCAGCCTTAGGAAAGGGGCTCGTGGCTCTGAGTGTCCACCAGCACAGGCCCAGACCACATCTGTGCTGTGGCTTCTGTTCTCCGCTGTGGACCTGTGAGCCGGCCTTCTAAAGCCCAGCTCGGCTCATAATTAATAAAGTTAGCTTACTGATAAAAATACTTAGCCTTATAAAGCTATCAAAACAAACCAAAATCTAACTCCAGGGCATAATGAGGTTAATTTTTTAAGGAAATGCCTTAAAATGTGTTGATACCAGGTTATGGTTTAAGTCCCCGGGTTTCAGGGAAACCAGAGTTGTGTGAGGCAAGCGCAAGTTCAAGTCAAGAAGGAGGCTTTCTTGGAGTGACTCATAGTCACCAGCCGAGAGCCACTCAGCCAGAAAGGTACCTCTCCTCTAGACGCCGCCGCCGCCGGCAGTCTGAAAGCAGTGCCAAGCCTGAAGTGGGTTGTGTGGCCCAGGCAGGGTATAATGACTTCCAGCTGGTAGCTTTTGTAGACGTTCTAGAACCAAGGACAGGAGCATGTTTTCAGGTGTCTGGAGGGCACCAATATAACCCTCCTTGGAGCTCCTCTAATCCAGGTAATCCCTGGCTGCTAGCCTCCTTGGCCTGCTGGTGAAAGTGCAGATCTCAGCCATGGTGCAGGGGTCTGCTCAAGACCCCGCAAACTGCATTAGATGGACAATGGTCCCCTTCATCCCATTCCCCTGCATTTTGTCCCCTGGTTAGTACAGGAAGCATGGTACACCGTAGTTTATACAGTGAAATTAATAGCTTTTCTTTCCATGAAAGTACCACGTGTGAAAAGGATGTGCATGCTATAGAAGGGATGGAGATTTTGTTTGGGAGACAAGATCTCCCCATGTATCCAGGCTGGTCTCCAACACGCCACCCTCCTGCCTTAGCGTGTGTAACTCTAGCCAAAGCTGACACTGAACTTTTGGTGGTGCGCACACCTTTAGTATTGGAGAGGCAGAGGCAGAGGCAGGCAGACGTCTGAGTTTGAGGCCAGCCTGGTCTACAGAGTGACTTTCAGGACAACTGAGGATACACAGAAAAACCCTATCTCAAAAAAACAAAAACTGTTCCTGCCACCACCTGGTTTTGTGTTTTGACACAGGGTCTCTCTGAGTGCTCTTGCTGGCCTGGAACTCAGGTAGGCTAGCCTTGAACTAGCAGCAATTGCCCTACCTCTGCTTCCCATGTTGCTGGGATCGTAAGCATGTGCCAAAACACCTAGCTAGAAGACTGGATTATGGAAAAGAAGAAGAGATGGCTTCAACGCCATCACCTAGAGCCATGTTCATTTGAGCCATGTTTGTTTGGGTTGGGGGGGGTAGTTTTTTTGTTTTGTTGATGCAGCTGTTGGAAACATGTGTGCCCTAATTACCTGTGGAAGTCAGAAGTCAGCACTGGCAGAATCCCAGGCTGCCCCACCCCTAGGAGCTCTCCTTCAAGTGTCGCCCCAACCCTCCTCATTGCAGACTGCTTCTTGCTTGTTTCTATCCATATAAATGGGGGTATGCCACAGGTTTTGTTTTTTTAATTTCTGTTCATGGGAAATGGAGGTAAACACAAGTGGACCCAGAGGACAGCTTTTCTCCTGTCACCATGTCAGCCCTAGGAATCATCAGGTCATCAGGCTTGGGGACAAGTGCCTTTAGCCACTGAACCATTTTGCCACCCTCCCAGAGAGGGTATCTGTCTGTCTCACTCTCTACCTCCCTTATGTCCCTCCCTCTCTCACTGTTTAGTCCTAGCTGGCCTAGAATTTACTATGTAGACAGGCAATAGTGACCTCAAATCTCAAAGTCACAGGGCTGCATCTGCCTCCTAGTACTGAGGTTGAAAGTGTGGGGTTCACCTGTATTGTCACCATCTGGCTTGAAGGCACTCGATTTCTGTTATTGTGTATTAGACATGTAAACAGGCCAGTTCATCTGCCTGCCAATAATGCCACACCGGGCAATTTCTAGTTTCCAGTAATGGAAATAGTGTTGGCACTGTCTGTTCCTAAACTAGAGAAGGCTGGATGGAAAGAGAAACCCTGACTTGTGCGCCTGAGCACTTGAGAAGTCTAGCTGTGTCCGGTCCACTTTAGTTATCTACTTCCAGTAATTTGTTTCTAACTCTGAAGTAGCAGAACACCCAGAGGACGTGAGTCCGGGATTAATTCACTATGTCTAGCTTTATCCCATAAGAGCATCACTGCAACTGTCACTCAGCCCACTTACAGCAGTGAGCAGTGGGCTACTGCATCTTGCCCTGTGAGTTCTTGTGCCCTCTTCTGCTTCAAAAAACAAAAGCCTGTGGGCTGGGCATGGTGGCACACGCCTTCAATCCCAGCACTCAGGACACAGAGGCAGGCAGATCTTTGCGAGTTCGAGGCCAGCCTGGTCTACAGTAAGTTCCAGCACAGCCAGGGGTACTCTGTTGAATGGCATGTCATGACTGTCCACCCAGTTACCACCCTTGTCTTGTGAAATTCAGTGCTTTCCTCCCTGCTTTTATTAGGGGGTGTTTATTTTTATTTTTTGAAACAGACCAGGCTGGCATTGAACTTGAGACCCATGTGTTTGAAGCTCACAGGTGTGTGCCGCCACACCCAGCCCCTTTCCATCTTTCTGTCCTTCGGGATGTCTTTGGCCTCTGGCTGGGGCAGTGGGGGGGGGGGGGGAGTCCATCCTTATGGCTGTGAAAGAATTCTTATGTTCAGAGTGCAAGAAACCAGGCCCAAGCCTTAAAGGGGACTTAGGAAGCGGAGCCTCTCGGGATGTGCCCAGTTCTTAGGCATGAAGTGTAATAACAAGGGTGGACGGAATGTTGTCTGCCGACGAGGCCTAAGACTCAGTGCCCACGGCTTTGGGGGTGGGATGGGGAGGGCTGGCTATGGAAGCAGCCTCCGCCTGACTTCACCCAAACTCCACACTTCCAGAAGTAACCACAAGTAAACCACACTGTTTGTGCAGACAGTTTAGAGACAGTGAGCCATTCTTAGCAGTTCTGAAAGCGGGTGGGAGTGGCTGTCCTGCAGTACACATTTCCAGATGCCAGGCAAGAGGCCTGTGACGTCCTTCTAAAGAGTCAGCGGTCGGGTCGGACCTGCTGTGTTTGTGCATCAAGTCACTGCACACCGTCAATGCCCCTGACCCCACCCACCGTCCAGTGACCTTCTCCTGTCACCCCCTCCCACACCTGGACTTTGTCCATCCATCCCAACTGCAGGAGCTGAATCTAGCTCAGCATCTGAAGCTTTGGTCTTAAGCTGGTTGGTGGGGTGAAGGGGAGGGGAGGGAGGCACAGCACAATTTCCAGCCTGGAACGAACTCTGGGTCTGGGATCTTTCTTGCATTCATGAGCCTCCTCCTTTCTGTCCACCCCCCCCTCACTCTGTCTCCAGCCAGCCTAGATAGCATAATCCATCATTTATCTTGCAAATACCCTCAAGTCCCTGGCTTCTCTTCTGAATTTCATGTGCTTTTGCCTTGCAGAAACTTCAACTCTGGAAGGATCCACTTATCCACAAGAAGAAAATCACAGTTGAAGGTGGAAGCTGTAGCTTTTTTTTTTTTTTCTCTTGAGACAGGGTTTTTCTGTATTGCTTTGGATCCTGTCTTGGAACTAGCTCTATAGACCAGGCTAGACCCGAACTCACAGAGATCCACCTGCCTCTGCCTCCCGAGTGCTGGGCCCCAACGCCCGGTTTGGGGGTGTAGCTCAATGGTAGAGCACTTGCCTAGAGTGCACACAGCCCCGGGTTCGGTTCCCAGCTGGGAATGAATACCACTGTAAGGTGGGAGTCTGCCTTTCCTGGGCCCTGGGTGTGGCCAGCCAGGCATATTTGTGTAATCACCTCTCTAAACCACAAGTGGTCTAACCAGCTACTTCAAAGACACCTGGAAGCTGATGGACGCCACTGCCCCCACAATCTAAACCACCCCGTCCACTGCCAGCCCTCCCTGGGGACCCTATATAAAAAAGACCTGCCAACAGTTGTGCCTGTGCTCTGTCGCCCTAACTCCCACCGCGCAGCCTGAAATTACAGACTTACTCAGCTTCTTGTCTGAGAGCCCTTCTCCATCATTATTTAATTACTGTGCTGGTATACCGCTTTGTGCCTTACACGTAATTATATTGATCCTGTAGTAGATACACGACACACTTTATGCTTTCTTGTGTGTGCCAGGGATTGAAGTCAGCCTTGCACATGCTAGGCAAGCCCTCTACCACTGAGCTTCACTCCCAGGCTGTTTTAGAAAAGGTCTCACACTCTTCAGACCAAGCTGGCCTCAAACTCACAGAGATCTGCCTGCCTCTGCCTCCTGAATGCTGGTGAAAAGGCCTGCACCACCCACACCTGCCCCTATTTTTCTTTCTTTCTTTGTTTATTTATTTATTGTTAAAGGGTCTCAGGCAGGGGTGCCGCATGCCTTTAATCCTGCCTGGGAGGCAGAGGCAGGGAGACCTCTGTGGGTTTGAGGCCTGCATGGTTTACAAAGCAAGTTCCTGGACAGCTGTTAAACAAAGAAACCCTCGGAAAGAAAGAAAGGAAGAATGAAAAAAAAGGAAGGAAGAAAAGAAGGGCCTCAGATAGCCCCAGGAAGCCGCAAACTAGTTATGTAGCCATGAATAGACTTGAACTCCTCGTTCCTTCACCACCCAAGTGCTGGGATTACTGTGTTTGTTCGCACAGCAGGCAGAAAGAACTATTTGGAGGGGCTGGAGCGATGGCTCGGCAGTGAAGCGTGCTTACTGCTCTTCCAGAGAATCTGAGTTTGTTTCCCAGCATCCATGTGGGGTAGCCCCCACCCCTGAGGTGAGCGTGAGGAGATCCAGTGCTGGCCTCTGGCCTCTGCAGGCATTCAGGCATCGGACACAAGTGTGCGTGCGCAAGCACAGAATAAAAACTTTGAAGCTTTATTTTGTGTGTTAGTGTTTTGCCTGCATGTATGTATGTATGTAGGTATGTATGTATGTGCACCACATGGTACCCACAGAGGCAAAAAGAGGGCATCAGATCCCCTGGAACTGGATTTATAGAGGAGTGCTGGGAATCAAACCCGGGCCCTCCGGAAATGCTCAGTCACCAAAAGAAAATTAAATCTTAAGGCCAGGCAGTGGTGCTCACACCTTCAATCACCACACGCAGAAGGCAGAGACGGGCAGATCTCTGTGATTTTGAGGCCAGCCTGGTCTACAGAATGAGTTCCAGGACAGCCAGGGCTACACAGAGAAATCCGGTCTAAAAAAATAAAATAAAAGAGAAAGAAAGAAAGAAAAAGAAAAGCAAAGTAAATACTTAAAAAAAAAAAAAAAAAAAAAAAAAAAAAAGGTATGGTGTTGTGGAGGCCAATGGATATCTATAAGCTGGAAACCATCTTTTCTACAGTGGAAGTTCCAGGCCAGCCATAGGTGCATAGTGAGACCCTGTCCAGAGAGAGAGAGAGAGACTTCTGAGCCATTCTGAGAGGAAAGGTGGGTGTACGTGTGTCTAATCTTCATCATTTAGAAGGTCTTCTACCATTACTTGGGAAGCTAAAGCATGCCCATTTTGATTCTGCCCTCTGCTTGTGACTCCTCCGACTCCTGTCCTTCCTCCCAGGATTCGCCAAGATTCTGGCGTTCCTGCCTAACTGTATCCTGTTCAGCTATTGGCCAATCAGCTTCTTTATTAAACCAATCACAGTGACATATATTCACATGCTATAAAGGGATATCCAATGGGAGCCTAAACAAGAGCTTACTGCATAAGACACTGAAGAGGTGGAGAAAGCAGGAAGTGGGCGAGAGAGTGGGTTGCCGCCCCCAGTTTTAAATAGGTGAGAGATATGTGCATTTAAGAATTACCCTCACTGGGTGTGGTGGTACACACTCTTAATCCCAGCACTGGGGAGGCAGAGACAGACGGAGTTTGTCTGAGTTTGAGGCCAACTTGGTCTACAGAGTGAGTTTCAAGTCAGCCTGGGCTACACAGAGAAACCCTGTCTCAAAAGAGAGAGGGGTGACCTCAAGGGCTAGAGAAATGGCTCGGCGGTGAAGAGCACTAGCGGTTAATTCCGGAGGACCTGGGTTAGATTCCCAACATCCATAAGGCAAGCTAACGCTTGTTCCAGGGGACCTGAGGCCCTCTCCTGTCCTCCACAAACGATGCACACACACGGTGCACAGACATGCAGGCAGGCAGGCAAAGCGCCCATGCACATAAACTGTTGTTTAAATGTGCATTCAAGCAGAAGCGAGAGCAGCTGTAAAGCCCTGTGGCAGGGCTGACCCAGAGCAGCAGTCACGGAGTGAGGACAGAGACCAGCAGTACGTCTGAAAGTAGGCGTGGAGCAGTGAGGAAGGGTCCAGGAGGAAGCGGGGCGCCCCCTCCCCCTCCCCCACCATGACTGGCAGGTGGGCTGCACTCTGTCGAGAATAAGCTAGCAGGCCAAGAAGCAAGATGGCTCCTATAGTAAGCCCAGGTAGTTGGAACACATGACTTGGATCTTGAGCCCTCAATCTGTGTTGCAATGGCCTTTGTCACAGAACCCCTCCTCCAGTGAGGCTCGTGGGACACCCTGAGCGAATTGTCCCTCTATCTTCGATGTACATACTCACCTGACTTAACTCATGGGACAGGGTTTAGAATCAGACCGATGGTCACAGGAAGCGAAGTTGCTTCCCCGGTGTTTGTTGGCTTGTGATCCAAGCAACATTAGTGAAAGGCCTTAGGGGCTGGAGCAATGGTCTAGCGGTTACGAGTGCTGGCTGTTCTTCCAGAGGACCAGGATTCAGTTCCCAACACCCACATGGCAGCTCACAACTGTCTGTAACTCCAGCTGCAGAGGATCCAACAGCCTCACACTAATGCACATAAAATAAAGTTAAATTAAAACAAACAAGAAAGGCCTTCATTATGGCTTCATGTATGGGTTTATCTGGAAGAGAAATTCTAAGAACTGGAAATGCTTGCAAACAGCACAGCTTTGTACGTCCAATAAATACCGTCTCTGCCATTCTCACGAGGGACTGTAGCACTGTCTTCCTCAATTAGTAGTCTGTCAGGGTGGGATTGAACAACACGGTCCTCAGTACAGGGTTTTGAAATTCTATGTCATGCTGGCCATGATGGCACACACCTTTCATCCCAGCACTTGGGATGCAGAGGCAGGCAGAGCTCTGTGATTTAGAGTTCTAGGACATTCTCTACATAGAGATATCCTGTCTAAAAACAAAAACAAAACACAAGGCTGTGACAGAAAGTTATGTGGGAGATGACATTAGGAACTAGGAGTGCAGCTCAATGGTAAAATGCTGCCTAGCATGTGGTGTGTGTGTGAGCCTGGGTTGAGCTACCAGTACCACACACTAGAGTGCACTCGTGCACATACACACGTGTGTGTGTGTGTGTGTGTGTGTGTGTGTGTATGCACACACACACACACACACACACACACCACATGTCAGCATCATGCATTTGTCTTCATTGAGGGCAGGCATTGTTTTGTCGTGTAAGTTGTTTATACTTACTCCTCTGGGTTATTTATAAATACTCTGTGTTAGGGGAAAACTTGTTAGCCATATGTGAATATGGCTAACACAAATGAAGAAAATATCATACTCTAAATCTAACTCCTCACTGGATATGTGGCTGCATGCCTGAGATCTAGCACTGGAGAGGCTCAGGGAGGGTTGCAAGTTCAAGGTTGTCCTGGGAAACATAGCAAGATCCTGGCTCAGAAAACAATGTGGCTGGAGAGATGGTTCAGCAGTTAAAGGAATGCTTGCTGCTCTTCTAGAGGACCACAGTTGGAATCCCAGCACTGTGTCCTTTAGCTCCCAGCTGTCAGTACCTCCATCTGCAGGGGATCTGAGGTTCTCTCCTAGCCTGGTCATCAGATACTCTGGTACTTACATGCACTTGGCATACACTCACACACACCCATAAATTACAAATAAACCTTTAAAAAATGTTTAAATGGGACTGAGGAGATGACTCAGCAATTAGGAAGGCTTATTGGTCTTCTAGAGGGCCAGAGTTCCCAGCATCCATACCAGGCAGCCCACAACATCAGTAACTCCTGTTCCAAGACCATCAATAACTCCAGTTCCAAGGGATCCAACACCTCTGGCCTCCTCGGGTACCTGCGCTTACACATCTGCAAATAATTTTTTTTTTTTTTTGAGACGACACAGGGTTTTTCTGTGGCTTTGGTGGCTGTCCTGGAACTAGCTTTTGTAGACCAGGATGGTCTTGAACTCACAGAGATGTGCTTTTCTCTGCCTCCTGAGTGCTGGGATCAAAGGCATGTGTACCAACGCCCAGTGCAAATAATTCTAAGTAGTGAAAATAAATAAAAGCACAAAGGGACCAGGAATAGCAGCAAACAACTTTAATTCCAGCACTCAGGCGGCAGAGGCAAGGGTCTCTGTGAGTTCAAGGCAACCAGGGCTACATAGACGTATCTCAAAAGCAGGTGTCAGGGGGACTTAGAGAGATGGCTCAACAGCCTCATTTTGGCCTCTGCAGACACCCTGACAGACAATGGTCTACATGCATACACATAAATAGAGCATGAAACAAATTAAAGTGGAGTTGCAGAAGCCCCAGAGCTCTATGCAGACCGAGGTTTGTTGATTGGCCTGTCAGCTTCTTTACAGCAGTGACGAGATCCCAGGATTCCAGAAGGTTCCATTCCGGGGCTGTTTGGTACCCTATAGAAAACAATCCTCTTATTTGTTTCTCCTTGTCATCTGTGACCTGACATGTCACTGTGACCACAGAAGGACTTGTCACTACGGTGCAGTTATTAGACCAGTGTTGGTGGTGGTTTGGCTGTTGAGGCAGTCTTCTATAGGGGAGCCCAGCCTTTAGAAAAGGTCTTCCAGCCTCCTCAGTACTGAGATGATGGGTGACACCATTCCCAGGCTGTTTTTCCTCTTTTCAAGTCCCCTCTCGCTCCCGCCTGCTTCTGTGCTTGCCAGGGTACCGGGCAAGTGGTTCCTCCTGTACTTCTGCAAGCCTGGGCATATTTCAGGCACCCATGCCCTACCTGGGCCATCATCCTTCAAGGGCATTAGTCAGTCTAGAAAGTCTGTCGCTAAGAAGCCCTTTCTGGACTCTCCCTGCTGGATTTGACCCAGAAATGTCATTTCCTCAGTGTGGAGACGTGGTGTGTCTGTCTGTCTGTGTGTGTGTATTTACTTGAGAGGACATAATATGAGAATCTCAAAGGCCAGCCTGGGCTACCCAGCAAGTTCCAAGCCAGCCTGAGCTACACAGTGAGATTGTCTCAAAAACAAAAAAGAGCAAAGGTTCTGTTGGGGCAGCGGCCTCTGGGTCCTATGAATGGCGGTGTTGTGTGAAAGTAGGTGTTGCACTGAAGAGCCAGTTCTGGGCCTGGAAGACTGGTAATCCCAATGTCTGGGAGGCAGAGGCAGGTGGACCTCTGTGAGTCTAAGGCCAGCCTGGTCACACAGCGAGTTTCAGGAAAGCAAGGCTCCATGGGAAAACCCTTGCTTAAAGGAAATAAACAGCAAACAAGCAAAACCAGTTCCCAGGCATGGGTTTCTCTGTGCTGGTCTGAGACTGAGTCAGGGACCTAAAAATACACCACAGGACTGTGACCTAAGCTGCAATGCTGCACTCCTTGGCTGTGACCTAAGCTGTGTCGCCGCCCTCCTCTGCCCCTGTGGCCTAGGCTGCATTGCCTCCCTCCTCTGCCTCTGTGGCCAGCCTGTGGTCAGTTGCTAGGAGCCCACATCAGCGCTGCTCTGCCTCTCGCTCTGAGGGGTGCTTTTCATTCATTCATTTTTTTAAAAATAATTTATTTATTTTCCTTAATTAATTGATTTATTTTATGTGTATGGGTGTTTTGCCTACATGTAAATATGTCTACCACATGTGTGCCTGGTGCCCATGGAGGCCAGAAAAGGACATCTCTAACTGGGGATCTGGATACTAAGAGTCAAACACGGGTCCTATGGAACATTCCCCAGTGATTTTAACCACTGCGCCATCTCTCTAGCACCTTCATTAAATCTTGAGATAGAGTCTCACCCTGTGGCCCAGATTGGCTTATAACTCTCTACGAAATCAAGACTGACCTGGAACTTGTAACCCTCCTGCCCCAGCCTCTGGAGTTTGGTCATTAGAGGCATGCATGACCAAAACCAGCTCTTTTATTCATTCATTAATTATTGGGGTAAATCTCACTGCATAGGCCAAGCTGGCCTGGAACTTAACATCCACCTGCCTCAGCCTCTCAGATGCTGGGATGACAGATGTGCCACCACACCTAGCCTCAGTGCCTCCCTGACTGGCAGTATAAGCCTGCACCTGAGCCAACCTGCCCTTGGGTCAGAGGCCCCTCAGTTGGTCTTCCAGATTGTCACAGGACCTGTTCTGCAACTCTTGTCGTCCCAGACTACAATTTGTGTTTAAGATCTACCCAGTGCTGAGGAAGGTGGTGGTACATACCTATAATCCCATAGCTGGGGGTGGGGACGGGGCCTGAGAAAGCATAAACTTGGTGAGAACCTGGGCCACACATGGTGTTGCATGCTTTAATTCCAGCGTGTGGGAGGCAGAGGTAGCTGGATCTCTGTAAGGTTAGGTCAGCCTGGTCTACATAGCAAATCCCAGGACTATGTGGAGAGACTTTGGAGACAGATGCTAGATGATAGACAGACAGACAGACAGAGTAGAGAGCTAGATGATAGATATTATTTATATATAAAAGCTGCAGCAGACCAAAACAGATGAATCATCCAAACAATTCCTGGTGTCTAGACCAATTGACCTGCTTCCGGCCTGGAAACTCTGGACTTCTCAGACCTCAGCTAAGCTGAGATGGGCCCCCGCCCTCAGGATGTCTTCTTCAGCACAGGGAGAAAGCTGCTGTGGTCCCAGACACACCCACTGTTGATGCAATCTGAACTTGCCATGTGCTCACCTAACTTAAGAAAGGATGGAAAGTTAGAGGCAAATATTGATGGACACAACTAACGTCTGTCACAGCCAGGGCTGGGAAGGACAGTCAACTGGCGGCCTGGCAGAACTGGGCAGGCTGTTGGGGTAAGGCAGGCTGTCGGTCCACTCACACGAGCCCCAGGGTGCCTTCTAGAGACATCTGACAACTCACTGCCTTCTCCCATGCACGGGCTCACTGGAGGTGAGCAGCCACTGAGAGTTCCTCTTTCCGCCTGCCACCGTGGATAAGATGTGAGCTCTCTGCCCCTGCTCCAACACCATGCCTGCCTATCTGCCATCATGCTGTGCACCACAGTGGTTGCGGACTTATCCTCTGGAACTGTAAGAAACCCTCAATTAAGCGTTTTAAAGAAAGGTAGGAAGAAAGGAAGGAAGGAAGGAAGGAAGGGAGGGAGGGAGGGAGGGAGGGAGGGAGGGAGGGAGGAAGGAAGAGAGGAAGAAAGGAAAGAAGGAAGGGAGGGAGGAAGGATGAACCTTAGAGTCAGGTGTGCTGGCCAAGCTTGAGAGGGTCAGGCAAGGAAACTTCAAGTCCAAGGGTAACCTGGGCTACAGAAGCCCAGTCTCAGAAACAGACAGAAACATTAGAACAACTTGCATCATGATGAGACATAGAAGTCTTTGACCTTGTCATTGGAAACAAACCTCGCCGCATATCAACTATCATGGCTTTGATTCCACGCTGTATTGGGAGATGCCTGCTGGGCACGGGCACGAGACAATTTTACAATCTTTAGTAACAGAAAAAGAGAAAGGGGCTGGGAAGCTGGTGTCTGTAGTCCTGGCTCTTCAGAAGCAGAAACAGGGGGGTCAAGGCCAGCCTGGGCTTTTATGGATTCTGGGCTATCCAGGGGTATATGAGACTTTCTTTAAAAAAGAAAAAAAGATGCAAAGTTTGGGGAAGAATGATGACTTGGTGAGTTTAAAGTCCAAACCTGGGGCTGAAGAGATGTTTCCATGGTACTGCTTGCTGCTTTTCTAACTGCTGAGTTCAGCCCAGAACCACCAATAATTCCAGCTCCAGGGGATCCGACACCCTCCGCTGGCTTCCAAGGGCTAAACGGAGAAACCCTGTTTCAAAGAAAAAGAAGACAGAACCATATATATATGAACTTCATACATATATGCATATATATGAAAAAAGAAGCAAAATTATGTATACATATATTTTTTTTAAAAAAAGAAGAAGAACAAACAGCAATTGCCAGGCAGTGGAGGCGCTTGCCTTTAATCCTAGCACCTGGAAGGCAGAGGTAGGCGGAACTCTGTGAGTTCCAGGCCAGCCTGGTCTACAGAGTGAGTTCTGGGATAGCTGGGGTAGTTACAGAGACAAACTCTGTCTCAAACAAACAAACAAACAAACAAACAAACAAACAAAAAAGTAGCAATTATGGCCATGAATTCAGCGACTTTGCATTCTCTCCATTGCTCTGCCTCTCTGATAACACACAGAGTTCTGTGTCTGGCTAACTCCCCGGGCCCCCATGCTCTCTGCGCCATCTAATTCTCCATGGAATTCTTGTTTCTCTTCAAGCTGTTCTTCCCAGCCTGTCTAGTATGATGTGGTCCCAGGAGAACTCCCCAGGCCTCTCCTCACATCCTAATAGGAGCCAAATTCCTTGTTGCAGATGCTGTGTGCGGGCAGCCCCTTCTGCCTGGAGGCCTCCTCCAACTCAGCCAATTCCTTCTCATTTTTCCAATGTCAGTTTAAATGTTGACCTTCCAGCGTGCCTTCAGAACTTTCCAGACGGCATTATGGTTTCCTTGCAATAGACTTCTAGCACACTGTTTCTTTGTTGTTTTTGATTTTTGCTTCATGGCATCATGTATATTGTGTGCAATCTGTTTTCTTCACCATGAGAGTATAAATACCAGCTTTGCCAGGCACGATGGCAGCCATCTGAATCCCTGGCACTGAGGAGGCTGATGCAGAAGAATTAATAACTCAAGGCTACTCCAAGCTAAAAGCAAGCAAGAGCCCACCAGGGCATGGTAGTACATGCTCTTAATCCCTGCCCTCAGGAAGCAGAATTTGAAGCCATCTTGCTCTACAAATCAAGTTCTAAGCCATCTAGGACTACAACTACATAGTAAGCTTTTTCACAAAACAAAGCAAGACCTCACCTCAAAAAAAAATAAATAAATAAAAAGGCAACCTTTAACCTTTAACCTTTACCAGGCAGAGTGGCACATGCTTTTAATGCCAGCTCTTGGGGGGGGCAGAGGCAAGTAGTGCTCTGTGATTTCGAGGCTAGTCTGGGTTATATATCAAGTTTCAGGGCAGCCAGGGATATACAGTGAGTTTCTGTCTCAAAAATGAGACAAAACACCCAAAAGACAATATTTTTTCTTTGGGAGGGGTTTGTTTATTTGTTGTTGTTTTTTTTTTTTTTTTTTTTTTGCAAGACAGGATTTCTCTGTGGAGCCCTAGCTGTCCTGGAATTCACTCTGTAGACCAGAGATCTGTCTGCCTCTGCCTCCCGAGTGCTGGGATTAAAGGCATGAGCTGCCACCTCCTGATAACAAGCTTTTTATTTAAAAAAGAAAAACGTTATTGTTATTGTTCGCACGTGTTCTCACCACAGCGCATGGGCGGAGGTCAGAGGACAGCTCTGGGCAGTCAGTTCTCTCCTCCCACATTTACCTGGCTTCTGGAACTCAAACTCTGCTCATGGGACTTGTGCAGCAAGTGCCTTGACCTACTGAGTCATCTTGTCAGCCCTTACCTTTATCTTGTTCATCATTCCTTCTCCAGCACCTAACATAGTACCTGCATGCCCAGAGATGCGCTGGATGAAGTCCCCGGGTCCTTTGGTGAAACCTGTGGTTTGCTGGATGCAGCACCGGATGCTAGAGACCCAGTGTGCAGTGAGTATTACCTCTGCTCACAGGGGGCCGTACAACCAGAGTTCGGACGTGAGATGAATGGGATGGTTGAAAACTTAGAGTGGAGGATTTGGGGAAAACCATTCTACAAGGAGAGGCCCCATGAAAATATGCTTTCAAAGAGACCCATGACCAGAAAAACCTGTATGTGGGGGCAGGCAATTTATGTAACCTTTCTAGATTCAAGTCTCTCTCTCTCTCTCTCTCTCTCTCTCTCTCTCTCTCTCTCTCTCTCTCTCTCTCTCTTTGTGTGTGTGTGTGTGTGTGTGTGTGTGTAGCTCAAAGGACAATTTGTAAGGGTTGGTTCTCTCCTTGTGCAATGTGGGTCCTAGGACTCGAACTCAGGTCATAGCTTGGTGGCGAGCGACTTCACTCACTGAGCAGCCTCAGTGGGCTCCTTTTCCTAAGCATTGGTTGGAAGGAAGCTCAGAGCAACAGTGATTCGAAGGTTTCTTGAACCTTCCCTGGTTCACTGAGCCCTTCATGGAGCCCAATGGTGTCACAGACTCATTTCTTACATGGTAGAGAGGGACTAGCTGTGGTTAATCACTACCGTAACAGCAAAATGGAACCATTGCAAATGGAGTCGAGTTTTGGTTGAGAAACTTAGCCTTTCCCCAGATATTTCTAATAACTTGGCTGCCAATATTAGGTTGTACTCAGCTTTGCCCGGGAGCATGGTCCCCTAGCGGCCATGTAGGTTAAAGTTAAGGTTAGGCCCAGCCTTGCCAGGCTCTGTGAGGACCTGAGCTTCAGGCCCTGAGTGGGTCTCTGTAGATCACTAGAGGACAGAGAAGGCCCTGCCCCTCCCTCTCCACTCACTCTGATGCCATGAGGTCTACAGGACCTGCTTCCTATACTCTATGCGGGTGGCAGCCAGCTGCCCAGTGCAGGGTCTGCTGGGCATGCTCCTTCCCCCTAGTACTGGCACCAAACCTGAGCCCAGCTTGAGAGACCTGGGGACAGTTGGTGGAGTTCTTGTCTAACAGGCATGAGGCCCTAGGTTTAGTATCTAGTTAAAAAAAAAAAAAAAAAGGCATGGAAGTCAGGAGTTCAAGGCTATCCTAGGCTACATGTATCTTATCTCAGAAAAGGAGATAGGGCTTGGTTTGGGGGTCCCAGGCCACTTTTGGGAAGGTGTCCAAGGTTCAAATCCAGACTCTGTGCTTTGGTTATGGAACCAGGTCACAGCTAGTGACAACTTACCTATCCCTAGTTTGGGGCTGAAGTTTTAACTGATATATGCAGGCTGGCTGTGCTGAGAGCTAATGCACGTGCCTAGGGTGGATAGATCAGAAGTGGAACATTTGCCTGGCACAGCCAAGGCTCTGGGTTTCATTCTCAACACCACACACACACACACACACACACACACTCACACACACACACTCATTCAATGACTGACTGCAGCACATAGTAACCTCGGAGTTGGCTTGGTTGGTTGTATGTGGAAGGGATGAAGACTGACCCCTTAGAGCCTCCGTCCTGCCCTGTCCAGAGGGAAGTGATATGCTGCAGAGTGCCCCTGTGCGAGCCACCCCCCAGGCATCAGGGCTGTTGCCAAGGACAGTTGTTCCGGTGGCTACAAGTGCCTTTTTGTTTGAGCTAATGAATCCCCTCTTGTTCCAGTGACAAGGAGGTGGGGTTATTACATTTTGACAACCAAAATGAAAGTCCACCCACACCCAGGGAAGGGGGGGGGAGCACGCATGGCCACAGAGTCAGCTATACAACCAAATGGATTGTGCATCTCCCCCCTCATCCTTGGCCCCTGGGTGGGAAGCTCCAGAAAGCGTGTGACCAAGAACTCCTTCTCATTCTGTTTTGTTTGAGATACGCGCTCCATATGAACTTAGGTTGGCCTTGAACTTGATATCCTCTTGTCTCCACTTCCCAAATTCTGGGACTATGGGTGACACTGCCTCCATGCTCAATTTCCATCCTGAACTCTCCCCCCCCCCAGAAATGGTTTCTCTGTGTAGTCTTGGCTGTCCTGGAACTCACTCTGTAGACCAGGCTGGCCTCAAACCAGAGATCCTCCTGTGTTTGCCTCCTGAGTATTGGGATTAAAGGTGTGGACCACACCGATTGGCTCCATCCTTAACTCTTTCAAAGCTGTATCTTGTAGGACCAAAGGCATAGAATGCCCCTTCCAGTTCTTGGTGCTGTCATTGGCCAGGAACACACACTACAGGGCCTAGGCTCTGTTGGCTGTAATACAGACAAACTGGAATCACCCTTGCCTTTCAGGGAGGCCTCACCCAAGGCCAGAGTCCCAATACCCTTCACTCCTTTGTCTGGACCCCTGGCAGTTTGAAGGGGTTTGTTCACCCTTCATGGCAGATTATTGGTTGGGTATAGCTTCCTGGGGAAGTAACCTATTATTTTATTTATGTATTTACTTATCTAGAGACAAGGCAAGGTCTCACTGTGTCTCCTGGCTGTCATGGCCTTCTCTACAGAGACAGGGCTAGCTTTGCACTGGCAGAGGACACAGCACACGACTTTTATTTCTCCTGTGGGATATAATGTCCCACCTACAGCCTGGCATGTGCGGAACAAGCATGCTATTCCTGAGCTGCACCCCAGCAGCTGTGTTTTTACTTTAACACAGGTCTCACTGAAGCCCAAGCACAGGCTGACTTTGAACTCACTCCACAGTCCAGGTTGGCTTTGAATGTGTGGTCCTCCTGGCTCAGTCCAGGGTGGCTGGAATTTAGACACAGCATCAGATTTTCCTTCCCATTAGGCCTCTTATCTTGGCTTCAGCCCAAGGTGCTTGGACTTCTGTGGCAAGCCCAGACATTAGACGTCCCCAACCCTAACTCCTCACCACAATAAAGCTATCCAAGATTTAGGAGAAAGGGTGACAGGAGCAGGTCATTTGACTGGATGTGGTGACATGCATGTGACCCCAACACTCAGGGGGGTTGAGGCAAGAGGATTTGAAGTTCAAGGGCAGCTTGACCTACATAGTAAGGTTGCCTCAAAAAAAAAAAAAAGGTGAAATCTGAGGCTGCAGAGGCATCTCCAAGGTTAAGAGCACTGGCTGCTCTTGCAGAGGACCCAGGTTCAATTCTCAGCACCCACATGGCAGCTCACAACCATCTGTAACTCCAGTTTTAGAAGATCTGCAGCCACGAGGCATGCACAAAGTACATATACATACATACATATATACATACATGTAGATAAAACACCTACACACATTAAATAAGTATATCTTCATTTGAAAGAAGGCAAGATCTAGAAGGGTGTAGCTCAGTGGTAGAGCATTTCATCTATCTTGGACCAGGCTCTGAGCTCAGTCCCTGCCACCACAAACACATGCACGCATGCACACATGCACGCACACTTGGAACATACACAGAGAACAGCTCAGATTGAGCCTCTTGGCCACAGTCTACTGAGGTGGTCGGGGTTGTGGAGGAGTAGCTGCTCAGATAACTATCTGAGCATGGGAGAAAGGAAGCAAAGAGAGTTTCCTGAGGGAGCAATCTGGAGACTGGGGGAGAGGTTTCCCCGTGTGCACAGCTCACACTGACCTTAACTCCATTCCTGCCTGAGCTATTGGCTTGGCCTGGCCCCAGCCTCAGTTCATACCCAGCAGATGCAGCCAGTTGCTCTGTACCCAGAATGTCTGGCCAGCCCCCTCCAGACCTGCTCCCAAATCCTGTGGCCTCTGGAATGCAGGAACTCACCCAGGAGGGAGCTCCCTGCCCAACTTACAGCTTTCAAATCCTGCCCAAGGGAGGCCTCCAAAATGTTTCTCTCTCCAGATTCAGTCCGCTGCTCCCCAGCCCCACCAAGAAGACTTGGCTGTGAAAAGCCCTTCCCTGAAGGCTCTTCTTTCAGATGTTCTCACTAAAACTAACATGGAAGAGGCCAGCCTGGAAGTCTGGCTCCTGCCATCTGGGACATGCACAGCCAACATTAATAACCTCAACTGCTTAGGAAAACCAGTTCCAAAAAGCCCCCAGGAGCCCTGGACGTGGGATCTTCTCATTCTGCGGCTTTTCTGACAGGAGGAATGCGAAGCCCTCATAAAAGCCAGCAAGCCTGCTTTTGCTCAGCAAGGAGGGACAGCTCCAGCCAAGGTCAAGTACATCTCTGCTGCATCTCACTGAGGCAGAAGGCAGGTCTGGTGAGGTTTGGCCTGTTCAATGCAGAGGAGTTTGTGAGTCCTTCTCCTTTCTCACAGGCAGCAGCTTCAGGGACTCTCACATCTGGCTCAGACAGCGGGCAGCTGGATGACACAGTGAGACAGTGAATACTAATTAATTGATTAGGTTTTGTTTGTTTGTGTTTCACAGCCAGAGGAGTGTTATGAATTTGTAACCTCAGTACTTCAGAGATGATGAGGAGGATGAGGTCACGGTCACTCTTGGCCTGCCTAGGCTTCCTGAGACCCTATGTCAAGAAAGCAAAAGTGGCCGGGTGATGGCGGCACATGCCCTTGATCCCAGCACCGAAGAGGCAGAGGCAGGTGGATCTCTGGCTCTGAGGCCAGCCAGGGCTAAGAGAAACTTCTGTCTTGAAAAAACAAAACAAAACAAAAAAAATTGCACATATGACTCTGAGCAGATGTGCAAGCCCTGCACTGAAGCAGTTCCCAGCACATTTTGACTATTGACTGGAGTAAAGGTTGAGTGTAAGTGATTTCAAAGATAGCTCAGAGTGGACCACAGGCAGAAAAGGCTGCTTTTGAAGGAGGGTCATGGAATCTGCTCAGATAGAGTATGCTTACCATGTGTGTGTTTGGTCCATCTCCAGCCCTAAAAATTAAGCTACTGCCAGTATAGCTCAGCAGTGGAGAGCTTGGCTGGCAGGGTGGGGGTGCATCGCTCAGCAGTGGAGAGCTTGGCTGGCATGCATGAGGTCCTGGGCTCAATCTCTTAAGTAGTAGGAAAAGAGTAAACGTTCTAACTGCTTACCAAGCATGGTCACTGGAGGAATCTGCAGCAAGGCCTAATTACCCCTGGGGCCAATAGCCATAGCTAAGAGAGTAAGTATGAGTAAGAGATGGCTTACTCAGGCCCGGAGGCACAGGCCTAAGTGTCAACTACTCAGGAAGCTGAGGCAGGAGGATCACAAGCTCGAGTCCTTCCGGGGCAACTTAGTGAGACCTTCTCAAAGGAAAAAAGTAAAGATAAAGAGGGATGGAGAAACAGGCTTCTTTAACATGTGGAAGGAAGAAACCCTCAGTACCGGGGGGGGGGGGGTATGTGGGGGGGCGGGGGCGTGGGGAGGTGGGGGTGGGGAGTGTGTGTGGGGGGAGACAGAGAGACACAAATTCAGACACAGACAGGATCATTCTGAGATTGTAGGAGCCAAAAGTGGCCCACCAAAGCCTGTTACCCCGTCCCTGGTGGCTTTCCAGGGCACACCACCACGATGACATCAGCACCTGCTCACAGTATGAGCCCTCCTATCAGCCAGCTTCCGCTTGCTCTGCTTGTCTTGCGACCCGTCCTATCTGCCACACAATTTCCCACCCTGGATGCTCAAACCCCAAAGAAGCCTGCTTCACCTTCTCTGCTTTCCCGGAAAAGATGCTGTGGTAGTCACCGAGGAAGGAAGGTTCCACTCTGAAGCGCTGGCTGCCAGCCTGCCATGGAAGCCCAGGGTCACGCTCCATTTCTCCTGTCTGTCCACTTTTCTGCACTAGCATCTTTACTACCTGAGGCATTGGAGACCCTGTTTCTTTTCTCTTCTTTTCTTTTCTTTTTTTGTTGTTGGTTTTGAGACAGGGTTTTTCTGTGACTTTGGTGCCTGTCCTGGAACTAGCTCTTGTAGACCAGGCTGGTCTCGAACTCACAGACATCTGCCTGCCTCTGCTGCCTGAGTGCTGGGATCAAGGCCACCACTGCCTGCCTTGAGACCCTGTTTCTAACCTTTATGTTTTTGTTTTCTGACAAAGGGTCTCATGAAACCTAGGGTGGCCTCAGATTACTGTATAGCCTAGTATGGCCTTTATTTATTTATTTTTAATTTTTATTTATGTGTATGGGTGTTTTGCCTGTCCACGTATGTGCAGGGTGCTGGGAGGGTAGGCAGAGGGGATGGGTCTCCTGACATTGTCTTACAGACTATTATTGGCTGACATGTGAGGCTCAGGTTGGCCTCCAGGCAATGCCCTTGGCTCAGCCTCCCTAGCGTTGGGTCATAGGTGTGCGGAAGCATAGCCAAATATATCAGTCATCGCTGTCATCCTCTTCCTGTTCTTTTTTATTTATTATTTTTTCTTATTTTATATATCGGTCCTAGTTCCCTCTCCCTCCCTCCCTGTCTTCTCCTCCTCCTCTCCCTCCTTCTGTTTTTCCAGACAGTGTTTCTCTGTGTAGCCCTGGCTGCCCTAGAACTAGCTCTGCAGTTCAGGCTGGCCTCGAACTCAGAGATCCACCTGCCTCTGCCACTTAATTGCTGGGACTAAAGGCGTGTGCCTTAACCGCCACCACCCTGCGTATCATGGTCTTCCTCCTCCTCTTCTTTTTCTGCTTCTCCTCCTCTTTTTCCTTGTTGGTTTTTTGAGACAGGGTTTTCTCTGTGTTCATGATCTTATTTGCAGCCTTTTCCCTCCAAGCCCCGTTTGGGCCTTCCCACCACTAAGCCACCATTACAACGGTCATCCCAGAGACAGGAGTCAGTGCCCATCCTGACCCTCTGTAGTCAGCACCATCAGCACCAAGCACACCCATTTTACTCCCAAGTCTTCCTCAAATTTAGCCAACTTTCTTCATCTCCATAGTCACTACCTTAGTCTATGTGGGTCGCATACCTTACAGCCCAAGAAGACGGTATATTGGGGTATAAGAAGAAGCTGTCAGAACTTCAGTATATCCTGTTTCTTTTGTCTTTCTGCTACTTGTGGTGCAGGAGATAGAGCCCAAGGCTTCGTACGTGCCAGTCAAGAGTCTTCACTAAGCTACACCCTCAGCCCTGAATTTCTGTCTTTGGGGCTGGAGAGATGGCTCAGCAGTTTAGGACACTGGCTGCTCTTCCAGAGGACCCAGATTTGATTCCTAGAGCCCACATGGCACCTTATAATTCTGTAAGATCTGATGCCCTTTCTGGCCTCTGCATGTGTGGTACACAGACATACATGCAGGCAAAACACTAGTATATATATAAAATAATTTCAAAAGAGAATCAAGGTCCATCTACTCATATTGTGGGCCAGGATTTCCTTTTCCTTCTTCCTGTTTTGGTTTTTTGAGACAGGGTTTCTCTGTATAGTCATGGCTGTCATAGAACTTGTTCTGTAGACCAGGCTGGCCTAGATTTCAGAGTAAGGGGATTAAAGGTGTGTGCTACCACAGCCTGGCTAATTTCCCTGTTTCTTTGAGACAAGCCTGGCCTAGCTTGCTATGTGGTAGAGGATGAACTTCTGACCCTCCTGCCTCTGCCTAGCTGTGTGTGCCACAACACCCAGCTCTAGCACCATCTTCTTTCCCTCCTTCCTTACCTCCACGATGTCTTTTGTGCAACTAGGAATTTAACCCAGACCTTTGCACATGCTAAGCAAGGGTGCTGCCACCGAGCCGACCCCCAGCCCAACCTCCTCTCTTCTTACTCACTTGTCCGATGGACATTGCTTTGTTTCTGCCCTTTGACTATTACGGGCAATCCTACCATGAACACAATACAAACGGATACAGGATTTAGGTAGTACGGGGAAAAGGCCCATGGTAAAAATTACAAGTGGCTCACATGTATCATAGTGAGAATGGAGTTCAGGATTAAAAGGAAGGTTAAGGGTTAAAACAGTAAGGCCAGGAACATTAGGGACGAGAAACAGAAGCTTGCTGCTGGGGATGATGCAGCCAAGCAGAAATGATGAGAGATCAACAGATATGCTCTGAGAAGCAAGGCTATATATATATATATATATATATATATATATATATATATATATATATATATGAGCAAGCTAGATTCTTTGAGCATTCACCACCCCAGGGGAAACATATGCTAAGCACTATTGCTTTTTATATAGTTCTGCTTCTAATGCAGTCAACTGTTAATAGCTAGTTTCTAAGAAAACCTCCACCTATTTCAGAAATGAGACCCCAGTTCCCCCATAGATAAGGAGCTATGAGAATGGATAGCTAGGGGTAGTTGGCAGTACTTGTTGGCAAATGGGGGTTTCAACCACTCCTGACTGGGTGGACCACACGCAGAATGTGGATATCTTGATGGCTGCACAGTAATAGCATATATAGACTATGGTCTTATTTTTTTTTAAATAGATTTATGTGTATCGGCGCTTTGCATGAATGTATGCATGTGTGTCATATGAGTGACTGGTGCCTGAGGAGGTCAGAAGAGGGCATCAGATCTCCTGGAATTAGAGTTTCAGATGGTTGTGAACCACCATGTGGGTGCTGGGAAGTAGGTCAAGGTCTTTTGCAAAAGTACCTGTGCTTGCTGGACGGTGGTGGTCTTTAATCCCAGCACCCGAGAGGCAGGGGCAGGTGGATCTCTGTGAGTTTGATATCAGCCTGGTCTACAAGAGCTAGTTCCAGGACAGCTTCAAAGCCATAGAGAAACCATCTTGAAAAACCAAAAAAAAAAAAAAAAAAAAAAGGAAGGAAGGAAGTACCGAGTACCAGTTACCAGTGCTCTTAACTACTGAGCCATTGCCTGGTCCCCAGAATATGGCATCTTCTAATTAGCCAGCTGAGAGTATTACCCTTGTTTTCAGCCATAGCCTCACAAAAAGCCACAGGACCAATTTGTGACCAGCTGGGCCCCACTTTCCCCAGGCTGAGCCTCACTTTCCTTCTATGAGAAATCTTTATTTATATCTTGGCATCTCCTTTCTTACATTTTTTGCTTTTCTTTATTTCTCTTTAATAAAGATTCCATCCACCTCAGTTACTCCTACAAGTGTTTGTCTTTAATTTTTATTAGTGTGAGGCAGCCAACTTTTTTTCTTTTTTTTTTATTTGGTTTTTCAACACAGGGTTTCTCTGTATTGCTTTGGAGCCTGACCTGGAACTAGCTCTACAGCCCAGGCACAGAGATCCTCCTGCCTCTGCCTCCAACTGCTGGGACTTAAGGCACGTGCCACCAACGCCCAACCTGTGACAGCCAACTTTATAGCCACTATCCCATGTGGATCTTTGATGATCACTGAGTGTCTAGCATCCTAGGTCTTTGGGCTAAACACACCCTGGTCCCGAAAAGTCTTGTTGCTTTCAAAAACACCACCAAAACCTACATCCATTCTTTCCCCCAATGTGGATAATGAACCCAAGTCCTCTCTCCGCTTTGCTAAACCGATCCTTAGCCCCATACATCTATTCTTGCCTCCCCTTTCCAGACCTCCATACTAATACTACAGCTGGAGCGAGAGCTCCCCAAGTGTGGTCAAAATGCCCCCTGTTTAAAACTGGGGTTTTGCAACGTTTTCAGACAAACCCTAACTTCTCTGGTTTATTAAAGATGAAACATTTGAAAACACCTTTTTTTTTTTTTTTTTTTTTTTTGAGACAGTGTCTTACTATGTAGCCCTGGCTGGCCCTGAATTTGCTATGTAGACCCGGCTGGGCTCAAATTCATAGAGATCTGACTGCTTCTTGTCTTCTGAGTGCTGGAATTAAAGGCATACACTACCACTCCCAGGGTAAAACATTAGTTTCTTAATCTCTCAAATCTTTTTTGCAAAGCCTGGGGCTTTTAATTTGTGCTCGCACAAGTAGAGCAGCACTGTATCCGAACTACTCCCCTTTCGCCTGTTCTTTTTGCTGTATGCTGTCATGCCCTGCTCCTCCTCCAGGTGTTTGTTTAAAATCCCCGTCGTCTCTCCCCCCCCCCCCTTTTTTTTCTTTTTAGGATCTCAGCTCCTGATCCTTCCCTGCGATTCATTCCCTGGTCACCCACTAGGTCAGGGTACTGTCTCCTCTCCCCTTCCACTTTCCCCTCCTACCATCTGCACAAATGGCACAGCATCTTATTGCACGGATTTGTGACACTAGTATTTTCCACCATTCGCGAAGCAACTCCCGAGGGAGCTAGCACTAGCCCGCTTCTCCCCAGCCTGTCAGCTACTGGTGTCTAGCGATCAACGTTTCGGTCATCAGTTTAAACGACAAATCCGTGAGGAGGACGCCACCGAGCCCTTCAGCAGGGTGACGTCTGGGTCTGGAAACCCCGAGACCACGCCGAGCTGCGCCGCTGCCCAGCCTGCACGAGGGGAGGGTGGGCTCCGGCCGGGGAAACCGCAGCGGCCGCCTGGGGCGGGGGCGGGGCCGGCCGCGGACGTCACTTCCGGTGTACACAGCCGGTCCGGGCGGTGCGCTGGGAGCCAGGGCGCGTCGCAGGTGAGGTGCGGGCGCCGGTGGGCGCGGGTCGGCGGGGGCTGGCCGTGGGCGGCGGGCGGCGGGTCGCCACGGCGGCTGGCATCGCGGCGAGCTCGCGGAGCTCCGCTTTCCTCGGCGCCGTCGCTCGGCCGCCTGCTGTGGAGGACGCCAGGCTCGGCGGGCGCTGGCCGGGCAGACGGAAGCCCGGAGGGGCCTCTCGGCGCGCGCCCGGGGCTGAGACCCTTGGGGGCGCGTCGGCGGTGAAGGGCGCCGCCGCCGCGGGGAACCCGCGCCCGGAAGCTCGCTGCGCGGGGCGCGGAGGGCTGGCGGCCTGTGGGCGACCTGGGTCCGCGGGCACGGGCGGGCGCCGCTGCCCTCAGGCCGCCCCGCGCCCGCCCCGCCGTCCTCGCGCCCCTTCGCGGCTCCTCGCTGAGCCCGTGGGCGCGGCGGGAGTCAGGGGAGGACCGAGGCTGCGCCGGGGCTAGGAAGGACCCACGCCCGGGAGGCGAACGCTGGGGTCAGGGGTGTGTCTTCCTGCCCCGCGTGGAGCAGGGGAAAAGCGAGCACGCCTGCTTGGCATGATAAGAATTCTGTTTATACTCGAACCACATTTGCCTGGGAAACGCTCGGCCTGGGGAGCCCCCACTTTGAAAATAGCTCGTCCCGCGTCCTTCCTCACCCACTGCCATTGTGAAAACGATTCATTCTTCTGTGCTTGTGAAAACATTCTCCACAGTATGCAAAGTGTCAGGGCAGAAAATGATCACGGCCCCCCTCAGCCTATGACACTCGGTGACAGCCACTGCTAACATTTTTTGGCGACATCAGTAAATGCGTGTGTGTGTGTGTGTGTGTGTGTGTGTGTGTGTGTGTGTAGATATATATAGATCTGTAGATCTGTACATGTCACTTTCAGAGGCCCATCGGGTACCATAATTTATCCAAGCCTTGATGACTATTTGATTGTTTTCCTTTTTGTCACAAGACAAATGCTTTTGCCAAAAAGGATTTATCTGATTATTGTCTTCTTAGGATAAATTTACAAATGGGGGGGGGATGTCAAAGGCATTCCCTTTTTCTCCTTGTTGATATGTTTGGAAATCTCAAACCCAGTGTTGTAGAAAATTCTATTTATGTTTTCTTCTCATAACTGCTTGAAATTTTTTAGCCTTTTTTTTTTGTTTGTTTTTGGTATTTACTTACCCATTTATTTATTTGAGGATCTCACTGTGTAGGCCAGGCTGGTCTTAAACTCACAGATCTCTACGTCTACTTCTCAAGTGCTGGAATTAAAGCTGTGGGCCAACAGGCCCTGCCCCTTTGTTTTTATTTTTATTTTAAGATTTATTTCCCAAGTGGCAGGGTAATCATCCCAGTAACATTTAGTAAACTTTAATCTTCCTTGACAGTCTTATTTTAGGCTTAAAGTTCTATGAATATGTTTGTAAAGGGCTACTTACAGATTTGATTTGGTGTTGTGTGTTTGGATGTTTTTATGTGCCTTGGAAATAATACATTTTTTTTTCTTTTTGCCATCTTTAAAAAATTGTCTCCTTTACAAGTTCAGGGAATACTTTATATTTGATACAAACTATATATATACATATGTATATGTATATATATGTATACATATATATGGAATGTATATTAAAAGGTTTCATCTCTGTTTCATTTGTTTTCTTGTTGACATATGATAACAGACTCCATATGAAGAGTGCAAGTTTGTTGTGGCAACTTTTCAGTTTGGCATTTGAGATTCTAATCTTCCTCTATTTTTGCACACGAATACGTAGGTTAGCATTGGAGACCAAGATAGAAAAGTTCTCAGATTCCCTTGGCAAGCCTGGTTTTTTTTTTTTTTTTTCAATCTAAAATTATCTCTGGATTTTTGGAAGACAACATGCTTTAAGCATCCCTTAAAAAAACAAAAACAAAATCTTAAATCCTTCCTCTGTTGAGAACTTGAAGTCTACTACACCAGGAACTATGCGTCTCCTAGATCTTCCACATTCCAGGGAAGTCACTATTGAGCTAGCAGGCTAGAACATACCATGGGGTTGTGTGTCCACTCTGTCCCTTCTCCTGTGAAAGTTTGTCCTCAGTGGAAAATAATGACCTTCCTAGATGGACAAAGAATGTTGGTTAGAACAAGGAATTGCTTTGTTTGGAGGGAGGAGCACATTGCCTGGTTCCCTCAGTATTAATTCGAAAAGAGACTGAAGTGTCCAGAGTTGTGCTCTAAATGTTTTCTCCGATGCTGCCCTTGTGAGGGTACCCTAGTTGGTTGACACTGTCAGTCACCGCTTGCTCTGTTTCCTTTTCATTTTATTTAGTTGTATTTCCTCTCTGCCATGCTTTCGGATCCAACTTAGGACTTGGAGATTTTATTTATTTTTGGTTTATGTGTATGGGTGTTTTGCCTAAATGCATGGCTGTATCATGGGTGTACAGTGCCCACTGAAACCAGAAGAGGGCTTCCAGTCCTCTGGGTCTGAAATTACAGGTGGTTGTGAGCTGCCATGTGGGTGATGAGAATTAAACCTGGGTCCTTTGCAAGAGCAGCTGGTGCTCCTAGCCTCTGAGCCGTCTATCTCTTCATGCCCTGATCTCAGAAGTTTGAGCATGCTGGGTGTGCACTGCACCACTGAGCTACCTCCCCAGATCCCATGACTATAAATATTTGGTGTGGGGAACCAGTCTTGGTCTTGGCTGGCCACTTTAGAGCAGTGGTGTCCGTTTTCTTACCTTGTCTTTACTGCTGTACTTTGTGTTGCCTGTGTGGTGCCATTTTCTGAGGACTAATCTCATGCTTCCCTCCCTCCTCTGGATACATGTCCCCCCCCCTTGAGCTTTGCTTTGTGTTCTCTCTGTCTCTCTCTGTCTCTGTCTCTGTCTCTCTCTCTCTCTCTCTCTGTGTGTCTCTGTCTCTGTCTCTCTCTGTCTCTCTCTCTGTCTCTCTCTGTCTCTGTCTCTCTCTGTCTCTGTCTCTCTCTGTCTCTCTCTCTGTCTCTCTCTCTGTGTCTCTGTCTCTGTCTCTGTCTCTCTCTGTCTCTCTCTCTGTCTCTCTCTCTCTGTCTCTCTCTGTCTCTCTCTCTGTGTCTGTCTCTGTCTCTCTCTCTGTGTCTCTGTCTCTCTCTGTCTCTCTCTCTGTCTCTCTCTCTCTCTCTCTCTCTCTGTCTCTCTCTGTCTCTCTCTCTGTGTCTGTCTCTGTCTCTCTCTCTGTGTCTCTGTCTCTCTCTGTCTCTCTCTCTGTCTCTCTCTCTCTCTCTCTCTCTCTCTCTCTCTCTCTCTCTCTCTCTCTCTGTTTCTGTTTTTTTGAGATAGAGTTTTGTTATGTACCCGAGCTGGCCTCCAACTTGAGATCCTCCTGCATCAACCTTCCAAGTGCTAGAACTGTAGCCACTTCATACCTGGCTTTAATTTTGGTTTTTGTATGTTAATTCTTTATTTCCTTCTAAATGACCTCTAGACATGGACTGTTTCATCACTTCTGAGGGTGGTCTGTCCTTGATTAATCTAATGTTCTTAGGAGTTTACTAGCTGACATCCCACAATCTCATTTTCCTTAGTGACTTAGGTTGCTCTGTGATTTGAATTCTTCCCTACACCTTTGTTGTTTTTGTTTTAAGACACGGTTTTTTTCTGTATCTCGCTGACTGTCCTGGAACACTGTGTAGACCAGGCTGGCCTCACACTCAGAGCTCTGCCTGCCTTCTTGAATACTAGGGTTAAAGGTGTGTTCTACCACACCTGGCCTCCCCTTCACCTTGATTTAGATTTTGTATGTTTTTTTCTTAGGGACTGATCTAGTCCTACTCTGGCTAGCAGGAAAGTCACTCAGCGAACTTAGCTAGTTCACAGTCACCTACAGTATGGGCCATTATTTTATTGGGAAGTCAGAATTAAGATATAAGAGACACAGCCTGGAGAAAACAGAACAGCCGTTGCTCTGAAGAGTCTAAAGTTCTAGAAGAGAAACACCAAAAAGTTGTACCAGGTTTCAGAAATCTTGGCTGTTTTTTTTTTTTTCTTAATAATTCATCTGTATTTTATGCTCATTGGTGTTTTACCTGCATGTATGTCTGTGTGAAGGTGTCAAAATCCCTGGAATTGGAGTTATAGACAGGTGTGAGCTGCCATGTGGGTGCTTGGAATTGAACCCGGATCCTCTGTAAGAGCAGCCAATGCTCTCAATCACTGATGGAGCCATGTCTCCAGCCCCAGGAATCTTGCCTCTTTTGTTCACTGCGTTTATCACCATAGTCTAGAACACACTGTTCTGGAAACAATTAAGAATTTGTTGAATAAATGACCATCAGACAAATTTGATATCTATAGAAAAGATATAAGCATAAGCCAAGAGACATTTTGTGAATAGAGTTTGACAAATTTCAGGGAAAACTTTAAATTCAACCCAAACTGACCCAGCTATAACCCCAAGGAAGGCATGTTTGGAATGTGTTTGTGGCTAGAAAGCTTAATTTTGTATCCTGCAAGAAAGACTGTGTCTAGGGGAGGTTTGGGATGGTATCTGTGGAAGTTGGGTGCTAGTTTAGGTGGTGTGAGGCGGCTTTGTCTGGAGTCCCGACCAGGATTGCTACATAATCCTTGCAGTCTCAAAGAGAGGAGCCATCGTCCTTATACCCTTTATAGTTTCATCTGGGAATTTCTTGTCAAAGAGAGGTGGTCAGAGCTCTATGTAGAGTGCTGTAGTAGAGTCTGGTCTTGGGATGCTGTATAATCTGTCTGTAGAATGGAGACAGTGAGGCACCTCTCTTTCAGTGTTTCCATCAGAACTTTGAGTCTGGTGAAATTCTAGTGAGGGCTAGCTCTTTTGATATGTGTACACTTAGTAATTGGCCTTCTGGTTAATGCATTAGTCGTCTTTGAATCTTCTAACTAGTCCCCCTGAAACTCTTCCTGGGCTTACTGACAAAACTGATAACCAGATGGCGAGAGGTGATGACACACAGGCTCTTCCCAAACCACTCAGGCGGTTTCCTGGACATGTCAAGGGAAACTTTCTACTTTCTGAAGGGTCAATTGAGCTTAGCTGAATAGCGTTGGGAGAGTTAGTGATTTCAGCTCCATTGTAAGAGCAGAGGATGTTTGGGCAGGGTGATGATATGAATGAAGGTGTAGAGGTAAGGAGGCCTCAGTGCGTAAGTAATAGTGGTATCTGCATTACTGTGAGTTCCCTGTGCTTGTCCGGTTTGGTGCTGTTTGTGTCTGTGTAGTTAGTCTTCACAGCCCTGTGATACATAGAGAACTGACATGTTCAGTGTCTGTCACCTCCAGGTAGCCTACACACTGCTTCAAGGGTAACTAACTCTAAATGTCTTTGTGCATTTAAGAGCTTTCTGTGGATGCTGTTCCAAAATCCTCATATTTAATGAGACCTCTCAGGTTAGAGTGAGGGTTAACTCCATCTTGTACACATCACAATGAGGGCCCTGATTGTGATTCTCAGTATCCTCAAATCAGGAATTAAATCACTCTGTAAGAAAGAGCAAGTTGCAGGACAGTGTACTGTGTGCCACCGGGGGTGGGTGATAGTAAAAGAATTGGTTGCCTTTGAGATGAGGCTCCAGGGAAGATACTCAGGTTGATAAATAGTCTAGTCTTCTGCCTCAGCCTCTGAGTGCTTGCGTTACAAGTGTGTGTCACAACATTGGGCCAGAAACGGTCTCACACTTAAATGTCTCCACATCTTTTTCAGGAAGAAGTTTGGCTTACCCACTCAGGTATAATTTTTGTATAGATGCTTTTCTGTCCTCTCCTCTGAGGTTAATTTTGATCAGGTTCTGTAGTACAAACTTAAGAATGTGGCACACATTTTTAATCCCAGCACTCAGGAGGTAGAGGCAGGAGGATCTCTGTGAGTTGGAGGCCAGCCTGTTTGTTATACACAGCTAGTTCCAGGACAGGCTCCAAAGCAATACAAAGAAACCCTGTCTTGATATGAGTAGCAACATAAGACTTTTAATTTTCCCTCCTTCCTCCCTCCCTTCCTTCTTTCCTCTTTTGTTTTTGTTTTTTGGTTTTTTTTTTTCAAGACAGAGTTTCTCCATGTAATCCTGGCTGTTCCGGAACTCACTCTATAGACCAGGCTGGCTTTGAACGCATAGAGACCCACATGCCTTCCCAGTGCTGGGATTAAAGGTGTGTGTCACCACTACCGGACAGGCTTTTAATTTTCAGTGCAAACAGTAAATATTTAACTACTCTAACATTTAAAAAAGTAATTTTGAGACAGGGTTTTCCTGAGTAACCCCAAGCTAGCCTCAAACTCAAGATCCTCTTGCCTTAGCCTCCCAAGTTCTGGGATTGCTGGTGTGTGCCCCCATGCCTTACCTGATTTCACACGGTCTTAGATATTGTTTGACGTCATTGTTGTTGTTGTTTTTCTATTTTTTTCAGTTTAAAAATGAATACGTTTTAAAGCAAACGTCTCTAGTATTCAGACCTGTACGAGGAAGCAGACAGCAAGTGCTGGTCAGTCTGGGGCCCCTCCCACTTCCTAGTCTCCAGCCTCTCAGGTGCTGCACTTTTTCATTTTGGTTCCCCAGTTTGGAAATAGAGGTGATAACGTCTAGGGTTATAGTATGGTTTTTCTTCTCTTTGAGACGTGGTCTCTTTAGCCCGAACTGGCTGGCATGGAACTGTGTAGCTCTGGCTGTCTTCACACACATAACAGTTCTCATTCTGCAATCTCTAGGTGTGTTGTTACAGGCACGAGCAACCACATTAAGCTTGCAGTGAGGCTTTAATGTGTTACTATAAAGCTCGTAGAACAGACCCTGGCAGGAGTGTGTATTTTGTTACTGTCCACACTGTGTAGTACAGTAAAGTGAACATGTAGGTTATAGACATCGAGTTGCAGTTCATTTGGTGAGACAGCCATAAATAGCTATCCAGCGCCTGTGGCAGCAGAGACAGCCAGATCTCCCAAAATGCTTCATGGGAGTTAAAGTGACACAGCCAACTGAGCCAGTGCAAGCTTGTTTCTTGGCAGGGTTTTACTATGTAGCCCAGGCTGTCCAGGTTTTCATTGTCTTTGAACTCACAGTAGTCCTCCTGTTTTAGCATCCCAAATACTGGTACAACAGCATATACTAGCACTTTCATCATGGCTGAACTGATGAATCTTGAATATGTGTAGCATTTAGAAATAGTAAACAAGAGGCTGGAGAGATGGCTCAGCAGCTAAGAGTACGGGCTGCTCTTCCAGAGGACCCAGGTTCAAACCCCACTACCCACATGGCAGCTCACAACTATATGTAGTAACTCCAGCTCCTGTGGACCAGGCACTGATGGCAAAACACCAATGCACATAAAGAATTAAAAATAAAAAGAAAGAAATAGTAAAATGAGGGTGTCTTTTTGTGTGTGTCAGGAAACTAATAAAATGAGGGTAAGGGTCTTTTTTGCATCAGGATCTGGCTGTGTAGCCTGACTAACCTGGAACTCTTTATTTTACCCTCTTTATTGTTGGGATGAAGAGTGTATGTGCCCTCCCATGCCTCCCCCCTCCCAGCTCACAACAGGTCTTGTTTCAAGGGTGATGTGTGTCTCAGACAGCCTGACACAAAGAATTGAGAAATAGGAAAGAGATTAGAGGGGTCTGGAATTGGGTTATTTTGGTGATGGCATGTCATTGCTATATAGCAGTTTTTCTTGGCATCTGTGTGCTAATGGTACCACTTATAAAATGATGACATGTTACTCTGTCTTGAACTCATGTCTAGTTTAGGTAATGAACCTCTTATTGCAATACATGTGGGTCACTTCCAAGTTGATTCTTGTAGTTCATGCTGCCACAGGTTTTCTTTTCTTTCTTTTTGGGACAGAGTCTCACTAAGTATCCCAGGCTAATGCCATTTGTTTTCTTGAAAAAAGCCTGTGTACTTACTGTGAGCTTTAAGATTCATCCTGTTAAGCCAGGTGATGGTGGCAAACACTTTTAATCCCAGCACTTGGGAGGCAGAGGCAGGTCTATCTATGTGAGTTTGAGGCCAGCCTGGTCTACAGAGTAAGTTTCAGGACAGCTAGGGCTGTTACATAGAGAAACTAAATCTCTTGATATGGCATTCCTTTTTAAATTCTTTATTACATTTGAAAATTTGTTTGTGTATATATGTGAATCTGAGTACCATGGCATACATGTGTATACCAGAGGATAATTTTTGGGAATTGGATTTTCGCTTCTGCATTGTGGGTCATGGGATGGAAATCGGATCATCAGGCTTGGCAGAAAGCAGTTTTACCCATTGACCCGTTGAGCCATATTGCTGTCCCTACTTTTAAACCTTTCTCTTCCTTTTTTGGGGGGTGGGGTGGGGTGGTGGTGGTGTTGGGTCAGGCTCTCACTGTGTATCTCTTGCAGGCCTGGAACTCACAGAGCTCTGCTAGCAATGGGAAGGTTTGAATGTAGAACTAGAGCTAGATACTACAGAAAAACAAATCACATTTTCTTACTAAAAGTGACTTAGGAATTAGATGCTAATGAGGTTCAGTTATGGTTAAGGAACCTGGGAACAGCTCAGACCCCCCTTGCCCTCATCCCAGAGGCAGAGGAAAGCTGGCATGGCTCCCAGACTTCCTCTGATGCCCTAGGCTTCAGTGATCTAGGCAAGGAGAGGTGAAAATGGGCCTTCGTGAAGGTTCTCAAGGACTTGAGCTGCCCCTGGGTCTCAAGGGAGGGGAAAGTCTGTGCTTAAGTAACTCTGTCCTGTGCTTTGTAATTGCCCTGGCCAGTGGGGCAGCAACAAGGGCCTGAACCCCAAAGGACCTGGAATGAAGAGACACGAGAAACTTGGCAGCAAGACAGGCTTTCTGATCAAGCTGCAAAATTTTATTTTTCTCAAGCATGTCATATGGTAATTAGGGTGGAAAACTAGGGGATTCAGAAGGGGGAGGTCATTGCCTGGTAACCAGGACTGCAGGATGTTCTTAATCATAGGTCACTGAAGGTGAGCAGGGTATCAGCTAAGAGGAAATGCAGGTATAGATAAGCAGGTTGTTAGCAGGGGAGGAGGTCTAAATACCCTAATTACATAAGGAGGGGTCACCAAGTAACCTAACTGCGTTCCTGTAAGCCCCTAACTCTACCTGCCAGGGAGTTGGGGAGGGGGAGAAGGTTGATTGTGATTGAAGGTAGCAATCTTCTAACTCAATGGTCTATTTAAAAAAAGGCTGGTAATCTCTAAGGCTTATGCCACAATCGATTGCTTGTGGCAGTAACTGAGGTGACTGAGGTGATAGTGCCCCTTCCTCAATTGTGTCCACCACCTCTATAGTTTGGGCTGAAGTGGAAGGGGGTTGTGGGCAGAGAAACAGGAAGAGCCATCACCTCTTTTAGTTTGTTGCCTGGGCTTTGAGAGTTGGGGGTCGCAGCTGCAGGAAGGTAGGTTCTGTTTCTGTATGTTGTTAACTTCCATGGGAACTGGGGAGGATTTGACCTGAATGAGGAGTTGCCAGAGATCCTCTATGCAAGCCCAGCGCCTCTTGAAGAGTGGCTGTTTCCATTTCCTGAGCTGGAGATGTGCCAAGTCCTGTGCTCCATGGAGTTTAGATATGCCATTCTACTAAGGAAACTGACGCACAAGATTTCAGCTGACTTGCTTAAGGTCATAGAGTTACTAAGTGCCTTTCATTCAGCTGTTTACTGAGAGCAGAAATTTCACATTGAGGTGAATCATGCTGCCCAAGCTGTAGCAGCAGCCACTGTATTTTGGCAGCAATCTGGCTTCCATGAAGTTTCTTTGTATTGGAGCACCTTTCACCTAGCAGCAGGTAAGGGCCTTACTAGTATTGAACTAGGCAGCACTTCCGTATCCCTGATGTCTGGGGCAGAGCTATGCATACTTGGGACCTCAGTAATTGAGTATGTAAAAGCTTATGGCCTGGGAAAGTAGCAGAGTAGGAAGGCAGCATGAGCCTTCTCTGGTTAGGGAGTCTGTGGTGAGGAGATGCCATAGAATTTCTACATTTCTGGCCTTGGGATGTAGCTCAATACAAGGATGGTTAGTTAACATGGACAGAACACTGAGGATGATACCCATCATACATAGATACACTACATACACACAGTGTTCCACATTTCTGATTGTATGACCTGTTGAAATGTTCTGGGGAAAACAGACTCCTAGCTTTTTCTCTGACCTGCTGGTCTTGACAGATGACAGGGCTTGCAGGTTTTACATAATTAGAGTCAACATTCCCAGCTTGGAGGCAAAAAACACCATAATTATCAATTAGTAAAAGTTATTCACAAATATCTTACATTTTTGTTTGTTTGATTTTTATTTTTGAGACTATAGCCCATATTACTCTTACATTCTTTTTTTTTTTTTTTTTGAGGGGGGATGGTGTGTGTAGAATGTTGAGACAGGGCATTTCTATGTAACCTGGAACTCACTCTGCAGACCAGACTGGCCTCAAACTCAGAGATCACCTGCCTCTGTCTCCCCAGTGCTGGGATTAAGTTGGCTCAGCCTAAACTTTTTTCTTTTATAAGAGAGTTATTTATTATGTATAAAATGTTCTGCCTGCATGCTGCACCAGATCTCATTACAGATGGTTGTGAGCCACCATGTGGTTGCTGGGAATTGAATTCAGGACCTCTGGAAAAGCAGCCTATATGCATGCGCTCTCTCTCTCTCTCTCTCTCTCTCTCTCTCTCTCTCTCTCTCTCTCTCTCTCAAATAATTCTCTCTCAAATAATTTATTTTTATTTTATGTACATTAATGTTTTTCCTGCATATATGTCTGTGTGAGGGTGTTGGGTTCCTTGGAACTGGAGTTACAGATAGTTGTGAGCTGTCATGTGGGTGCTGGGAATTGAACCCAGATTCTCTGGAAGAGCGGTTAGTACTCTTAACCACTGAGCTATCTTGCAAGCTCCCCAGCCTACACTCTTGATCTTTCTCCCCAGTTAGAGACTTGTGATACCAGAGATTATTTTAAATTTGAAATGTAACTAAATTTATATAATCTTCCTTCATAGTAAGAAAAGTAATTTCTAAATTATATTTTGACATATACTACCGAGTAGCAGTTTCGAATTTTAAAGTATTATTAAATAATGTTCTGTTTTTAAATATTTATTTTTATTTTAGGTATGTAAATGTCTTGCCTGTGTGTATGTATATACACTGTGTGCATGCCTGGTACCTGTGGAGGTCAGAAGAGGGGGTTAGATCCCTTGGAATTTGAATTATAGACAGTTGTGAGCTTCCATGTGGTTGCTGGAAATGGAAGCCAAGTCCTCTAGAAGGGCAGCCAGTGCTCCTAACTGCTGAGCCATCTCTGCAGCCTCTTACATAGTTTTCTAAAGGATACAATAGTAAGTTTGTACCAGTTCAACTTGTTTTGCAAATTTTCAGACTAGTTTTTCTCTTTTTCAGACAGTGTCTTTCTGTGCTCAGGGTGGCCTAGAACTGCCTGTGCTCTGGCCTCACCTGTCAGAGTGCCGGGTTACGTATGCAGTGCTCCCATGCTGGCTTGGAATGTTTTGATGTGATAGTTGTGAAATACCTATTTGATTTTCTTCCATGTTGGCAGTAAGCCCTGAAATGCGTAGAGCCTCTGAACTAGTAAATACATTTTTATATATAATGAGGTCACTGATGGCAGGCAGCCCCTGAAGAGCTCTAGGCTGGGTACTGGTCACTGGAATAAATGTAGATGACATTTGAGGATTGGGATTTGCAGCTCCACTCAGGCCTCTAGGACAGAGAGAGATTGAGTGAATGGTCATGAGTGGCTGGGATTTTATGTCTTCCCTGAGTAATGAGGCCTGCACATGTGCCAAGGGGCATGGTTCAGAGAGCTTCTGTAGGTTTCTAGGTGGTGGCATGCCTGGAGAGAACTTGCATGCTCTTCACCCCTTCCCAAGTGCTCTCTTCTGTGCGTCTCTTCACCTGTGTCCATTGTGGTATCCTTTATAATAAACTAGTAAATGTGAGTAAATAATTTCCCTAAGTCCTGTGAAGTATGCTAGAACATTAACTGGATTCAAGGACAGGGTTGGAGGAATCTCCAAAAACCCTGGATGTGATGGCACAAGCCTACAATGTCAGCACTTAGGAGGTGGAGGAGGGTTGTGAGTTTAAGACCAGCTATATAAAGGAATCTGGAATTTTGATAGAAGAGGTCAGTCACTTGGGACAGAGATATCAAACAGATAACTATCCATAGGATAGATAGAGCCACCTCTTCAGCCCCAGTTAGTTTATAAATGAACCATCAGTTTATAAATGGACCATCTTAGTTTATAAATGAACGCTTGATTTTATCTGAGCAAACATTTCAGAACTTTAAGAGCCAACTTTTCCAGATATGGTAGTACACGTCTATAATCCTGCACCCTGGAGGCTAAGGCAAGAGAATCATGAGCTTAAGATCAGCTTAGGCTACACAGTGAGACTGCTGCCCCACCCCCAACAAGAGACCAGTATTATCAGTCTTTGCTGATAGTTTGATGTTTGCAGACATAACTCTCCCCAGGATTCTGTGACAGCCTCGTGTGTCTCCCAGGCTGGCCTTGAACTCATGATCTTAGTGCCTGTGCTTCCCCAGTGGTGAGTTGTCAGGCTTGTACTGTCATGCCCAGTTTTCCTTTTGAAGATCTGTTTGACAGATTTGTATTATGTTTGGTTTGCAGCGTTTGTGACAAAGTTACTTTCTAAGTTCCAGTGCTTTGCTCAATAGTAGGAAGTTCTGAGAGGTTAAGCTTTGTGAAAAGAGCAAACACTCATGTAAAATACAGACTACTGCACGTCCTTCAGTCACTAGGAAATCAGAGTGATGACTAGGTCTGTCCACAGGAATACTTATGTCTTTTTGTTGCTGTTACTAAATAGGCATTCTTTGTGTTAAAGTGAGTATGTGATGATTATTTATCTCATTTACTTTTCTTCTGTTGATGTAGTTAACAGCTTAAAACAAAACAAAACAGCTGGGTGGTGGTGGTGTATACCTTTAAAACCAGCACTTGGAAGGCAGAGGCAGGTGGATCTCTGAGAGTCTACAGAGCAAGTTCCAGGACAGGTTCCAAAGCTACACAGCTAAACCCTATCTTGAAAAAACCAAACCAAACAAGAAAAAGGAAAGAAAGCTCAAACACACACACACACACACACACACACACACACACACACACACACACACACACACACAAAATCCAGGAATTTATTTTTCTCCCACCTTAAAAAACACAAAGCTAAAACACAATGAACCCTCTTTAAGTTTTAAAGTTTTTTTAAAGATGTATGTTTATGTGCAGCATGTGCATTCAGGTAGGTGCCCTTGGAAGCCAGGTGGTATCAGAGTCCCTCAGATTGGAGTTACAGGTTGTATGCTGCCTGATTTGCATGCTGGGACCAAACCTGAATCCTCTGTGAGACCAGTCATTCTCAACCACTCATCCATTTTTCTAACCCCCAATTTAAACAGAATTAAGCCCTCAAAGTGACCATTTAACACATTTGGCTTTTTTTTTTAAACCTCTCATTTTAGAGTAAATCTCAACTATGTTGACTTTGTGGTTAGAGCAGTTTTTCTTAAATGAAATGATCAGTTGTTTGTAGATCACCAGATATGAAATGCATTAGAACCACTAATGATAACCTGCTTTGATTTTGTGGAGAAATGCCATGTTTTGTGGTAAAGTCTCACAGAGCAACACTATGGACTCCGAGGCAGTCCCTGTCCGGGGTGCCCTCCTACTGTAGGCCAGTAGCTGTTTGAGAGCAGGAGCTGCCTGTCTTTTGTTTGTGTCTGTGTGACTGGGCAGATTCTGTAGATTGTGTAGTAGTGTATTCATCTATGTAGTTGACATGGTGGAGATGGAATCTGAGGCCTCACATGTTCTAGGCAAGTGCTCTTCCCACCAAGCTATGGCCTCAGCTTCTGCCACTGTTGCTACTATTGCTGCTACTGCTGTTACTACTACTATTTTTTAAATTACGACTACTCTTAAGATTTATTTTATTTTTACTTACTTACATGTGTGTGTGTATACCCCCTGTGTGTGGGTGCTCTTTGAGGCCAGAGAAGGGTGTGGAATGCCTGGAATTATAGGAGGTTGTGAAGCGACCTGACATGGATGCTTGGAACAACGCTGGTCTTCTGGAAGAGCATCAAGTGCTTTTAAGTGCTGAGCCATCTCTAGCCCTTCTGTCATTTCTAACTAGGAAAAAAGAAAAAACTTAATCATGACATTCCTAGACTTTTTCATGGACTGACTGTTTGCTGATAGGATTCACATTTCAGCATCTGTGTGGTCTTTGAGTGGCATGCTTTACATTCATTTCCGTGTAATAGCTGATCCAGCTCATTCCATTTTCTAAGACGGCCTCTCGCACAGAAAACGCTATGTGCTTACCGGACAGGGAAGAGTTATTTCCTTTCCTCTGGCCTTGGCTCTCCCTGCCTGCCTGCCCTTCAGTGATTTGTGTTCAGGAAGCTGGGCCATGATTACTTTTGTTTCTACTTGGTGAACTTCCTCCCCCACTTCCTATTTTTACCGGGCTTGCACAGGAAATGAGGCAGCTCCTGACTGCTGAGCACTGGTTTGAGGTGGAGGTGGATGAGGCGTGCAGTACTTCCCACCTTCGGGCCTCCTTCCTCTGGGAGTCACAGGGCCATTGTGATAGGGGTGAAATGATGTCATGTCCTCCTTAGGCCTGGGGGTTGGGGCAGATTGCTGTTCAGTCTTCTGAGGAGGGCCTCTTTTCAGCCCCAACAGCTTGGAGCGCCAAGGGTCAGCTGGAGGGATGGTCTGCTTCAGGTAAGAGTGGGATTGGGGCTAGGGGAGGTGGCACAGTGGGCAAAGTACCCAAAGCACGCACATGAAGTCCTGAGTTAGGATCCCTGGCACCCGTGTGAAGAAGCATGGCGACAGGGAGGGGACGGCTAGACCCCTGGTGCTCACCAGCTAGCCAGTCTGAGTTAGTGCGTGCAGGAGGCCATGAGAGACTGCTAGGGAGAGAAGGTGGAGAGTAGTTCAAGAAGACGCCCAGTGTTGACCTCTGGCCCCCACGGCATGTGCGCACAGAAGCACAGATCTGGGAGTGTGGATTCTGAGTTCTCAAAGTGGCCTTGTTGGCAGGTAGGAAGCAGACTGAGTGACCCTGGCCAGAGCCCTGGAACTCACAGAATTGGTTTTGTTTTTTTGTTTTTTTTTTTTGTTTGTTTGTTTGTTTTTGTTTTTTTTTCCCTTTGGTTTTTTCAAGACAGGGCTTTTGGAGGCTGTTGTCCTGGAACCAGAATTGTTTTTTAAACCACTAAATTAGCATTTACCCATCATCTCTTTTCCAATGATACCTCTCCAGTCTTAGGAGCTTGTGATGTAACTCATAAGAGAAATTTGTAGCATCTCTCCAGAAAAAGTAACTTTATTGGTCTTGTTTTGAGACAAGACTGCTTTGTAACTCAGACTCTCCTTGAACTCTCATGATCCTCCTGCCTCAGCCTTCTTCTGAATGTTGAAATTACAGATGTTGTGTACTACCTCATGGAAGCCAAGAAATATTTCCATGGTACATTAGGTAACTTGAGAGTGCTCAGAGCATTGGTCTCTTAGTAGTAGCACTGTTGACATATAGGGGTGGAAGATCCCTCCTCTGTGGGCTGCTGTGTATTTTAGAGGATGCTTTGCAGGATCTCTGGCTTCTCCCCACTAGGTCCTACTAGCAATTCCCCAGTTGTGACAACCATATGGATGTTAGGGTCCAGGAAAGCAATATCACTTTCCCTACTGCCTGGTAGACAGGCCCCCAATTCAGCCACAGTAAGAACCACTGTGTTAAAGGGTTCAATACTGAGTTACAGATTTTACAAAGTGGAATAAAGGAGAATGTTTTGTTCTGTGACCGCATACTCTTTGTTATTTGAAACAGCCTCACAGTGTAGCTCTGGAGCCTTGAACTCTGTATATAGACCAGGTTGGCTTCAAACTCAAAAGAGATTCTGCCTCTGTTTCCAGGCTGGTGGCATTAAGGCGTGCACAATTACGCTTGAAATTCTTATATGTTAAGTTCTGCTTGGGTTTTGTGTTTGCCTATCAATCAGCATTTCGTACCCTTTCCTGTGTTTTCATGCACAGTGGAGCCTGAGCACTAGCATTCTGCTTCTGATGCTCACAGGAGACTATCAGGATGTGCCTTGGGGCTGGGACACAACTCAGAGATAGCCTGTGTGCAGCCCTCCCTCCTCTCTCACCTTCGTCTTTGTCTCCTTCCCTTCCAGTCTCCTTGGTCTTGCCATCAAACTCGCCATCATTCTGCAATCTCCCTGGTGATTCCTGAATATCTTCTGTATGCATGTGTGTATATGAAGGGTGGCTATGAGAGTGTGTTGGCCACGGGTGTGTGCAAGTGCCTACGTACATTGTGTGGATGTGTTTGGGGACCAGAGGTTAACCTTGGGTATTACTTTTCAAGAGTTCGTTACTCTGGTCCTGTTCTAGTTTTTGAGGCAGTCTCTCTCTGGGACCTGGTATTTGATGATTAGCCTCAGCTGGCTGGCCAGTGGGTCCCAGAACTCTCCAGTCTCTTCCTCCCCAGCACTGGAATTGTAAGCATTCACTCCATACTCAACTTTTTACATGGGCATTGGGAAATCAAACTTTGCCTTCCTGGCAAGTACCTTATCTACTAAGCTATCGCCTCAGCCCTTTATTCTTGAATGTCTTGAATGAGCCCTGTGATCTTGTACCTTGGAGATAGTAGGGACATACAGGGGAGATCGGTAGTTCTGGTAAACTGTTTTAGGACAGTAGTGCTAATGTAAAGATAGGCTTGGGCAGAATACAATATGGCCCTTAACACAGTCTTTATCAAAACTGCTTCCAGGATATCTCAAGAGGTGTGAGCATAAGCCCAGAGAGCCTTCCAGGTGCTGGGAGGGGACATGTAGATTGGTTATGACAGGGAACATGGAAGAAGTATTAGGTGACGGAGTGGGGTGTGGGTGTCTGGAAAGGGCAGTGGAACAGTCTTCTCAGGGAGATATGATGGTGTCTGAGCCGTAGCTCTTGAGGGTGGCTGCAAGGGAGCAGGAGGAATGCTAGGAGGGCATCTCACCAGAGAGCACCACTTTTAGATGTGGTCACAGATAAGAGCAGCCGAAAGAGCTGAGATCTAAGAAGGGACAGATTAAGTACTGAATCTTCTAAGGCATTTTTTTCTTGCATGGATGGATATTTTAAATTTATGACTATTGAGAATAAAATTCTTCAAAGCATTTTTCTGGAGCTCATTTCTAAATATGGTTGTGTCAGTCTGAACTAAAAACGTGGAAATGGTTGGGCTTTGAACTTCACAGACAATGACTTAACTAATCTGCCTAAAGAATTTCCTGCAGTGTCTCCATATTATCCAGGGGAGATGTTTGGGTTTTGCTCTTGGAAGTTGGACAGGAGACAACATTGTGGTATACTTACAAGCTATTTTCTCTTTTCCAGAAAAAGGAACTGTCTATTACAGTGGTTCTCAGCCTGTGGGTCATAACTCTTTTGAGGATCGAATATTAGATATCCTGCATATCAAATATTTATATTACTGTTATAACAGTAGTAAAATTACAGGTATGAAGTAGCAGTGAAATAATGTTATGGGTAGGGGTCACCACAACATGAGGAATTATATTAAAGGGTCACAGCATTAGGAAGATTGAGAAGCTCTGGTCTGTGACTTCATTATCTTAGTATTTATAACAAATTTATTAAAATACAATTCACATACCATATATTTCACTCATCATTTATAACTCATGGTTTCAAGGTTATCTAGAAGGTCACACAGCCATTAATTGTAATAATTTTAGAATTATTTTTGAAGCAAGGCATGGTAGGTGGTAGAGCAAACCTGAATTCTAGCACCAGGAAGGCTGAGAGAGGAGGGTCAACTTTTCATTTCACAAAATGTCTCTCCGTATCTGCCTGGTCTGACCCTCTCACCCTTCCCCTCTTCAGTATACTCTCATCCATAGTTTCAGTGAATTACCTAAGTGGACATTTTATGATCATGAACTATGTGTGTGCGCATTTGAGTGTTTGTAATGGAGACCAGCCAGAGGTCAATGTTGGCTGCATCTTTCTCAACTGTTCACTCTGGGTTTTTTGTTTTTGTTTGTTTTCTTTTGTTGGTTTTTTTTTTTTTTTGTTTTCTTTTGTTTTGATTTTGGAGAGGATTTCTCTGTGTAGCCCTGTCTGCCCTGGAACTTACTCTGTAGACTAGGCTGGCCTTGAACTTACATCCACCTGCCTCCTTGAGTGCTGGATTTAAGGTCTGTGTCTGTGTGTCACCATTGCCTAGCTGTCTATATATCTTTTTTTTTTAAAGATTAAAAAATTTTCTATGTGTATGGATATTTTGCTTGCATGTATGCATATGCACCATGTGCATGACTGGTACCCGATGAGGTCAGAAGAAGCTGTGATATCCTAGTTTGGAGTTGTGAGTAGTTGTGAGCTACTGTGTGGGTGCTAGGAATCAAACCAGGGCCCCTTTTTTTGTTTGTTTTTTTAAGTCAGGGTTTCTCTGTGTAGTCCTAGCTGTCCTGGAATTAGCTCTGTAGAACAGGCTGGTCTCAAACTCACAGAGATCTACCTGCCTCTGCCTCCTGAGTGCTGGGATTAAAGGTATGCGCCATAAGTGCCCTGCCTGCCTGCCTGCCTTTCTTTCTGTAAGGCTGAATAATTTTCTACTGTTTAGTTGTGCCACATTTGCTTATTCGTTTGTCTGTTGGTAAGTTGGTTGTCTTCGTAATTTTTGGTTGTTAGAAATAATCCTTTGAACATTGATGTGCTGTTTTTGGTGTAAATGTGCTTTGACCCGAGTGGCAATTCTATGTTTAACTATTTAAGAAAGTGTCAGATGGTTTTCTAGAGCATCTGCAGTGTTCTTCCCTTTGAGCAATGTATGAAGATTAAAGTATCTTTACATCCTCCCCAACATTTGCCACTGCCTGTCATTTTCATTATTGCCAGGCGGGTGGTTATGAAATGCTATCTTGTGGTTTTGATTTGTATTTTCCTCACAGTGAGTGGTTCTAAACATTCTTTCATATGCTTTATGCACAACTCTGGAGAGTTCATCTGTGTCTGAGCATCAGTTTGGGAACTGTAACAGAATAGGAGTGTCTATTTGACTACAGAAACAAGGGGAAAGTTTAAGTGTGCATGTGTGTATAAACAGAGAGGTGCCATAAACAGATTTGTGAATGGTAGAGAGCAGATCTCCCAGAGAAATAGCAGGCATTCTCTAGCCACATTAAGCCTGGGCTAGGGTGTGGAGGGTCCCTAATGATTTTGAAATCTGGTCATGCCTTTGGAAATGGAAACCTTAGTATCTGTCTGCCTTCTCCACATAACTGGGGTGGTGGTGACAGATCCCCGGGCCTTGCATAAACCAGGCAAATGTTTCCACTGCTTTGCTCCAGACTGCACGCCCCCTTTTTTTGGTGAGGGCGCTTGAGACATGGTGTCTCTGCCTTCTGAGTGCTGGCATTAAAGACAGGTGCTACCATCACCCACCTGGCTACATCATCCACCTTAAAGTCACAGATGTGCATCCAGTGCTGGGTTTTCACAGACCTGTCACTTTCCAGGTAGAGGTAACTTGACATAGGAGCCAGGTTCTTGGATGCAAAACTGTAACGTTGAGAAACAATCAGTGACTCAGTGATGTCAGGTTTCCAGATAGTCTGCCAGCAAGCAGACTTGTTGACTGTGGGGCCCTGGCTGTCACAAAGCAGTGCTGTCCCTCTGTGCAGCTGCTGAGGTGGATGAAAGCAAATGAAATGGCAAGATAATTACAAGGCGCTGACCTGCTGTGGGTGAGGTGACCCTGGCTTCTACAGGTCGAGCAGTGAAGGAGGGGCACTCATTTCAGGAACTACAGTTTGAGTTTGAGGGGTGGGGAGCCCTGAGAGTAGGAGGTCAGGAGGGGCAGCAGCTTCCCAGAGGAGTCACCAGCTGTGACACCAGCTGTGCAAAGCACAGTGCTCTGTGAGAACTGGGTGCATGGCTAGAGAGTGATGAGGCTGGAGAGTAGCTGGCTGTGTATGGGTCATGTGCAGAGTTTGATTTTACTTTATCAGTGCACAGGAGTGCATGTAAATCCTATGAAAATTACATACAGAAAAGAGATTAAAAAAAAAGTTGGTAAAAAAGAACAAAAAATGAAACTAAGGCCCAATAAGGTTACAGAAAAGACTAGTTTGCAGCTTCCTTGCTAGAGAGGCTTGATTAGATTTTGATAGAATATTTCAGACAAAAGTCATTTATGGGAGATACTATGCATTTTGTTTTATGATGAGCATTTCTGATGTTTAGATTTGTCTTAGGTATATGAATGTTTTGCCTGCATGCATGTCTTTGTACCATGAGATGCCTGGTGCTTGCAGAGTCCGGAAGAGGTGTCTAATCCCCTGAAACTGAAGTTACAGATGGTTGTGAGCTGCTGTGTGGATGCTGGGAACCAACCCAGGACCTCTGGAAGAGCAGCCAGTGCTCTTCACAGGTGAACTGTCTCTCCAGGCCCTTCCACTTTTTATGAGGCTAGAATTAATCAGTGGGCTTGGATATAATCAGGCTTGAGTCCTTCATCATAAATTTCCTCTTCAAATTATCATCTTGTCATTTAGACAGTGACTGATAAGCATTGGCTAGAGCCACTATTTCATCATAGTTGCAAAATGTTGGTTTTCTTAGTATTTTACACATACTGGCTAGATTTCTTATATTTTTAAAGATTTGTTTTATTTATTATGTATACAGTGTTCTGTCTGAATGTTTGCCTGCAGGCCAGAAGAGGGCATCATATCTCATTACAGATGGTTGTGAGCCACCATGTGGGTGCTGGGAGTTGAACTCAGGACCTCTGGAAGAGCAGCCAGTGCTCTGAGCCTCCAAGCTATCTCTCCAGTCCCTAGATTTTGTTATTATGGACTTTAAAATTTTGATCATTGTGTATATGTGGTGATTGTGTGCATGCGAATGCCACAGTACATGTGGGGATCTTTGGAAGTTAGTTCTCTTCTTCCACTGTAGGAGCCAGGGTTCAAACTCAGGTCATCAGGCTTGCACAGCAATGCCTTTACTCACTGAGTCATCTCACTCTTTCTGTTTATGTATTTCTCAAGACAAAAATATTTGGAGGAGGAATATGGAGAAAGGATTAGATTTAATTACCATACATTGTATGCATGTATTGAAGTGTCACGCTGAGTGAGGATACTGTGTATAACCACTATATGTCAATATATGTCAATAAGTGCTTTTCTTATTGAAATAGTGAAATTTTGTCATTATAGGAAGCTTCTTATTTAAAATTTAGAATGTGTGTGTATGTGCAGGTGCATGTGGAATCAGGACAACTTTTGGGAATAGGTTTTCTCCTTGCATATATTTTGTTTGTTTGTTTGTTTGGGGTTTTTTTGTTGTTGTTTTTGTGACAAGGTCTCTCTATATAGCCCAGGCTGTTCTGTAACTTATGTGTAGACCAGGTTAGTCTTGAACTCAAATAGATCTTCCTGCCTCCACCTCTCCGAGCACTGAGATTAAAGGCATGTGCCTAGCCCTCTTCTTTTTTTAAGTGTGTGTGTGTGTGTGTGTGTGTGTGTGTGTGTGTGTGTGTGTGTGTGTGTGTGTGTGTGTATGTGGGTGGCTATGCATGCCTTTGGGCTGGAGCTCACCGGTTAGTCTAGATTAGCTGGATCAGCAATCCCTGCGGATCCTTCTTTTACAAGCTTGAGCTACTATGCATGGGACTTTTACATGGGCTCTGGGGAGTGAACTCAGGTCCTCATCCTTGCAAGGCAAACACTCTTAGGCAACAATTGAGCTGTCCTCAGCCCTAGAATCAGCCATTCTTTTTTTTTTTTTCTACCCTGACTCAATCTACCTAGTCGCACGTGCTTTCCTCTCCTCCCCTTCTCTTTCTCCTCAGCCATTTTTGTTTTTTTTTGTTTGTTGAGACAGGGATTCTTTGTGTAGCCTTGGCTATTCTGGAACTTTCTCTGAAGACCAGGCTGGCCTCAGACTCACAGAGATCTGCCTGTCTCTGCTCCTGAGTGCTGGGATTAAACATATGTGCCACCACTGCCTGGCTAAAGGCAGATTTTTAAAATTAGATTTGTGTAAGACACAATATACTTCTTGTTACCATTAAAGAGAGATTTCCAGCACTTGCATTGCCCTGGAAACTCTGATTATGTAGCCCTGGTTGATCTGACACTTTCTCTTTAACCCAGACTGGCCTCATACTCAAGGCAGTTCTCTGATGCAGCCTCCTAGATGTTGGAATTACAGGCATGCAGCTCTGTGCTTGGAGTTTGTAGAGCTCATTTACATTGTATGGGGCTGGGGCTGGGGATGCAGAATACTATCCCAGTTTGTATGTGTGTCTTCAGCATCTCAGATTTGGGGACCATCAGACTCTGGATGCCATGAATGTCAGGAACTGACAGGTCATCCAATCCTCTTGTAGGTTTGTGACCCCTTTGCAGAGGAAATAAAGGAATACCAAATGTTGAGCAGGCCTTGTTCAAAGTGTTACCATTAACCAGTTTTAGATTGATTAGTTGGTCTGAAATCAGACTTAATTTGTTGCATTATCTTTTGAGACGGCCTCTTGTAATCTAGGCTGGCTTGGAACATACTAGGTTGATGATATGACCTCCCCCTCCCCCCCAGACAGGGTTTTTCTCTGTAACAGCTCTGGCTGTCCTGGAACTCATTGTGTAGACCATGTTGGCCTGGAGCTCACAGATCCTCCTGCCTCTGCTCCTGAGTGCTGGGATTAAAGACATGTGCTGCCACCGCCTTCCTCTCCTCCTGCCTCTACTTCCTGGGTGTTGGGGTTAGAGTGGGAGCCATCACAGCTAGTATATACAGTGCTCCATGCATGCTGAGGCATGTCTGTAGCCTCCAACCTGAGTAGCTTCCTAACATTCCCCTTTTTATAGTTGCATGTCACCCTGTTCTGCTTCTGTCTTGATGTGAAGCTCACTGAAGTGGAGGACAAAGCTTTGCAGAAGCACTCAGAATTGCTCTTTGTCTTACAGTCTCCCTGACTCCATCTTCTCTTTCCCCTTACAGGAAATGACTTAGAGGCCTTATGAATACATCTGTGCTTTCTTGCTTCAGACTTTACAACTGCAGGCCAACCCAGTCTGGAAGCACTTCTTCTTAATGTTGCAAGGAAATCGCTACCTCAACAAACAAAAGAAAGAAGACACACAATAACAATGCCATGCTCGAAGAAAACTTGTCTCCAGCAACCCTTACAGGAGATTAGGAAGTTTTTAGCACTGAAAAGCAGCTTCCCAGGTAAATGGATTTGACAGGCAGGTTCTGTCAATTCTGCAGAGGTGTGCTCTTCCTTAAGGACTTCCTGTGAAGTAATTCCTTCTGCCTAAATGCTGTTGACCAGCGCAGGGCTGATTTTTGGTATATAGAAGATACGTTATATTACATTTTAAAAGTTAAGTTATTTTTCTGCTGTTGTAAATGTAAGTATCAAAATATTCTTACAAAGTAATTATAAGCAAACATTTTCCTCAGCAAGCATATCTTCATTGAGGGTAGGATGCTGAACAGTTATACAGCATTTCAGACATACTTTTATTTTTTGTCAGAATTCCTACCTACATTGAAAATGTTAATTATATAAGCCTGTTATTTTTCTCACCTTTATGTTGGATCACATGGTCACCTGCCTCATGGAAATGCCTTTTCTAAAACTTAGATTTGCAGAACTCCACTATTTTTATACCTAGCTACAGTTTGGGACAAAAGGACTTAGAACCCTGACCTGCCAGTGGTCCCCGGGACAGTTCCCCACCCGCATGTATTGCTGCAGTGCCCAGGACAGTAAGATGGACTACAAGCGGCGCTTCCTGCTTGGCGGGTCCAAGCAGAAGGTGCAGCAGCACCAGCAGTACCCGATGCCTGAGCTGGGCCGAGCACTGAACTCTCCCCTGGCATCCACGGCCCCATCTGCCCCACTGGGCAGTCTGACCGCTGCAGGCAGCTGCCACCATGCCATGCCCCACTCCACTCCCATTGCTGACATCCAGCAGGGCATCTCCAAGTACCTGGACGCCCTCAATGTCTTTTGCCGTGCTAGCACGTTCCTCACAGATCTCTTTAGCACCGTGTTCAGGAACTCACACTACTCGAAGGCTGCCATGCAGCTCAAAGATGTACAGGAGCATGTGATGGAGGCTGCCAGCCGATTGACCTCAGCCATAAAGCCCGAGATCGCCAAGATGCTCATGGAACTCAGTGCTGGGGCTGCGAACTTCACAGATCAGAAGGAATTCAGTCTCCAGGACATTGAGGTAGAGTACCATCCCATAGCAAAATGTATTGCAGAGATCAGTGAGGGCCCTCAAGTTTCCCTGAACTGCAAGCAATGATAACCTTTGTCCTCTTTCTGTTGGTATGATCTTCTTGTAAAAAGTTTGGTGCCTGCCAAGTTCTGATGCTTTCATTTCAAGTAGGTGAAAAGTTCACAGAGCAGGGTTAGAAAGATGGGGCTCACTGCTAAAGTTAGTGTTCAGGGGTATGAGGCCTCAGGTCTAATCCCAGCATGCACAAGAGAAAAAGTTAAGCTGATTTGTCTGTATTTGATATTTTTGTCCTTAATTTTTTCAAATTGGAAACTAATGTCTAATTAATATACTATTGAAAGTACTTAGTGAGAGGCTGGAGACAAATTTCAGTTGGGATGCACTTTATGCTTAATTCCTAATACTGCACAAACAGAAGTGCTTAGAATACTAATTATGGTCATGGGCTGTATTTTTGAGGGTTTCTGTGTATAGCCCCAGCTGTCCTGTAGACGAGACTGGCCTGGAACTCCACCACACGCCTCCTGGAGATCCACACGCCTCTGCCCCCTGAGTGCTGGGATCAAAGGCGTGCATCACCACTCCTGGCTGAGCCTTTCCTCTTATGTTAGCTATATTACTGGGTTCTTCAAGTCATACCTCTGAGGTCTAAGAAGACAGAGTTAGACCCACATGGCTTTTTCTCTAATGATGGAGGACAAACACCTTTGTTCCCCAGTCAGGACAGTTAGAGAACTGTGAGAAACAGGAGTTTAGGGAGTCACTGGGGTGAGCGTTATTACACACATTGTTTTTGTTTGTTTTGTTTTGTTTTTGAGACAGGGTCTCAATATACAAAACCCTGGTATCTTGGAACTTGCTATGTAGCATCTTTGTCCAACTTGCAGGAGTTGTCCTGTCTACCTCCTGAGTGCTGGGGTTACAGCATGTGCTACCAGGCCTGTCTTCTTCTCTGTGTTTTAATTTGATAACAGGTTGTATCACTAGCCCAGGATGTCCTTGAACTCAGTCCTCTTGCCTCAGCCTCCCAAGTGTTGAGATTGCTACCACGTACTAGCATACTGGGCTGGGAAATGCTTCTGATTGTTGCAGTTTAGAATTTTGACTTGGCTTTCCTCACTGAAATTCTGATTAAGATAGTTGGACTATTACCATGGCTTTTGTATATAATAGACTAAACAGGCTTTCTGTTTCCAACACTAGTCTGGAAACTGCTTTCTGTTGATGAGTTTTAGAATCTGTGGGTCTGTTCTATGTGGAAAAACTGACTTATAAATTAGTTTTAAAGTGGGTCTGTCAAGCAGATCCATGGATGTAACATTATATCTGAACTTTTTTTGCATTCATTCCATTCATTCACTTAACTATTTTGAGTGTATGGGTATTTGTGCACACTCATGCTGGCACATTATGGCTCTTACCTGTGGAGGTAAGAGGAGTATGCTCTCCTTCTACCATGTGGGACCTGTAGCTAGAACTTAGGTGTTTAGGGTTGGCAGGAAATGCCTTTTCCCACTAAGCACCCACCAGCCCAGCATTACACTCTTTCCCTAGAGTAGTAGTGGCTGTTTCTAAAGTTATTTTTTCTTAAAGTTTTTATTTTTAATGATTTATTTATTTTTTATTGTATGTACATTGGTATTTTGCCTGCATGCATGTCTGTGGGAGGGAGGTGGACCCCTGGAACTGGGAGTTACAGACAGGTGTGACCTTCCATGTGGTTGCTGGGAATTGAACCTGGGTCCTCTGGAAGAGTAGCCAGTAATCTTTAACTGCAGAGCCATCTCTCCAGCCCATTTTTCTTATATAGTATATTCTTATACTACCAGAGTAGTTAGGCCAGTTCTCTACTGTTAACCAAACTCAGATAAAAAACTAAGCATTTGGTTTTTTTCTCCTGTTGGTGTTCTGTTGCTCTCTATATTCCCCATCTCCTGGCTTCCTTCCTTCCTTCCTTCCTTCCTTCCTTCCTTCCTTCCTTCCTTCCTTCCTTACGGATTTTATTTAGTTATTAGATATACAACATTCTGTCTCCATGTATATCTGCAGGTTAGAAGAGGGTATCAGCTCTCATTATGGATGGCTGTGAGCCACCATGTGGTTGTTGGGAATTAAACTCGGACCCCTGGAAAAGCAGCCATCTCTCCAGCCCCGTCCCCTGGTTTTATAATCGAAGTCCTAAGAGGCTCTTTAGCAGTCATGCTGGGAAAGGAGTCTGTCCCCAGCGAAGTTTGTTTCTGGGGTATTAGCAGTGGGGAAGAGTGTGGCCTTTAGAGTTGTTAGGCTGGTTAAGTTCGATCTGTGCACTCCTCGAGTGAGTTGTAGCTCTAGGATTGAGTTGTGAAATCTAGAGTGGGTTGTCTCAGAGGGAGGTCTTCCTCTGGTTTGCTGCTTATCCTGCCTCCTCCCAGGGGATGCAGGAGTGCATTGCCCTTGTTGGTTCCATGCTGTTGGCTTTCTAGCGTCCAGAACTGCCAGCTAGACTGACCTTTCTTATTCAGGTGTCCTGTCACAGCAGCAGCAAACAGCAGCCAGGGCTGTGTATAAAGGGAGCTGATTAGAAGTATTCAAGTGCTTCACAAAATGTGATGTGTCCCCCCCACGCACACAGTCACACCTGTTCTTAATAGACAGACAGTGACGGCCTGGCTCCAGGGGCTGCAGGTGCGGACTGAATGCTCTGCCGCTCTGACTTTTCCACAGGGCTCTGTCCTCTTTATACCTTCCAATGCCCTTGCCCTCAATGTTGCTTTTGGAGCATGAATTGTGACTGTGGTGGTTCCTGGTTGACTGGTGCTGGTGACACTGGCATGCTGGCTCCTGAAGTGAGCAATGAGCATGACGTCAAAACATTCGAATGGCTCTGTTTCTCAGTGTTCATACAGCTTGAGCCTCAGTTACCCTGTCTGTACAATGGAATTACCAACCACCTGCCAGTGTTCTCATGAAGATGAGATCAGAAGCAGCTAGTACTTGTAAAAACGGTGGATGGATGGTCTCATGGGTGACTGCTCCTGACATGGCTGGGCAGGTGCTGAGAGGCCTTCTCTGAAGAGTGGAACACCATTCTGTGTGAAAGCTGGGTGAGAGAGAAGTACCGGCATGATGTCCTCTAATTGGCGCTCTTGGCAGTGCAGCCGTCATTGCTGTGGGACACTCGCCTCCCGGGCAGCAGCTTCTTTTCCTGTTGTGTCTTGGGCTGCTTTTCCTCTTGTGTTTTAGGGGGCACTACCTGCCTGGTGCTAGAGGATGGTTGTGCTCTTAGAAGGGGTTGGAAGGAGCTTCACCGAGAAGTTACGTGTGAGTGAAGAGTGGAAGGTGACGAGGCAGAGGGAGCAGCTGGCGCAGAGCCTGTGACACAGGAGTCAGCCTAGAGTGTTGGAAGAGCAGGGAGGCCCCGCCTGTGGTTGAAACAGAGTGAACAGAAGGGTGGGGCTTTTAACAATTGTATTTTATTTATTTGTGTATGTGTGCACATGTGTGGGCCACTGTACACACATGGAGTTCAGAAGACAACTTTTGGGACTTGTTTATCTCTTACATGTGAATCCCAGGGATTCAACTCATGTTGTCAGGCTTGCAAGCAAGTAAAGGAAGCACCTTTAGTTTCTGAGCCATCTCATAACCCAGTGAACAGTTAGAAAGGTGGAAAGTGCTGCTCTTTTTCTCTTAGCGAGGTCTGAGATGGGGCAGGGTGAGGTGAGTGTTCAGAGGGATAGGAAAGGAAGGCAGCAGGATGGGCTTCTCCGTCCCTGTGTAGTGAACAGATGCTGGTGTTCATCTTACAATGCCAGCTGTAGGGACCCGGTTTCACTTGGGGTCCTCAGTGTCTTGAGGACCAGGTCCCTGGGCAGGTGCTATGTAGACAGTCCAGAAACCCAGGGTGGCTGTGGGGCTCTCAGGATGCACACACTTGGAGGGGACGGTACATTTTTTTTTTTTTTAAACTGGCTTCTCAAGTCTGAGAGGAAGACATGAAATCACAGCTTTACCTCCTTGAATGAACCCCGCCTTTTAGTTTGACATGCTGACAGGACCCCTTGGCATCTTGTAATTCCTCATGAATGCCTTTGAAGTAATTTCTGTATTGACTCACTCTTAGGGCTTAGTTCAGGTATGTTACCATTTGTTTTGCATAGATATAAGCCAAAAATACTGTACAGCAATAGTAATGGAAAATAACAGAGGTTGTGATTTTCATTAACCTTCATGGATTTAGGTATGCATAGGCTGTTGCTTTTTCCCCCTAAAGGTAAAAATCCATTGTTATGTCTTTGTTTGACTAGTAGATCTTTTTACTTTTTATTTTTTTGGAGGAAAGATTTCTCTGTGTAACCTTGGCTGGCTTGGAACTCACTATGTCAATGAGACTAGCCTTGAATTTTTACAGATCTGCTTGCCTCTGTCCCTATGTGCTACCTACCATGCCTAGTTTTGACTAGTAAATCTTCCATAGCAAATTAAACTACTACCTAGCTATATATGCCAAAGCCAAATGAAAATCCAAATTGTTACTGTTAATCAGAAAACGGAGTTCATGTCATAAAAGGCTTACATGGGGTTGGGCATGATGGCACATACTTTTAGTCCCAGTACTCAGGAGTCAGGGGCAGGTGGAGATTTGTGAGTTCCAGACTAGCCTGGTTGTCTACAACCACACACCCTGAACTCACCTGATCTTGTCTGATCTCGGAAGCTAAGCAGGGTTGGGCCTGGTTAGTACTTGGATGGTAGAACATTTGACTGCAGTCTAGCCTAGTCTACAATAGTGAAATCCAGGCCAATGGGCATATAATTAGACTGAAAATAAAAGTGTAGCTGTGGCAGTTTGAAAGAAAATGGCCCCCATAGGGAGTGGCACTATTAGGAGGTGTGGTCTTGTTGGAGAAAATGTGTCACTGTGGGGGTGGGCTTTGAGGTCTCCTATACTCAGGCTGTGGCCAGTGTCACAGTTGCTTCTGTTTGCTGTAGATCAAGATGTAGAGCCAGGCAGTGGAGGTGCATGCCTTTACTCCCAGAACTTGGGAGGCAGAAGCAGATAGATCTCTGAGTTTGATGAGACTAGCTTTGGTCAACAGAGTGAGCTCCACGACAGCCTCTAAAACCATGGAGAACATTAATATATCTACTGGTGGTGTTCTTGTTCAGGTCTTGTTAAGCCATGCTGGGGAGGTTTTATGGTGTAGCACTGATATTTGCAATGACACAGTCTCAGCAATCTTCCTCTTCCTCTGGCCTTCTACCCCGCCATCTGTGATGATCTGAACTGTAGGTGCAGGAACTGTGTTGTAGATGTATCATTTGGGACTTGTTTCTGCAATTTTGCATTTTGATTGGTTATGGTTTTCTGTAATGGCCTCCTGTTGAAAAGAGAAGTTTCCTTGATGAAGGATGAGGACTACGCTTATCTATGGGTATAAGAACAAACATTTAGAACATAGTGATTATACAGGCTTAGTAAAAAGGTGGCTGTAGGTTCTCCTCTAAGATAACATGACTTCTCCAGCCTTGGTAATTGGCTAAGTTTCCATTGCCAGAAATGATTTCCCTTTTGTTGAATAGGCCTTAAGTTTAATTAGAGAACTGTTGGTTGCTGTCTAAACATGCTTGCCACTATTGCACTGTTAGGCAATTGTGCCATGCTGGTCATGCTGGTTCATAGACATCATAGATGGGTAGGACTGTTGGTTAACTTCCTCCTTTGGAAGCTTGCATAGTATGTTTTGGTGCAGTGAAAGCTAATCCTCAGGGAGGAGGGTTTCAGGACAGATCTGGGTCGGGTCTTCTGGGCTCTGTGTCTAAGGTATATAGTGCCTTCAGCAATAGAGACTTACCTTCCACCTTTGGGGCCAATCAAGGGAAATAGCAAGCCTGTAATGTTTTGAGGTTAGGCATCCCTGACCAACTGAAAAGAGGCCTTCTTATGCCTGGTGTTGGGGGTTTGTAAGGTAGTCTGTGGTTCTCATGGGGAGCATTGAAAGAGCCCAGATAGGAACATTCCATTTAAACTATGTATGTATATGATGTATGCACCTACTTACTTATAGTATAGATATGTTTAGGTAGATAGTTAATGGTGTGATTCCTTATGACTTTGAGATGTTATATTACTCTGCTCCTTCCTTGTGTATTTATCTCCTTCCTCCCTAAATAAAGCCCCTTGCCATTTTCCCTATTTCTCCCTTCAGGTCACTTGTATTCTGCTTATTCTTTTCTCTGTTGCTTTTTCCTCACACTTTCCTAGTTTTCTGCAGTTAATACAAATCAACTCCGAGAATGCTAATTAAAAGACAAAAAGAGGCTAGTCTGGTGGCTCACACATTTAATCTCAGCATTTAGCAGTCTGAGTCAGGACAGTCTCTGTGAGTCCAGCCTCACCTTCATAGCAAGTTCCAGCACAAAGTAAGGCCTGTCTCAAAACAAAACAAAAACCAGTAGCAATAATAAATAAAATGAAGAAAGTAAGGAATTAAGCAGATTTTTGCTTTTCTGGTGTGTTATTTAACTAATAACCGAGTAGTTTGGTTGGGTTAAAGAAACTTCTGTATAAGAGAATTCCAC